>VDFB02270651.1:760652512-761852512 GCA_007258455.2 Sequoia sempervirens
GAGAATAATGCATAGTTTTGATGAGGATGACTAGTGATTGATGGAGGTAGTGGGATTACAATATTTGGAATAAATTCTCAAGATTAGAGAAAATAGAGAATTGCTAACAACATTAGTAGGGTGTTGACACTTTGTCCTCAAAATTCCATCTCCCAATAGGGGAGATGATAGTGAATTTGGAGGATGCATGGAATATCCTAAAGATCCTAATTCATGGGGATTTGGTGTGTTGGTGCACAAATGACATGCAAGGAGCACTGTGGTGGCTGAAAAGGAGTAAAACCATCCATCTAGGGGATGGAAATAAACATAGATGCATGCAAAGGGAGAGTACATTGGGTACTTTTGTTATTATGGAGGTTTTTAGCAAAATATTGCTAGCTAAACATGTTATATGATATTTTATGATTGGCTTTGTGGATATGGTCTCACATATGGTTGAGATGGATATAGTGTTTTCATGGGCTCTATGCACCTATGTAGAGATATTTTTTGGTTTATTTACTAGTAGGTGGGGATCATAACAAAATTGAAGATACTATAGCTATGGGAATGTGTATGATGCTAGAAATATAAGATCCTTTGGTTTATGGGTGGAGGAAAGTGTATGGTAGGTAGTTGTGCCCCTTGGGGAGATTGTCTACTACAAGAAGGTAGTGGATGGTATAATAGCTGAAAACATTACCTAGAGGTAGTTCAAAATTGGATACTAATGTAGGAGCATCTTGGGTGCAAGGGAAATATTGGATCAACAAAAAAAATGCTTGCTTGTTTATCTTAATTTTGTTATTTTTAGATCCAATGAATAAATTTACTATCTAGTTAAAATTTTTACTTTTATTGATAGTATCTTTGATCCTAGTTACTATTACCATATTAGAAATAATTATATTATTTAAAATATTATATCCAAATTAATCTTAGAGCATTGGATTTTCTCGAAGATCTTCAAGACCTCCTAGGCATCAAACATGTGTTAAAGAGAACAATGAAAAATTGTAACTTTTTGAAATTCCCAATTTCAGTGTGGGATTCAAAGATTCATATTTCAAATAATATTGGGTCATGGGAAAGAATAATATGTCATTTTCAAAAATTTGAAGGAAAACTCATCTAAGTACATGAGAAATTGATGTAGGAGAAGGTTGCAACTAGTGAGAGTTGATGGTTTTGAATGGAATATGAATTTTGACTTGATGGAAGTCATTTCCAACCATTAAAGACTAATTTTTAGATATTTTTCAGCTCATGATGTTGTTGTATAATTTCTTGTTTCCTTTTATTTCATTTTAAAAAATTCATGTACATATTTCTTTGATTTTGATGAAGGAGATTGCAATCTAGATGCATAGTTTGGACATAGTTTTTTTATTTTAATTATGAGTGATTTGAGTGAGTTGTTTTACAAAAAAAAAATGTATGAGTGGATTTTGGATCCATATATTTCTGTAATGTAATATTTACATGTATTTGTTAACTAAAAATAAAAATCAACTTATTTGCATACAATCTATGTAGTTGAAATTGTGAATTTGATTTGAAAGTGGATTGTGAGGGAGAGTATTAATTGCTACATTTCTTGTGATTTGTATTTCATCTTATTCTCTAATTCCTTGTTGGAACCTATAAAATTGATAAATTTCTAGTGCCTAGCTTTCCTTAGATTGTCAATAGAAGGTTATTTTTAAGAATGGTGCAATCATAGATGGGGGGTTCATAAAGAACACTCCAAACTATGCAACTTAGAGTCAACACAACAAAAATAACACAAGAAAGTATTCTACAAATATGAATCTTTATTGAACTGAAAATATTACATGCAACATATGCCTCATGGGAAAATAACCAGGGATCACAGGCCTATCACAAGTCATTCAACACTACAACTGGCCACAGCCCTTATTACAGTCCCTCAAAGGGGTGATGTAAAATTATAAATATCTTCCTATTCTAGCTATTTTTGATTGATTAAAATGAATTAAAAATGATCTTATATATTATTCTCCAACTCCAACAAAGGTCTGCATCGACCAGAAGGGTTTAGAAAACCCTATGAATGATCTATGTGCAAGTTAGCCTCAAAATATGAAAGATAATCCTTCACAAAATGAAATGAATTGTGAATCCCCAAGATAGATCCCATTGGACCCAAAATTATTGTACGATGTCCCATTAAGCTTCGTACATTCTAGAATAGGTCTGCACTAAGAAATCTAGACTAGGTCAGCACAAAATGCTCTGATAATGAATTATAGTGAGATTTTGAGAGTGATAACTTTGGATAGACAAATGCAAATGATTTGAAATATGGATATGTTGTAGATGAATTTATGTAGATGATATATCCTTCTTTAGAAGTTGAGACATAATAATGTGGTGAAATTTGGAATGAAACCAAGGATGCTTCTACATTAGATACCTAGGGTTGGAAGAAAAGTGAGTCCCTCATTTTCCATGGGCTAGAGGAAAACCAAAGTGGTACACCTTAGCCTAATAAATCCATGATGAATCCTCTAGTGGTATTCCTTTCCATTTGATAAGATATTATCTATATTTCTTGTTCCTAGTGCTCCTTCTAGTTCTGATATCCAAAATTTGTTCAATCTTCTCTAGTTCTTGATGTAGTAACTAGTCCTTCAAATACACTTCACTACTATTCCCATTTAACTATCCTTCATGATACTCATATATATCTAAAATATTAAAAATAGGTGATATACCCAATGTATTTGGTAACTCCACTTCATATGCATTTCTAGAATCAAAATTTCTTAGAATCTTACACAATCCAAACTTAATTATCTCATATTATTGTATGTTGCCATTGGAAAACTCTCCTTCCTCAGATATACCATCACTTCATCTCCAACAACAAACTCCTTATGTCTCATGTGCTCATCTATCTTATCCTTATACTTACTATTCATGTCCTCTAAATGCTTCCAGACTTGATTATGCAATGTATTCATGAAATCTATAAACTCCCCTGCTTCTATGCTCCTTTTTGTCTCCATATTGATATCTCTTATTTCTACAACTCCTTTGAGATGTGTTCTGGTTACAATCTCAAATGGTGTCTTCCCTATACTTTGGTCACTAAATTATTGTATGCAATTTATGCTTCCAATAGAAGTATGCCCCAATTTACTAACTTCTCACCAACCAAACATCTCAACAAGTTACCCAAACTTCTATTTACCACTTCTATTTGTCCATTGGTATGTTGGTGATATTCCAAACTAAACTTTAGGTCTATCTTCATCTTCTTCCATAATGTCTTCCAAAAGTATCCAATGAACTTGATATCTCTTTCTAAAACTAGACTCTTAGGTAATCCATGCAATCTCACAATCTCCTTGAAAAATAGTTCAAGAGCATGCACAACATCATTAGTTTTTTTGCAAGGAATGAAATGTACCATTTTAGAAAATTTGTTCACTACTACCATTATAGAATCATGTCCTCTCCGAGTTCTTGGTAATCCCACTATAAAATCCATGCCTATATCTTCCCAAGGTATCTCTAGTATTGTCAAAGGTTTGTACAATCCAATATTTTGACTACTCCCTTTTGCTACTTGAAAATTTTTGCAACTCTAAACATACTTCCTGACATCCTTATATATATGCAGCCAAAAATATTGTTCACTTACCAAATCCATTGTCTTATCCACTCCAAAATGTCTTGCTAATCCTCCACTATGCTTTTCCTTAATCAAATTATCCCTCATTGAACTCCTCAAAATACACAACTAATTTCCTTTGAACAACATGCCTTCCTGAATGAAATAGTCCAACCATTGGCTCTGGTCTGTCACTAATGGTTCCTTACATGCTTTCCCAGCTTCATCAAAATATGGATCATCCTCATACTTGTGCTTTAGTTCCTCAAACCCCAGTACTTATATCCTCATCTCATCTTTGTCAACAAATTTCCTCTCCTAATCAATGCATCTACAACTTTGTTTGACTTGCCACTCCTATGCTTCAACAAAAATGTATAACTCTACAAGAGCTCAACCCATCTTATTTGTCTCTAATTCAACTTCCCTTGACTGTTCAACTACTACAAAGCTTGATGATCGGTGTATAATACAAACACCTTAGGAAACAAGTAATTTCTCCACTTCTTCAAGGCTTGAATTATGGCATAGAATTCCTAATCATAAACTAAATATTTTCTTCTTAAATCATTCAATTTCTCACTATAATAAGCTATGGATCTTCCTTCTTGACTTAACATTGCTCCTATTGTATTTCCACTTGCATCACAATCAACTTGAAATACTTTTTCAAAATCAAGTAATGCTAACATTGGTTGCTTTATCACCTTTTTCTTTAGTAATTCAAAAATCCTTTGTTCTCTGGATGTTCACTTAAAATCCTTCTTACATCCTCTCATTTTCTCTATCATAGGTGTACAAATGCTACTAAATATTTTGATAAAATTTTGGTAGAAACTAGCTAATCTATGGAAAGATCTTAATTCTCCAATGTTCACCAGTGTAGGCCAATCAATAACTGCTCTAACCTTTTCAGGATCCATCTTCAATCCTTCAGCTCAGAAATAACAAAACCCAGGTATACCAAATCTATCTTTATAAAACTACACTTCTTGACATTAATCAACAACTTCTCTTCTGTCAACCTCTTCAATACTTTTTTGATGTGCCACAAATGTTCTTCTCTACTCTTACTGAAAGTTAGAATATCATCCAAGTAAACAATGACAAACCTACCCAAGAATTTATTCAATACCTCATTCATCAATCTCATGAAAGTGCTCAATGCATTAGTTAATCCAAAAGGCATTACTAACCACTCATACAACCCTTAATTAGTCTTAAATGTAGTTTTCCATTCATCTCCTTCTCTAATTCTGATATAATGATATCCACTCTTAGGTCAATCTTTGTGAAATACTTTTTTCCACTCAAATAGTCCATAATTTCATCCATCCTTAGCAATGGGAATCTATACTTGACAATGATCCTATTGATTTCTCTTGAGTTTTTACATATTCTCCACTCTCCATGTTTCTTTGGTGCAAGTACATCAAGTACTACAGATGGGCTTAAACTTTCTTTGATCAATCCTTCCCTCAACAACTCTTGCATCTACCAATTCAATTTTAAATTCTCTATTAGTGTAATTCTATGTGCTGCCTTATTTGGAAAAGTTGCTCCTAGTATTAGATCTATGTGATGAATGATACTCCAGAATGGTGGAAGTCCATCTAGTACATTCTCTAACATGATATCTTCATACTCTAATAATAGTTTTGCATCTTATGATTTCCAAACTTCTATATTGAAAACATTGGTCTTATACTAATTCACCCCCCTCCTCTCAGTATAAGCATGTGTATGTGTGTTTTCTTCAAATATCAAGGGCGAATATTGTTTAAGAGTTTTGGATCCATGATAGAACTCCAAGTGACAACTTCAAATTGATGCAAAAAATGAGTTCCATAATTCAAAGAGATTGGAAAGTGGAGATCTTCTTAGAAAGGATCAAAAGGACATTTTTGGAATACCAAAATTTAGTTTTATATATATGTGAAGGGTGAAGATCTTCCTAATAAAATAGATGGATGAGATTACATGAGAGAATTTTTTGTTTAAATGAGAAACATGGATTAATGTACATGCAAAGTCCTTTTTTGGACACATGTGAGTTATGGGAACTCGAGAAGGATTTAACTAGATAAATCATACTTTGACTTGGGCTAATGATTAAGTAGATTAAATAGTTAGTTTTTCTTACTAATGATGTGAGGGGAAAAGGGGAATTAAATAAATAGATTTTATTTAAAGACAAAAATTCCACAATCCATATTGAATAGTGTGTGTCATTTTTGGATTCAACTGCATGAGATTTGTTTGTGTCAATGTTTCAGGTCACACAATATTGATAAATAAAGAAATGGGGTGAAAGAAGGTGAAGTTTTTTATTATATGGAAAAAATTAGGTATTGGTGGTGAATAAATAGGGCTAGGGGGTCCCTCAAACCTTAGAGAACATAGAGTAGAGAAGAGTATATAGTTTAGGGAAGATGGAGAGTGTACTTTTAGATCATCATCGAGCAAAGCAATTGAAGTAGTATAGGCAACTTGTGCAAGTGGGAGCATCTATATGTATGAAATGTTTAGGCTTAGGATAATTTTAGGGGCATTATTGGGGGTAGAAAATTAGGAAAGCGCACATTCCAAACTATGAAACTCATGTTTTAGCATGGGTTTGGAAGCATCCAATGCATGCATGGGATTACATAAAGTATGCAAACAATTTTTGTGTACGCATTGAAAGTAACAATTTCATAGGCAAATGGATGCATGTGAAATTCTATGGAATATCCAAGATTAGTACATGTGTTGGGAATTGATACATGAATTTCATTGTGAATCATGTACATTCACCATCAAGCATGTGCATGTTTCAACATATTTATTTGGAGTGAGACATATGCATTTTATTATTTTAGCATATTTGTGTATATCCTAGTGAATGCATGGAAGAATAGGTTACTATTGATTTTGGCATGATTTGACATGGTTTCTAAATAGATGTAGGAGAAATTATTTTCCACCAATTACTTAGGAGAGGTGATCATGTGTTCTATATTTGACAACATGGTTTGATGATATTTACTAGGGCTATATGGACTAGTGTGTTATGGTACATCATACAAATGGAATAAATTATGGTACATTAGTTAATATTGAAAGTATTGGTGGAGAGGCGACACAATGAGACTAGTATGCTTGTTGTTGGGTGTTTTTTCACCTTCTCAACACAGGCAACACACAAGTGCACTACCTCTCTTGAAAGGTAGAAATCTACAAACAAGTTAAAAATTACTACCCCAAGGTCTCTCGGGTGTCAGGTCATGACTTGCTTGGAATGTCTCAGTTGGTTCATGTGATTTTTTGATAATCACAAGGCAGCCTTATGTATGTTAAGTTGGAGGGAGATTGGTTCCTTAAATGGAGCTTGTGAAATTCTAAAATGATGTTTTGTTGTTGCAAGTTCAGGACAATAGTCTAAAACTTCATCTTTGACATCAAATTTGGCTTTATGATGATGCTAGAACTTGGTTTTAACTTCTACTTCAAAGAAAGGTCAAAAGGGAAGGGAAAGGTGAGAGTTCTTAGACCTAAAACTACTAATGAACAGTGATAATGGAGCATGCTACAATGGACAACCTTCCTAAAACTAAGTTCCACTTAACCAAAATAGCTAACAGTATCATGAAACTAGTGCTATCTTCTAAGGTTTTCAGATTTTCAACTGTTCATTCACCATAAAGCATAAATAAAAGATGAATTTTAAGTGTAGCAATGAATTTATGGTAAAAATAGCTCTAGACTATTGTTTATCATCAACAAACAACAAAAAACATGAACAAGGAAGGGCATCAACACAAAAGTATTCTTCAGCATCAATGAACAACATTCACTAAACTACTAAAAGCATGCAAAATACATAGAACAACAAATTAAATCTAATAAAATCTATCAACTATGAGGAGATGAATCATGAAACATGAGATAAAATCAAGAATCCACCAAAAGCAATGAATTTCTATTGAGATTTTAGCAACATGTCATTACAACAACTCAACTCTCTCTTTGAAAATGATAGGAGACCCCCTATTTATAGTTTTCCAAAATAAAAATGAATGGATAGGATTTAATCTCATTGTGTGGCCAAGATTCATTACAAATTATGTTTCACCTACCCCCAAAATTTACTAATATAAAATACATTCCTTGTCTTTTTCCATATTTTGTCTTCTAGTGCTCTGGCACTGTAGCACTTTTTTCCTATAGTGATTTTCCCTTTTGTTGTAGCTAAATAGTGAGGAACTCATCATCAATGATAGGATTTCATTGATTCTTCTAAATAGTGGCATACTCCACAAATTTTCCCATCAGTTCCTGAAGTTTATTCCACTCCATGATATCCGACTAGAGCACTTAGAAGGTTAGCTTCCTAGATCTGCCTATCATCATTTCCCAATTATTTGTACACTTAGGTGTGTTCTTGATCACCTACTCCTACTAGGTAAAGGCTCAAGTAGCAAAATCCATAAATTCTGGTGTTAATGAATCTTTGGCTCCTTTCTCCATTTTCTTGTGGAAATATGGTTTGATCTTCTCTGGATCTAACTCAATAGAAAGCATATCATAATTTTTCATGAGTTTTAGATACTCCTTGTTAAAGGATGCAAGACAACTGAGGGGGGGGGGGTGAATCAGTTGTCAAAAAAATTCAATTTTAAAGCTTCAATATAAATCCATTCCACAATCACACTATTTTATTTTTAAACATAAGCAAGAGATACAAGACAAAAAGCAAGATAACACACTAAACACTAGATTTTACGTGGAAAACCCAATAAAGGAAAAACCATGGTGAGGATTAACTCACAATATAAAAATGTTCTAGAACAAAAAATAGAAGGCTCACTGCCCAAAAAGAACTCATTGTCCAAATACAAAACCTCACTACTTACAGGGAGGCTCACGACCTACAAAAAGATTTACAAAACAAAAGAAGGCTTTCCAACCAAAATGAATTGAGAATAATGCACCTAAGAAGTGTTGATACAGTTTTGGTGATGCTCAATACACTGAATTAACACACTTCATTATATTCACTCACTTTCACACACACTGTCACACTTCAACTGCCAACATCCACACTTTCTTCTTTTTTCTTCTCACATTAATCTTCAACCCTATCCAATATATATAATTGACTCAACTGCAAGCATCAATTAGGTCAGCCTAATTAGATGCATTTCATATTTACCAAAATTACCAACTGTCAACTTCAATCATTCACAAAATATTTTAAGAAGACAATTCAAACTTCCAACATGCCTCATTATGTCAGAAAGGACCTAAAATAGGTCGCACATATATTCGCATAGCAATATTAATTCACCACATCATAATTACCCCAAGAATTCAACCAAATAAACTTTGATGCAAAAAGAAAAAAAAATTGTACGAGCACCAGATATGTGAGATCTTGAGAGTACGTGCTCCTGATGCCTACAAACTATTTCCCAAAACCACAAGCACCAACAACTAATTGCTTGAAAATGTGGACAAGAATATTAGAGAGTGTAGCATGAATACTGGTTCAAATACCAGACCAAAATACCGGATTAGGCACAACCTTAAACTTGTAATCACAACATGGTGACATCAATGACAACACAAAAACTGTAGAGATAGTCAATCTTGTTCATTTTTCCAACAATCTCCCACTTTTTCATTGATGGAAACATGGAATAAAAACTTCTCCTTCAAACTCTCCCAACAATTTAAATTTCTCCCCACTACCAAAAACTCTCCAATTCCAATCTCTCCCCTTTTGACATCAATGGCAAAGGGTGAACAAAAAGGATGTACAAAAATTTGAACATGGTGAAATCAAAATTCATAAGGATTCCAAAAAAACTTCCAAATGACCAAAAATTTATTCTCCCCCTTTTTCTTCTTCACAATAAAGACAATAGAAATAGAACATTTAGGATTCAAGTAAAAATAACACTTTTCACCTGAAAAACTTTCTTGTATCTTTCCTCAAGAATTGGACATAGTTTCTTCCAGTTAAATGTAGTTGACTCCATCTGAGTGCAGATGATTTCCAATACACCCAATAGAGTAAAAGATGTTGAACAATATGAACTTTGTCCTTAAACATCTCTAGCATCAGTAAGAATTCCAGATAGATGGTCTAACCAAACCTCAACAATTTCCTTCAGAAGCCAAAAAGTCTTAACTACATCATCTCTCTATCTTTGCACAACTAGTTCAACTTGTAGTTCACCAACTCTTAATCTTTTCTTTCCTTTTTTATCTTCAAAATATGTCAAAACTCTTTCCAATACTATTTACATTTGACTCAATTGCTTCAATTTTACTTCTAAAATTGTCTACCGTAGTAGGCCACTAGAGACAATACTTGTAAATGTCAAATATTTCTTTAATGCACTTCTTTGTTTCCTTGATCAGTTCAAATAATCTCCCTTTAGCTTTATTACACCTATTTTCAACCAAAGCTTCAAATTTACATCCTTCCAGACCTTCAAGTAACTTTCTTTCTTCAACAATCTCAATAAGATTTTCTGGCAAAAAATTAGAAACAATTGATACACCAATACCTTTCTGAAGTAGGTATTCTACAAAAGCATCATCAATTTTTAGTCTGCAATAGGAGATGCTACACTCCATAATTCACCAAGCTTCTTCATCTCCCCCTTTATCAAGCATAGACTAGATGTCATCAGAGGATCCTTTCTCCTTTTCTTCTAAAATGTCAATGATATCTTCAATTATAGCTTTCTCCTTCTTTGATTTTGGAGGGTATTCACTAATGGCAATCTCCAATTTTCTTTTATCGGAGGAAATTCCTACCTCAAAGTGACTTGATGCAAATATACCAGAGCAAAGATTTGATTTCAAAGATGTGAATTAAGATTTACACAGACTTGTACTGTCTGACAATGCCTCTAAATACCTATAAACCAATTTTCCAATAGGAATCTTAGATTCCCATACCACATTATCTTTTCCCAGTAGGGAACTCAAAAAGTAAAACACCAAGCATACCAACAAAGATCTGAAATGAAAGGGATAACCCTCAATTATCGAAATTTGAGCATTCTCAGAAAGATTCTCAAGCAACAAGCTACACAAGTCAAATTTCCTTTTCTCCTTAACTATCATGTGTGCAATATGAACAACAATAGCTGATGTGGAACCTTCATGGTTTCAAAAATAGACCTTGTAGGAAATGTTGTATGCCACATACCTCATATTCAAATATTCAAGAGTTTTTATTAATAAATCTCTTGGGTCTTTACAAATACCAGTCAATTCTTCCACATCTTTGTACTTTATAGTTTTATTTCCAGGAAGGTCACTGATATGGCATAAGCCAGTGATAGCCTCAATTGCTTCCTTCGTAACCAAGTAGGGTTTGTCCAATACAATGCTTTCATTCTTGAAATGATTCAATAAGAACAAGACAAAATCTTTATCGACAACCCATGGAAATTCACTCCACAAATCCATACCTAGGGTTTTGATGTTCTGTAATTCATCTTGGTTCAGCCCTAGTTCCATTACTTTCATCTTCCTATGATCAAACTCCTCTAATTCAACACCTTTCAGCTTCAAAGAGATGACATCACTCGATTCTATGTCCATCTCTACACTTTCTTTAGTTCGTCAATCAAAACTTCTTTGTTTTACCTTCTTCCCCTTTTTGCAAACAAAGAAATGAATTCTTTGATTACCTGAGTTAATTTATTTGAATTTATTCTAGAATTGCTTCAACTCACTTCAAGATCGCTCAGATTCTTCAAATGCTCAATTAATCAAGAAGACACAAGATTTCAACTTATACACCAATGAATTTTCCCTAACCACACATTAAATGTAGCAAACATCAAAAAGCTGATAAAAACATCCTTCCCAACACATAAAACCCTATTTCGATCTACAAAATTCCATACCGACATGATTTCTTCTAGTTCCTTTTACAAAACTTTTGAATACTCATTTTTCACATTCCATCCTCGTACCAGCCTCTGACACACCATACAACAGGGGGTTTTATAATTTTTCTGATAATGCTCCCCATAAGACCTTGCTAGGTCTAATTATTGAATAAGTCATCTATACTGGATGAGGACACAAACCCATAAGTAGTTTTAGGTTTTTCTTCTTCTTCCTCTTTCTTCTTCCATATCTTATTCATCTCTTGTTTGATTTCTTCTTTGTCAATATTCTTTATCAGATCATTCTTCTCTACCAGAGTAGACTGTTTTCCATTTTTACTTCTACAAACCTTTGAGATATATCTAGGTTTATTACATTTATAGAAAACAACAATTTTTTGATTAGTCTAACCTCCATTACCTCTCAACCCACATTGATTTTCTCTATGTCCAAATTTTTTACATGTATAGTAGTAGCCATTAAAGGATTGATTCATTCTGCCTCCATGAAATATATTCATCATCACCCTGCTGATCATTCTCACCTGAGATCTACATTCATTAGCCTTATGTCCTAATTTCTTGCATGAAAAACATTGTCCAAAAGAAGAGCCAAGAAACTGATTCTAATTCATTCTGCTTCTACATTTTGTTAATTTATGACCATATTTATTACAAGAAAAAAAAATACCATTGAAGGAGGGATACCTTTGTGCATTAGGTTGTCTCACAGGTTGTCTTCTTGCAAACTTCCTCTTCTACTTACCCTTGTCATGAGTCATTTTATTTCCCTTAGAACTTTCACCTGCATCATTTCCCAAACCAACTTTTTCTTTACTTGATTTATGTCCAACAATCAATTCTTCAAGCTTATCAGAGCTAGATTTGAAACTTGTTCTCACAAAGCTTTGCATTCTCCAGTTCAATCCTCAGGTTCACCACCTCCTGTTCAAGTTTAGAGAATTCATTAGCATTGTTCTACACCATTGTATTCAAACATTCTTCAATTCTTTTCTTTTCTTCTACCTACACTTTTAGTCCAATTATTTCTTTTTTCAATTGCTCACTTAATTCCCTATGTCTTTCCTTGAATTTCTTCAGTTTTTCTTTCAAATTCTGAACACATTCATTTGCATCATCAAGATTTTCCTTCAGATCTCTATTTTCTCTTTCCACTTTGTCAAGATCCTCAAGAGCAGTCTAGAGCTCTCCTTTATCATCCATCAATCAATCTTCAATATCTTCCTCAAGCGGTTAAGCTCTAATACCAATTGTTAAATGATGCAAGACAACTGAGAGGGGGGTGAATCAATTGTCACAAAAATTCAATTTTAAAGCTTCAAAATAAATCCATTCCACAATCACACTGCTATTTTTTTAAACATAAGCAAGAGATACAAAATAGAAAGCAAGATAACACACTGAACACCACGTTTTACATGGAAAACCCAATAAGGGAAAAACCAAGGTGGGGATTAACTCACAATTTAATATTGTTCTAGAACTAAGAATATAAGGCTCACTGCCCAAAAAGGACTCACTATCTAAATACAAAAGCTCACTGCTTACAGAGAAGCTTGAGCACTACCTACAAAAATATTTACAAAAAAAAAAGAAGGCTTTACATTCAAAATGAACTAAGAATAATGCACCTAACAAGTGTTGATATAGTTTCAATAATTCTCAATACACTAACTTAACACACTTCATTATATTTTCTCACTTTCGCGCACACTATCACAATTCAACTGCCAACATCCACACTTTCTTCTTTTTTCTTCTCACATTAATCTTCAACCCTGTCTAATATATACTTGAATCAACCACAAGCATCAATTAGGTCAGCCTAATTAGATGCATTTCATATTTACCAAAATTACCAACCATCAGCTTCAATCATTCACAAAAAAATTCAAGAAGATAATCTAAACTTCTAGCATGCTTCATTATGTCAAAAAAGACCTAAAATAGGTCACACATATATCTGCATAGCAATATTTATTCACCACATCATAATTACCCCAAGAATTTGGCCAAGAATAAGCTTTGATGCAAAAAGAAAAGACATTCTATATGAGCACTAGATATGTGAGATCTTGAGAGTACGTGCTCCTGATTCCTACAAACCATTTCCCAAAACTGCAAGCACCAACAACTAACTACTGGAAAATGCGGACAAGAATACCAAAGAGTGTAGCATGAATACTGGTTCAAATACTGGACCAAAATGTCAGATTAGGCACATCCTTAAACTTGTAATCACAACATGGTGACATCAATGACAACACAAACTATAGAGATTGTCAATCTTCTTCATTTTTCAACATTCCTTGTTGTCTATCATGTGTTCCTTGACCCATTCAAGGTCAAGCTCTACTTCATGGAGTATTCTTTGTAGTACATCTCTTCTATGATCCAGACCCATCTTCCATGTCTCTACTAGCTAATGATAATCTTTTACTAGGGCTAGCTCCTTCTCCCAAGTCTTCTTGGGCATCTTGAGGATGGCCTCAATTTTAGGATACATAATCCTATATGATTCAAGGAAGTTATTGCAAATTCTTTCCATGCCTTCAAGTTGCTTCTGTAGTTCTCAAAACTTACTAGTTGTTTAGACAACATGGCCAATACCCATATCACCATTATACAACACCTGTCTAAACCAATTTGAAATAGCCTTGGTGCAGTTCCTCATTTCCTCCATCTTGGAGAATTTATCTTGGGATAGCAACTGGGGTACGGAGGACGTAGTTGGGGATTATTCCTCAAGGGATGTCCACTATTGAATTTATGTGTTGAGGTTTTCTACTTGTGCTTTCAATTCTTCCTTGGAAGACCAATCTATGTTCATCTAATAGACGATCGTGGCAATTGACTCCTGGAGCTTATCAATATTTTGCTCTCTTGTGGCGATACCCAAGTCAATGGTATAGTTATTATAGCTAACCCCTTCTCCTTTGTCTATTACTAGGGTGGAAATTTGTGCTATCCTTGATCCAGATGCATCAATTGTGATGTGGGATCAAACTCCCAACTTCTTTTCCTTCTTCATTCTTATTTGAGCTTGTGCCAAGATAGCCTCCAGTCTTTCTTTAGGATTGATGAGAACATGGGTCTTCTTTTGTAGCTGCTTTTCTAGCCAATTAGGCATTTGAGATCATTCCTTTGGTGATTCATGATCACCTTCTTCTCTTTGAACACATTGGATCTTCTTTTCTTCATGGCCCAAGGCTTCTTGTTCTATTTTCTCTTCTTCTTTTTCATTCAAGTCTCAAATCAATATGGCCTTTTCCTTGTCTAGCCTGACAATAGCTAAATTTTGTTTAGGGTTTTTCTCCCCTTTAGGTACCCTTTCTTCTTCTTACTCGAGCTCTACATGGTGTTCTAGCTTAGGGCTCTTTTTCATTTCAGTCTCTTCTTCAGGCTTATCTTCTTCTTCAGCTTCAACTTCTTTCTTTCCCTCCTCCTCATGAGGTGTTTCTTCTTCTTGATCGGGGCTTTTGTCTTGTCCATCTATTGGAGGCTTCATAGATATTTCCATGTCATCATCAGTTTCCTCCTTTTATCTAGAAGGTTGCTTCTCAACTTCTTCACTAACATCCTTGAGTTGTTTGGACAACTCCTCCACAAGCTCTTGATCAGAGGACTCTACTATATACTTGGAATTAGGGTCATAAATATCTTCTTTTAAAGACTATGACCCTTCTTCTTCATATACTACATCATCTATAGGCATGTTCTGATGCTCTAGGTGCTCATGGTAGTCATCATTAAAGGGGTCCTTGAGTTCCTCATCTATTCCTTTAGCAGCCACCTTCTGTCATCTCTCTATTTCTTCTAACATTTTCATGGTTGCTTCCATCTTTGGTGGTTCTATCAAAGGAGGGATGAGTAGTCCAACAACAACCTGACCCATAGCAGCCTGGACAATAGGATTCATCAACACTCCAGAGATTTCAATGGGTATGCTTTGCATATGCCTTACAAAAGCTTCTAGTAGGGTGAGAGTAGGCATTGTAGTTGTAGCTACTTAAGGGACTATTGTTGAGGAAGACAATGAGGAGGATGATAGTGGAGAGTTTGTAGTGGAGGATTCATCCTTCGCCATAATTGGAGTAGTTGGCGAGGTTGAGGCAAGGTGAACTACCCCGTGGAACTGATACTTCATCTGATCTTTATATTATTTTCCTCTTAGGACTTTGGTACGCTTCTTCCCTTTATCTTTCTCTGTGGATGCTCTCGATGATCCTACAACTGATTCCATAAATCCTACAAATAGAGATGCAATAAGCATATTCATATGAAAAGAAAGGGAAGCTTTAGCAAAATACTACAAATGGATGCCAGATCAAGCAAATCATTGCAAGAGATCATAATTTTCATTAAAATTCATTATTTGACATTCATTTGGGGGGAAAAGAGCAATGTTGGCCCAAGGATGTAGGCTTCCCTAGGCTGATAGACGTCTGGAGAAGGAAGCACAGAAGGTGTAGTGGCTCGCATGTGGCTACCCATAGCAAGATCTTTGCATTTCAAATTTAGGGCTTCAATCAAGGTGCTAAGGCATTTAGACGTTTGGGTCAAACTTTCATGAAGTTTCAGAGGTGTTACTACAATCATTTTTCATGCAAATCATGAGGGTAAGGAAGCTGGGTTCATTAAGGTCGTTTGCACCTCCATTATTTGACACTGGCATTTCAGAAGTCCATAAATGGAGTCCCACATTCCCAAAACTCCAAGCAGAAAGTGCAACCTAGGTTTCATTCTCTAAGGAGCATATGGGTGGAAACCCATGAGGTGCCATTAAGGGATGACTATTTGGAAATGATAGAGACGAGGCGGTGGTCCACAAGTAGCAATCTACAACGTGAAGTCTATAAGGAACGTTATCGTGGTTCATCGTTCAGTGAAGGTTAGATGGCGATAGAGGGATTGGGCCCCTCAAGGTGGGTGGAAGGTTAGGCATGGTTGTTTGGAACAACGATCGTGGGATGGTGGGCCTTAGGCAGCGGCCACAAAAGAATACCCACATTTAGCAATTTTCTTAGCCATTTTGTGTGTGAAGGTGCCAAAGGGAAATGAGCCACACAGAGTCCACAAAATTGATGGATGGAGTTCCACAACCATATGCAAACAACAAAGGGTAAAAGGTGGCCCACAGATGGTGGTCTACAAGGCCCGACCCAGGAGGAGATCCAGACTTAGGTAGTTTTTAGGAAAAATTTGGACAACACTGAAATGCACGGGTTCTGTGAGGCAGAAGGAAGAGAGAGCTTCGTTATTTACAATGGGAATTAAGGTGACCATGAAGAAGTAGTAGAAACCCACAAATAATGGCCCACAAACAGTTTAAGACTTAACCATTTTTATTTGGGAAGTGAGCCAGGTGGGACATGCTGTGTGGAAAGTCAGAAGGAGGTAGGAATTTTGGGACAATAGGTAGGCAAGGGCAGCCCACGAACAGAGGTCCGCAGGAGCAGGCCCACAATGACTAGAAGACCCCTGACCCTAACTTATAATTTTCATCCAGTCTCAATCAATGTTGGCAAAACAAAGGCATTGGTCTTCATATGCGGACCTACCAAGGATGAAATCCCAAGTTTAATCTTGTGAAGTTCACACCGTTAAGCCGACGATGGAGAGAGAGTTGCAGTTTGTAAGGGCATGAATGTCATGGTCAAGAATGGTGGCTAAGGACTAAGTTTTGCATGGCCCTAAATGGCCAATTTTGAAGGTTTTTTAAGTTTTACGAGATGGGTTTTGTGTGGAATTTTATACTTAGCTAGCTACCTAAGGAATTCTCGAGTTTTCTTCTTAATATTTTAACAAATTTTCTAAAAAAAAACTTGAAGGAATGTAGGAATAGAGCCAAAAAACTCACCTAGTACTCCTGAAGAATCACAATGAATGTAGTGTTTGAAATCATCTTTGAAGCTAGGTATGTGCAGGATCATGATGGGCCAAAAAGTGGTGATATGATGGGAATGTGTACAGTATGTGGCTAACAACTTTTTTTTTACCTAAAATTGATGAAAAAAAGGGTTTCTAAAGGATATTCTCAACTTTCCACCAATATAAATTATGTTTTACTTTGAATTTAATTAATAATTATTATTCATTTTCTATTTGAATTACAACTAAAGTCCTAATTGATAGGCTGATTGAAAAAGATCTATAGCTTTCAAACGGTATCATATTTTTTGAATCTGAAACATGCATCACATTCTATGCTTCGCATGCTATAGTATTAAAAAATAAAAAATGAATTTCATGAAGTTTTGACCAAGTTAAGGTGGTTAGACATACGAGTTTTTATATTTTTAAAAATTTGTAATAAAAATTCATAATTAATTATTTACTTGGAAAAAATTACAAAAAATATGCATCACATCTGGACAAGAGTCCTCTACTTATATCTAAAATATTAAATAAAAATATTATCATTTTATTATGGTTATGGTGGTCAGACAAACACCTACTTATTTTTTCGCTGAAATTTAAGTATCATTGCATTGAAATTTCAACTTTTCACCAAATAGATTTTTTTTTTAAAGAAAAACCTTGTAGTTTAGAAACTACATTCAATTTTCTACAGATTCTATTCTTACATATTTTTGAAATAATATAGATAACTTATTGATTTTTTTACGAAAATTTTCCTAACTCTTATTTTTTTGAATTTTTTGCCACTTAAGGGCTTGTTTTTTCCATGATGATCCTGCACATACCCAGCTAGGTGGGTGCAAAGGTGGTGAAGGTAGCTAGAGCACTGATAAATCTCTAACTCAGTGTCAGTGAAAATGGCAGGAAGATTTTTCTATTTATAGAAAAAAATTTATTAAATGTCTGATTAATTATTGTATGACAACCAACAAGGTAGGTGAACATGGGTTTCAAAATGACCAATGGCAGGAAAGGCATATCCCACAATGTGAGTAGTAGTCAG
This sequence comes from Sequoia sempervirens, assembly GCA_007258455.2. NCBI lineage: Eukaryota > Viridiplantae > Streptophyta > Pinopsida > Cupressales > Cupressaceae > Sequoia > Sequoia sempervirens. The sequence goes on from VDFB02270651.1 coordinate 760,670,979, forward strand.
GTGATCGCTGCTTGGAGTCTACACCGGGTGGCAATAGATGATGCGGGACCGGCCATGCAAGCGAATGCCCCAACCTGGCTGATGTAGAAATGGTGAAGAGGGAGCGGAAACCTACAAGGGGAAACCTGCATAGGCAAACCCACAGGGTGCAAAAGGAACCAACTTTAAAGACTCAAGGGAAACTACTAGAGGAACCTCGTGAAGGAAAAAGACTTGTAATTTTTTAGGGTGGTGAACCATGGTCAACTTAAGGTGAATTTTAGGACTCCTTGACCATCTAGAACTCAAAACAAGGGGCACACAAAATAAGGAAAAGGAAGAAAGTGACCTAACCAAGGTGAAAAAGAGAGGGTCCTCATTCTGAATGGGCCGTGTGTGCTATAGGCACAAAAAATGGTGACTCTACTGGTAGAATGCTCTTGAGTGTTCTAAGGATAAAGATTCATTCTAAACCCAAAATCTCTAGTTTCGCAGACTAGGAGCTAGTTCCCATAAGCGAACTGAGGAACTCAAAGTAGTACAAGGATCCATAACTGAATCAGGTCATGAGAACATCTTAGAAGTGTGTGTATTGTGAGTTCATTCCATTTCTTTAGAAACTATAACAAACAATCATTAATCAAGCAAAGTAAGCGACATAAGTTGTCTAACCCCAAAAGTAACTTGGACATTGCTCCACTGCTAGTTAGACATTCATAGCCCCGATGAAGTTGTTATTGTGACCCCACGAACATTGCTCTACTTCCAGTTGGGCGTTCATAGCCCTGATAGAGTTGTCTGCACACTCATGTAGTTGCTTTATTTTCATTACTTTCTTTCTTTTCTTTCTTTTCAAATATTTTCTATTGGTGCTCTTTTTTTTGCTCAACGATGTAAGCATTGAAGCTTACTATAGGCTTGGAATCACAATGGTCATTGGAGCAAACATAAGATTTTTCACTTGCTCAGCCCTCATAACAACCACTGTACAGCTCTTCAAAAACCAAATTAATGTGCATTTTGTGCATTATCTAAGATGAGTGTGAAAGGATTCAACCAAGTGTCTTGTTCTAGGTCAAGTCAAAGTTTAAATAAGGAAACCACCTCATAGAAGCAATCAAAGACCAATAGTCATGAATGAATATTTATCTAGAGAACACACAAGAGTGGGTAGCAAAATGAACCATTCTTCAAGTCGAGTATGGCCACTACATTAGAAACAAAAGAACACTCTCGTCAAGACAAAGTAGTCGAGAAAACGAGCAAAACAAAAGCAAGGCATGACAATGAAACAAAGGACACCTAAACTAACCTATATAGAGGTACTTACAAAGACGGGCTCAGAAGAGCTCAGGAAAGAAAGTAATGCTTGAGGTGCTACCCATTGAGAGGCAATGAGGCATCTTCACCAGTTAGTGTCTTGAGGTGGAAAGTAGTATCTCCTAAAATTTTAGAGAACTAAAAGGGGCCAAGCCAGAGCTTGTCAAATTTGTCATGTCCCCCTTCTTTTCATGGGGCTTGTCCCAACAAAGGACTAAGTCAACAAATATAAAGGCCTTAACTTTGGCTTGAAAATTGAACCATCTTTTAACCATGCAATGATGTTTGGAAAAATTTTCAATAGCTTGGTCATCGACTTCTTCTAAGTGGAGCAGTTCAACTAAATAGGCTTCTCGACGATCTCCCTCCTCATAAAATGTGTTGATAAGCTAGAGGGTAGGGATCTTGAGATGGATGAGAAACACAAGCTCCAAGCCATAAACAAGATGGAAGGGGAATCACCTAGAGAATTCTTATGGTGGGTACAATCCACCCAAAGGGAAAAATGCAGCTGGGTGTGCCAATCTTTTGGATTTTTATCAAGTAATTTCTTGATCACAGTTATTAGACTTTTTTTATTGATTCAGTGAGGGCATTTCCTTGGGGGTAGTAATTGGATGAAAACTTGAGGGCGATGCCATAATCAAAGGCCCAACTAGTAAATTTGAGTGAGGAAAAGGCGGAGCCATTATCACACACAAGAGCATAGGGGCAACAAAAACAATTCAAAATAAATCTTTCAAGAAAATTAAAAACCACCTCAGTAGTACATTGTCTACATGCAATTGCTTCTATCCATCTAGTACAGTAATCGAAAATGGTTAGAATGTACCTATGACCCACAGAGGATGGTGGGCTTACTAGACCTATGTAGTTGAGGCCCCACTGAGTGAACAGTCTTAGCTCTAGGACTGGTTGCAGCGAGACAACATTTCTTTCTCGGGTTATAGTAGTTTGGCACATGTGACAAGTTAGAATGTGATTGTGTGCATCCTTAAACACCGTAGACCAATAATACCCAGCTTGCAAGATTTGATGGGTGGTGGAAGGACTAGATCCATGGCCGGTGCCAAATTTATCATGAAACTCTTTCAATACTCATGCTACCTCCTCTATCCCAATGCACCTAAGGTAGATTCCCTCGTGATTCCTTTTGTATAGTATTGACCCTTGCAACATGTAGTTGTTACTCTTCAATTGAAGAGCATGCTTTTGGACTCCTTGCAACTGGGATAGGTAGTTGTGATTCAACAAGTAATAGGAAATTTCATCATACCATTCCCCAGGAGAGACATCCTTTACTTGATATTGTTGCACAGTAAGCTCGGGTCCTACATCTGCTATCATTTTGACTATCGTACGGGTGTGTGCCTACCCTCAAACCAACTTCATGGGATGAATTTCCATGTCATATTCTTGCAGTAGTGTGACCCATTTGGCTCTCTTTTCTCCTAGCTCATTCTGCATCAGCAAAGTCTTCACTACTATGTCAGGAACAATTTTAATCACCTTATTCCACAAAATGTAGTGGCAAATTTTCTTTACTCCTCTGACTAAGGTGTATTCCTATTTTTCAACATTGTGATACCTCAACTCTACATCTTTCAATGGAGAACTCATGAAGGAAATCAGGTGCTCACTTCCTTCATCATCCTTCTAGGTTAGTATGTTGCACAAGAGTGGTCTGAAGCAAATGAATAAATGTAAAATGACTTCAGATAATCAGGACTAACTAACACTAGTGCATCAATGATAGCTTTCTTGATCTCTTCAAAATCCTGCTTGGTCTCTGGTATCCATTTGAATTTGGAATCTTGTTTCAACATGGCATTTAGTGGCTTAACTATCTCAGTGAAGCCAATGATGAATTTCCTGACAAAGTTTATCTTTCCAAAGAAAGATTTCAACTCCTTGCTGCCTGGCAACTGAATTTTTAGGATAGCCTAAATCCGTTCGAGGTCAATTGAGATTCCTCTTTTTGAAATTACGTGACCTAACAGCTTACCCTCTATGCCTCCAAAGATGCACTTCTTCAGATTCAGGGAAATTTCAAATCCTCTACACTTATAAAAAGCTTTGCATAAATTAGAAACATGATCACCTCTTTTCTTTGAAAATACGATCAAATAATCCATGTAGATGATTATACACTTTCCAATTAGGTCCTTGAAGGTGATATCTATGGCATGCTAAAACATGGTGCCAGTGTTAATGAGCTCAAACAACATTCTCCTATATGCAAAGGTTCCCCACTTGGTGGTGAAAGTTATCTTGTGCCTATCTTTGTATTGTACCATTACTTGATTGTACCTAGAGTATCCATCTAAGAAATATATCATCTAAGATCCATTGACTATTTGCAACACCTCATCCAACAAGGGCACTAGATAATTTTCCTTTTCCAAGGCTCTATTCAAGTTGCAGAAGTCTACGCATAATCTGAATTCTCCATTATTTTTCCTAACTGGAACTAGGTTAGCCACCCATTTAGAATGTCAAATTAGGACTATGATTCTAGCAAACAACAATTTCTAAACTTCCTTGTAGATGACAGGCTCCAATAATGCATTGATAGGGCATTGTCACTACCAAAATAGTCTCACATCTAGCTTGAGAGGGATGGTGTGCATGATGATCGAGGTGTCATATGTCTTTAAATCCTCATAGCTCCAAGTGACCACATCATGGCACTTGCATAGGGCATCAATCATCCCTTTTTTTTCTCCTAGCGTGCACACCTTGCCAATGAACACATTCTTCACTTCTTTAGTAGTCCCTAGGTTGTGGGAATCACATTGATTATCAATGGAAACCCTCTTTGTCTACTAATCCTGATCTCTAATATGATCTAAGTCAAATATTCATTCAAGCTGGACCATTCCTCTTGGAATTGTGTTTTTCTTTAGATTGATGACTCCCTCTATATCTAATTCAAGCTCTCTAGGCTCTACTTCATCAATGATCTAAGTTGAAAACACATCAAAGTTGGTAATAAAACACAAGATGTGCTTGTCATCATTGAATACTTGGAAGTTGGTAACATTGTTTGCAGTGAATTTCTTTAGGACAGATAAAGAAAGGGGCTATATTGTGTTGGTTGCCTATTTGAAGGCATCGATCGAATAACTTTTTGATTGAGGAATTAATTGGATATTAAAGGCATCTAGGCTCTCTATGAGGTCCCAAACTTTGTGTCTATAATTTTCTAGTCTCCTATCATGACATGAGTACAACTTCCTAACTTGTTTTACCACTAACTCTAAGTCACCAAAGAATTGCAATATTTTCATTCTCTTTCTAAGGGCCATTAAAAGGCCATGGACTAGTGCTTCATTCTCTGCCACATTGTTTGTGAAATAAAATTGAAGCCTATATGTAGTGAAGTATGTCTTACCTCTAGGGCTGATAAGCTCAAAGCCAACACCCACTCCTTGTTTGGACTTGGATCCATCAAAGCACAACATCCAAAACTTGGATGAGTCTTTAATCTTAGGACTAGAGGAGCTCATTTCTTTCTTTGGAAGTAGATATGCATCTACAAGTTTGGGTGATCCTGTAGGTTCTATGTTTCCTTGATTTGGTGGTATTTTTTGGAGTCCTCCTCTCGAGGTGGCTCATTCCTTAATGTGCTCGATCGTTGCTTGGAAAAGAAAAAATTCAAACCCTGAGTGGGCAGTGCTATGCACCTGACACCAACTAGGCAAGAAAATCTCCTTAAAGTCCATTCTCGCTCCTAAGTTGAGTTGATTTTGTATGCACTTCTCCATAAAAATCCTAGAAACCATCTAGTAGTCAAAGATTGTCATCCTCATAAGGTTCCTTGTCATCTAATCCAACTAGCATTTATGTACTTTGTGGAGTGTAGGTTAAATCAGCAAGAGGGATACATAGTACAAGGAGAACTTCTTTAGCTGCTTCCTCTTCTCGAGATTCTGATTCTTCTTGATAGGCCATAGGAGAATAATTACCGAGCTTTGTTTCAACAAAAAGTACCTCATTTGTGTTATTGTACTTTGTAATCATAAACTTCATACGCGGATCCTGGTCAATACGAATCTAGTTTGGTAGTCCTTTCCATGGCAGCCATAGGTGAGAAAAGTCAATTGCAACATATCTAATCAGTGCTCGGGTGAAGTCCCTCCCTAATATTAGACCATATGTATCTGGAATATCTGCAGCTTGGATGTATATGGTATGTTGCACTCTTGGATCAACAACTATTTGCATGGGTATTTTTTTAATCTCTCTGACTATGATAATCTCCATCTTGTCTAGCTACGTGAACTTTTATTAGGAAAGGGTTGTGACTATTCCCAAGGCCTTACATACTACCAAGGCATAACATTTTTTGAGGCCCCTAAGTCAAGCAGGAAATTGTGTAGGTTCTTCCCAAATGTCCTAATAGTATTGAGAAAGGGCAGTGTTTCTAACTTCCCTTGGAACATTCCCATGGGTGTGTCTACTTGAGCTACTTGATTTTTATCCTTTTCATTAGTATTTTCCTTGGCTAGTACTTGGATTTGCTCCTTGGTGGGCTATTTCCCGTTTGCTGATTTGAGGGTGTATTTGTTTTCTTGCCTAGGATTTCCTTAATTATAGGCTCACTTTGTGACTCATCAAAGGAGACTCTCCTGGCAGGTATCTCTTGTTTTGACTTGGGAGAGGTAGTCCCATTAATCATTCTAAAGAAATCATTCCTAATTGTTGAGACTTTAAGCAATTCGAAGGCGGACAAGTTAATTTTGACCTTCTTAAATTCTTACGTTACTTATTCGTTCATTTGTCCAATTTCAGCCTCAAAGGACTTTCCTTGGGAGAAGCTAGCGGATTCGTTTTGCATTTGATTTGGCTATTTGTTTTTGTTGAAATACTGGGTAGGCACATGGGGGTAACCTGGGTTGTTTCTAGTGTTTGGGTCAGGTGGAGTGCTAAAGTTATTAGATGGAATGGAAATCATGAACAGGCCACCTACTTGCCTATTTCTTAAGTTATACGAGGTCACTCTTTGGTAAAACATTTGAAATTCATCCTCACATGCCTCTTCATCATCTATTGTACCATTGTTTACTGAATTGAAAAATTGAGATAAAGTTCTCAGTACTTACCTCATTCACTTTTTCATCTTTTGGGGTAGTTGTTAGCTCTCAAAAATGCAGGCGAAATGCCTCAAGAGGTTTCCAATCTCTTGGTATGTTTTAGGGTAACAAACAAGGCCAAATGGTTTAGACCTTCTACTCTTTAGGTGTTGCTAGACCTAGGCGGGTGTACCTATATGAATAAAGCAGACTTAAGGTTGTGACTTGATTGATTTGATGGATCTATTACGATGGCACAAATGTAATAGATAAAAGCTTACAGACTACTCCTACTCCTAAGATTAAACTTGAGATGTGGATGTTTTAATAAGATTTTGTGAAATTCTAAAATGTGGATGGTGTGACCAGTGCCTACTTTTGTTGGGCTAATGGAGTCAAGAGGTAAATGATATGTGTTTCCCCCTTTTGGCTTAACTCTAGTTGCTAGGCACTTTGAGAATGAGGTTCTATGACTGGTATAAAACTTCACTAAATTTATGACTTGCATAAATTGTGCTGGAATATTTTCATACCATGCTCTTCTTCAATTATCCAAAAGAAATCTTTAAATCACTGTGATTCATTCCAAAATAATTTAAATCTGACTTGCAGACACCAATTGATTAATTCACACAAAATGGGAATATATTTCGATAAATCAGAGATATACTTGATATATTGATTTAAATGATTAAAAGACCTCAAGTTGGAGACAACCAAATAAAAATGTAGATAATTTCATCACAACAATTGAACACCAAGAAAGGATTTCACCAAATTTATGCATTCTTCTCCATTAAATAATTTGAAAGGATTTTACAATATACAACATGATGTTTTATTTCGGAAATAGTTCACCCTATCCAACTACCTAACCTACTTCTTTTTCCTAAAAAAATCTCCCCCTTTATGATACAATTTCACTTTGTATATATACATTGCTATTTTAGGGTTACAACCCTTCACAACATCTATCCGGTGTAATTCGTCTTTTCAGCACATCTCTTTGTTTAAAATAATTAATTAGTTGCCTTTGAAAAATTAAATATTTTATCTTTAACCTTCATTTTGCATTTTTGTGAAAAATTAATTTTGGTAATTATCCCTTGCTGAAAATTTTGCCTTTCTCTTGTTAAAATAATTACCCGCTTCATGACTTCTTTGGTGAAAAACGTTTCTCGTCCTAGTGAAAGTATTTTACCTTGTATTTACTTCGTGCATTTTTATTCAGTGTGAAATACTTTTAAGTAATAATAATCTCTCATTTCAAAACTTTACTCTTTTGATTTCTTCCATGAAGAAGATTTACCTTCAATCATTAAAATATCCTCCAAGTGAATAATTACCTCTTCCTAGTGAAAATATCTTGAAAATACTTTACAACTTCATCTTGCACATTTATTTCATCAAATAATCCCATTATCTCTGTTTGTATTTTTACCCAATAGATACATATTTCTCACTCTCATAACTCTTTTAGTACAAATATTTATAATTTTTATCCTTTATGTCTTTTGTGGGAAAAAATAAATATCCACCTTATAACTTCCTTGGTGAAAATAATTCAAATCTTGGTTAAAATATTTACCTCATAAAAATTCTCTACCTTCACCTTTATTCACCTTATTACTCCCTCTATTTAATATTTAAATTTCTTCTTTACTTTCACCAATAGTATTTATTTTTCATTTTTTCCATCGACTTCACTTCTTTCACTAATGAATTTCCATTGGCCTGACTTTGCATTGTTGGTGTAATTTAAAAAAAACTTCATTCTGAGTATCTTTCTCTTGCCAATGCAAATCTTTATCGGTGTGACTTACTCCATCGGAAGGAATTTTATTATTTTTCCCCATAGTGATATATTTCACCGATGAATTCTCCATCGGCGCGACATGTCCATTCAGTATGATTTATTTCGATCTCCCTTTCTCTCGCCCATGAATTTAGGGCTTCCTTCTCGCGGGATTTGGAATATGTCTGGTAACTCTTTCACTGTATTAACGATCATGCACAACACATTTATGCAACTCTTCATTCTTCCCACTTCGGTGAAACCTTTGCTCCTTGCGCACCCATATCCACAATCGGCCCTCATTTTATTGTATGCATTTAACTGGTATTGTAGACACCTAAAAATGGTCTAGAGAATCTAATTAATTAAATACGACTTATTTGATTAATTTATCTTAAATTCATCTACTTAGTAAATAAATAGAAATATTTATTTATATTAAGTTCATTATTAATTCTTCTATTTCTCTCCTAATTAAATAAACAAAATTAAAAACTTGGTTTTATTTAATTATTATCATCATATTATTTCTCTCTTAATTAAATAAACAAAATTAAAAATTTGTTTTATTTAATTATTATCATTATTACTTCTTTTACACTTCTATCATAAATTAAATACACAACTTAAATAATTTGTGTTATTTAATTACCTCATCACATTTCTTCTTAATTAAATAAAGATATTCTAAAATCTTTTATTTAATTATCATTCTCCTTTTGTTTTAATTTAATAAACAAACCCTATAGTTTGATTTATTAAATTATTCAATCCTCTTTTTGCTAAATTTAAATAAATTAAAATTATTTAAATTTATGCATAAATTTTATACCACTATTCACTCACCAATAAAATTAAATTTTTAAAATTTAATTAATGGCACTGTCATTCACGGGAAGAGCTTCGGGGACAAACTTGTAGGAAGTTCTCTCAACCACCTTCCACCCACCTTCCCTCTTATCTTGCCTGGTGTTTTCATGGGGAGAAACCATCCTCCATGATCAGCTCCATCTTCTCATCCCATGCCCTTCAATTCTCCAGATTGAATCACAGCCCCTTATCCCGTATCCCTGTGCAATTGTGCTGCTATGAAAGCTATAAATATAGCTCTTGGGCTACAGGAAATGGATCCCAACTTATGCAATCTTACTCTGTAGGTTTCCAAAGCATCCAACATTCATCCAGCATCTCCAGCATTCAGCATTCAATCAAACATCCATCCAGCATCTCAATTATGGCAGTTTACAGTAGTTTCCTTCTTAGAAGCTTTGTTGTAGAATCATTCTAGTTGCATAGTTAATCATATTAGAATAGAATAGCTTAATTCTCATTCTCTAAGTGTCATTTCAATAGTTTAATTAGCTTCTAAATCTAAGAGTTAAGTAGATTAGAGAGATCTTTAGAGTTAGAGAGCAATAGGATAGATTTATGAAGATTTGTAGTTTAAATTAGTTTAAATTCTTTAAATCTTAGATGCAATGTCCTATTTTGAAGCATAGATGCATGTTTAACTTGTTTTCCCCATTCTACCGCTTACAAATTGGCACCCACCGTGGGGCATAACCCCATATTTTGATTAATTTTTGAGAAAAGTGTTCTACAGGTATCGGTGTGATAGTTTTCACAGAACCGTGACTTTTTTACAGTGTGTCAGGTTTCTGTTACAGCGCGCCAGGTTTCTATTACAGTGCGCTAGGTTTCTGTTATAGCATGCCGAGTTATTGTTCCAACGCGCCGCTTCACTGTTTCAACGCGCCACTTCACTGTCCTTAAAATCACTTTTTTTTATCTGGATCCGACGCGTCCACAGCCAGATTTTGTTTTTGTCTAATTTTGGATAAAATTTATCAATCCTAGGATAGAAATGGATAAAATTTATCAATCCTGGATAGAAATGGATAAAAATTGATCAATCCTAGGATAGAAACTTCACATTTTTTTTTGGGATTAAAATTGAACATCATGCTTTTTATGGAGCAATATCTCCATATAGATTAGATCATTTGTCTTTTGGGTTTTAAAAGTGAACAATTTCTCTGTTGTGATTGGGTGATAGGTTTATGCTCTCCCCTTTACTGGGTGCATCAGAATACCAGACTCACTATAATTTATGCATTTTAAAGCTTTTTAAAACCTTTAGATAGGCCTACTGTAGTGGGAAAAAGTACTCACCCTACGAGAACGACCTGAGTGGGGACAGCCAAAAGCCATGGTATTCCAACCCACTTAAAAATTTATGTGAATTTGGGGAAACCCTCTTTCAACGGAAGTGTGCAGGATAACCATCCCCAAAATCTTTGTTCTAAAGATTGGGAGGTCTCTCAAGGGAGTTTATCCATTTGCCACTCCGAACGGAAACCCTATCTAAGAACCTAGAACTAGAAGCACGCTTGTCAGTTTCTAAACATTGTAATACTCGGTGGTGCAGGGGCGGGGAAGAATCTACCCTCAAGCACTCACCATATAATTGCCAAGGACTGTTTGCTCAGGGGATCCAGTATCCACTTCCATCACTCTGAGTACGCACCTGGAAAAGACAAAAACACGGGCACCCTCTAGGGGGTGACATGGCTGTGTGAGTTGACGCAATTCCAAGCTGTGGGCCATTCGAGTATATAACGATGACCTTTTGTCTCTAGGAGTGAGTCTATCTGAAGTGTCTTATCTATTATAAACCAGTGAAAATAAAAAAGAATCATGCTTGATTCTTAAGAACATACACTATCTGTTTAGATTCTAGGATTTTTAAAGACAACCATTCTATTCTTGCTTGCTATGTTTTCTCTCATTAAATTCAAATAAGATCATCACAAAAAAAATCCTCAAAATCAAAACACTTGTGGAATTCTCATGATTCGAGATTGGGTATCCACCAATTTTGTCAAGAAATCTCTTGTCAAACGAATCAGAAAACCAAAGAAAACACTTGCATACAAACAACTTCTGAGAAAGCAACAATTTCTATATCAAAGCAGGAAAGTTCTACTCCAACATAGGACTTTTATTCATAGGTATCACGATTTCACTAGAGGTTATATGGACGACTATGTTGTAGCTCCCTTAGATTCACAAGCATTTTATCAAAGAAGAGCTCTTAGGCAACACCACAATCATAGTCAAAGAATTCATCCAAAATACATCCCACAACCAGCTATACAATACGATACCAGACCAAGTGAGTTTCATAGAATAAGATAGTTTCTGTCTTAGCACCTCATGGTTCTATTTTAGCACTTTGGGTTTCTGTTCCAGCGCTTAGGGTTTCTATTTTAGCGCTTCAGGTCTCTATTCTAGCGCTTTGGGTCTCTATTACAGCATGTCAGGTCTCTGTTCTAGCACATCAGGTCTTTGTTCCAGCGTTTTGGGTCTATGTTCCAGCATGTAGAGTCTCTGTTTTAGCGCTTTGTGTCTCTATTCCAGCTTGTTACTCCTCTATTTTAGTGTGTTGTGTCTCAGTTTTAGCGCTCCATAAAGTCAGAAAAATAGAGAGTTGGTAGGACATTTTGTCAGTTTTCCCATATCGATAACAAGGTTTTCATCAATCTAGAACATTTTTTTTCACAGTCCAAAACACTTGGGTCATACAAAAGGAAAACTTTACCATTACACCTAGATCTTGAAACATCTTGCAAAGTGTCATTATCACCAAATCTGAGATTTTCTGTCAAAATTTCCCTATCAAGGATTTTTATCATCCTTCCATCACAAAACTAGACAAGAACTAAATCAGATTTTAAATCAAAAACCTCGACACTTATCCAATCAACAATCCAAGATCAAAGTCTAGAGTAAAACTCTAACGTTTGTATGCCTATTTTCACATGATCAGCATATCAAAGACAACAACAAGAAGAAAACAAAAGAATAGTAGCCATGGCTGAAGAAAACCCTTGGCGATGATATAGCAACATTGATCCTCTCACTAACTCACATGAGAAAGAAATAACTACAGAGGAAATCAAGAAAGTTCAACAAGACCCTCATTTCCATAAATTTATGGAAAAGATGCTAGAGCAAGATATGGAAAAGTATCTTCTATTATTAGCTGACAAAGGTGCTAAGCTTCCTAAAGACTTTGATGTCAATCAACTCAAGGAAACAAACACACCCAAGACAACTAGTATGGAAAACCCAAATCAAATAGATGCTTTGACAAAACAAATCCAACAGTTACAATTACAGTTCCAAAATATCCAACAAGGGCCAACAAAGAGATATTCCTTGCAAGACATTTGCCCTTATCCATTCGATCCAAGCATTAACATGATACCATTTCCATGGTATTGTGAATACCCAACATACAACAAATACAATGGGAGAACTGATCCATTTGATCACGTATGAGAATTTCGAGCCATGAGCATAGAGTTTGCACACGAGGACTCTTACTACAATTATTTCCAAGAAGCTTAGGAAACACTTGCATGGAGTGGTTTTCTAAATTGGAACTTGGGATTCAATCCTTTGAAGAAATAATCAATAGGTTCATAACACACTTCTCATTCAACATCCAACATGGGGTAACCTTAAAAGAACTCTACAACACCAAACAAGCAAAGGGTGAAAAGTTTCTTTCCTTTCTCCAACGATGGAGAAGGCTATTTGCTAAATACCCTAGATCTATTCCTGAAGAGGAGAAGATAGAGATGTTCATTGATAACTTAGTGGATGACATGAATTACAGATTGGATTTACAATGTCCATCTACATTTGAACAAGTTATCGAAAAGGGGCTCAAAATCGAAGAGGCTCTCATCAAAAGAGGAACGATCAAACACTTCATTGAAGGTTCAAACAATAACAATTCCTCTAACAACAACAACGAAAAGCCAAGATTTTGGCAAAAGAACAAGAATATTGATACCATGATCGATACACACACATCTAAACCAGTATTCACCTTGATGCCAACCCCTACAAACAAACAAAACAATGGTCTTAATGTCAAACAAAGTAGTGATCAAGGGAATAATCAGAACATTGGAGAAACAAAAACTCAATCATTCCAATGATCATCCAATAAAAGAAAATTCACGTCGTTAGGACAATCATTGGAATCGGTCCTCAAAGGAATTTTAGACAAAAAACTCATTCAAGTACAAGAGGCTAGAAATTGGGACCCTCAAGTCAAACCATCATGGTGGAATGACTTACATTACTGTCACTACCATCAAAATAAAGGCCACATGACTAAAAATTGTTGGCAATTAAAACATGCGGTACAAGACCTCATAGATCAAAAGAAAGTATTTGTAGAGGGACACCAAACAAACAAAGATCATACGACGTTCAAAAATCCTCTACCCAATTATCAGAAGGGAGAATCCTCTTCCGCAAACACCAAAGGTAAAAAAATTGGTTATGTTTATGACACAACGATCCTTTGTTTTTCTGCTGCCAAGGAGGATGAAGAGTTATGCAACCAAATCAATCAGAACAATGACATTACATCTACCAATTTGGTACAACATATGGACAAATCTGAAAACCAAATTAACGTAATCACACTCAAAGGGAAACAAGAGTACCAACCAGTTAATGCCACAACAAGGGCACAATCCAAAGTTATATTGAAAGGAGCATCAATATCATCCCCATCTGTGGATCCTCCCTCTAATCAATATAATCTCATTGATCAATTGCAGAAAATACCGGCACAAATATCCATCTTGGAACTTTTAAAGATTTCCCCATCACACAAAGAGGTTCTTGAACAAGCTCTTGTATCAACCACGGTACCTAACAATTTGGATGTGTGTCAGTTCCAAGCTATGGTGGGACATCTATCTACACCTCATTGCCTTTCATTTTCCGAACATGATGATGTATCACTCACCCATCCGCATAATTCCGCCCTTCACATTGAAGTCCTCATCCATAAACACTGTGTAAAGCGTGTCCTAATAGATGGAGGGGCTGGTTTAAATATTTGTACCTTAAAGCTGATTCGTGCACTAGGATACTCAGAGGAAGCCATTGATACAAGAAGAAAAATCACAATCAAAGCATATGATGAGGAAGAAAGGTCCTCTAAAGGGTTGATCATATTACCCATTCAAGTGGGACCTATTGTCCAAAAAGTGGTTTTCCAAGTCTTAGATAGGGAACTGACATACAACATACTGTTGGGATGCCCTTGGATACATGATATGCAAGTAGTACCTTCTACCTATCATCAATGCCTAAAATTTCCCATCAATGGATAGGAGGTAACAATCACAGCAGACTACAATGACACCCAAGCTTGTCATACATTGAAGACATCTCAGGATACATTCATACCTCACAATAGAGAAGTTAGCACATCAGATGGTGAGCAATAGCAGAACTTCATATCAAAGTGGCTTCCAAAACAACAAAAATGACAAGAGATAAGGGTGGCAGAATCTAACCCTTCAAATGTTGAAATTTTTTTTGCTCCACTCTCACATCAATTCACCAAGGAAGTATAGATAAGTGAAAAAGGAATAAGTGAATATGGTGTTGGACACTCATTTCATCTATCACAAATGTTACCCTCCTTACAAACATATGGACAGCCATCTACAATCACCCAAAATTCAGAACAATCTACAACAGCATTAGATGGCAGATTTGTAAAAGCTGGGAACTTAGATGAAGAATCAGAAGATAAGGCCATACTAAATTGGCTTTATAAGGATGAGGAAGCTTCCACTTCCACAAGTAATATCATAGAGACAAATCAATATGGAAAGGGAAAAACTATTCTGGAGAAGATGGGATATTCAGGATAGGGACCTCTTGGGTTAAGGAAACAAGGCATAACAGAACCAATCCAGCCTCTTACGCTCCAACCTAAGGATAAAACGGGACTAGGATATGCAGAAAAATAAGGATCTCTTGATCGAGGGAAACAAAGTGTAAGAGAACCAATCCAAGTCCTCGCAATTTAGCAAAATTGCAAAACTGGACTAGGATACACCAAAGAAGCAAGAGCAGAAATCACCAATAAAACTGAGGAGTGTATTCTTCAAATACGAGATAACTCTGAAACAGATTCAAATGAATATGAGTGGGACAACTTATCAAATGTTTCCTATGAAGATATTCAGATCGACATTATCAAAAAGTATACCCCCAAACGCGAGGAGGGTCAAAGCTCGAGTTTTAATCCTATTGTCTTTGAAACACAAAATTTCGATTACTCAAGTGAAGATGAATGGACATCGATTGAGATAAATGATGTGGAAGAAAATACCTTTGTAGGCCTCGACATAACCACTAACAACCTAGACGACATTTCTGTCTAAGCTTTCACAATCACTAACCTCAACCCATCTAATGATTCATTGCCTTTACTTCATCCCGAGCTTATCGAATGGGAACCACAACACCCTATTGATCTCCCTATTTTTTACAATGATTCTTCCATTATTAACTACCTTTGTTGTGAGGAATCTGATACTTGTTCTACCAATACTTCTTTTAACGATGCTTTTAGGCAGGAGGATGCCAAGCCTTTCAGTTGCAAAAATATGAAAGTAAAAAATGGATCTAATGGTGAAAACCATTCTATGGCAGTATTTGATCCTAAAATAGTAAAAACAAAGAACGCATCCAATGGTGAAAACCTCATTGAGGCACAAAAGGATGGAAGGTTTGACATCCTCCCACAACATTACCATGAAAGATCATCAGTGTTGATAGAACCCACATAGTCTATTGATATTGGCACAGCAGAGAAAGTAAGAATCCTACACTTGGCAGCATCCATGACAGATATAGAAAAGCATGATTTTATCAAATTCTTTGAAGAACGATGCATCAATTTTTCTTGGTCATACTCTAACATGCCAGGCTTAGACACAGACCTCATTATGCATCACTTATCCTTACCAGCTGGCACTAAACCAGTAAAACAAAAGCTAAGAAAAATGCATCCACATGTTGCATTATTAGTAAAAAATGATTTGAAGAAACTACTAGATGCTGGATTTATCAGATCTATTGATTATGCGGAATGGATATCCAACATTGTACCTATTTCAAAGCCAGATCACACCATTAGAATATGTACTGATTTCTGGGATTTAAATAAAGCATGTCCAAAGGATGATTTCCCTTTGCCAAACATAGACATGATTGTAGATCTAACAGCTGGCCATCAAATGCTATCACTCATGGATGGATTTTCAAGATACAATCAAATCAAAATAGCCCCTGAAGACCAAGAAAAGATAGCATTTACATGTCCATGGGGCACCTTTTGTTGGAACGTCATGCCTTTTGGGTTAAAGAATGCAGGAGCTACATACCAATGAGCTATGACAACAATCTTCCATGACATGATGCACACCTTCATGGAGGACTATGTGGACGATATCTTAGCCAAGTCTCACACCAGGGAAGGACATCTAGAGATACTAGCCAAAATATTTGACAGGTTGGAAAAATTCAAAGTCAGATTAAATCCTAAGAAATGTGCCTTTGGAGTAACATCAACAAAACTCCTTGGATACATAGTTTCTACAAAAGGAATTGAAGTAGATCCAGCAAAAGTCAAAGCAATCATGGAAATGCCACCTCCTAAGAATATCAATACATTAAGATCTCTACAAGGCTGAATACAGTCCATCAGAAGATTCATCTCTCAACTAGCAGATTGGTGTCATCCATTCAATCATCTTTTGCATAAAAATGTGTCTTTTAAATGGGATGAACAGTGTGAGAATACTTTCAACCACATCAAGCATTATTTAATGACACCACCAATATTGGTACCACCCAGTGAAGATAGGCCATTGTTGCTATATGTCGCAACAATAGATATTTCTTTAGGAACCTTGCTAGCACAAGAGGATAAAGAAGGAAAGGAACAGGCTATATACTATATCAGCAGGACACTCAATGGACATGAAGTAAACTACACCTTCATTGAAAAATCATGCTTAGCAATAGTATTTGCAACACAAAAATTGTGACACTATATGCTCACTCACACTGTCAAGCTAGTTGCAAAAAAATGATCCTCTCAAGTATTTACTGAGCAAAGCAGCTTTAACAGGAAGGTTGGCAAAGTGGGTCATGCTCCTCAGTGAGTTTGACATTCAGTATGTTGAAAGGCGAGCTATCAAAGGACAAGTCATCGCTGACCAATTAGTAGAAGCTCCATTATCAGATGGTCATCCTATGACTATGGAATTTCCTTATGCGGATATCCTCAACATTACAACACAACCATGGCAACTCTACTTTGATGGATCCTACACACAACATGGATCAGGGGCAGGAATTTTATTTGTTACACCTCTTGGGAACACAATTCCACGATCTTACAGGCTTACCTTCCATTGCACTAACAATGTGGTAGAATATGAAGCTTTGATCCTTGAAGTTAAAGTAGCTATTGACTGGAAAATCACAGAACTATAGGTGTATGGAGACTCCAAGTTAATCATCTATCAAGTCAACAATGATTACCAAACTAAGGATGACACACTGATTTTATACAAGAGGCTGGTAGATGATCTAAGAAAATACTTCATAGAAATCAAATTTGAGTAGATACCAAGATCGGAGAACAAAGCAACAGATGCCATGGCCACAATAGCATCTCTTCTACAAATTCCTGAAATGCAAGATCGTTATCGATTTATTGTAGAACAAGTGTCAAATCCTGCATACGCAAATCCCAAATCCCAAACCATAAGCCTTTTGGATAGTATCCAATCTTCCATTTATGGAGACATTTATACTTACCTATAAGATAATATCTTACCGCCAGATCTTTCCTGCAACCAAAAGTGCAACTTCATACGCCAATCTTCCAAACATACCATTATTGCTGACACCCTTTACTGTTGAGGCCTAGATGGTACTATTTTGCATTGTTTAGAACATAATGAATCCGCTTCCGCTTTACATGAGGTCCATGAAGGAATTTTTGGTACACATTTAAGTGGATTATGTTTAGCCAAGAAACTCCTTCGTTTGGGGTATTACTGGCCACACATGGAGCAATAATCTTATAAGTTTGTCAAGAGATGTCCAAAATGCTAGATTCATGGCAATCTTATACATGCACTAGCATAGGAGCTACATCCATTCACAACTACATGGCCTTTCTGTCAGTGGGGATTAGACCTGGTAGGGAAAATTAACCCATCTTCATCTAATGGACACAAGTTCATTATCACAGCAACAGAATATTTTACAAAATGAGTGGAGGCGGTTCCCTTAACCACAATCACTAGGAAGTAAATATCATCTTTCATACTTAATTATCTCATTTGTATATATGGGATACCCCCGTCGATCATTACAGATAATGGCAGGCCTTTCAAGAACCAAGACATCCAAGAGCTGTGTGAAAAGTTCCACATCAAACATCACTTTTCAACCCTGTATTACCCTCAAGGTAATGGACAGGCAGAAGCTTCAAACAAAACAATACTAAAGATTCTCAATACTGTAAATGAGGTAGGGTGTGATTGGCACGTTCAGCTTAACCCTGCTCTTTGGGCTTACAGGACTAGCATCAGAACACCAATAGGAGCTATGCCATATGCTCTTGTTTATGGATCAGAAGCAATATTACCTATCAAGGTAGAAATTCCATCCCTTCGAGTTTCACTAAAGGGACTCATTTCAGATGAGGATTATAGGATCTCTAGACTTCAAGAATTAGAGCTACTTGATGAATGTCGACAACAAGTTGTCAATCATTTGACAACCTATCAACAAAGAATGTCTAGGAAGTATAATCATAGGGTTAAGCCTAGAGTCTTTTAGATCAGAGACTTGGTCCTACGAGAAAACCCTAGAAATCAAGTAGACAGAGAAAATAAGGGAAAGTTTGAACCCAACTGGATAGGGCCTTATGTTATCATATCAGTCTATGGATCAAGAGCATACCGACTGTCTACACCCGAAGGAGACATGTTGGAGGAGCCCATGAATAGCATTCATCTCAGGCAATTCTACACTTGAGGATATCTAGTGCACGGTCAATAAAGTTGTCTTGATGAAAACCTGGCAAACAGGCGTCATGATGACAGAAAAAAGAGAAAAAATACAATAAAAAATACAATAAAAATAAAAATACAAAGAAAAAGAAAGAGGACACAATAAAAACAAGTGATGAAAACCTGGCAAACAGGCGTTACTTGTAATTTTCACCAAACTCCTTTATCTATTAGGTACAGTTTTGTTACGATTTTTTCCTTTCATATCATTTCCATCTATCATTTAAGATAATCATTATCACTATTCATGTCATGGCAAGGATATCATGTTTTACCCTGGCTTGGGGGCAACATCCTAGTGTTATCTGGTACAAATGAACTTTTAGCTTAAATGGAAAGGCAGTCAAACATGACAACATCAAGTGACAATACTTGAAAAATCCAAAAACATCAGAAAATCCATCAAAATCCAAAACATCAGAAAATCCATCAACACCCAAAACATCAGAAAATCCATCAAAATCCAAAAACATCAGAAAATCCAAAATCCAAAAACATCAGAAAATCAAAATACAAACACATCAGAAAATCAGAAAATCCATGCAAAAACATTCATAAAATCGAAAACACAAAAATAGAGTCTACATCAATTGAAAGTGGAGTCTGTGTTAGTAGAACTACATGGTCTCTGCGTGTATAACGTAGGCAAGACTAATCTTTGATCAGTCCCCGAGAGCCCTACGATAGGTCTTTAGGTTACATCATTTGGTCAAAAGTCTGGGAATATCATGCAAACATCCGCACACACATTTCAACACTGATGATCTAATCTGAATAAGGATTTGAAAATACATTAAGTAGAATTTGAATTGTTGTACTTTTTACTTTTTTTCATTTGCTTATCATTTCTTTGGAGCTACTCGATGATGTATTGAACTAGAGAAGCAAGGAAGGAGAATGATACCTTCTTTTCTTTCTTTTTTTGTTATTTGTGAGTTAGTCATTATTATTTTGTGAATTGTTGCGGGAAGTGCTCTACCAAGTATCATGGATGACATTCCGATTCACTTAAGAAAATGATTAATTCTTTTTTTTTTTACGCAAGAAATACTCAGGTCATCATTGGTCTATCTTATACCATGATGCTTGTGTTCGCTTGCAATATCAAATATCCTGAAAGAAATGCTCAGGTCATCATTGGTCTATCTCATATCATTGGTGCTTGTATTCGCTTTCAACATTTTAAAATAAAGCTCAGTGATGATACAAAGCAGAATAAAATGATTATTGAAATGACACTTAGGTTTGCATTGATAAAATAGGATTGCATGGTTAACATAGATTGCATTCATAATAATACATTTGCAGAGTACTGGTTGCACAAGTTACAAAGATTCATTCACAAATAATGTTATCTTTTCTTATTAAAGATTGAGTATACTTGACACATACAATTTTCATAAAGACATGCATATAAAATCATTCCTTCATCTCATCATAAATTTCACAATAAACATCTCATTCCGTGGCATCATATACACGTTATGTTACATCATGCATTTATGTCTCATCACATTGTCATTATCATGTAGTTGCAAAATCATCATTTATTGCATACATATAGAGGACATTTTACATCATTTCATTTACATCTCATTTCATATATCATATACCCATACATCATTCTATCTATCACATAACATCTCATTACACACATCATTCATTTATATCTCATTCTATACTACATTTTATCCATTATCATTTCATTTACACCTCATTTATATATCATACATCATTACATTTCATTCGTACATCATTACATTTTCATCATACATCATTACATTTCATTCATACATCATTACATTTCATTCGTACATCATTACATTTTCATCATACATCATTGCATTTCATTCATACATCATTACATTTCATTCATACATCATTACATTTTCATCATACATCATTACATTTCATTCGTACAACATTACATTTTCATCATACATCATTACATTTCATTCATACATCAATTACATTTCATTCGTACATCATTACGTTTTCATTAGTACATCATTCATTTACATTTCATTATATAAAATCATTCATATCCATTATCATTTCATTCATCATTCATTTACATCACATTTTATTTATCTTACATTGCATCTCATTTAGAAAAGAAATACATCATCAATATCATATCACATCATCATTAATGCATCCATACAAGCTAGTAAAATAAATCATCATAAAACATAGAAATGACAATGCATCCATCACATCAATCATGTAGAACACATCATAAGATCAATGCATCCATCACATAAATCAGGTAAAACATATCATAGATCAATCGAACCGCTGCACATATATATCTCATCAAGTGTCAAGTATACAATGAAGTTTGAAAAGGATGAAAATAACATCATGTCAAAAATGGCTGTATATGTCTCTCAAAGGGTACACAACTGATATCAAGTAGTACTCACACCAGAAGGAGCAGGTCTCGCCCCAATATCACAACCGCCACCAGATGTCCCAGGATCTCTCGGATCTCTCGGATCCCTCAGGAGAGGCTATGTCACACCTCTGCTTGCTGTTCTTGAATGAGTCCTCTCTGAGCGAGACTGAGCATGACTAACTCTCTGCTCTGGGGGGAAAAGTTCATGATAGCGGCTCCTGTAGAACTCAATCTCAACACCTGCTCGCATCACCTATCACATGTAATCTGCCACAGAGGTCCCATCTGCCACTCTCTGCAATCTCTCTGTAGTAGCCTATGCTGTCTCTGTCGTCTGTCTAACAGTATCTTGCTCTGCAGTCAAGGCTATGATCTATGTTTGGGTAGTGGTCAACTATGCTCGTACACCTGCTAGCTGAGCCTATGCGGTCGTTGTTTCCTGTAGAGCCCCATCTCTCTCACCAATCAGAGAGGTAATCTGTGTCTGTGCAGTAGCTAGCTGTTCCTGCATCTGAGCCTATGTCTGTGCTAGTAATCCCTACACCTATGCTAGCTGTCCCTGTAAGGTCTGAACCTGCACCTGTAAACCTGCAACCTCTGATCGATCTGCCAATGAGGAAGCAACAGCCTGCCTCTTACGAGGCGCACTAGAAGATGGCTCTGAAGTACCCGCTATGCTCGGTCTCCCCCCATCTTCGCCATCATCATCACTGCTACTGTCACTACTATCCTTGCTGCTATCGGTACTCTCATCATTGTCAGTCTCCGAGATGCTCTCCACATCCACATCTACATCCTCCTCTCTCCCCCGTCGCTGACCAACCTGACCACCCACTACTGGTGCTGCTGGTGCTAGTGCTGGTGCTGGTGCTGGTACTGGCTCATCCGGAATAGTAATACGTGGAGGAGGGTGCAGAGCCAGAAACTGTCCATACTTAGGAGTAACAGGTGCCTCGATAATATCTCATCGCATATCCCATGCTGATGGCTGTAGAGCACGATAACCCTCAACAAGTGCCCCATAAGGCAAACTGGGACCCCAATCACTGACATCTATCCGACGTCGTCCATAATGCGCTACTCCCTATGGCATACATTGCACAATACCATACTGCCTATAGACACGACGAAATAGGAATCTCTCCAAAATCATGGGGCTCTTCCTAATCAAATACATCGAATTGGCCAAGAACCCCAACTCAATATCATCATCATCCCAGTCATCATAGTCAAAATACGGACGCTAGGTCACCGTCTCCACATCATCAATAATCTGCCTCCAATAGTCTAGCTTACCCATCATATGTTGGGTAGGCCTGCCTCTGTAACGAAACACATAGGGTCTCGTCGCTGGTCTCGCTAACACTGGCACGGGACGCGTAACGACAATATGCTCCCATGCCCATACTTGGAGAAGGGTAGCTCCCGCCGATAAATTGCTGCCGCCGATGTACACGATCCAATGCAAATCATGATAGAGCTGAGCAAGCATGCACATGCCCCAAGTGTATGTCGTCCTGTGCACAACCATGCCCTCTAAAACTCGACCCCATCCGAGAGATAGACCCTTTGACCTCTTATCAGAACAAAAGAATCCACCAATAAAGTCGGCCAAAACTGAAGGAAGTGGAGCATATGACTCATAAATATCTATCCATGGAACCCGCTCTCCCACAACATGGAGATCCTAAAAGACTCTCCGCATAGCCTCTACCCCACCAACCTCCTCTGAATCATGCACTACAATCTCTCCAACAAAAGGAATACAAAGAATACGCCATACATCCTCTGGCGTCACAGTCATCTCGCTAGTAGGTAAGTGGAAGGTGTTGTGGTCACTATGTCACCGCTCCGCTAAGGCTGTCAACAGACCCCTATTAAGTCTAATATGTGGCATATCCAGTAATGTCGCTAAACCGCAAGCGGTAATATGCTGTCTCTTATCAGGTGAAAGTTGTGGTATCATATCAAAAGGCCAAGGGAACTGCTCTCACACCTGGATAACATCTAAATGCTCCTGTTATCATACAAATAGAACATTTTAATCAAAATATCAAACATTAGGAGATCATCAAATTTTCAAAAATTATGCTTTACCTATCAAACTATCAATTTATCAAGGAATCCTCATCTATCAATCGGGTTCATTCCTTCAGAAATTTTAATTATTCCTCGCTTATCATGAGGGTAATTATTATCAATCAATAGATCTCGCTCATCATGAGATCGTTACCATTTATTTTAGTCACAATCAAACTAACATAGATGGCATCAACAAACAAATTGACGAAATAAAAATCAAAGTGCACAATTTTTCATCAATCAATTCTCCCAAGCACTACAAAATTCTACTGACGGGCTATGGAATCTGCCTAAAGCGCTATTTCTAGTGGCGCGCTACAAAACCTTATTGGTGTGCTACAAAATTGACCTGACGCGCTAAAACTTCTGACGCGCTACCCTAATCCAAGGACACACTACAAAACTTGATTGGCACGCTAAAACTATGGCGCGCTACAATAGATCAGCGATGCGCTAAACCGCGTCTACCACATGCTAAAAAGATTAAAAAAATGTACAAAATGACATCAAAAATACGGGCACAAATTACGAGGAGGATTTGGGGTACATACCGGAGGTCCATAGTCGGTCGGACGCTGGTGACGTCGCACACACTCGAGTCGGTGGGTGTGGTAAGGGATCAACATCCTAAAGCTCTAGCACTCTGAGGGTCTCTATCACAAGATTGTCAAAGTCAAATACACAAATGACTTTTGAAAATGACCTTTTGAGCTTTTATAGGTTTTTTTTTGGGATTTTCATGGGATTTATTTATTTTTCCTTCTGAGGAATTAATTCTTATCTATCACAGGGTCATTTTTGGACAAATTTGTTGGAAGATAAATTGTTTCTTCACCAATTCATCATCAAATCATCAGAAAAATTCAAAATTCTTGAAAAATCATAAAAAAAATTTCAAAATTCATCAATTTATCTCCCGAAGGGGCATATATCGCTTTCATTTCAAAATTCATTTTTTGAGGCAAGTTTGGGGCATATTTTAAACTTTTCATCAATACTGGTAGCTGAGGCAAAATCATTCTTTGAAGCAATGTGTAAACCCATCACTTCAAAGAGGGGCAAAATGTAGACACCTAAAAATGGTCTGGAGAATCTAATTAATTAAATATGACTTATTTGATTAATTTATCTTAAATTCATCTACTTAGTAAATAAATAGAAATATTTATTTATATTAAGTTCATTATTAATTCTTCTATTTCTCTCCTAATTAAATAAACAAAATTAAAAACTTTGTTTTATTTAATTATTATCATTATTACTTCTTTTACACTTCTATCATAAATTAAATACACAACTTAAATAATTTGTGTTATTTAATTACCTCATCACATTTTTTCTTAATTAAATAAAGATATTCTAAAATATTTTATTTAATTATCATTCTCCTTCTGTTTTAATTTAATAAACAAACCCTATAGTTTGATTTATTAAATTATTCAATCCTCTTTTTGCTAAATTTAAATGAATTTAAAATTATTTAAATTTATGCATAAATTTTATACCACTATTCACTCACCAATAAAATTAAATTTTTAAAATCTAATTAATGGCACTGTCATTCACGGGAAGAGCTTCGGGGACAAACCTGTAGGAAGTTCTCTCAACCACCTTCCACCCACCTTCCCTCTTATCTTGCCTGGTGTTTTCATGGGGAGAAACCATCCTCCATGATCAGCTCCATCTTCTCATCCCATGCCCTTCAATTCTCCAGATTGAATCACAGCCCCTTATCCTGTATCCCTGTGCAATTGTGCTGCCGTGAAAGCTATAAATATAGCTCTTGGGCTATAGGAAATGGATCCCAACTTATGCAATCTTACTATGTAGGTTTCCAAAGCATCCAGCATTCATCCAGCATCTCCAGCATTCAGCATTCAATCAAACATCCATCCAGCATCTCAATTATGGTAGTTTACAATAGTTTCCTTCTTAGAAGCTTTGCTGTAGAATCATTCTAGTTGCATAGTTAATCATATTAGAATAGAATAGCTTAATTCTCATTCTCTAAGTGTCATTTCAATAGTTTAATTAGCGTCCAAATCTGAGAGTTAAGTAGATTAGAGAGATCTTTAGAGTTAGAGAGCAATAGGATAGATTTCTGAAGATTTGTAGTTTAAATTCTTTAAATCTTAGATGCAATGTCCTATTTAGAAGCATAGATGCATGTTTAACTTGTTTTCCCCATTCTATCGCTTACAGGTATTGTTTCATTCAAGATGAGTTCCCTCCATATGCTTTGATTCTCTTTGACTGCACAGAAGTTACAATACTTCTTTCTATCATTTCCATCCTCATACTTAATTATTTGATGTTAATTTCTTCATGTGTAACCATTGGCACAGTTGATAGGGAAGCTTCTATGTATTTTAAATTTTACTCCAGCACCTCCCCTACCCTCTGCAAATCCCACTTCTACACCTAATCCTTCTTTTATGTGGCACATTATTGTAATCAAATTTCTATTGAAGGCTATGCTCCAGGAAATGACACCCATTAATTCCTCATGAAATTGGGCTTAAAATGATTGACACCATAACAATAATCAGCACAACTAGTGGAAGATAGGTTTGAAAATACTATCCCTTCTATCTGTATGTCTAAACATTAGGTTTCTTCAAATCTTCATTCACTTTGGCTGTGTATTCTCTTAGAATTTTTTTTTTTCATCTTTTAGCTAATCAAACACATGAATCTTTTATTATTTTTACTTAATACCTTTGTTTGAAGGAGTTTATTCTCAGATGTTTAGTTGTGTTTACCATGATTCCTTTACAAGAATTCAAATGGCTATTTTATTTTTATTCATCTTTACAAGAAACTCCTTATAAACATCATCATTCATTCGTAGCCATTTTCACCTTATGCATTTGTTTCCTCTCATTGGTGATAATAGACTTTGATTTGAACTTCTCAAAGCTATTACCTTATTACTTGAAAACATTTGAGATATAATTCAAAAATGAAGTGGATAGTCTTTGGAATTTTCTTTCTGCACAGTGACCCAAATGAGTCTTGTAGCCTCCAAAACTACACTGGAAAATTGATCAAATGATTTCAAAAAGCCATGAAACTTTACTAGTATGTTATTTTATGGTAGGGGATTGTACTTGTGAAATGGTTTGGCATGAAATTTCTGGGATTAAAAGCTGCTCACAATCAAAGTCTTATATTCAGCCATTTTTTACGACTGTTTAAACTAAATTAAAACTTGCCACTTTTCCCTTTTGAAAAAATATCAAATGTAATTTTGAGAAGCTGTAACTTGGAGGATTGGTTCCTTTAGGTTACATGAACATGTAGGAAAATAGTTTTTTTATAAATCCTCTTTCGAAAAATATTAAAAATCAAACTTGATCACTTTATAGCTGTTCTGGGAATGCAATCATAAAACTGTGCAAAATCAGTTTGGTTTTGATTTTGCAAAAATACTAAATGATGTTCAAATGCCCTAAAATTGGTATGGAGATAGACTTTGGTGTAGAGAATTGAATGCACCAATTTTTTTGTGATTTTCATCATCCTTTTGCTTAATATTCACTCTCAAAGTTGACCATTTTAATAGATTCCACTATGTTGACAGCAGATTTTCTATAAAACCCTTCAATTTGTTACTTTGGAAATTTGTTAAATCAGATCATATGAAGCTGAAAACTGGCGTTCACACTCTCATATGATAAATGAACATGCCTACAAAGTGATTTCATTTGAAATTGAACAGATCCAAAATTATGATTTTTCAAAATGTGCTCCTGAGACTGATTTTTCAACTAAGTTTTTTGACCATTAAAATCGAATTTTTGAATATGAGAACCTAAAATTTGCACAAAATTTTAGGCTCTAATAGCAGCAATCCTCTCTTCAAGGCATGTTGCTTTCACTTTGTAGGAAATGAGCTTTATTGACCACCAACACAGAGGAATCATATAGCTTAGACAAGACTATGTCTCTGCAATTGACACTATCCACAACATTTTAAAATTCCACTTGGAAAATTTCTACCACTGTCTAAAACTCAGGGCAATCTAACTTTGAATGTCTGCTAGTTTTATGGATGTGACACCATCTAGATAAGGTTTCCTCTACTAAGTATACCCCGCTTGTAGTTTTGTTTGTACTTTCCCACTAATCAAGGGGGGTGGGAACTCCTCCATTGTTAGGCCTTGTGTTCCACGTCTAGTTTTGTCTTTGCAAAGATTATCTCTCATATCCTTGGTTCGAATTTTGACCTCTCTCACAATTTTTCCTAGACGAAGCACCCACATCACAATTATCGAGGTTACCACAGTTGTCTCGGCTAAGGTTGGCGTAGATGCTTCTTTGAGAAGCTTACAATTGATTGTTCTTATTTCTTAAGTGTTTCACCTTACTTGACATCTTCTTGATCATCTCTGTCAATTTTTCTATTCAATCCTTCTCTATATTACTTGTCTATGATGCTTGATTTTGGAGAAAGACCAATTGCACCGTTGGTTGGTTTTGTTGAACGGGTGAAAACTCGAACCCTTGTAGATATGTAGGAACCTAAGGTGGTTGGGGATAGAATTTTTGTTGTTGTGGCTGCAAATAGTGGGGAATAGGAAGCGCCTAGTTTAATGGTTGTCTTGGATGAGGAACTATGGGTAGATGTGGGACTTGATTCATAATGGGCGTCTGATGTGCCAAGGCTTGAGTGAGTCCTTAAATCTGTGTTGGATGGGAAACTGGCCCTAAGGAAGGTAGTGGACCACAAATATTTTGCCCCAAATCAATGCTTGCTATGACCACCTCAACATAGACATCTACCAACCTAACGGGAGGTGGGCGCATTCTTTTTACCAATGTAGTAGTGAGGTTGTCCAAGGCAGCATAATAGACCAATCGAGTTGAAGAATCGTCAACCATGTATGACGCTTGTAGTGTCATGTATGCATGATGAAATAGATCATTGAAGGAGCTTATTGATCCGTTGACTTCCCTTTGAATGTAGACATGAATTGCTGGTATAAATTTTTAGGACTAATTTGGATCTTATATTTGTGAAAGGAGTTCTTCAATATGTTCTAAGAGGTGATGGGCCTCATTGGCAAGTTGATGCACCAATAAAAAGCCTCTTCTCCCAAGGAATAAGGAAATAGTCGACAAGCCACATCCTCATGATCTATTTGTATGTCCTTCAAAGTCATTTGAAATATCTTGATATGTTCCTTTGCTCTATGGATCACGAGGATGAAACTTCATGCAAAATCCCTTTGGATTCTTTGGCATGTCATGATAATCGTTGAAGGACAACATAGAAGGATTGTTTCCCATCCAAGCCATGAAGGGAGGTGAAGGTTGCACCTGTTTTGCAATAGTAACTTGGGGTTGTAAGGAAGCAGTAGTGCTTGAAGAAGCTCCTTGAACTTGAAGGGTTGGGGCAGGGGTAATGCCCTAGCTATGGGAAGTGAACAGTTGGAAGGTAGCTTGGGGGAAGTTGAGAAGAAGAAGTGGATGTTGGAAAAAATGGATGAGTGTAGTGCGAAGGGATGGAAGGGAGAGGTGAGGATGGAGGTGGAGTGGATGGAGAAGATGAGGTTGATGAAGTTGCTTCCTGTATTTTAGCTCTCTTAGCCTTGGTAGGGGG
Organism: Sequoia sempervirens; assembly: GCA_007258455.2. Taxonomy (NCBI): domain Eukaryota; kingdom Viridiplantae; phylum Streptophyta; class Pinopsida; order Cupressales; family Cupressaceae; genus Sequoia; species Sequoia sempervirens. The sequence continues at coordinate 760,700,218 of VDFB02270651.1, forward strand.
TTGTAGCTCTTGAAATTCCCCTTTGTTGGGTGTGGATCTAAAAAATATTTGAAATCTCTAAGGGAAAAGAAGCCAATTTGATCCAGCTTAACAAAAATTTGGCCCTCCTTCTAGTGCCAATTTTGTTGTTGGATGTTTTAGCACCTTCCTAGCACAAGCAGCACACAACTCTACTACCTCTCTTGAAAGGTAGAAATTTGCAAATGAGTTACAAATTACTACCCCAAGGTCTCTTGAGTGTCAGGTTATGACATGCTTGGAATGTCTTAGTTGGTTCATGTGATTTGATGAGAATCATAGGGAAACCTTACATATGTTAAGTTGGAGGGAGATTGGATCCTTAAATGGAGCTTGTGAAATTATGAAATGATGTTTTGTTGCTATAAGTTCAAGACAACAGTCTAAAACTCCATCTTTGACATAAAATTTGGCTTTATGATGATGCTAGAACTTGGTTTTAACTTCTACTTCAAATAAAGGTCAAAAGGGAAGGGAAAGGTAAGAGTTCCTAGACTTGAAACTACCAATGAACAGTGATAATGGAGGATGCTATAGTGGAAAACCTTCCTAAAACTAAGTTCCACTTAACCAAAACAACTAAAAATATCATGAAACTAGTGCTATCTTCTAAGGTCTGCATATTTTCAACTGTTCATTCTCCATAAAGAATGAATAAAAGATGAATTTTAAGTGCAACAATGAATTTATGTTCAAACTAGCTTTATACTGTTGTTTATCATCAAGAAACAGGAAAAAACATGAAAAAGGAAGGGCATCGACACAATAGTATTCTTTAGCATCAATGAACAACATTCACTAAACTACTAAAAGCATGCAAAATACACAAAAAAAGAAAATTAAATCTACTCAAATCTATCAACTATGAGGAGATGAATCATGAAACATGAGAGAAACTCAAGAATTGACCAAAACAATGAATTTCTATTGAAATTTAAGTAGCATTTCATTACACTAACTCAACTCTCTCTTTGAAAATGAGAGGAGACCCCCTTATTTATAGTTTTCCAAAAGAAAAATGAATGGCTAAGATTTAATCTCATTATGTGGCCAAGATTCATTACAAATTAGGGTTTGAACTACCCCAAAAATTTACTAATATAAAATGCATTCCTATCTTTTTCCCTATTTTTTCTTCTAGTGCTCTAGCACTGTAGCACTTTTGTCCTGTAGTGATTTTCCTTTTTGTTGTAGCTAAATAGTGAGGAACTCATCATCAATGACATGCTTTCCTTGATTCTTCTGAATAGTTGCATACTCCACAAATTTTCCCATCAGTGCCTAAATTTTATTCCACTCTATGATATCTGACTAGAGCACTTGGAAGGTCAGCTTCCTAGATCTGCCTGTGATCAACTCCCAATTCTTTGTACACTTAGGTGTGTTCTTCATCACTTGCTCTTACTAAGTGAAGGCTTGAGCAGAAAAATATAGAAAGTCTAGTGTTAATAAATCCATGGCTCCTTTCTCCATTTTCTTGTGGAAATATAGCCTGATCTTCTTTGGATCTAACTTGACAGTGGGCATATCATAATATGTCATGAGTTTTAGGTACTCCTTGTTGTTTGTCTTGTGTTACTTGACCCATTCAAGGTCAAGCTATACTTTATGGAGTGCTCTTTCTAGGACATCTCTTTTTTGATTCAATCCCATCTTCCATCTCTCTACTAGCCAATGGTCATTTTTAATAGGTCCAACTCTATCTCCCAGGTCTTCTCGGGCATCTTGAGGATGGCCTTGAGTTTCAGATATGAAGTCCTATATAATCTAGGGAAGTTATTGAAAATTCTCTCCATGCCTTCAAGTTTCTTATGTACTTCCTAGAACTTATTAGTTGTTCTGACAACATGACCAATACCCATATCACCATTAAATAGCACCCGTTTGAATCAATTTGAGGTAGCCTTGGTCCAGTTCCTCATTTTCTCCATCTTGGAGAATTCATCTTGGGATAGCAACTGGGGTACATAGGACATAGTCGGGGCTTCTTTCTCCAAGGGCATCCATTATTGAATGTATGCACTGAGGTTTTCCACTTGTGATTTCAAATCTTCCTTTGAAGACTGATCTCTATTCATCTAATGGACGATCGTGGCAACCGACCCTGAGAGTTGATCAATCTTTTGCTCTCTTGTGGCGATACCTAGGTCAATGGTAGAGGTATTATAGCTAACCCCCTCTCCTTTTCCTATTACTAGGGTGGAAATTTTTACTATCCTTAATCCAAATGCATCTATTGTGATGTGGGATTAGACTCTCAACTTCTTTTCCTTCTTCGTTCTTATTTGAGCCCGTGCCAAGATAGCCTCCTATCTTTCTTTAGGATCGATGAGAATAGGGGTCTTCTTTTGTAGCTACTTTTCCAGCCAATTAGGCATTTGAGATCATTCCTTTGGTGATTCATGATCACCTTCTTCTCTTTGAACAAGTTGGATCTTCTCTTCTTCATGGCTCGAGGCTTCTTATTTTGTTTCCTCTTCTTCTTCGTCTTCTTCATCCAAGGCTCAAATCAATATTACCTTTTCCTTGTCTGGCCTGATAGTATCTACATTTTCTTTAGGGTTGCTATCACCTTTAGGTACCATTTCTTCTTCTTGCTTGAGCTATGCATGGTTTTCTAGCTTAGGGCTCTTTTTTTATTTCAATCTCTTCTTTAGGCTTATCTTCTTCTTCAACTTCAACTTCTTTCTTTCTTTCCTCCTTCTCGGGGGGTGTTTCTTCTTCTTGATCAGGACCTTTGTCTTGTCCATCTGCTGGAGGCTCCATAGATATTTTCATGTCATCATTAGTTTCCTCCTTTTCTCTAGAAGGCTCCTTCTCAGCTTCTTCCCCAACATCCTTGAGTTGTTTGGACAACTCCTCCTCAAGCTTTTGATTAGAGGACTCTACTATATACTTGGCACTGGGTTCCTCAATATCTTCTTCTGAGGACTGTGACCCTTCTTCTTCATATGCCACCTCATCTATAGTCATATTTTGATACTCTAGGTGCTCATCATAGTCATCATTAAAGGGGTCCTTGAGTTCCTCATCTATTCCTTTAGCGGCCTCCTTCTATCATCTCTCCATTTCTTTTGAGATTTTCATGGTTGATTCCATCTTTGGTGGTTCTATCAAAGGAGGGATAGGTAGGCCAACAATAGCCTGAGCCATAGCAACGTAGAAGTAGGATTCATCAACACCCAAGAGAGTTCAATGGTATGCTTTGCATATTCCTTGCAAAAGCTTCTAGTAGGGTGAGAGTAGGCATTGTAGTTGTGGCTGCTGAAAGGATTGTAGTTGAGAGAGACAAGGAGGATGATAGTGGAGAGGTTATAGCAAAGGATGCATCCCACACCATAATCAAAGTAGTTGGTGAGGTGGAGGCAAGGTGAACTGAGATGTCCACCATGGGAAAAGAGGAAACAAGTAGTGCCTGAAATGTATGAGGGGGAGGAGTAGCAATGAAAGTGGTCGTAATGACAGGAATAGAGGTGGTAGGTGGTGACTTTGGTTGATCAACCTCTTCTTCTCCTTCATGTAGTGGATCCTCCTCGATGGTCGACATCTTGGAGAATCTGCTTGATTTCTTTTCCCTTGATGTACACTTTAGCCTTTGGCTGGCATTCTGACACTTCTTTCCTTTTTCTTGATCTGGTGGCGAGAGGAGATTTTGGAGCTTCCTTGACTATCGCAATGACAACTCTGCTATTCATTTCAATCTTGAGCTCATCCTCAAGCTCACCATATGTCAAGGTGGCTCTTTGGAGCTTCAATTGAGTGATTTGAGCATCAATCCATTGTCTTGTCCTATGCTCCACTGGATTTGTCACAATATTGAGGTCATTGACCTCTTCTTTATTCTAATCTATCAAGGGAAATGATAGGTTAGAGATGACATCATATCTCAGATTCACAGCGGTGTTTTCATCTTCCACAATTTGGTCTAGTACCAGAAATAGATTGATTATCTTGACAAAATATGAGGTCATACGCATATAATGTATCATGTGTACCTCCTTTTTATCTTGGTAGTTTGCCTAAGAATCTTCAATGTGGGGCAAGTGGGTGTATGACTTGTTTACAAATTTCTTCAACTTTTCATTAGGGTCCATCCTTGGGAGAGCAGTGTGAAAGTCTAGGTTGTATTCAAGAATATCCTTTTATTAATATTCTACACATTAGGTAGTTGTGAGGGTGTACATTCCTTGCCAAAATGTGAGGGGATATGGTATCCCAGCCCAATGCTTGTCATTGAGGAGAGTGTGTGCATTGTGAAATTTCTTGGAGACTTCCAACAAGATCAGTCGGTCATTTGGGTACCTGGGTAGTTTGTATGGCCTTTTGGAGAAGCCCTACATTCTGATGTAAGTAAATTTTGGGAGTTGTATAAATAGAAACCCGAACCTATGGATGAAAACACATGCACTATGCATGACTCTCCTCTCAAGTCTCCTATGAGGAATCTGATAATATGCCCAATGAAGGCATAATTCACCTTGTAGTAATCCTTCTTAAAATTATGATACTATAGTTGTGGGTGCCTGTCATATACTTTCAATTCCCTTCCTAGAGTTCGGCTCTGTGCAACAAATAAACCTCTATAGGGAAATGGCTCGGCCAGGAGATACACCAAGTAAGAAGTCATATAGAATTGAGAGGTCTTATTGACTACCATGATGCAAGTTATCATTGATCATTTTGGCCCATTGAAACTTGGCTTTCCCTATAATAATATCCTCAATGAAATAGAAAATCCATTCTTGAAAGTAAACAATGGTGGGAATGCCCATTAATCTGCTTAACAAGGTCACCAAGTCATGATAGTCTTCATAAAAGTTACTTCCGAACAATTCTTGGGGAACCTTGTTAGCGATGCCCCTCTTCTCCTTTAACTAGTATTGGTTAATTAACTTTTTACATTTTAGAGGTTCAGCCTTCCATGTGCTTTTAGCATATCCCTTCTCTGTGTCTTCCATTTGGTCAAATGTAGGGATGTGGAATGTTTCTCCTATGGACTTGGTAGACAAATCTTCCAACACCCTACCCTCATGATCAATGATCCTTTTGCTTTCCACCTGATAGACTTCCTTGCAAGCCATTACCAGTTTTGGAGCTACAAGAGTAGGCCAGAAGCCAATTGCCTTGGCCAAACCACTCTTTCTGATTTTCTTTGCATTATCTATGGTTCGGTTGATGATGATCCTCTGTCTGAATTCATCTATGTGAACATGTTCGAGGTTGGTATCTGTGATCATGTCCTAGACGGAAGTGACCTTGGAGGTGACTTCTACCCCCTAGAACTGATACTTCATCTTATCTTTATCTTCTTTTCCTCTTGGGACTTTGGTAGGATTCTTCCCATTATCTTTCTCTACAGATGCTCCCGATGATCCTACAGTTGATTCCATAAATCCTACAAATAGAGACACAGTAAGAATATTCATATGAAAAGAAAGGGGATCATTAGTGAAATCCTACAAATAGATGTCAGATCAAGCAAATCATTGCAAGAGATCATAATTTTCATTAAAATTCATCGTTTGACATTCATTTGTGGAAAAAAGAGCAATTCAGGCCTAGGGATGTGAGTTTCCCTAGGTTGACAGACGTCTATAAAAGGAATCACAAAAATGGTGCAAAAGGAACGATGGCCCCACATGTGGCTACCCACAACAAGATCTCTGCATTTGAAATTTAGGGCTTCAATCAAGGTGCTAAGGCATTTAGACACATTGGTCAATCATTCATAAAGTTTCAGAGGCGTTAGTACAATCATTTTTCATGTGGGTCAAGAGGGTGTGGAAGCTGGGGTCATTAAGGCTATTTGGAATGGTGTTGGCATGGCAGAAGTCCACAAATGGAGTCCCACATTTCTATACCCACAGGAAGAAAGGGTGACCCAAGTTTCATTCTTTGAGGAGCATGCAAGTGGAAACCCGCGAGGTGTCATTAAGGGATAATTGTTTGGAAACAGCGGAGACGGGGTGACGGGCCACAAGCGGCAGCTCTCAATGTGAAGTCCACAAGGCACATTAGTAGGGTTCATCATTCACTAACTCATTTGACTACAAAATATGATCAAAATTTTTGATGAAAGATGTATAATTAGATGAATTGTCGAGTACCTGTGTATTTAATGTGAAATTTTCAATTTTTTTAAAAATTTGTGCTCGACGTTCATCAAAATTTTGATGAACCATGATTTTCATCGCTATTTCGATAAATGTCAGGCATAAATTTTAATAAATAAAAGTGAGTTTGACAATTTATCTATACTTGCGACAATTTTTTCATGATATACTTGCGAATTTTCTATACTTGTGATAGTTTGTGGAGGTTATAGGCTGAATTATTTTGGTACAAAATATTAGAATTATTAGATTTTTTTACCTATTTATTATTTAAAATTATTGGAGTGTGAGTTTGATATTTTTTGAAGATCTAAATATTCAAGCTTGGTAAAGAAAAATCATGTTAGATAATATTAGTGCAGAACAAAATGAAGAGACACTTGCTAGATTGTGGGCTAGATTGAAAAGAAAGGGTGATGGGAAATGTTATTGTCCTTCTAATAATTACAAGGGCTTAAAGACAAGAAGACTTTTAATCACAACAATTGAGAAACATTGTAGGTAGCATGGTCACATTGAAGGGGGCATGATTATCATCCATTCGTAAGTTGTTCATTATATGTCTTTATATTGATTGGATTTGTAAATGTTTATATCATTTTAACATTATATATATAATCACTTGATCATGATCATGGTTTATTTGTGTCGATCATTATTATAAAGGTGGGGCACCCTAGGGAACATGATATGGATTATCACAACCCAAAGAATGTGGTTTTGCAAGCGGAGGAACATGGAGCTATGAATATCGAAGATGAAGTTATTGATCCTATGGAAGAATATGATCATGCACCAAAAAACATAGTTGAAGATGATGGTACAAATACATTGATCCATGACACATTTAGTGGCTTAGCTAATCATGATGATCGAGATGACTTTGATGATGTTCATGATTTACCTATAATTGAGAAGGCATACGAGCCCCTTTATGAAGGCTCCCAAACAACTCTTCTCTCTATTGTATTATTGTTGGTGAGCTTGAAGGTTATGAATGGTTTATCCAACATAGCAATCTCATGAATACTAAGGTATGTCATATATGTCACCTTTTTTCATCTATTTTTGTTGTTAGTTCATCACTAGTAAATAAAGGATGAAATATGTGTCATTAATATTCTTTATATTAACAATTTATTTTTTTGTTGTAGATTGATAGGCGAATTTTTGTTACCATCATCAAATATTTTACCTCACTCATACCGAGATTTATCTGTCATTATGAAAGATGTTGGAATGGAGTATCAAGCAATAGATGCATGTCCCAATGATCATATTATATATCATAAACAACATGAATTTGCAATAGAATTCCCAGAATGTCATATCAGTATATATCAAACATATCAACTAACAAAAAATGTGTCTTGCAAGGTTCTTCGTTATATTCCCAGTATTCTACATATGCAATGATTATTTAGGTGTGAAATCTTAGCCCAATTTATGGATTACCATGCACAAAATAGAAGTGGAGATGACATTCTTCAAATGCCTATGGATGGTTCTGCATTTAGGGACATGGAGGAAAAATGACCACACTTTAAAGAAGAACCTTGTAATCTCAGGCTTTCATTAGCAGTGGACGGTGTCAATCCATTTAGAGAGCTGAGATCTATTTACTCAGTGTGGCCTATTTTTTTTATCAACAATAACATTCCTCCATGGATGTCAATAAAGAGGGAGCACATAATGTTGGCAATGATTGTTATAGGTATTTGTTTACATCAATTTTCTTTAACATAGTAGCATCTCATTTGTCTTATTTGTTGCATAATGACTTATATTTTTTTCATTGAATAGTCATGTACATTCATTTATATATATTGCAGTAAAATGGTTATAATAATTATGTAATGTTTATGTTCATTCAACTAGGTAAGTACCAAGTTAAAGATATGAATGTATATATCAAGCCTCTTATCAACAAGTTACTAAAGTTATGGAATGGCATCACTATGTATGACATCTCTAGACGAATAGGACAAATACAATTTCAATTCCATGCAATGCTTGTATGGACAATTCATGATGCCCCAGGGCTAACACATTTTTGTGGTACGTTATAACTTTTGACTACACTTTAACAATATTTAATTTTATGAAGTAATATCATGCATGTTTTTTAAATAATCTATTCATTATATATAATTATAAAAATTGACATTTTTAATCCAATTATATATGATCTTGCAGGTCTTTAGACAAAGGAAAAATTTGCATGTCTAGTTTGTGGTCCAAAGATGAAATCTTGTCATTCAACAAGTTTAGGAAAGAAGGTGTTTGATGAGTATAGGAATCTCCTCCACATAAATCATAAGTAGATCAAACTACTGAAAAACATTTTTTCAATGGGAAAGAAGAGACTACATCAAAACCATGAAGAATGACACCTCACCTATGGAAATTGGAATATAATAGAATTAATCATCAAGGTTATACATTGGGTCAAATTGTTTATCTATCATATATGATATGTTTGGAATTTATATTTTTATAGTGTTTTGTTTACTCATGTTGTAATTAACAATGATTGACGTTGTTAATTTGTTTAACTTATATGCTTTATGAAGGTTGTCAGGGCATTAATGGTTGGATTCCACATGGGCTGAAAAGTCATCCTAGACAATTTAGTAGGTTTCCCTACTATGAGAAGCTACAAATTACGCATTTGTTTGATACAATGCATATCATAAAGAATATAATAGAAACGTTATGGAAAATATTGGATGGAGGGCGTGATAAAGAAAAAATTGTCAAAATTTGTAGTGACATTCAAGAAGCCAATCATGCAATGAAAAATGTCATTCAATTAAATAGCGATGGAGACCAAATTAATATAAGCACCCTTCCTTGGTTATTAACAGAGCAACAAAGCAATGATATAAAATAAGTCATATGAAAAATTCAATTTTCCACAGGATTTGCTATGAACATAAATAATATCATAACAAAGAAAGGTGAATTTAGGTTAGGGATGAAAACACATGATTGACATACATTCATTAAGGTAATTATTCTGGTATATTTTATATATATTTGTATACTGCATGTACTTTTCAGTGTATTATGTTTACTAGTTTTGAAAAAATAATGAAAAGATCATTTTATAATTGTTGAAATACATTTCACCTCTATCTCTCCCAGACAACTTCGATAACAATGTCAAGCAAGTTATATATGATCTTGGAAAATAAATGAGGTAAGTAGCGATATTTATTCAATTCATTGTATAGATCTTATATTTGTTTTACTTGTTTATACGTAATATATTGTATATTTTTGTTAAATCTCATTAATATATTTACACCTTGAATCACTTGTAGATGGTTGTCATCTAAAGAAATCCATAAAGAAGATATAAATTATTGGAGGAGAAAAATTCCTCGTCTGATGTGTGAAATGTAAAAGTGTCTACCTTCGATATTTTTCAATGCACAAGAACACTACCTCATACACCAAATTGAGGAGATTGAATTGTGTGGACCTATACACACAAGGTCAATGTGGATGGTTGAGAGGAAATTGAAATTTTTGAAGGCTTTGGTTAGACAAAGAGCACATCCTGAGGGTTCTAGGGTGGAGGGATATATGGTATACCAGACCATGGTGTACATTATTGAATATCTTCCCAAGTTCGCAGCAAAGATCCATGTAGATCACATATGGGATCCCAAATCCATTAACAAATTCAAAGGGGAGTACCTGATGGGGAAATGTAGATTTAAGAAAGTGAGAGGTAATTATAAGATGGTCATGGAGATTAATTAAAATACATTTTACATTGCCCTCAATTGCTTGAAAAGAAACAACAGAGAACTAGTCCAAATGAAAGAATCTTCCACACATAGATAGAAAAGTACTGGTATTGTATTACTCCAGAAAATAAGTCTTTCACTGTTGAAGATGGTCGATAAAGTATAATGCGGTGGAAGAAGAGACAGAAGAACTAGAAGATGATGTAGATGATGATTAGGATGAATAGTTAGTTGATGATGTGTCTGATGAAGATGTCAAAGAAGAGGAACTAGATCATGATGATGTAGGAGTTAATGTTCATGAAGATGATATCTATGTGGATGATGACATTATCAAAACTAATATCAATGATGATGATGATGATATGACCAATCCTTACAATGTCAAATTTGGATTGGATGATACAAACAAAGAGTTGGATGAAGAAGATCAATGACATTGAAATGTATGAGTTATGCAATTACATTATCTATTTGATACTGATACAGGAGCATCCAGTGGTGTAAGGGCAATCTTGCATCACCCAAAAATAGTTAAATTTCAAGTTTCCCAGTTTTTAGATGTTTTTACATTTTTGGATACCCTTTCCAGTTTTTAGATATTTTTACATTTTTGGATACCCTTTTCGTCCTAATGAAATTCCCAATTTATGGTTTTTATTTTCTATTCCTAGGTGGAAAGATATTGAAGTTTTAGTTTCCCAGATTTGCACCTAAAATCTTCTGAGTTAGATTTGAGGCACTTAGAGTTCCTAGATCAGCCCTAAAACTTAATCAGGCAAGCAGATTTTGAGCGCATTGTTGACTTCGTGAATCTTCCAACAGCTCAAACGGTTCGAATCTGAGTCCCAGATCAAAAGTTATGGCCCCAAGAAGTTGGTGCACTTTCTAGAAGATACAATTGCAAATGCTCTTTTGAAATTTGAACTTAATGTTGTAAATTTTTGGCAAACCTAAACTCAAATTTGAATGTTTTTTGGCTCCAAACTAAAGAGGAGCTCTATTTATGGGGTTTCTAATTTTTGGGTAACTTTTGGGGACAAGCTCACTTATTGCGAAAGGGTGATTTCGTAGCTTTCTGTAACTTGCATGTGGTGTAGAACTTGGGGATTTTTCAGATCCTCTGCATGTAAGAAGCTCCATTTTCTGAATAATAAAATTATTCTCTTGTTTGCGGATTATTTTCTAAGTCTTAGGTTGCACCTTCATCAGATACTGATTTCTTGATAAAATTATATTTGACTTATATGGTTACATAATTAATTCATGATGTTTTTAATTTTTATGTCATTACATAATTAATTCATGATGTACTTTTTAATGTTGTTAATTCTTGATGTTACAACTATTGTAGCTCTCCTAGAAATATTAAAATTAAAAAACTCTCACATCCAAAATAAAGATGGTTTTTCATAATATTAAAATTAACTCCTAAATGGACCATGAATAATGAAAATGACCTATGTGTTAATAATTTAAACATATTTGACTTTTAACTCTATAATCCATATCCCAAGATAAAATTATTGATAAAATTCTTGTAAAAACTAACCCATGAAGATAAAATTAAACATATTTTGTATCATTCTTTATGAAAACAATAATTGGTGCACATATACCACTAAAATTATTGATAAAATTCTTGTTAAAACTAACCCATGAAGATATATACTTTATAAATTCTTTTGGCCATTCAAAAATAAATTTTATTTTCTTAGGATCCATCTTTAGATCATTAGGAAAAATAACAAAACCTATAAAACTAGTTGTTTCTTCATAATACTATATTTCCTCACATACATCAACATTTTTTTTCTTTCAACCTTTGTAGTACTAATCTAATATACTCTAGATATATTTTACTAAAAATTATAATATCATCTATGCATACAAGGAAAATTTTATCAAGATGTAGTTTCAATACTTCATTTATTAGCCTCATAAAATTACTAGGTACATTAGTCAATGTGAAGGCATAATCAACCATTCATATAAACATTATTTTATCTAAAAAATTTATGTTCCACTCAACTCCTTATCTAATCTTGATTTGTTGACATCCTCTTTTCAAATCTATCTTGTTGAAATATTTTGTGCCACATTAACAATCCATAAGATTATTCATCCTTTGTAAAGGAAATTTGTACTTGATAGTAATTTTTTTTATAGCTCTATAATTTTTACACATTCTCTATGCCCCTCCTTTCTTTGGTGCTAGAATTGGTAGTATTGCACATGGAATGAAACTTTATTTTACAATCAATCCTTCAACAATTATGCAACTTGCTAGTTCAATTCTTCATTTTTAGTTGGTGTCAACCTATGTGTCGCTTTATTAGGTAAACTTTCTCCTTAAATTAGATACATATTATGACTTCTCTCTAGTGAAAATATTTCTAAAAACCTATTAAAAATAATATCATTATACTATGTCAACAAGTTAGAAAATGAGGATGTACTCTTGCATTTTCTTCTCCCACTTTTGTGTCATATTCTTTTCTTGTAAAATAAAAAATAAATTATTTTATTTCTTCACATTCTTAGGAATTTCATGTAATTTACTAACATTATTCTTGCAATATCAACCATTCATTCACCACCCTCTTTCAATGGTAGAAGTACACGTTTCACTTTATCTTTTGTAAATCTATAAGTATTTTCCCTCCCATCATGTATATGTTTCCTATGAAACTTCCATGGTCCACCCTATTGGAAAATGTGTATCAATTGATATGACTTGAGGGCTTGTTATGACTCATAGCGACTAGCAATTGTCTGGGCGATAGGTTTGCTGAGGATATCGGTGAAAGGTCTTGCTGATCTTGCTGATAGTGTAAGTCTCACCGATGGGAGTGTTGATGTCGATGTGACTTTTGAACTCGTTTTGATCTCCTGCAGATAGCAGTGAGTCTTTCCAATAGCGATGGATGTGTAATCAGTCTTGTAGCATTAGGGAGACACAACTAGTGTCTCATCGACATGTAATACAGTTTGAATGCCTTGACCGAATGAATATCCTATGGGGTTTGTCTTCGACCAATCAGAGAAGCATAATGGGAACTGCTAGTAGTTGGATTGTTGTGGCCGTTCTTGTGAGGAAGATCAACAAACTGTGAATGACATGGATATACTTTGTAATCAAAGATTATGAACAATTCAATGAATAGTGGCATGAGTAACAGTGTGATAACGAAGTGTTGCTCGATTGAATACAAATTTCTCTAAGTGAATTCGATGGATGTTTTCTGAGAGCATTTATGTGTAAGGTTGATCAATGAATATTATGCTACTGTAAATTGACATTAGATAGTGAAGCCCGTAATCTATATGTTATTTTTTTTACTGTAATACAAAGGGGTTTTTTCTTGGTGTGGTGGGTTTTTCTCCCGTAAGAGTTTTCCCACGTAAATCTGGTGTTCATCTGTGTATGTTAATTTCTCTGTTTCAATTATTTCTTTCATGAATATCTTAATTGAATTGTAATTGTAAAATTATAAAGACACCTATGCATTATTCCCTGTGGTTTTGGTGTTAGGAGAGTTTGTTCCACACCTAAGCTTTCCTTACACACCCAAAAAAATATGACACACATCTATTGGTATAATGTCACAAAAAACCTTATCTCCATATACTCCACTTTAAATTTCATGATATTGTTCACTAACCAAAATTCTATGATCATTTTGTAACCAAGATACTCTATATGAATTAGGATGCTCTAGCATTTTAAAAATTAATTTCTTGGCCATTTTACTTGAAACTTGATTGTTAAAACAATCACTATTAAATTTACCAAATTTACATAGAGTTCTAACTAAGAAATTATTTGTAATAGTTCTTTTAGATCTTTACAAGACTAGCAAATTTATTTTTAGCAAGAATGATTCTCCTTTTTCTAGCATACTTGTTCAAGTTATTAGAAGAAACTTCTTCATCAAGATGTGATGATCTTGTGGTTCTCTTAGATCTTCTTTAATATTCTCCTTGTGACTAATTACGCAAATAATTTGTGACCTTTACCTCCACACTTAAAAAAAGTGGTTCCTCTAGATTACCTTCCACCACTTATTCCATATATCTCAACCTCTTTTATAGTTATATTTTTTATTGCACTAACTTTATATACTTTCTTTTGTTTTAGCATCATCATTATCATGAACTCCTCATCCACTTCCATGGTTCCTACCTTTGGAAATTTTGTTGCTTCTTCCCCTATTATTCTCTTTATTTTTTAATCTAAAATTTATGTTATCTTTATGATTTAGTGAAATTAATATTATTTACCAACATAATAGATAGTTAATATATTCAATTCTTCTTCAATTGAACCCCTTCAACTATTTAGTATATATCTAGACACCTTCTCTTGGTTACCTTCTTGATGACCAACTCTAATAGATAACTTATAATGATCCTTGGTATAATGTTTCTATCTCACATTTTGTAACCTATTTAGTAGATCTAGTTGATAAAATATAGGAAAAAACTTAGAATTCCATTTATTTACCATCCTTTCCCATTTGTCAATTTTAGGCTTACCTTTCCTATTTCTCTTCAATTGAGTTTCCTTACATTAGATTGTAGAAAAATATTTCAACTCTATCTTAGCAAAATTTACTCTATTAGGATGATAAATACTCTCATGTTTAAAATATCCTTCAAGATCATTAATCCAATCAGTCAATTCTTCAGGATCTAGACTATTCGAGAAATTATGTATATTCATTTCACTTTTCTTACCAAATCTTGTAAGTGATTTTATTATTCTATATTTTTCTCTTTCTTCTTCAACTACGAATGCTTCTTCTAATCCAACATCATCATTTTCATAATCACTATCATCCAATTTAGGGTTAATAATACCTCTTCTAACATGTGCAACCAAATATGGATATTCCTAATCATAGTGAAAATTTTCTCAATTAATTCTAAAACATAATTTTAGCCTCTATCCATCCTTCTAGGTGGCATTTTTAAATTTTGATATGAACTACATCAATATTTGTTAGTCTATCTACTATAATTTAAATTATGAGAATATTCTACACAACATTATCTTAGTAGAAGACTTGTGGTGTCAATTTTTTAATACATCTTGATTTACTAACCTTACTATTTTACTCCAGTATCAACTAATATCAAACCTTGATTTACCCTACTCTAATACCAACTAATCTAGTCAAGGTAGCCTAGTCTAGTTAGGCATTATCCAACCATTCATCCAATAAAAATTTCATATATCAACCTTATTTAAACATGGTCAAAATTTATAGAAATCGATATGCAAGGAACAACATGATATCATTTATCGAATTTGCATAAGAGTTAAATTACATGCTTAGGCATCAACCTTTGGTTACAAAATAGATATTATGATTGATCATTTAATTTCTTGTATGGACATAGTGACATGTGAATGGGGCCAACATTGAATATTTTTTCAATTTGTGCTTGTATGGAGTGAAACTTGACATGGTTAGCCTAGACACGTGCGTTGATGATATGGAAGGTTTTTGAGACTCAAACATGATGTCATGCTATATAAAGACATCATGTCCTTCCTAATACTACAAGTTTCCTTATTCTTCATCTCTTTCATATATTGTTCCTAATTATCAAATGGTGGTAAGTGATTATTCCCTTATATATCATTGTATAATTAATTTTTTCTATATTAATTTATATATTTTTATTATATTATGTGGAGCTTCAAAAATTTAGAGAGGAGTTCAAGTTAGTAGGTTCAAAATAAAAAATTATCACATGTCTCTCTATCTACTCAATAATCAAAAGGCCATCAACTCTTCCATCCTAGTTGAGAGGACTGATTATATTATGATTTTTTTATGTTCCTATATAGCTTTCTTGTACATGTATTTTGTATTACTAACATGTGAAATTCTATGCATATATTGCTTTCTTGTATATATTATAATTTTACCAACATATAGTATTGTATGCTTGCATGGCTTCTTAGTTAATACATATTTTATTATTATTGATCTTTTAGATATTTTCTATAAGTTATTATTAGATGATACACATTGGATTCCTTTTAATTTTTTATATTTGAAGATACATAACTAATTACAAGAATAATATAAAAAAGATATATCTATATATGTATCATTTATGAGTTTCTAAAATATTTTACTTCCATGTCAACCACTTTATTTACTTCAATTGAGAAACATAATATCTCTATAATCTTGCATTTATCAAGTGTCAATAAAATAAAATTCAAGTACTTAGCTATCAATTTTCTATCCTATCTCTATCATTATAGCTCTAAAATAAAACATACAAATCAAACCTAAATATTAATTTGAATTTCACATTTTATTTTGATTTTTGGCCCGACGCGTGTAGGAGTACGACATAGCTTAGTGCATGGAGACCCTAACTAGAAAAACAAGGTAGGAGGAAAGCAATAGTGACAAGGTTGAGTGCATTCAGAAAGGGAAAATCGATGACCAAGGGACAATTAGTATTGTAAGTGATTTATATCTTTTATATTGGCACCCCCATTCTCTTTAACCTACAATTTGCTTACCAATTGATGACCAAGGGACAATGAGTATCAAGGGTAGGTGATTGCTTGATAAAATATCTCCATTCCTCCCTTCCATAACTAACTTACAAACTGAGGTAGTGCCTACACCATTTTGTCTTGCAAGCATAGTGCCTTCATCATTTTTTCACTTTCCCTTGCACCAATAGACACAATAGTAGGATTTCAAGATGACATTCATACCTGGAGGCTTGTCATGGGATCTTTGCTCTGCAAGACAATCCACAACAACAATGACTTGTCCAAATTTCTCATACATTAGGATAATTTAGTGTTCAAAGCATGAAGACATCTTAGCCATCAAGAAATCAGTGATAGTTTCAAGAGGGTAGTATTACACATAGCTAGAAAGATTCATTCTTCAAAGGGATTCAAGGTATAAAATAATGAGTGCACATGTTTCAATAGACAAAAAATAAGTTGTAGAGTCCTTTAACCTTGAATAATGGATAATATTTCAAACACTTATATCTCAAACAAATAAGTAGAGTCAAAACCATGTAAGTGTACCTATGGAGGTATGTAAGCTCACATACCAATAGGTGACAGAGGGCGGGGTTTTGAAGTTGGTTAAAAAAGGTGTTGGTAAGGGGATATTGACAGTGAAATATGAAAAATAGAGTAATGGTATTAGTTAACTCTTGATAGTAGAAACTATCAAGCAATCAATTGGATGAATAGTTTCAAAGTGTTAGAGGTAGTGTGTAATGGTAAACCTATGTGGTATTCCCTAAGAGTAACCTTATGGTTATGAAAGATAATTATTTATATCACGCACATATACTCTCAAAGGGAATACTTAATGATAATATAGGTTTAAGGAAGCAACAAAGGTCAGGTCTATAAAAGGTATGGAAAAAGTGAGTAATGTATACTCAGTTCATGTGTGTGCAGCAAGGGGGTTGTGGTTGCCATATATCTCTGTACTTACATGTTGTATGGAGAATTTCATACCTTAGTAGTGGCTGAAGATCACTTTAGAAACTATCACTAAAAAGATGTCAAGTTAGTGATGAAACTGTGGTGGATTAGTTGTTGGTTCTAGGAATAACTTATTAGTATTACAAAAGATTCAAACAAGCTCTAGAGGTTGGGTCCTTTCTCAAGTAGGGCTTCTTCACTACCATAGAATTTTAGCAACTATTGGACAAGTTGTGGAAAGTACACCTAGATTTAGTGCTAATATTTTTAATGCATTGAAAAAGGCCAATATCAACATTCAAGCTATCACCCAGGATAACTTCGAGTAAAATATCATAATGGTTGTAAAGAGAGCAAATATTGGCATGTTTTGAAAGTGCACGGTGACAAGAAATAATCATGTGATGTTATTATGAAGAGCCTTGTCAAGAGGGCAGTACTACAAGGATAGTTATAAGCCTTTCAATACCATCCATGCACAATGAAAAGATAGTGAAGATCTTTGAAACAAATTTTAAATGAGTCCATCATTGGCTCACAAAGTGACAATGAAGAACCCCTATCAAATGTCAAAAACCTTATAAAATTTTGTGCATTTCAACACAATTTTTTTATTACAAACTTAGAATTTTTCATGTTTCATTCATTAACTTTAGTTATGCGGGACTGAAGCAGTGAGTGTTTCATAGTGGTGAATAGTTAAAAGGCTATTTGTTGAGATTGAATGCAAACACTTGAAAGCATAGTCATAGGTAAAATAAGGAGTAAGTGCACTAAATTTAAGAAGACAAACATCAACAAAATGGAATGGATATTCAAAAGACAAATGGAGAGGGAAGTCTTTACATAGAAGAGGAAATTAGCCATGAGGTATAGGGACAGTCTTTTAAAGTTGAGAGCAATGACATGAATGATTTGGAGCAATAAAGAAGGAAAAATCATGATCCCTATAGGAGAACAATCATGTCATACCAATTCCAATCCAAAGTGGTTGTCAAAAGGATAGATCATGATATACCTTTGACAAGATTAATGCATACCACAAGATATATGGACTATGTGACTGAAATCAAAGAAATCACTATACAAAAATGTATGAAGGAGTAGAAATAGTATGAGGTTAAGGGGAAGTCTAGTGAGCAATTTATAATGGAGAGGATGCAATTTAGTATGAACATCAGCTTAGAACAAAGATGACTGTCCTTCAATGAAATATGCCAATTGAAATGTTAAAGGACATAGGTAAAATTCCTTGAGATAGTCTAGTCAATAATCTACAAGGCTTGCAATTCCTTTATTGCTATTAGTTGGAGTTGTTCATCAACACTTGATACAAATGGACTGCGCATGCTAACTTCTGTAGTTGTTGATTGAGCTAAATGCTTTAGCACCCATCATTTTGCATGTCTAATTGGATATGGTGCCTATATTATTTGTCCTTATTTGGCCTTGAAGACAATTCATCAATGGGATTTGAGCACTTCAAGCTATAGTAAATATGACGAGGAATAGGATGATGTTAACAGTTACTATTGAGAAAGAACAAAATAATTTTTGCAAGGTAGTGTAGTCAACACTTTTGAAGATACTTTAAAGATGGGAATCTTTTTTATTTCAAACATTATCAACCATGTAGATCCATTAAAATATATTACTTATGAAGAATGGGAAGGTTTATGACAGTAAAGAGGACAACCTGTAGAGTAGTGAACTATGTGAGATATGGGGGAAGCTTAATCAAAAACATGGTCATCTATCAAATCATGATAGTGAATGAAGAATGTTAGTGGGGTTTCAAAAAGGTATGCCAAGGTTTTGGTTAAAATACCAAGGGATCTATGTAAAGAAGGCAAGATATAAAAAATATGCATAGCCAAAAATAGTTAAAACACAGATAATTGCTTCAAGAACATGGTATTTGATATGAAATTTTGGTATCAACTCCTCCAACAACCTTTTCGCGGGCCTTGGAAGGATTTTTAAATCATTTCAAACCCCAACTACCTTCAACCAATGTCCATAACTGACTTACAAACACTTAATAACCCATTATTTTGCAAAATTGCAATTTTGACAACTTTTAATGTCAACAATTGCAACTTTTTACATTATCAACTAGATGACTTCCAAGCACCCCAAACACATTAAAAATGGTCTTGTTAGACTTTATTCACCTTGAATACATGACTCCTTGCAAGAAAACCTATTCTACCTACTTTGACAATATTTGACCATCATTGACAATTTCTTCACATATTTGATCTTGTTTATAATATGGATCAATGAAACACTAAATGGTCTCTTAGAAATTATTAAAAAATCAAACAACTTTGAAAACCTCCATAGACACTTCTATGATCAACCTCTAATGCTCCAATTGTGAACATAATGTGTAGGTGCTCCTACACTAGAGACTCCCTATTGAGCTATGCATATATCACATGGAGTCATCTTCCATTGATTGTAGAACATATTATTTACCCCCATTCACAAAAAAATAATATGGTTGCTTGGGAAAAAAAGTGGAGCAACTCAAAGATAGGGTCTTAGAAACATTTCAAATTTAAAATTTTATTCTTCCTTTCTTATCATGCAAACTTGTGACTCAACAAAAACAAGTATGCAAGGCCAACAACTTCAAAGCTAAGAATGGTAGATTGCTAAATGTTTAACCTTTTTGTTTGCAATGGGATGGGAATACAATATGATAGAAGTGGGATAAGAAATGCATTTTTTGAAGCATAAAACCAATATTCAAAGATGAAATAAAGTGCTAACCCCTTAAACTAAAAAATTTCTTTTAACATTAAGTTTGTTGGGTAGCCAATTCTTTTAAGTTATCAAATCCTACCATCATACATAATAAAAATGTTGTTGTTTTAAATGACTATGAGCACTAACTTTCACTATTTGAAGATGTTGAAACCTTGTCATAGAGAATTAGAACATTGATGCAACCACTCATCCTACCTTAAAAAATACCAAAAGTCTCCTAGTAGTTAGATATTGGAAGATTTAAGATGACTTAAACAATTTTTATTTCCAAAGCATAAACTTATGATGACTTAACCAAAACTAGTACACACTCCCTACCCATTAACCACTTAGAAATATGGAGTTTATCAATGGACAACTGAACCACCTCACACGTGCACCTGAATTATGTCTATTAGTGTTCTAATTCATCTTTTTCAAGACAACTTAAACCAAAATATTATGTATGGTGAAACCATTCTTCTGCACAGTATAAAAAATTTCAATGCAAATTTGCATTAAATGTAAATTTTCTACTATTTTTAGTCATGTAGGTTTCCAATAAACCACTTGGTGGTGTTTCCCTTCAAGTTTATTTACTTGAATGAAGAGCAAAAGTCCTTTGATTACAATTAGAGAATAAATTTGAGGCCTTGGTTGTGTAACTGGTGGACCATAGTCACATTTAACACTTATTACAAAGTTTGGGAGTTAAAACATTAAGTAGAAGTCTAGTAAGTCAACTAACTTGGATTAAGAGAAGATATAATGTGAATTCATACCTTTGAAAGGTTGTATATGAGGTTGCATGGTACTTTACAATAGAGAATAGCATCAATTGTACAATCTCCCTTGAATTGATGAGAATCCTAACCATCAATTTGACCAATTGAAATCGGCACCTTCCAAGTCTAAATCCATCAAGGCATTTTGGTTGATGAAATTAGCAAGGTCTTCTCAACTTTCAAAATATGTTTGAATATTTTTGAGGAACTATTATTGAGGAACTTGTTTCCTTCAACAAAATTAAAATCAAACCCACTTGAAAATCCTCTAAGTACAAGATCATAATAATGCATGTTTTGAAAGTCAAAAAAATAGTAGAATTTTTGCTTTTCCAGTACAATGGATTTTAAATTACTATGTTGGCCTCTCCCCTAAGAATATTTCTAGAAATGCAATTGTTCACTTCAACATTTTCACAATAGTACAGAGACCCAGGGATAAGAAATCTAACCTTGTTGTAGCAATATTAAATATACTTTTCCAAATGATAAGTGTTTGACAGATACTCGTATAACATTCATTCCTCAAAAAATGCTATCTAGCAATTGAAGAAAGAGAAATCATAGAATTCTTTGAAGAAACTTCACTGTTGGGCATCTTATCAATATGGTTCTCAATCTAATTAAAATAAAAAACCCACCAACACAAAACTATTGAACCAAGAGCAATCATACCTTGTTCCATGGCACCTCCCTCATCAAGGTTCCTACCTACTATGATTGGCACCTATGGATTGTCCATTGAAATGTGATCATGCAACACTGTCACACACTTAAAGACTATGAGACTAATAATGACTATCATTCATTACCTTTGCTCCTCAATTGTTATGCAAAATCCTTGGAACATTGCCATACATTGTTCATGTAGGAAAATTCATCACCAAGTCTAGGTTTTTTAGGCTTCCATAGTCTCAGCTACTGTGAGCTGCATCTCCTAAACTCCATGTTTCTGTTAAGTTGTAAAATAATGACATTTTAAAGTCATTAATTGCAAGGGAAAGTCTCCTTCATACATTGATTTGATTTGTGATGGACACGTTTGGATGATAGTAACAATAACTTGCAAACTATCAAGACTTGATTACCTTATAACCTATCAAATTCTAGTGATGAAATGATAAATTAATCATAATTTCACCTTGGGATCACATCACCATGAAAGAACTTCATCCAAAATCCTTATGACTACAAGTACCACCAAATAGGTATTTTTCAGATCTATCTTCCTCGAGTGAGGGAAATTTAGGAAGAGAAGAGGAAAGTGAGACATGTAGTAGTTCTAAAAGAGGGAGACCAACTAGAGGTCAAAAGATTAGAAGAAAATTCCATAAACACATGGAATTTTTTATTGTCGAAGGGTGATCATGTTCTTATGATGATGAGAGCATAGGTGACATCAAGGTGCCCTTGAGGTACAAACATCTACGGAAACAATGGGTACCTAAGGAAATTCCTCCAATAAACATTGATTTTTGTGTCAACAAGAGGATATATCGCATAGAACCATCATCATTACATGGTTTGGGCCTATTTTGCATGGACAACATAAAGGTTTTTTATGAAAAAGTTACTAAATTGATGGAGTATGTCAAAACCTATTACAGTTACAAATATTGGATGCAACTAGTTTGATTTACACGAAGTATGCGTAGGTATGCACTATTAGAAAATTATATATAACTAAAAGATAAGGATCAAAATAAAGGAGTGGCTATGTACATTAATAGAAGGACAAAAGAATTAGGGAATATTGTAGGTTTTATAAATAGTACATGACCTGAGTCAACAAATAAGCAACCCAATTGCATATTTGAGGCACGCAAGGGAAACTGTGTATTCGTGTGTGCAATAAAATCAATAACTACAGGGGAAGAGTTGTTAATCGATTATAATTTGAATCACATAGATATAAACATAGTTACTATGGGGGTGGTATGTACTATATACCATTTTATCCAACCTCCAATTAATGACTCCAATATACCATTTTATTATTATGTTTTTTTTCGTAAGTCTATTGGTTTCATTTTGGTAATTTTTTTTTATATTTAATTATTGTCACAATGGGACATTGATTGTATGGGGAAGGCTCTGACCCAGAGCACAGATCGCGATGCATCTTCAGGCGCTTCTACCTGATAGGTTTACCTCATTGTAATTGTACAAATTAGATACGAGCAAAATGTTTTATTATTATGTTTTTTTCATAAGTTTATTGGGTTAATTTTGATAATGTTTTTAATATTCTTGTTGCAGTCAGCTGATCGGGGAAAGGCACTAGTAGTAGAGGAGAGCATCCATAGGTAGGTGTAGTCACTATTATGTGATGATGACATTGCATATTCTGCAAACCCTTTGGACATGATAAGAAAGACCCAAAAAAAATGCAATGAAGAAATCCTTCAGTTGTTATTCATAGTGCCTCAAACAAATGAGATAAGAGAAATAGTTAAAATATTGATTGAGAGATCACAAAACTTGTGAGTAAGCTATAATGAGATCTTTAATTATAAGATAAGTTCATTCATGGTTTTATATTTTGTACTCTTTTATGTCATGAACTAAAATATGTTTTGTTTTTATAGGATTTTTTGCATCCTCATGATGTTGTTGGCCACGATCAGGGTACTACAGGTGCTACCCAAGGAGTATCGGTTGGTACAAGTGTCAATCTTGATCTTCCTGCGCATACATCACATCATCTAACCCCATCATCTGTGCTTATATTGTAGATTGAAATGTCGACAACACATAGCATGCAGACATCGAGTAGTGCACCCTCTAGCAATGAACAAATGCATGAACATGTGTCAGGACATGTACATGGAGATGTGGAGGCCACTAGTACTGGTGATGCTTTAGCATCATTTCCTGGATCTTCCCGTATTACTAGTACGGGAACATTGCCGGTCACATTTGTGGTGACCGAGGATTTCATTCCCATAAAGATAGAGAAGGTCCCAGGTACTTTAAAATGTTTTAATTATTATTATATATAACCCAACTGAAATTTACTTATTGATCACTCTTTTTAGACTAATGATCCCATGATCATTTTGTAGGAAATGATGTCTTTTATAAACATCTAAATGATATTACATTGGAGATCTTTGGACCCACCATACGTACACGATGGAATGCCCAAAATCAAGATTTAAAAGATGAGCTCATTAACTGTTTAGTTGTGTTGTTTGGTAATAACACATTTAACCGAACTGAGTTCCTTAAGAAAGTAGGTGCCTATCTAAATTATGTGAGGGGCCAATTTAGGTCACATTTAGAGAAGAACAACAAGTATGAGTGTCCCCCCATGATTCTAGAGAGGGAGTGGAAGGACCTGGTGTTAGATGGAAAGGAGAAGGCTAAAAATAAAAAAAGGAAAGACACCACCGGGCCAAGGAAGGTATGTGATACTATCAACAATGTATTATATACTAATTACTCTTTCTTTTTACATAATCTAACGTATTTCAAACTTTTCATATGCTTCCAGACACATTGAAGGCAACAAAGGCAAGACTAGAAAAACACAGGCAACACAAAATTGGCTCTAGTGGTTATCTGAGATTACTCGCATGAATTGTAAGTATTAATAAATGAAATATTGCATCCAAATAATAAATTTCAAACAATTTTGGTTTAATCACACCATAGAAGAAAAATTCATGATCTTATGCAAAAATGTAGGGCTTTGAATTCAACAGAGTTCCCATAAAAGAGGACCTAAAGATTTCCTTCCAACAAGGCTATGGATCTGTGGCTGAACACCTAAGACTCTAGACTAGGAAAATACAAGCTTCCACTACATCTGACATGCAGGTAAATAAATTCAATGAAGTTTATTTAAAATTGAATACTTGTGCAATCTATTCAATATTAATTTCCACCATAAAGTAATTATGTGTCTATTTTTTTTAAATAGGCAAGCAATGATAATACTACACATGCCATTGGAATGTAGCCTAGTGAGGGTGGAGCACAACCTGCAGATGATGAAGGTCATGGTGTGCATGCATCCCGGTACTAGATGTATTCATGTGCTATACAAAACACAATATGGATTAATACAATTAAACATCTTTAATTGCAATTGGTGTATTAATTAATGTAACCTTTCGTGTTTCAACTTTAGAGCATGTAGAGTGTGATCAACATGTTGAGCATGATCAGGCTAGACAAGATCAAGAACATGATGTGGCCCCATCAGGTAAAGAGGACCACTCTAATGTTCTTTTAAACATATTTAATTACAATTGGTGTATTAATTAATGTTACCTTTCATGTTTCAACTCTAGATCAAGATTTAGAGGGTGTTCATCATGTTGAGCATGAGGCTATAAGCCCCATCAGGTAAAGAGCACTACTCTAATGTTATTTTAATTAATGAAATACTTGTAACAATAATAATAAAATATATCAATTTAACATTTCTTTGTTATTGCTGTAGACCCCCCCTTGCAGTAGCCTCATCATGAGTAAACGACTAGGCATACATTAAGATCATGAGTAGAGGGAAGAAAAAATGAAGGGGGGTATAGATGATTTAAAAAATGATACTCCACTTCAAATTTTTTTAGCTTCAAAAAAGAAACAAAAAAAAAAGTCAGTTGTAATCATATTATGACAACCATATTTTTGATAATATGTTAATGAATGTTAAAAACTAATATTTTGGTATGGGGAATTGAGAGTGATATGAGGTGGGGGGAGGGACTAAATGAGCTTCCACTATCACATGGTTGGCCCTATTAAGTAGAGAATATTAAACTATTCTCAGAACAAAGAGAAGCTCAATAAGGTAATGCACTTTTCAATATAAGAAATGCATCGTTTGAAGCATCAAACCAATATACCAAGATGAAAGAAAGTGCTAAATTTTCACTATGGTGGTAGAAAAATGATTCTTTATACCCTGATGCCTTCATTTTCCAAGCCATTTTCTCCTTCTTTGCATAGCTCTGCCATGTTTGTGGATGTGATATGTCTCCTACATAAAAATCATGTACCAGTTTACAACCTTCAATCCAACTACATCCAAGTATCTTTTTAATTCCTCTTTCATCAATATCTTTACTATTTGAACCTCGTACATATGTTTTAGATGAAGAACCCATTATTGTGAAATGTGCCTCCAGTTGAGTAAAGTGAATCCATGCTCTACATCATAATTTGAAGTTATTTCCATTCCAATGTTCCAAGTTTAGTTTCTTTGTATGGATTTGTATGAATACCAATTGTGTTGTGTATGGATTTGGTTTCAAAGCTCTGTTTCTTTCATTTTTAGTGGTGACATAACTCTAAAATTTGACTTTTGTGCATAACAGGTTAGTGGAAAAATTGACAACTCTGAAGGGTATAGAGGCTCGATTGAGAGAGATACACGGATATTTGGATCTTTTTGTTGAAAGGATGCTTCCACTTAACCATGAAATTTTTTACCATCTGTAGGTATGCAAAAATTTCCATACTTGCATTCATTCAAGAGACTAGATTGCTTATCTTTTTTCATATGGTTGGATTAATGTGGCATACAATGTCAATGTGGGCTATATTTTTTTTAATATGTTAAAATTATGCATAGTTTACAATGAATAGAGGGTGAAAAGGGGCATGTAAGTTAAAACAACCATCATTAATAATCATTATTTATACTATGTTATATTTATTCATTATTCCTAAAATTCTTAAACATACAGACTAGGAAGAGAACTCTATTCAATACATGAGTATGTACTACATATATTGTTGTATCCAAGCCTTATGATCTTGGATATATCTAGGAAGACCCAAGAAAGGAGTTTCATGTATATAAGTAGTTTATTTAATGTATGAGAAGTTTTGGAAGAATAACAATATAGGACTTGTACATGTAACAATAAATAACAATGCACTAGTTTCAATAAGAGTTGCATGGACATGGATATAGACACAGATGTGATTTTTTTTTCAATGCCCCCCTTCTGTTGTTATGGTATTGAACTTATTACAGGTACTTTCTATATTTCTAGCATTGTATTGAACACTACCTTTGAAACAAAAGCAACATTTTGTCTACTCTCATACAATTGTTCTTTTTGTAATTCCAATTATTTTCCTATACAACTTTTGAAATATTTTGTAAAAATGAATTTTCCATTCAGTATGCAAATTCATCCATGTTTCATAACTTGCAACCTCAAGATGGATAAATACTATCTCACAAACGCCTTCCACTAGCACACAACAATACAACACCTGCCTACAACTATTGAAATAATTAATCAATTTGCATTCTCACATCATTGACAGGAGCCCGCTTAGATTAATAAAAGGCTAAATAATGTAATATAATAATATAAAAAATAGATTTATGGTTTCAAGAATGTAATATTATGAATATCTTTTCCTTTCTCTCGTATCTTGTTCCCCCATGATAAAGAGTTAGAAATTAAAACACCAAAAAAATATGAATACTGTTGTTCCATATTCTTTTCTTCTCTTATTGTCACATATTTAAACTCTTCACTTAATGAAAAAAATCAACATAACTCAATATCACCCATTTTTGGTTTCAAGTGCTCATTATAAGTAGTAATTGTCCCATGAGTGATGTAGTAATAACTAGCTATTTGTCCTAGATCATTAACCTAGAAATATCCACTTTTCCAATCATATTTCACCAAATTACTTTTGTCCAAGATAGTTGCAGCTGAATGTATTTGTTAACATAAAGAGTTCAATTATCAGAAGCACTAACAAGTACCATTAAAGTAAAATGCAAGGGTCATACTTATCTAACAATACCATAGTAAAATTACTATGTACTAAATTGAAAATCACAACTATGCTTACCAAGTCTGCCCTTCTCTCTTATAAGGTATTGTCTTTCTATAAAGCATCAATAGATAGACCATATAGAACTGTGTTTCGTATCATGTGAATGTAAATATAAGTGTATCCCAACCATGTACATTCCTCCCTTGAATTTTGAATTGTATCTAGGACAATTTTTGCATTTAAATGATCTGCTAATTTTGAGATAAATTGGCTCTCAATTGGTAATTGTTGATTCATAAGGGATAGATAATATTGCAATTCACTATGACCTGTTAATATTATTCCTTCTACATTGGAATCATACTGTGGCCTTCCATATATTCATCTGCCAAAAATTTCTCTATTGTTAGCATGGGCATATCCAACATGGAGCCTTTTTCAAAGGGATGTTAAGGTGTATGATCCTTATTGGGATAGAGGTGCAACAAGTATGTGTTAAGGTCCCTATTTGGAAATGGACAATGTGGCTACTTGGTACAATCTAGTGTATTGTAGCATATTAGTAGATCAAGCTACCAATATCCTCAACCATCTATTGAAGGTTTCAATCTTGAGAGGAGAAAATTGTGGCCATTGATGGAAAGTAGGAGGCTAGGTGCATATATGATATGTCCATATGGCATGAACTAGTGGATTTCAACAATGCTTACACTTCGGTGAATAAAACCACTCAACACTTTATCCATACACCAATTGCCCATAATCACTAATCTTTGGGGAAAGTTGATCTACACTTTCAATTTTGATTGATGTTTAAGTAAAGCCTATGGATATCAAGCAATTTTATCAAATGGTTTTGGTGAAACCATGTGGTATGATCTAATAAACTTTGGTGGATGTAGGTTTTTTGGTAAATCATACCATTCAACACTTTAGTAGTCTACTAATTTGTTGAAGTTGTTGATCTTCAAAGTGAATCAAAGGGTATATAGTCAAGTGCAAAAACATAATTTTACATGACATGTCTTGGTTGGCTTTTGAAGTCAAATATGTTCAAGCAATTTTGGGCTGAAGAGAAGATCTGCCTGGACCATTAATATTGATGTAAAATTGATCTAGACCATTAATTGAGTGGGATTAGAGTGCATTATAAGGGATGATCAATTAGATTTTGTAGAACCATGTGGTTTCATTTGGTATATTTTGGTAGATTGGTCCACCATCCACCTTGGTAGTTCATCTATCCATTGATATCATTGATCATCAAATCCAAAGCATCTCAATTGTTAATCTTGTCTTGTGTTTAGGAAATTAAGGTGGTGGATCGAGGTAATGAATAGGAAACATTTGAAGGACACTTGGCATAGTAATATTAACTCTTATTGTTTAAGGATTTTTCTTGTAAGGGTATAGTTTCAAAGGCAGACCATGATTTGGATGCCAAGTTGTTGCTTGGGAAGATGGTAGCTGAGAGTTGATTTTTTCCCATAGTGTTCATGGAAACTAAGGAGATTGACTCCCTAAGTTATGGGTTGTATTCCAACCATTTAATTGGCATTAGAAATCAACAAATTTAGGTCTCTCCAAGCATTATGTGTTTGCATTTGAGGAATATTTTTCCTTGTTCTATAGAAAATATGATCCAAAGGAAAGTCCTATAGTGCATGAGGTGTGGGCATCATGATATTGAGCCCTCCAAGTATTGAATTTCTCCTTTGAGATGATGTGTGGCAATCATAACATACTTGAAGGTTCTTAACAATTCTAATAGTTGTACCAAGGGCCATGTTTAACAAACCAAATGCAATTACTAACTTTTCGTTGTAGTAGAACCAATAGTAATACAAATAATTTTTGAATGAATATTTAAAAAAAAAAAACTACAGGTTTTCGTTAAAATTTCAACAAACATATCCCAATGAACCAAAACAATTTTCAATGAGGTTGTTGTACAAGTGACGACATTTTTGTCATAATTGGAAACTCAACATTGTCAAAAAAATAACAAGTGTTTGGAGTTTTATCGATGCTTTCAAATGGGCCCTCTGCAACATTTTTGTGTTTCTTATCATCAATAGATGCATGAAGATATGTCGATTGTGCAACAGACACTACCAACATTCTCCTTGGTGTTGACTGACGATGCTAGGTCATGGTTTTGATGAATAAAAGTTGGTTGTTAAAGCGACAAAATTTAAAATAATGTTGTGTCGGTAATTCAACAATATTTTGTTGATATGTCACCAAACATTCGTCAGAATTTGTAGTCAAATACAGTAGTGGTTCAATGAAGGTCAGATGGAAATCAAGGGATCAGGCCCTGTAAGGTGGATGGTAGGTTAGGCACAACCATTTGGAAATGGCGGTCACGACCGCACAACAAAATACCCACATTTAGAAATTTTCTTAGTTGTTTTGTGTGTGAAGGGGCCCGAGGGAAATGAGCCACATGGAGTCTGTAAAGAAGATGGATGGAGTTCCATAGTTGTATGTGAATAACAGAAGGTAAAAGGAGGCTCACAGATGGTGGTCTGCAAGGCCCAACCTATGAGGAGATCCAGACTTAGGTGATTTTTGGGAAAACTTGGGATGACTGGGATGTGTGGGCTCTATGAGGTCGAAGGAAGCGAGAGCTTTGCCATTTATGATGGGCACTAAGGTGATGATGAAGAAGTAGTAGAAACCTATGAAGAATGGCCTACAGATGGATCAAGACTTAAGCATTTTCATTTGGGACGTGAGCCAGGAAAAACACACCGTGCGAAAAGAAAAAAGGAGGCAGGCGTTTTGGGATGGTAGGCAAGTGAGGGTGGCCCACAACAACTAGAAGACCCCCAACCCTAACTTAGAATTTTCATTCAGTCTTAATCAATTATGGCAAAAGGAAGGCATTGGTCTGCATACGCAGGCCCTCCAAGGGTGAAATCCTAGGTTTAATCTTATGAAGTTTAGACCGTTAAGCCAACGGTGGAGAGAGAGTTGTGATCTGCAAGGGTGTGAATGCCCTGGTCAAGAAAGGTGGTTGGAGGACTAGTTCTGTATGGCCCTAAATGGCCAATTTTGAAGGTTTTTAAGTTTTATGAGATGGGTTTTGTGTGGAATTTTATATTTAGCTAGCTGCCTAAAGAATTCCTAAGAATTCTTCTTAAGATTTTATCAAAGTTTCCAAAAAAAAACTCGAAGGAACATAGCTATAGCGATGAAAAACTCACTTGGTACTCCTGAAGAATCACGATCAATGTAGTGTTTTAAATCATCCCTGAAGCTAGGTGGGTGTGAAGGCAGAAAAGGTAGCTGGAGCACTGAAAAATATTTGACTAGGTGTCAGTGAAAATGATAGGAAAATTTTGCTATTTA
This sequence comes from Sequoia sempervirens, assembly GCA_007258455.2. Classification (NCBI taxonomy): domain Eukaryota; kingdom Viridiplantae; phylum Streptophyta; class Pinopsida; order Cupressales; family Cupressaceae; genus Sequoia; species Sequoia sempervirens. Next base: position 760,731,254 of record VDFB02270651.1, read on the forward strand.
TAGCAAATTTGTCATTAAATGTCTACATTAATTATTGTACGAAAACCAACAAGATAGGTGAGCATGGGTTTCAAAATGACCGGTGGCAGGAAAGGTTTATCTCACGATGCAGGCAAAGTCAGGTGATCACCGCTTGGAGTCTACACCAAGTGGCAATAGATGATGTGGGACCGCCATGCAAGCAGATGACCCAGGCTAGCTACCATAGAAATGATGAAAAGGGAGCGATAACCTACAAGGGGAAACCTGCATAGGCAGACCTGCAGGGTGCAAAAGGTGCTAGCTTTAAAGACTTAAGGGAAACTGCCAAAAGAACCCCGTGAAGGAAAAATAATTAGAAATTTTCAGGGTGGTGAACCATGGTCAACTTAATGTGAAAATTTTAGGACTTCTTGACCATTTAGAACTCGAAACAAGGGGCACACAAAAAAAGGTGAAGGCAAAAAATAAACTGATGAAGGTGAAAAAGAGAGGGTCCTTGTTCCAAATGGGGCATGTGTGCTATAGGCATGACAATGCTCTTTTGGTGTGAAAATGGTTATTCCTTAACTCATTCCTTCTAGGACCTTTTCATAATTAGTTCATAAGTTAATATTGAAAGTATTGGTGAAGAGGTGGCACAATGAGATAAACTATTATTGTCAAGAGCATTGGAGAGTAGGTTTATCGGTCATCTACACCATTATTCAAGATCCTATCACGATGTCAAGATTTATGTATGTTCATGCATGTTTTTGGAGCAACAATGTGATGTAGGTTTCAAGTTTGAAGCAAGCATTCAAGCATCAATATCTATCAAGAAATCAATTCATTTCATGCAAGATCCAATCCTCAGAGAGATGTGTTAGATTTCAATCCTCTAAGGGAAGCCATTGAGGATTTGGTGAGTTGTAACAAGTCTTGTTCATTCATCATTCCTTAAATTTTATCATTATTTCATTATCAAGGTTTAATTATCAAACTGGGGTTTGACCAAGGAAAACCCCTATTCACCCAAAAGAAAAAAAAAATTCCCTCTCTTTGCATGTGCAAATTTGCAAGTGATGAAGGACTAAACTTGGATCAAAAGTGCAATTTTATAAAGTTGTCAAAGTTGTCATCAAAGTTGTCAAGCCATGAAAACTCAAGTCCTTAATTTATTTTTGACTTCCTAGCAGTGAAACCTAGGGCAAACAAAAGCTTAAATCTTGCACCAAAGGACCCCTAAAGTTGAGGAAAAACCCTGTAAAAAGACATATTCACCCTTGGGCGAATGAGTCCTTGTAGGACACTCAAAACAAACTTTTTTGGGTAAGTTTTTTATGTTTTTTGCTTCTTGTATCTGCCTGCAAACTGATGTTTTTGTCTATTCTATCCTTTAAATCTACATTTTAAGTTTTACCTCACATAATTGAGTTCATTAAGAATTTTATTTTTATCTCTCCCTTGAAGTGTGTTTCAGTCATATTTTACCTTTTTTTCCATAAGGGAAACAACAGAGCTTCCAATAGGGTTGAATCATCTAAAGGTTGAAAATCAATCTTACCTCTGGGGATCTCTTTTCCTAATGAAAATATAGAAAGTGTAGGTGCACATCCTTTTAATCATTTCATATTGATCACCTAATTCGCCCTTTTTCTATGTTTTAATAGTTTGATTCAAATCTTAGATGGTTATTGGATGACATTTTAGTCCTTTCTTTTTGTAATTGTAATTATTTGAAAAAGAACCTCTCTCTTGAGATGGATTGTATCCAAGTGAAAATGACTGTGAACTAATCTTAGTTATGTGTCTCAATGTTGGTACTGTGGATGATCATAATTTTTAATGTTTATACAATATGAAGAGGTCTTGCAAAATCAAATGAATCTTGTCTTTTTTAGGGGTTTTATTTCTTAAGGCGGGAGTTAGGGGTGTTGGGGAGGTGATTTCACTCATCCCCATCTTCTCCTTCATTTTTCGATGTTGTCACATGATTGAGGAAATCAAACTCTCCTTTTGACCCCAAGTTGTGTTTTGAGATTTCTAAATTATTAGTGTTTTAGACACAATTAAATGTCTCCTTACTATTTGAGGGGTCCTAGAGGTCTATCCCTAATTCGAGGAAGCTCATTTCCTAGGACACTAGTACTCCTGTAGGGACACTAGTTCCTAGAAACTATGAAAAGGACACAAGTTCCTAAATGGTACTCAAGTTTTGTGAAAGGACATGGGCACCCTGAAAATACTAAACGACTTCTTCCTTCATTTAACTTTGATACGAAAAGACTTTTCTGCATCAACTAAAAACACTATTGAATACCTTCTCCCTTCATTTAATTTGTGTTCCCACTGGCTAAGACTTTTATGTGTTAGGGTGGAAAGATATTAGTTACCTACCCACCTTCCTTTCTGTGATATTCATTTCACAAAAGACATGATAACTTTCCATGGTCAACATGACATTCACTATCAATGCCACGTCCACACTAAATTTTTCTGACAAATGAGGGAAAACCTTCCAAAATTTTGTTGACACTTGACAGATGTCATAAGCTTCAATCATGTCACACTTTCTGTCATTTTTTTGACTGCCTTAGTCTCTATTGATAGATAAAACAAGCATTTTCAAAGCTTTTGTTGGTAGAAAATTCAGAGTGCCTTTATTCTTCACAATTCTCAAAAAATGCCCAATGCTTTTTATCTCTTGGAAAGGAAATGCTATTGTAATTCTCTATTTTGGAGAAGAAATAATGTTAAATCCTAATAATATCATTTTAGATTTTATAATAGGTGATTATTAATTTTCTTACATTCTTCTTCTCGAATTAGTTTTTAGAACTTTTATTATCTAACATTTAATCGTGTAAAAAGATAAAATTTTAAAGTTTATTTTAAAAATAATTTAATAATATGTATCTATAAGAAAAAATAATTTAGATTAGTTAATTGAAAATTGAAATTTGATATTTTGTGTTAGAAATTTACAATGTATAAATATAAATAATAGTACTTTGTTTTATAATTGATGAATACATAAGTATTGATGTAGATTTTCAAATTCAAATCTAATATGAGTTCAAATTCGAATCTAATAGGTTTTGAGATTGAGAATAGTAAATGATAGATTAGTAATAATTTTGGAATCAAAATCTTCTATTTACACTATATAGGAAAATGTTTTATGATGATGGAGGAATTTGTGACTATAATCTTGTCCCACACCCATGAATTTGTACTATGTGTTTTGTAGAATTTTGTTCTATAATTTACTTAATCAACTTTAGCTTATTTGTCTTTTTCATCACTAATGGAATAGTGGTGTTTACAAATAACTTTGTATGGCTACTAGTATGTAACAAGAGGACTTGTTCTCCTAGGTCCACCATAAGAAACATGAATGGTCAAATATATAAAAGTAATTTTTAGTCATTCAAACACTTCGAGAATATTTACACCAAACCATATTCCCTTTAGTGCATTAATTGAAGCTTTTTTACACATTATATGTGATCTTTTCTTGAAGAGTTGGATATGATTAGAAAGAATGCGTGAATGTATTTGCATACAATGGCATAACAACAAATTACATAAATTTATGCTTAATTGGCCCTAGGCGGAAAAGGTAATGAAGGTAAGTTAGTTAAATTTGAATTTAGGTGATACAAGATTGTAATTGTAAAGACATCTATGACTAAAAACTAATCACAAGAAACAACACTCCCTTAAAATAAATGCAAACCTAAATGGGAAAAAACATAATTATACAAATTTTACCATTACATTTTTCCTCCATTTTAAGGTGCATGTAAATCCTAGAATGATTATGGATCTAAAATTATGTAGCATTCATTAATGTGTATGTAGGTTTATCTTAAACAATCAAAGGATATCACTATGGGGTCCATGTAAAGTAATTGTCCTTATGAGGATGTGATCCTTAATGTTGACATTCTGTATAGTCACTATAAGAATAAAAGATGAATATTTATAAGAACTTGTAACTATTTGTACATATAAACATGAGAATAATAACAACAAGATATGCCTACTTGAAAGTTGGTTGTATCCATAGGATGCAAGAAATTTTTGGGAGAGGGAAAATGGTACATGAAAATTAAATTTAATCTTACAAACATGTAAGCATATATTATTATGTAATCATATAGGCATATATAGTAATGATTTTCAACATGTAACTATCATATATGTGTTTCAAAAGATAAGAATGATAAATACATGGGTTGGAGATGATATCAATGGATAATAATGTTTCTCCCAACTTAGAGAAATGATTTTGGTGTGACCCTTAGTGGCCCAACACACCCATATAAATGCAATAAAATTATACCATAATAAAGGGGAAGCTTGATGCTCCCATATATGAATCTATATGACTAAAGATATAATATATAAAGATAAAACATGATTCTTCCAAATGGGAAGGCTTGATTTTACCACAAGTGTAATGAAGAGGGCAGCACAATGCTCCCAAATGGGAATGGTCAATGCTCCTAATATGGTAATAATGAAGGTTTAGTACCCTCGACATGATAAAGGAAAATGCTCAATGCTCCCAAGTGAGATCAAGTGGGTCATGTGAGAACACCAATATAATATGTGTGTAAAATGTTTTATCAAATAAGAGGCCCTTCATGGGAATGATGATGTGATAAAGTGCAAATATGTATAGGTAAATTCTTGTTGCATCCCATATGTTAAGATATGGTAACAATGACAAAAATGGAAAAGGATCAATGCACAATTCTCCCCAGTGAAACTTAAATGATTATGACAATATGATCTGATAGTTAAAGTAGCATGATCAAATAAGATACCCTAAAATTTCATGGTAAGAATTATGGTATAAGTGATAATGTAAATAATGTGGAATTGATAATTATGAAGGTAAAACTAATTAAAATTTTTGTATGTGACAATATTTAAGCACATGGATAGCTAAATATCTATATTTGGACAAAGTAGAAAAATGAAGCTCATAAAGTAAAAGGGGTATGAGAAAGGTAAATTAATATTAATCCTTTATGTAGAGAAAAGTGCAAATGGTATGGGGGATCGAATGATGCTACTAATGTAACTTGAAAAATATAGACATAAAGCTCAAAAGTATAAAGAGGTGAGGGAATGTTGTCCTCCAATGTAAGTTGTATGCTAAAGACATAGTAAAATTAGTACACATGATGGGGGGCTTAATTATTACCCAAAAATAATGATATAGTGATGAAAAAAGGCATGCGAGCAACCCAAGTAGGAAATAAAAGAATAATGCAATGGTAAGTAAAGCATAGGAATAAAGATATAAAAAAGAATAAGAGGAAATATGTCAAGCAAGGAAAATGGAATGTAAGATGACTCTACAATTGGGGAAGATAAGAATGCAACCAAATATAGAAGGTGAAATAAGTTTGAAGAGAACACCAAATAAGTTACATAACAAAAAGAGAAAATATAAGGACACATAAGGTAAATGGAAGAATAGGTAAGGGGGATTACAACATACATGGAATAATAAAAAAATATTAAATAGAAATAAAATAAAGCATGAGAAAGAAATGTGATGAACAACAAAACATTTTTTTTAAATCACATGTATCATCATGCACTACTAAAGGCATATTTGTGTCATCCACATGCTAACTAGAAACACTGACATATGAACATAAAGTTAGGATAAAGAAATCTAAAAAATAAAATGTATTGATAACTAATAAACAATAATGTTGTCTAAGAAATGAATTCATCTCTCATATTCAGATGTTTCACTTTAATGTCATTTATAACCTCAATATATGGTATGTTGTGATGAAAAATAGGATTATTGTACATATAAGCCATGTGGATAGTGGAAGTTCACAAGGATTTGAAGATAAAACATGAGATAAAATCCATATTTCTATATTTTCCTCATGTGGACCAGGAATAGATAGATAAACAATAAAAGCATGGGGCCAAAATTATGAATTAAAAATAAAGAAAACATGACACATCAAACCATTGAAAATGTATTTAGATACTCATGTATAATATAAACTTGATAAAAAAAAATATTTCATCATAAATATTCATAATTTGTGAGTAGAAAATATGGATAGTAAAATACAAGGTTAAACAATAGGAAATAAGTAAAAATTGTGAATTCTAACTTATATAAAGTGCGCAACTTGGATTATAGATAAAATAATACTTAAATAATGACAAAAGGAATGCAATATCTTATAATAAAATCCTTTTATCTAGCTTCAATTTTTTCTCCAAGCAATGATTGATTGTTCAAGTAAAGTGTGGTTGCCTAGTTCTATAGCATAACCTTGTTGCATTTTATCTTCTTCCTTGAAAATGACTTGGGGATTATTCAGTTTATATATTTTAGATGGGTTGGTGGGATGGATTAGACTATATCTTGTGAAATGGAGGATTAGGGTTGATTATCATGCAGGGGAGAATGAGAAGATAAAAAGTGGCGCATCATTTCATTGTTACACATGATTAGGGTAAGGATGCGGAAGAACTAAAATATAGAGATTGAAAAGGTTCTTGTTGGAGCCTTGCGCACCTACATTCATGTTCAATATTTTGGATCCTTGTGCAAGGTTGAACTTGATGTGTTTATTCAACTACTAATGAAGGGGATTTAAAAGGAATTAAATAAATATTTCTATATTTATTTAATATATGGGAGAATTTTGAGGAATTGATTGACTTAATTAAATAAATGTGATTTATTCAATTAAGGTAGGAACATTAGAATAAAAGGTTGAACAAGTTAACTTAATTGAATAAGCAAATATATTTTATTCAATTAGTCAGAAGAAGTGTTAGAATGGTTAGTTGAATAGTTAAAAATGATTTAATTAAAATTAGAAAAATGTTTATGGATTTATTTAATGGAAATTATTTATTTAATTAATATTGGAAGAAGATTTTTAATATAGTCCTTGTGTGATGATGATGAAAATCAAGGAATGCATTTTAGACATCTATCTTTTTTTCCTCTTAAAGATGACACTATATTTAACATCATTTTAAAGAAAAATAAAAACAATGTTTTTTGGAAGGGATTTGCTAGCCAACGAGAAAAGTATTGGTATGTATGCCCCATTGAGAGGGAATATTGGGTTACATGGACTTGGATGGTATATCAATAGAAGAAAAAAGGTTTAAGGGGTGAAAATTTTGGTTAGGAGGGTAACATCATAATGGGAAAATGAAAAAATTTGGAGGCAAAACCTATAAATAGGTGTTGAGTTGGGCAATGCAATGTTTTTCCTCGATAAAAAAGAATAACTAGATATATAGAGTGTGGAAGGAGAAGTTGAGGAAAAGTGAAATGAATAATAGTTAATTAATATTAGAGACATTGAACACTTCCAGAGACTGAGGCAAGGGAGGGGGGTGAAATTAGTCTACACAAAAGTTAATCCCTTCCAAAATTATTTAGCAGAAGACTACCTTCTTTACAAGATCAAAAACCTGTAATTAGAATATTACAATAAAGAATGATATAGCATTTTGAATCCTTATCAACTTTAGTACTTCTTAAACATTGAAAGATATAGAAATTCTACTTCTAACTAGATCATCAATGAGAAATAGAGAACACACACATGCACAAGGAAAACACCAGATTTATGTGTAAAAATAATGAGGGAAAAACCACATTGAGAGCTAACTCACAATATAAGTCTCACTACCTTAGAATAAGAAACAAAGGACTTGTTGAACTAAAGATAACATGACTTCAGGAGCAAGATATAGCAACCTAATGAGATTCACTATCCCATTTCAGCATACAATATGATTTAGAGAGAATTACAATGATTTCCAACACAACAATCTATTGATTGAGGCATTATAGCACAATTGATCTTTCCTTTCACACAATTTAGCACAATTGATCTTTCCTTTCACACAATTTAGCACTATCACTACTAGATATTCAATACAATTCATATACACACTTCTCCATCTCATTGCACCTTAATGATCTTACATTTATATCCACCACAACACATCAAAAATTTAATTAGGTCAACTAGAAAGAGGATAAAACAATAAATTCAAGTGGTTGGACACCAAAATGTGTTGTAGTTGGGGATTTGAGATCATCTGCATGTAAGAAGCTCCATTTTTTGAATAATAAAATTTCTCTTGTTTGTGGGTTATTTTTTGTGTCTCGGGTTATGCCCTCATCAAGTGGTATCAGAGCGGGTTTTCTTGAGCGTGTGGACAGATCGCCGATCGTGAGGCAGTTTGCACCAGGACAGTGGTTGTGGGTCAAGGTCAAGAAAAGATGCCTCCAAGAGTGATGCCTGGTAGGCATGGTGGTGCTAGAGGTGGTCGAGGTGGCAGAAATGCTAGTGAAAGAGATGCACTGGCAGCCCTCCAAAGACAGATTGATGCATTACAAGAGCAGTTGAGAAGAGGGTTAAACTCAAGGGAGGAAAATGAGTATGAAGGAGAGGAAGAAGGTTCAGATGTAGAAGAGGAAGAAGAAGAAATTGATCAAGACCAAATGCGGCTAACAAGGGCCATTTCAAAAATTGGGAAAAGACCCAGAGTAGAAGTCGCCAGTTATTCTGAAAGAGTTGATCGACTGGATCAACGAGCTAGAAGAATATTTTGAGTATGAGGAAATGGAGGACCCAGATCGGGTTAAGTTTATGAAAATGAAGCTGAAAGGCCATGCCAGTATTTGGTGGAAAGAGGTTCAGTTGGAAAGAAATCGAAGAGGAAAAGTCAAGATCACGAGATGGGATCGCATGGTAGAGAAACTGAGGTAGCCTTTCAGATTTGCACATACCTATTGAGGATGTGCATCAATTTCTATGAGAGAAGTTAGCAAAGAAACTGGGGAAGATGGCAGGCCTTGTGAAAAAAGGTTGTTGAATGCAAGGAAGAAGGAATCTAGAGGAATAGAGTGGTGAGACGGGCATCGAGCCTGCATTTTCAACAAGAAAAAATCAGAAGGTCATCATTGCGCAAAAGGGGAGAACACCCTAGTGATTAGGAGATAGGGAAAAGGAACCAGAACAGAGGAAGAATCTGTTTCGCACAAGGTGCAAGTGTGAAGGAAAATGTTGTGATGTCATTATTGATGGTGGGAACACTGATAATCTAGTGTCAGATATCTTGGTCACAAAGTTGAATCAGGAAGAGGGAAAGGCAAGAATGTCCATATGAGGATGTGATCATTAATAAAGACTCTGTTTTTGGTCAACAAGCAAAAAGAAAATATCAAGAACGGAACATGATGACTTCTAAACATGAAATCATAAAATATATGTGAAAGTGGGTACCATAGGATGAAGACATTATTGGGACTAAACATGGTACATGAAAAGTAAATTCCTTATTACAAGCATGTAAGATGGTTTATTATGAATGTATTCTATAGAGTACTAAAAAGGTATATGTAGTGCATTATGTGATGGAAGAGAAATAATGAAAATATAGGTATGAAGCATGATATTATGGTTATAATTTTTCCCAAGTGAGTAAATGAGAAGGTGAAGGTTTAGTTCCCAATGTTGGATGAGTTTGAATAAATTATACCATAATGAGGGGAACTTGATCCCCCCATAAGAATCTATATCACTCAGATATTGATTGAGATAACCGGATTCAAATAATCATAGAATTTATTTACCACAATGAAAATGAGAGGAGCAGATGCTTCAAATGGGAATGATTTGATACCTTGATTTGAGTTTGAGGTGCAGTCAACCTGCAGTAAGCCACTAGCACCAAAGAAAGGATGGGGAGACTGAATGGAAAAGGAGGATGTGTACAATGTTTTAGCATGATCAAATAAGATAACCTCAATTACAGAATTCACGTGACCTGAAGTGATTTGTTATTGTGTATTTAGATGATATTTTAGGAAAATTTTGTATGCAAGACGTTGGAATGAGCATCGACATGCATATTGAGGAGTAGTCTTTGATGAGTTAAAAGAGAATGCAAGTTGATTAATGCGTAAGAAGTGAATAGTTTATGTGAAGAGGGAGAGTGACTCCACAATTTGGAAGATAAGAATACATGGACCCTAGAAGGTGAAAGAAGTGGGAAGGAACACCAAAAAGTTGTAAACAGGGGAGAAATAAAGGACACAAAGGTAAATTTAGAAAAGAATTAGATTACAAATAAATTTGTAACAAAAAATTTAATGGGAAAGGAAAAAGCATCAAGTGGAAAAAGATGAACAAGCAAGATTTTTTTTAAATTGCTTGTATCATCATGCACTCTAAAGGCATTTTAGTATCCACATTTAACTAGGAATTTTACATATAACATAAAGTTAGGATAAATGGAGCAAAAAATGTTGAGTAAGAATTAATGTTTCTATATACTGATCATGGAACATTGGCCTTGCAGTACCTGGAAATATTTTCAAGGAAAATTAAATCAGAGAAGTCAAATGGATAGGGTTCAATAGGAGAATGCCTTGCAAGTAGGAGGCATACATTGATGACAAAGATGAAGATTGAAGTGGTTGGAAAAATGAACTCAAGACACAATATGCGAAGATCCTAATTTTGAGATTTAAGAAAGTTGGTTTCCTATTTATAACATAACTTTTGTTTTGATTTCATCCTTGAAATGCATGGGGATTAGGAATCAATTGTATCTAAGGGTTCCATGATGGATTAGACTATATCTTGAAAATAGAGGAGGAATGTTGGGATCATTTTCGGGAATGAGATAAAAAGTGGCACGAGCATTATTATTGGCCTGATTAGGGTAAGGATGTAGAGTTTGTATATAGCTATAGGGTAGGTCGGATGGCTAAGGTTGTGCCCTATATCCATGTTCAATACGTGGTTTCTTGTGCAAGGTAGGATTCTTTATTATATTAGTAAGATTTTGGGAGGAATTGCAATGATTAAAGAGGCAATAAAGTGATGTGTTAGTTGGCTAATTCAAAGGGGATTAAAAGGAATTCGATAAACCCATTATATTTGATAAAAACTTGAGAATTTTGAGGTTCTTGAGGACTTAATTAAACAATGTGTTTATTCAAGAAGGTATAATATTAGATAAAAGGTTTTGGAGACCTTGGATTGAAGCTGAAATAGTTTTGATCAATTGTTGAAGAAGTCCACAAATGGTTAGGCAATAGATAAAAATTTTTAATTAACATAAAAAACTGCAATGGATTAGGAATGAAATGATTATTAATTAATATTGGTAGAAGATTTAAATTTAGTCCTTGTGTCTGATGATGAAGGTACTAGGGCATTTTAGACATCACCATTCCATTTTAAAGATTGTGTATGAGGATTGGTGGAGCCCCAGAACAGAGGTTATTAAGGAAGGTATATCAAGAGAAGAAAAAAGGTTTGAAGCTAAAATTTTGGTTGGAGGGAACATAAATGAGAAATAAGAGAAGTGGAGGGAAAAAATAATAGTGTAGATTGGGCATGTAGTGAAATCCTTGAAGGAAGAAAGATAGATGATATAGAGATGGAAGGAGAAGTTGAGAAAGGTTCCAGAAAACATTTCTTAATTTAGATGAAGAAACACTTCCCTGAAAATTTTGAAGAGGGGGGCAAATCAATCTACATGAAGTTAATCCTTCCAAAATTAACTATTTTTCATGTTCTACATTTCAGATTTGATTAAAACCTTGAAATAGAATAGAACATAATGAATCCTTATCAGTTTTTCAGAAAAACATTGAAAGATATGATTTTTACTTCTAAGAGATCATCAAAGAGCAATAGGAAGTACACACAATACAAGAAAACACCAAATTAGGTGGAAAAAATATTGAGTGAAAAACCACAAGGAGAGCTTCTCAGGTTTAAGTCTCCTCAACCATCGGAGAAACAAAGGAAAGTTGAAAAAACCAACATGCTTAGGAAGGAGATATAGAACTAATGGATTCTTTCTTAGATCAAATACAATATTTTTAGAGAGAATTACCTTAGATTCAACACAATGTTGTATTGATTCCAAATTATAGCAAATTGATTTTCCTTTCACATTTTTAGCACTATCACTAAAGATATTCATCAATTTATACATTTTCTTCTGTTTCTTTCTTCTCCATCTGTTGCACCTAAAATGATCTTGCAGTCCTCCACCACAATTGAGTGCGTTTTAATTAGGTCAGCTTTCCAAGGTTAAAATAATATTTTCTGTGTCTCGGGTTGTGCAACCTCAGTGGATGAAACATCGAAGCACATAACTGGTCAACCAAAAAAAATCTTTCAATTGAATTTACTTGATTCAGTCACAAATAGGATAGTCCAGTAAACAAATCTATCATAACATACCTTCCATTACTAGTGCAGCCCCCCCAAGAACACAACATAAGCAAAGGAACAAGCTCTAACAACCAAATATCCACAAATAACCTAGAAAGCCATCTCAAGCTAGAATGTGGCACCAAAGCGGCCAATTAGCAATGCACAAATCATATGGGGTTGTTCCTTTAACATACAAAAATACAAATCCAAATAGTTCTTTCATATTCTCATGCCGTCAATAGCCACCGCAAATCAAACAGTACAAAAAACTTCATTTAGGAAGCACAAAATATATAGCTAGATGATGTAGCATTAGTATAACAACTTATGGATCACTTAAACACATGATATTGGAATTGAGACACTACATGTACATACATTGAGAGCACATTCACCAAGTTGTGGGAGTAGAGAAATTGATGTGGAGAAATGCATACCATTTCCCAGACCATTTTAAACAACCAATAACACTACGAACCTTTTGCAATCCACAAAGATCTCCTCAACAACATAGGTGACCTCAAACTTGATAGGAGTGCAACATCCACAAAACATTGACATTGAATACCAAACTGCAAGACCAAAGTGTTAGTAATGGAGGAATGCAGAGCATTCTCCCAGACATAATTTAATGCAACTTCCTAAACTAGAAACATTTAAGCAACTTATGGAGGCAATAACTTCCTTTCATCAACACATAATTCATCAAGAACACTAGGAGAGAGCATAAGACATACTATAAACCTTCAAAAACATCTCTCCACTATCACTCATGCTTCTAGTACTAACTAAATATATCATTATGAAATCAACTCTATTGATAGTAATAATGAATTATATGAACTTCAACTCTTCTATGATAAGGCATGGCATTCAATCATAAATTTCAGAAATTCTTCTTTCATAAGGCATGACATCCAATCATGAACTTCAACAATTATTGTTTGATAAGGCATGGTATCCAATCGTGAACTTCAACAATTCTTTTTTTATAAGGCATGAAATCCAACCATGAACTTCAACAATTCTTTTCTCAAGATCTAATATCAATGAAAACCAAAAAACTCAGTGTTGACATCAATGAAAATAACTCCCAACAATATCCATAGTGTTGACATCAATGAAAATAATTGCTAACAAGAGAAAGGAAGTTTGGGAGAAACAAAGGTGTGTGGTATGCTATCGTAAGGTGAGTCCATTATTTTTGTGTTTAACTCAATATTTTGAGAATTTAGTAGGTCTAGGAAGGTATTTGGGTGAATGCACCAAAGTAGATTTAGCAAAGGAATCCATGTGAATGGTGTATGCATAATCAACAATAACATCCATATGAGTGACACATTCATACAAAAAGGTGTATGTGTAGTAGGTTTTGGTGTAAGGAAAAAATGATATAGTGTAAGAAGATGTGGGTTGGTGTGAACATAATTCTTGGTGTATAACCAAAGAGGAATAGTGCAAGAACATCAACTAGTAGCACACATGCATGGTTAGGAATGGGGGAAGAAAAGTTAGCTAAAAGAATGAGTTTACACAATGGGTAGGTTAGAATTATGGTTTGGGTTAAAAAGGGGTTATTAAAATGATAAGATAGGTGAATTAATGGGGATAATGACTAAGGTGGATTAACAATTGGATTTGAAAATAAAAAACATAGATAGGAAAATGGGTGAGTGGGATAGGAAATTGAGATGAAAAACAAGTAGCTGAATAAGTAAACAAGATGAAAAACATGTAGATGAATACATAAATGGATGGGAAAATGATTAAACAAAAGAGAGAATGGGTAAAAAAATGACTCCATATGATGAAAAATGATTAAACAAGAGGGAAAATGGTTAAATGGGATTGTGAATATGATGAAAAATTATTAAACTAAAGAGAAATGAGTGAGAAAATGACTAAATGGGAAGGGAAATAGGTGGGAAAATGATTAAATGAGTGACAAAATGATTAAATGGGATGGAAGATGTGAGGGGAAATTATGAAATAGGATATGAATAGAATAAATAGGTTAAAAAGATGAGTAGTTAGTTAAATAGGATGGAGAATGAGTGTGAAAATTATTAAACAATATTAGAAATTAGAGGGAAATAATTTAACAAGAGGAAATTTGGTTAAATGGGAGGGGGAACAATATATTAAGTTTTGGAAATATACTTAATAAGATGTGTGTGTATGTGTAAAGATTTCCCATGGTGGTAGTGCAAGGTATATGGTCCATTGTGGTGAGGATAATGCATAGTTTTGATGAGGATGACTAGTGATAGATGGAGGTAGTGGGATTACAAGATTTGGAATTAATTCTCAAGATTAGGGAAAATAGAGAATTACTAACATTAGCAGGGAATTGACACTTAGAGACCTCAAAATTCCATCTCCCAGTAGGGGAGATGATAGTGACTTTGGAGGATGCATTGAATATTCTAAAGATCTGGATTCATGGGGATTTGGTGTATTGGTGCACAAATGACATGCAAGGAGCACTATGGTGGCCGAAAATGAGAGTGAAACTATCTATCTAAGGGATGGAAATAAACATAGATGCATGAAAAGGCAGAGTACAATGGGTACCTTTGTTCTTATGGAGGTTTTTAGTGGAATATTACTAGCTAAATAGACTATATGATATTTTATGATTGTCTTTATGGATATGGTTTCACATATGGTTGAGATGGATATAGTGTTTTCATGGGCTCTATGCACTTAAATAGAGACATTTTTAGTTTATTTACTAGTAGGTGAGGATCATAACAAAATTGAAGATATTGTAGCTGTGGGAGTGTGTATGATGCTAGAAATATAAGATCCTTTGGTTTATGGGTGGAGGAAAGAGTATGGTAGGTAGTTGTGACCCCTTGGGGATATTATCTACTACAAGAAGGTAGTGGATGCTCTAATAGCTGAAAAAATTACCTAGAGGTAGTTCAAAATTGGATACTAATGTAGGCACATCTTGGGTGCAAGGGAAATCAAACTCTCCTTTTGACCCCAAGTTGTGTTTTGAGATTTTTGAGTTATCATAGTGTTGTAGACATAATTAGGTGTCTCCTTACTATTTGAGGGGTCCTAAAGGTCCATCCCTAGTTTGAGGAAGCTCATTGCCTAGGGCACTAGCACCTCTATAGGGACACTAGTTCCTAGGAACTATGAAAAGGACACAATTTCCTAAATGGAACTCAAGTGCCCTTAAAGTACATGGGAACCCTTGCAGGACATTGGAGATGGGCGTTAATGTCCTTGAGTGTGCAAGTTTTGTTCCTTTTTTTAGTAGAAGGTATTTTAGGGACTCATATATGGAAACCCTATTAACGAAAGTTGTTCCTCACGGTCTTAGGAGTCTAGTGATATTCTAAGAATGTCCTTATGTTTTGGTATTAAGGAGCTATGGTATTTTTTACATCATTTTATGTGCCTTCTTTTGAAGTTTTCTGATTGTCAAACTTAAGGCTAGGGATATTGTTCACCCAATCTTGTGAGGACTTCAAAAGGTTGAAAGCCTTCATTATTACCCTTTTTTATGTTATCAACACTCCTCATAGGTCAAGGGGTGTGTGTAGTAGTATTTTTCTGCTTGTGCAATGTCATGTTGTGACAAGATGTCTTAAGAAGTGTGTGTTTGTATGGAAGTGACCTATCTTCATTCTAGTTAGTGGAGAGTTTGTGCCCCATGGTTAGGAAACCTCTTGTGAAGGTTTTCCCTTGTTTTCAATTTTTTTAAGTGTGTCAAGATGTGGATTGGAGGTTGATGATTCCCTCATCCTATCTTAGCATGTGTCATGAGAGAACATGATCATGGATTAGTAATTGATCGTTTTATAGGTTTTTCCCCCTCTCTCTCTCATAGGTTCATCGTGGTGAATTTGTCCCATGAGCGTTAGTCTTCTATTGTTGCCATTTTTCTTATACAATGGTGAGGTTGTCTTGTTGTCTTTGTCATTGTGTTGTGTTCATGTGACACTAATGTGCACATTATTATTTAAGTGTAACATGTTGCATTATTGACCTTGTTGTTGAACTATTTCAAAAAAAAGGTCCATTAGGTTTTATTCTAAGCACGTTAGTTTGGGACATTACATTTGGTATCAAACCCCATGTTGCAACACTACGATTTCTAGTTGTTGTTGTTTCCCAAGTGGTTTTGGTGTGCTTGATGTGTGTGTTCTAAAGTGCTTGTTTTTTGTAAGATGGTCTTAGGACTTCTTGCCTTGTATGCCTTAGTATGGCATTGTAAGGGGGTTGAGTATATCAACCCATGCCTTATGTTTGTGGAGGAAGGGTGCCTCCTAGGCCTTACCATACTCAACAAGATTGGATTGATGACCTTCATTGAGAGTCTCCCAAGGCTAAGAGTGACCACTCTCTTGTATCTTCTTGGTTTCTTGAGTTATGTGGGTTGAAGAATTACTAGACCTTTGAGTTGTTAAGAAGTGCTAGTTGCGAGAATTTCCTTTTGTGCTTGTTTTCTTGTTGAGCATGATGATTGAAATTACCTTATGAGATCCTAAGTTTGCTTTCATAATTCTCTTGATAATCTTGGTTGTGAAAATGTCAATTGAAAAGGAATAATTATATTGTAAGATTTGATTGAGTATTATTTACTTTCATATGAATGATGAATTTGATTGTGAAAGAAATGATATTTTGTTCATATGCTTGATTTGGGAAAAAAATAATAGAGTGTGAATACATTCTTAAAAGAGTCTCTCTTTTTTCCATTAAAATTTGATACGACAAGATTGTTCTGTATTGATAAAGAATTTAAATGACTTCTTCCTTCTTTTAATTTTGATAAGATAATTTTTCCCCATATTTTAGAACAAATATTGAATTATTTCTTCTTCATTTAATTTTGGTACAACAATATTTTTCTATCTAAAACAAAGAATACTAAATGACTTCTTCCTTCATTGAATTCGTGTTCCCAACGGCTAAGACTTTTCTTTGTTACGGTGGAAAACTATTGATTACCTACCCACCTTCATTTATGTGATTTCAGTTTACAAAAGACACGATAACTTTCCTTGGTCAGCACGACATTCGCTATCAATGTCACGTCCACACTAAATTTTTCTGACAAAGGAGGGAAAACCTTCCAAAATTTTGTTGAAAATTTTTGTGTCATTTTTTCTGACTGCCTTCGTCAATTTATAAAACAAGCACTTTCAAAAGCTTTCATTGGTAGAAAATTCAGAGTGCCTTCTTTGTTCACATTTCTCAGAAAATGCCCAATGCTTTTTATCTGTTGTAATTCCCTGTGTTTGGAGAGAAAATAATGTTAAAAGCCTAATAATATCATTTCAGATTTTACTATGGGTGATTATGAATTTTCTTACATTCTTCTTCTGGAATTAGCTTTTAGAACTTTTATTATATAACATTTGATCGTGTTAAAAAGGTAAAAATTTTAAGTTTATTTTATATGTAAGGAAAAATAATTTAGATTAGTTAATTAAAAATTGAAAATTGATATTTGTGTTAGAAATTTACAATGTATCAATATAAATAATAACATTTAGTTTTATAATTGATGAATGCATAAGTATTAATGTAGATTTGAATCTAATATGAGTTCAAATTTGAATCTAATAGGTTTTGAGATTAAGAATAGTAAATGATAGATTAGTAATAATCTTGGTATCAAAATCTTCTATTTACACTATATAGGAACAAGTTTCATGATTAAGGAGGAATTTGTGACTGTAATCTTGTTCCATACCCATGAATTTGTACTATGTGTTTTGCAGAATTTTGTTCTTTAATTTACTTGATCAACTTTAGATTATTTGTCTTTTTGATAACTAATGGAATAGTGGTGTTTACAAATAACTTTGTATGGCTATAGGACTTGTTCTCCTAGGTCCACCCTATGAAACATGAATGGACTAATATATAAAAGTAATCTTTAGTCATTCAAATGCTCCTAGAATATTTACACAAAACAATATTCCTTTGAGTGTATTAATTGATGCTTTTTTACACATAATATGTGAACATTCCTTGAAGAGTTGGATATGATTAGAAAGAATGCATGAATGCCTTTACATACAATGATATAGCAACAAATTGCACAAATTTGTGTTCAATTGGCTCTAGGTGGAAAAGGTAATGAAGGGAAGTTAGTTAAATTTGAATTTAGGTGATACAATATTGTAATTGTGAAGACATCTATGACTACAAACTAATCATGAGAAACAAAACTCCCTTAAAATAAGTGCAAACCTAAATGAGAAACAACATGATTATACAAATTTTACCATTACATTTTTCCTCCATTTTAAGGTGCATGTAAATCCTAGAATGATTATGGATCTAAAAATATGTAGCATTCATAAATGTGTATGTAGGTATATCTTAGACAATCAAAGGATAGCACCATGAGGTCCATATAAAGTAATTGGTCGTATGAGGATGTGATCATTAATGTTGACATTCAATATAGTTACTATAAGAACAAAAGATGAATATCTATTGTAATGAAGGATTTTTGCAAAACAAAATAAGTTAGTATCACATGCATGCAATATTATCCAAACAACACAATAGAATGCAAAGGAGAAATGTGAAAGAAAGGGAATGAAACTAGAACAATCTCACCCATTTCTCTCCTCCATGACTAACTTCTATTATACCTCCTAGCTTGCTGTAATAATGAATGCCCTCATATTTTGAGAAGAAAAACTCTATATGCCTAGACCTAAACAAGACTTTCAAGGATTTATGTTTAAAAGATTTATGCAAATAGAAAATGAAATCTAAGTGGAAATATTCAAATACTAATGGCTAGAATGAAAGAAATGACAATAAACAAGGAATCTAAAATAATTTTTAAGAAATTCAAGATCAAGATCAAGATTGAGATTAAGATCCTTGAAATGAGAGAAAAATTGTCATTTTATAGAAAATGCAATTTTGCACAGACAAATGAGATGAGAGATTGAGAAAATGCCCTAGAATCAATAGTTTAAGATTCAAAATGACAGCTCTCAATTAGGGTTAGGGAAAAAATGCCCAACTGTGTGAATAAGATTTAATTAAACAAATTAAATCAAGAATAAATGTGACAGTTGAGATGAAATTAGCAAAAATCAGAAGATAAGAAGATGGGATTTTAGAAAATCAGTAATTTTAGAAATTACTTGATTTGTAGAAGAATATTTTCATTTTGAATTAAATTAATTCAAAATATGGATTTTGTGAGATAATGAGTAATTGATTTTTGAAATTAATTACTAAAAGAAGAATCAGTTAACTATGTGAGACATTTTTAAATAATTTTTTATTTAAAAATAAAGAAGTGTCACATACAACAATTAAATAATTAAAAATAATTATTTAATTTAGAAGAAGTGGTTAATTAATTAAATAAATTAGCAAATCTATTTAATTAAAAGAGAGGATTTAGGAATTAGTGACATATTGAATAAATATATTAAAATATATTTATTTGATAATCAGGAGGACATTAATGACAAAGATTAATTAAATAAAATGAGAACTTTATTTAATTATGAGTTGACTTTAGATAATTAGTGATGCATTAAATAAATATAATTTATTTATTTAATAATCAGGAAGAATACAAGACCCTGAATTAATTAAATAATTGTGAATTATTTAATTAATAGTTGAAGATGGGTTAGGAACATAATTAAAGTGTCATAATTATGCTAGAATGAAAAGTGGTAAAAATAGTGCTCGCAGCCTAGGTCATTTTTAGGTGTCTACATGATGAGCATCCAGTGGTGTAAGGGCAATCTTGCATCACCCAAAAATAGTTAAATTTCAAGTTTCTCAGTTTTAGATGTTTTTACATTTTTGGATACCCTTTTCATCATAATGAAATTCCCAATTTATGGTATTTATTTTCTATTCCTAGGTTGAAAGATATTGCAGTTTTAGTTTCCCAGATTTGCACCTGAAAATCTTCTGAGTTAGATTTGAGGCACTTAGATTTCTTTAACGGCCCCAAAACTTTCCAAAATTGGCATAGCAAATTCCAAGCGCGTTATTGACTTTGAGACCTTTCCAACGGTTCAAATGGTTCACGAATCGGAGTCCCAGATCAAAAGTTATGGCCCCAGGAAGTTGGCGCACTTTCTAGAAGATACAATTGCAAATGTTCTTTTGAAATTTGAACTTCAAGTTGTAATTTTCAGCGCCAAACTGCCTAAACTAAAATTTGAATGTTGTTTTGGCTCCAAACTAAAGAGGAGCCCTATTTATGGGCGGGTTTCTAATTTTTGGGTAGCTTTTCAGGGACAAGCTCACATATTGTGAAAGGGTTATTCTATAGCTTTCTGTAACTTGCATGTGTTGTAGAACTTGGGGATTTGAGATCCTCTACATGTAATAAGTTCCATTTTCTAAATAATAAAATTATTCTCTTGTTTGTGGGTTATTTTCTAAGTCTCGGGTTGCACCCTCATCACTACATTTGCCCTTCTTTGTCATAATGTCGCTTGTCGCATTGTGATCTTGGAACCTGTTTGTTCTCTCGAGGGGGCATACCGCTACCCTCCTCATCATTCTTCCTCATCTTATTTTGCACTAGGGCATATTTTTGACTTATTTTCTTTGTCACAATGTGACATGATACATTATAATGTAGACACATAAAAATGACCTAGGCCTACAAGCTTCATTTTTACTACTTTGGTTCTAGCATAATTATGACATTTAATTATGTCTTTGGTCCACATTCGACTATTGATTAAATAATTCATAATTATTTAATTAATTCATGTTCTTTTATTCTTCACGATTATTAAATAAATAAAGTCTATTTATTTATTAAATACGTCATTAATTGTCTAAGTCTTCCCTTAATTAAATAAATTTCTTAATTTATTTAATTACCCTTTTTCATTTATTTCTTCTTGATTATTAAATAAATGAATTCTGTTTATTTATTTAATATGTCGCTAATTGTCACAATTAAATGAATTCATTAATTTATTTAATTATTAGTCTTATCTGCTAAATTAAATAATTATCTTTAATTATTTAATTGCCAAAATTAATATTCATCTCATTTTAAATAAATAAAATTATTTAAAATGTCATCACATTCTTAATTGATAGTCCATTTTGGTAAATAATCTAAAAATGATTATTTATTATCTCACAAGATCATTATTTTGAATTAATTTAATTCAAAATGGCAAATATTCTTTGAAAAATCAAATAATCGAGCAAATTATTGATTTTTCAAATCTGATCTTTAGTTCAACTCTTATCTTCTTGATCTTTCCAAATTTGATCTTCAGTTCAATCTTTATCTTCTTCATTTTCAAAAATCTCTATTTTTGAATTAATTTCCTCATTTATTCTCCACCGCCGATTCGATCTTCTTAGATGGCATCTCGACTGCTTGATTAATGACTTTTCCCTAACTCTGATTAGGGATTATCAGATTTAATCTGGGCCTCTGATTTTAGGTCTTCGTCAGAAGTCAATCTCATTTGTTCATTCAAAATTGCATTTTTTATAAAATGCCATTTTCCTCTCATTTTTTGATTACACAAAAACATTACACATTCATGAATTGCATTGTTATTCTAGCATATTTAAGCATAGGCATTGTCAATCATAGTCATTAGGCATAAAAATTTGTTCAAATCCTTCGAAGCTTGTGTAGGTCTTCGCCAAGGATTGCTCGCACGTCGAATCTGAGGGCAACACAAATCAGCAAGTTAGAAGGTGTTACAAAAATGAATCATGGAAGTCTTAGCGATTTACATGTATAATTGTTCTTTGTTTACTTCTTTTGTGTTTTGTAATTGCTTTGGGTTTTAGTCTTTATTAATTTTCTAACCTTTAATCCATTCTTAAAAATAACCCTTAGTTACATCTATAAGAACTTGTAAATATTTGTACATCTAAACATGACAATAATAAAAACAAGATATGCCTACTTGAAAGTTGGTTGTAAATTTTTGGGAGAGGGAAAATGGTACATGAAAAGTAAATTTAATCTTACAAGAATGTAAGCATATATTATCATGTAATCATAGATGCATATATAGTAATGATTGTTAATATGTAACTATCATATATGTGTCTCAAATGATAAGAATGATAAATACATGTGTTGGAGATGATATCAGTGGATAATAATGTTTCTCCCAACATAGAAAAATGCTTTTGGTGTGACCCTTAGTGGCCCAACACACCCATATAAGTACAATAAAATTATACCATAATAAAGGGGAAGACCCTTAGGAATGACCAATGCTCCTAATATGATAAAAATGAAGGTTTAGTACCCTCAATGTGATAAAGGGAAATACTCAATGCTTCCAAGTGAGATCAAATGGATCATGTGAGAACACCAATGTAATATGTATGTGTAAAATGTTTTATCAAATAAGAGACCCTTCATGGGAATGATGATGTAATAAAATGCAAATATGTATAGGGAAATGCTTGTTGCATCCCATATGTAAAGATACAGTAATAATGACTAAAGTGGAAAAGAATTGATGCACAATTCTCCCCAATGCAACTTAAATTATTATGTCAATATGATCTAATAGTTAAAGTAGCCTGATCAAATAATATAGCCTAAAATGTCATGATAAGAATTATGGTATAAGTGATAATATAAATAATGTGGAATTGATAAGTATGAAGGTAAAACTAATTAATATGTTTCGATGTGACCATAACAGCATATGGATAGATAAATATCTATATTTGGACAAAGTAGCAAAATGAAGCTCATAAATTAAAAAGGGTACGAGAGATGTAAATTAGTATTAATCCTTTATGTAGAGAAAAGTGCATATGGGGATCAAATGATGCTACTAATGTAGCTTGGAAAATATAGACCGAAAGCTCCAAAGTATAAAGAGGTGAGGGAATTTTGTCCTCCAATGCAAGGTTGAATGCTAAAGGCATGGGAAAATTAGTACAAATTATGGGGCACTTAATTATTACCCAAAAATAATGGTATAGTAATGAAAAATGCATGTGAGCAACCCAAGTGGGAAATAAAAGAAAAATAGAATGGTAAGTAAAGCATAGGAATAAAGATGATATAAAAAAGAATAAGAGGAAATATTTCAAGCAAGGAAAATGGAATCCAAAATGACTATACAATTGGGGAAGATATGAATCCAACCAAATATAGAAGGTGAAATAACTTTGAACAGAACACCAAATAAGTTGTAATTAAAAAGCTCAAATATAAGGACACATAAGGTAAATGGAAGAATAGGTAAGGGGGATTACAACATACATGGAATAATAAAAAATGATCAAATAGAAATAGAATAAAGGATGAGGAAGAAATGTGATGAACAACACAACAAAATTTTTATATCACTTTTATCATCATGCACTACTAAATTCATATTTATGTCATCCATATGCTAACTAGGAACATGGACATATGAACATAAAGTTAGGATAAAGAAAGATAAAAAATAAAATGTATTGATAACTAATAAAGAGTAATGCTATCTAAGAAATGAATTCTTCTCTCATATTCAGATATTTCACTTTTATGTCATTTATAACCTCAATATATGGTATGTTGTGATGAGAACTAGGTTTATTGTACATATAATCCATGTGAATTGTGAAATAACAAATATTTGAAGATAAATCATGAGAGAAAATCCCTATTTCAATATTGTCCTCATGTGGACTAGGAATAGATAGATAAACAATAAAAGCATGGACCAAAACTATGAATTAAATATAAAGAAAACATGATACATCAAACCATTGAAAATTTATTTTAGATACTCATGTTTAATATAAACTTGATAAAAATAAATATTTCATCATAAATATTTATAATTTGTGAGTAGAAATTGTGGATTGTAAAATACAAGGTTAAACAATAAGAAATAAGTATCAATTGTGAATTCTAACTTATATCAAGCATGCAACTTGGATGATAGAAAAAATAATAATTAAATATTGAAAAAAGGAATGAAATATCTTATGATAAAAACCTTTTATCTAGCCTCAAATTTTCTCCAAGTGATGATTGATTGTTCAAGTAGAGTGTGGTTTCCTATTTTTGTAGCATAACCTTGCTACATTTGATCTTCTTCCTTGAAAATGATTTGGGGTTGATTCAATTTTTACATTTTAGATGGGTTGGTGGGATGGATTAGATTATATCCTATTAAATGGAGGTTTAGGGTTGATTATCATGTAGGGGAGAATGAGAAGATAAAAATTAGCATCATTTTATTGTTACATATGATTATGGTAAGGATGGAGTAGAATTAAAATATAGAGACTGCAAAGGTTCTTGTTGGAGCCTTGTGCACCCACATCCATGTTCAATATTTTGGAGCCTTGTGCAAGGTTGGATCTTTATTATTTTAGTAAGATTTTTTTGGAGGAATATGCAAATGATTAGCTAGTTTACCAAACTTGATTTGTTTAATCAACATCTAGTGGATTTAAGAGAAATTAAATAAATATTTATGTATTTATTTAATATATGGGAGAATTTTGGGGAATTGATTGACTTAATTAAATAAATGATTTATTCTATTAAGGTAGGAGCATTAGAAGAAAAGGTTGAACAAGTTAAATTAATTGAATAAGTAGATATATTTTATTCAATTAGTTGGAAGAAATGTTAGAATGGTTAGTTGAATAATTAAAACTTATTTAATTAACAATAGAAAATTCTTGGATGGATTTATTAATATAAATTATTTATTCAATTAATATTGGAAAAAGATTTATAATATTATAGTCCTTGTGTGATGACAATGGAAATCTAGGAATGCATTTTTGGCATCTATATGTTTCCCCTCTTAAAGATGACACTACATAACATCATTTTAAAGAAAAATAAAAACAATATTTTTTTGAAGAGATGTGCTAGCTAATGAAAAAAGTATTAGTATGGATGGTCCATTGAGAGGGAATATTAGTCATAGGGACTTTCATGGTTTATCAATAGAAGAAACAAGGTTTAAGGCATGAAAATTATGGTTAGGAGGGTACCATTAGAATGTTAAAATCAAAAAATTTGGAGGCAAAACCTATAAATAGGTGTTGAGTTAGGGGGATGTATTTTTTTTCCTTGGTAAAAAATATAACTAGATATATAGAGTGTGGAAGGAGAAGTTGATAAAAAGTGGAATGAATAATAGTTGATTAAAATTAGAGATGTTGAACACTTCTAGAGACTAAGAAGGGGGTGAGTCAGTCTACACAAAACTTAATCCCTTCTAGAACTTAACTCTTTTATCACAAGACAACCTTCTTTACAAGATCAAAAACCTTTAAGAAGAATAGTAACAAAGAATGATATATCAATTTGAATCCTTAGCAGCTTCAATACTTATTAAACAATGAAAGATATAACAATTCTACTTCTAATCATATCAACAATGAGAAATAGAGAACACACACATGCACAAGTAGAACACAAGATTTACATGGAAAACCTAATGAGGAAAAAACCATGGTGAGAGTTAACTCACAATTTAAGGCTCACTACCAAAAATTCTTGCAAAAAGGCTCACTACCTTATATAAGAAACAAAGGACTTGTTGAACTAAAGACAACATGACTTTAGGGGCAAGATACATGGACCTGATGAGATTCACTATCTTAAAGTAGGATCCAATATGATTTAGAGAGAATTACAATGATTGCCAACATAACACTCTATTGACTAAGGAATTATAACACAACTAATCTTTCCTTTCACACACTTTAGCACTATCACTATTATATATTCAATACAATTCACATACACACTTCTTCTCACTTGTACACTTCACCGTCTTTTTGCACCTAAAATGATCTTGCATTTGTATCCATTGCAACACTTCAAAAATTTAATTAGGTTGGATAGAAAGAGGATAAAACAATAACTTCAATTGGTCGGCGACCAAAAAATAATGTAGTCGTATCCAAAAGATAGAGATGAAAAAAAATCTTAGCACATATTCTAATTTAATCCAAAACAATTTGCACATAGGTGCACAACCTATGTCGATATCAAGGAAACATGTGGATGAAACATTGAAATGCATAACCAGTCAACCAAAAAAAGATATTTCAATTGAATTTACTTGATGTGGTCCCAAACAGGATAGGTCAAGATCAAAATCTATCATAACACACCTTCCATTACTAGCACAACACTCCAAGCACACACCACAAGAAAAGGGACAAGCCTTGTAGCTAGATATCCATAAATAACCCAGAAATCCAACTCAAGACATAATGCAGCACAAAAGCATCCAACTAGCAATGTGTGAATCACATGGGGATGTTCCTTTAACATCCAACAACACTTCCAAATAGTTCTTTCATACTATCATGCCATCAACAACCATTGCAAATCAAACAGGTACAAAAACTTCATTTAGGAAGCACAAAGTACATAGCTAGATGATGTAGAATTAGTAGAAAAAATTATGGATTGCTTAAACACATGAGATTGGAATTGAGACACTACACAAACATTGAGATAAAATTCACCAAATCATAGGAGTAGAGACATTGAAATGCAGAGAAATGGAGAGCATTTCTTAGACCAATCTAGATAACCAATAACACTGCCAACCTTCTACAATTCACAAAGATATCCTTGGAAACAAAGATGACCTAAAAGATAGAAGTATAACATCCATAAAAAAATGACATTGAATACCAAATGGAAAAACCAAAGAATAAATAATGGAGGAATAGAGAATATTCTCCTGGAAAGACTTCAATACAACTTCCTAAACTATAAAAATTTAAGCAAATTGTGGAGGCCAAAACTTCCTTTCATCAAGACATACTTCATCACAAACTTTAGGAGAGATAATGAGATATACTATAAACCTTCAACATCTCTCCACTATCATTCATGCTTCTAATCCTCATTTAAATATATCATTATGAAATCAAATCTACTGACAGTAATAATGCATTATATGAACTTCAACAACTCTTCTTTGATAAGGCATGACATCCAATCATAAATTTTAGAAATTCTTCTTTGATAAGGCATGACATCCAATCATGAACTTCAAAAATTCTTCTTTGATAAGGCATGACATCCAATCATGAAATTCAATAATTCTTCTTTGATAAGGCATGACATCCAATAATGAACTTCAACAATTCTTTTTTGATAAGGCATGACATTTCCAACCATGAAATTCAACAATTATTTTCTCAACTGTTGATATCAATGAAAACCAATAAAATCCTTAGTTTTTACATCAATGACAACAAGTTCCAAAAATATCCATAATGTTGGCATCAATGACAACAACTACCAACAAGAGAAAGCAATTTGGGAGAAACAAAATTGAGTGGTATGTTATCCTGAGGTGATTCCATTATTTTTGAATTTAATTCAATATTTTGATAATTTAGTAGGTCTTGGAAGGTATGTGGGTGAATGCACCAAACTAGGTTTATCAAAGGAACCCATGTGAATGTTGTATGCATAATCAACAAGAGCATCCATACAAGTGACACATTCATAAAAAAAGGTGTTAGTGTAGTAGGTTTTGGTATAAGTCAAAATCATACATTCATAGCCTTCAGTTTAGGAACTAGTCTGGAGGAACATAAACCTATTACATCTCTAATTACTTCTCTAGTGACCAAATGTGCCTCATCAATCCACAAAGATTCGTCATGAATTCTACTCAACAATATTCAAATATAATTCTTTCCAAATTAAAATGAGGGGACTTTCTTCCAAATATCCATTTTTTTCTCAACTAATACTCTATAGGCATCATGGCTCTCTTTCAATTCATTTTCCAAAAGCACATTCAACTAAACTAACGACATTTCTTCAATTGTATTGTAAAAAAATGAATAAATATGTTCTATAGGAAACACTTTCAAAGGGATGCAAGTGAATGCACCAATAGACTCTTCTGACACATTCCTCATATATCTCTTCAACCTAGCTTTATCCACACAATTCAAAATCTTTAAATTATCCATAGCAATAAAAGTGAAAGATTGTGCAAACAGGAATACCACTAAAAATTCCAACAAGAAATGTATATATATCATGTTTTTGGAGCTCACTTCAAATTCATCTATTATTTTCTTCAAATTCTAAAACCATGAGTTCCCTTCTAAACTTCCTTTGCATGCTTCTCCGAAAATACATAGGATTTTAAAATTATTTGAACTTATTCCTTTCATTTTGAATGATTTTGCAATAAATGTTTCAACTTGCAGGTAGATTGCCTCAAAAATTGTGTACGCCACCATTCCTTCAAATTGTGTAGACTTCATTCTTCACACATGTTATTGAGAAAATACCTTAATCTTGTTACTGCATTAAGTATACTTATGTCATGATATGACACAAGTACCGATGAGGGGGTTTATTAGATTTTCTAATGATTGCTCCCCCTTAGCCACTGCTTTTATTTAGAATTTGATGGGAGTATTTGTACTAGAGGTCAGCATAGATAAGACTGATGATTCTTTTCTCCAAATCCTTTCCATTTCCTTCCTTACTTCTTTTGGATCAAAAGTTAGATCATTTTTTTGCCGAATAGATGTTCTTTTTCTTTAGTTGTTACTACCAGGGTGCTCTGGTTTTCTACACTTACAACAAACAATATTCTTCTTTCCATTTTTACTTTTATCCAACAAACTATCTTTATATCCATTCTTCTTATTATTATATAGAAAATCATTCATATTACTTATGTAGTCCTTTTCCTTATGACCAAATTTCTCGCAAGAATAACAAACACCATTAAAGGATAAATACCTTGTAGCATCATACCATTTGACAAGAATTTTTTTGACATTGCTTCTTCACTCCTTGATTTGTCTATTTTTGTACCACATCTTCTTTCCATTGTATTGATTTTCTTTAGAATACTAACCTTCCTCAAACCCTAAAACATTCTTATCCATTTATAGTCTTTGAGAGGCAATCAATTTATCAAGCATCGTCGAGCTTATCTTATATTTTTATTCAAAACTTCTTGCCCTTTCCAAATAAGATCTCAAGATTTATGCTTCCAATTCAAGCTTTGCACATTCGTCCATCTTTTGAATTTCAACTTCCTAACATTCTTTACTTCTTTTCTTCTCATACAATTGTTCGAGTAGGCTAGTGATGATTTCTTCTCCTTCAGTTAACCAATCATATGCTTCCATACTTTTAATTTTTAGCTTTCCAATGTACTCATTTTATTTTATCAACTTGTCCTTCAATGCTTCCATTTCTTCTTAAAAATTCAGTAGAGACTACGTTCAAAGGAAAAAAAAATTGATATTCAAATTCCAAGACCTTCCTCAAGTTGTTAGGCTTCTTCTGAGGAACCAAGCTCTGATACCAATTGTTGAACATCTTGAATATTGAGAGGAGGGGTGAATTAGTATTCCATAAACCCATAGTAAAATCCACTTAAATATTATCACAATTCTAACTGAATCAACAAGAGTAAACATAGAAACAAATCAATGCAATCATACACAAGAACACGAGGATTTTTACATGGAAAACCCGGAATGGGAAAAACCATATTGAGGGTTAACTCACAATATATTATATCCGGATACAAAATATTACGGGGTTCACTACTAGGACTCATTATCCTTAAAAGGCTCACAAATTGAGTACAAAAGATGGCTCACTGTCAAGATACAATGATAGTGGCTCACTACCAAAAGAATGAAATGATGGAATACACCTTCAATGTGCAGGGTTCAATTCAACTGAAGCTCAAAATATTAAGTATTGCCTCACATAGTAGTAGGTCAAAAAAATTGCACTTATCACAATTGATAAAGCATTTAGGCTCAGATCTTTACATACTCTTCAATCCTCTTTGCATTTCACATTCACTGCCCATGTGTGTCTTCTTCCACTACTTTTCTCATCATAATCAAAACTCCTTATATATTGTTACTCATAAACATGAACCCCCCTTTTTTGGGTTATCTTACCTTTTTTCCTTAGTCATTTTACTTAAATTCATGTTTGGGTGGCATTTTGTTGCATTTCTCAAACTTAGGCATGGTTTTCGTTTGTTCCTCAAACCTCTGATTTTACCACCCATTTTTTGCATCTTTGGTTGAGTGGCATTTTGTGACTTCATTCAAACTTAGCATTCCTTTGAAAGTGGGTGGGTGTGTGTGTGTGAAAATAACCTGTGTAAGAAGTTGTTATGTGTTAAAAGTTACCCAATAGCTTTCCCCACAAGTTATGTTTGTGAGTTGTATTCTTTAAGCTATTTAGAAACTAAGCGGTGTGTTTCTATGTTATGTGAACTGTTGTTTCACCGCCCAAAAGCTTTTTAGTGATTGACAGGGTAACAGTGAGTTTAATTCAGATAACCAATGCATTAGGTAAAAAAAACCAATATTTTCATATACGATATGAACAAAAACAAATGAAGCCATGTATACAAGAACACAGTGATATAAAAGGGATAGTTTATTTATATATATGTACATTTTTTTATTGCATTGGAACTACAAAATTTTCTAATTCGACTTCAAATTTCATATTGAAGACAAAAGAAAGAAAAAAGACATTTTCATTCAAGCACATAGGGAAAATATCAAGACTCTAATGCCCTTAATCACCATCTAGAGGTGTTCAACTTGAGTAGGTGACAACAAGTTCTCATGCAACTACATGAACTGCATGAAGAGCCCCATATCATTCCTACGCGAAGAAAAGTGACAAATTCCCCTAGTGTCTCATCTTGAAGAGCCAACACTATACAAATGGCATCAGCTATCAGTCCATTCTGAGGATAGTGTTTGAGCCCAATGATAGCCACATTGATAAGATGATGGAATTCAGGCTTTACCAAGTGTTCCAATGCTCTTTCGTCCCAATCACAATGGCTAGAAGTCCTAATGACTATGTATATGAAACACTCCAACATGGTGGTGTTGTGTATGTGTGCCTAGATGGGGAATTCTTTTCCTCGAATACTATGAAGCACCTCTTCCTCCACCTCACTTTATATCATACAAACCTCCTTCAGCTGATCTAATAGATGCCTAAACAATAGACTGCACTTGATCTCCTCCAAGACAATGAATTCATTCACATAATTGTTGTCACTCTAAGAGCTCGCCATGTTAGATGCCACTGAATGATGAAGAAAGGTGACAATAGGTGAATTTATAGAATACTAGTTGGACATTGGTTCTTTCTCCTAGGTTTGATGAGATGACAACTTGGTCCTAATTTAAGGCTGATTTGAGCTGGTTTAAATTACATTTTCCCATCAAACAACATACACGTTCTATCTTTTGATATTCTCTTGATGATGCATTAATTATTTGATTATGTGAAAGATCATTCAGCAGTTGTTAGTGAGATCAAGATCATTTTTTCTTGTCCAATTTCTATTCATTTTCTAGATTAATTATTCTGATTGATTTTAGCAATTTTCAAGAAATGGTGGAGAAACAAGGTCACTAATTTAGTAATGGCTTTAGTGATTGTTCAATGGGGTTGGTTTTTCTATAAATTTGAAAGTGGAGAGAAAGATAGGGGTTCTCCGAATATTCACCTGGTGGTGTTATCGAGAGGGATCAAGGTATTTATTTTAGACTATAATAGTTCATGATCTTTATGTTATGAATTTAATGATATGCTTTGTATGATGAGCTTTGTATTACGTGTATGATATAGTTGTCTTCTTTGTGAGATAAGTTGTATGGTGTTCATTTATTATAGTTTGATATTATTTCTTTTGATTGGATAGTCATAAGCTTTTCAATCTTTGTGTTGATTGTTTATGGTTGTGATTTATGCATTCATGTTAGTTTCATATTTATGAACTAGTGTTACTTTCCTTTCCTGATTTCTGGTTAAAAGCACATTTTTGTTCATTAGCTTAGATAAATTCATTGAAAATATGGTGAGGGAGTTGTACCTTGACAAAATTCAGAGAAAAGACACAAATGCAATTGTCGTCTTTTCAAAGCTGTTAATGGATTTACACTAGTGCTAAATCTAGGTCAAGAGTCATTATTTTGAGTATATTTATCCTAAGCCATTTTGTTCGCTAATAGATTTTCGGTGACTTCATTGGGGATTGAATTGAATTGATTGAAAAGTCTAAAAATCTTTGTCGCGTTATGCGGCAAGATGGGGCTTCCTAAGAATAATGTATTTCATGTTTTGTAACCATATTTAGACTGAGTGGGAGAAGAATAAGAAGACATTATTTCACAATTAAATATGCTCACTTGGAAATTCAAGAGAAATGCAATAGATTATATGCGAGTGAATCTTTCCTTGGAAGAAGAGGACGAGTTGGCCCAACACACACCTGCACCTATGGTTGAACATCCTTCGAGGTTGATATTTATGTACTACATCAACCCTTCGCATCATCCTGATCATCAGTGTAATCAGCTGTTTCATCATCTAAGGGACCCACCCCTACGTCAACTTCTAAATCCACCTCTAGCTCATCAACCACTCAAAAATTAACCCAATAATTCTCTTCCCAATCTTTACTCCATTATGAGTTGGCGACTTTGTTCATCTATGGCCTTAAATATTTGGTGTAATCAAGTTGTCCCTCTTGTCCTATAACAATACCATGATTTACCTTACAGTTCCCAGAAATGATTCCCTAAATTTTCTAGCCAAAATGAACAAGACCCTGAGGAATGCATTCTGGCTATGACTACAATAAGTGGAATTTTAGGAATTCAAGAGAATGTTTCTATAAGAATCTTCATTGACAGTTTAATTGAAAAAGTGGTAGAATGCTATAGAGGACTTGAAAAAGGAAGCATTATGGGATGGAATGTCCTTAAAACAAAGTTCCTCCAACACTATAAAATCCTAGTCAATATCACAACCACTGTGTGAACTTTCTTTCAAATCATGAAGGACAAAAATGAAACAATGAGGGATTTTGTTTACCACTTCAATCGGTCTCTTCAACAAATTCCTATTCCAGTGAGACCCAATGAGGAGATCTAATTTCACATATTTATTTATGCTTTGGAACCTAACATTCAATTAATCCTCAAAAGAGATAAAGCTCAAGGGATTGAGAGAACTCAAACAAAAGTAATAAATATTGAGGATGAATTTATAGCTATGGGAAAATGGAAACCAGGTGCAAGTGTGAAGTCTAAATCTAGTTGCAAGTTGTCCTTTGAATTCCAAATTAAAAGTTATGAAGAAATAGAATTACCTCGCTAGACTACTGAAAACATTAATCTGACAATTTTAGATAGCATGCAACAACCTAATGAGGAACGAGATCAACATTGCAGTGATCAGGCCTTTAGTTTATATACCTCGTTTGAGGTTGAAAGTGATCTCATCTCATCTAGTGATGATGAAGATGATGAGTTGCAAAAGAAGACAATGATTGCCTCTCCTTCTCCTTTTGAAGATAATCCCTTCTTTTATGTAGCTGATTCAAAGGAGCCAATGTCAAATTCCCTTCCTACTCCTAAATACAAAGTTTTCTCCTTCAAACAAATGGTGGATGAGAATACATTTTTTCATTTGGAAGAAAATGGAGATCTCACAAATGGTACCTCTCAAGAGGAAGATAAATGGTCAATTCATCCTAACCCTCTTTTCAGTTTTGATGAATTCGAAGTATATGACAATCCTCTCTTTGCAGATTTAGTTGATGGTTAATTTATGTTCGAGGCTGAATTGTGTGTATCAATAGTAAAAAATGGTCACAATCAAGGAGATGTTGGGGAAATTGCTAATCCTACATTCAAGGAAGGTGAAATTTTCCAAATTGGTGAACAATTAGAGTTTAGAAGTGAATTGGTTCCTGCTTTGTATCATTCTACAAAGGTAATTATCTCCCATGAAAATAACTTGACCAAGGAAAGGTGTAATGAAGTTAAAGAGAATATTGTTTCCTATGGTGATTCTTCAAAAAATGGGAGGATGCTTGAGAGATGTAATGTTAGAGAAGAATTTAGAACTCAAAATTTTGTGTTAGAATTGGATATACCTAGTAATGAGTAGTTTATGACTCAATTTTGATAGAATTTTATTGCCTATTTGTTGTAGTTGTCATAGAATTTGATACTTGGATGCTGACCTTTTTATAATATTTCCTCAAAACCATATATATTGGGCATAAGCTTATTTTTTACAATCTTTAATGACATTGACATGCTATATGAACTATGTATGTTGATTTTACATGTGGATTAATGAATGCTACTTTAAGATAGTTACATATATGAAATTTTTGTGCGTACTAATATTGTCATTCAGATATAATTAGAGGCTTGCAAAAGGAGGAAGACTTTGACAGCTGGTCATTCGCCATAACGGTCAAAAGGGTGGTCATTCAAAGGTCAATGGAGGGAAGACTCTTGACGGTGGGAGATTCCTCATTTAAATCAAAGTTGTAACCACCTTGTAAATGGTCTTAATTGTCTGTTGAATGAATATAGGCATTACTGTTGTGCTAAATATGTGTTGAGGAAAACATGTTTGATCAGATTCTTCACATGCGTAACCACCTCTCCACTTCTTATGCTTTCCCTAAAGTGGCATCCTCCTAATCTATTGGAGTTGACTGTCTTGCTAGGTGATTAGTTAGTAGCTTTTCTTCCTATAAATAAGACTTAGATGCTCCTTCTTAGGAGGTTTCTCAATCTGATGATGTACTTGCATTCTTAGTTTTTCAGTAATACAGTCATGTTGGTCAATTGTACTCATGTTTTCCAATGAATAAAATGAAGTTATAAGTTCGTGCATCTGAGTTTACATTTTCTTAAGGGATACTCATCCAAGGGGGCCCACTTAGAGATAATTTCATCCTTTAGTTTAGTTATTATTTTATGTTCAGTAGTTAGTTAACAATCTGGCACTGACTATGCCACTAGAATTCCATTCTATGACTATTCCTATAGCAAAAGTAGATAGAGTAGTTTCCTATGTTTTTTGCTTAGATTTTCATTTTTTTCATGCATTTCAATTAGTATAGTTGTTGGTTGATGCTCAACACTTATCTTATTTTTTTTCAAGCAATTTACTTTCAACATTATGTCTTTCTTAGCTGTAGGATGAATATGGATACTTTGGATCCTTAGTGCACATATTGTTGTAGACACGTAAAATATATTGATTGACATTGTGCATTTGATCCCGACTACTAACATCGTTTCTTCCTAAATCATCCCTCGGTCTAACCATTTAATCAAATTCCCCTATCTAATTAAATTCATCAATATTTCTCTATTAATTAAAAAATTAGTTTATCTAATCAAGTCATCTCTTTTGTTAATTAAATCAATTCATCTAATCTAATTATCCCTATTTAATTAAATAATTAATTTTATTTGATTAAAATCTCTAAAGTCCATCCATTAAATTAAATAAATTAAAACCTTATTTGATTTAATCTAACACCATCTCTTTTAATTAAATAAATCAAAATCCTTATTTAGTCAATCTCTTGTGATATTCCTCCCTCTTTTGATTTAAATAAATCCATAAATTTGAGTAAAAAAGGTCACATCATCTAACTTATCCTATTAAATTAATTAACCTTTTATTAATTTAATCTCATCTCATGTCCCATCCTCTAGATAATGCAAGTTGCACGTGAAAATAGATTTAATTCATTTATTAAATCTCTATTTTCCTCACAAGGCATCTTTTGGAATATTCTCTCAATTTGAATTAAAAAATTCCAAGTCAACATATACATCCAACATAGAAATAACTTCATCTTACATGTCCTTTGCCTTGAGCCAAGTGGCATTTATTGCATTTTCCCTTCCCTCTTCCAAGTCATTTCAACAAATTTGAAATTCAAAATTATGCATTTATTGGCACAATCCCCAAATCTTGCACATCCTTCATCGATTCATAGCTTGACAAGTGGCATCATGCCATTGGATGAATGTTAGTTCCACATTGTTTAAATTTGGACATTCATCGATCTTGACATTCTATAAATAAAGAGCTTATATACTCATTTGATCATCCACAAATTATGCAAAGTTACCATGACAAATATCCATCAAATTTCATCAATCATTCTTGAGTCATAGTTAGGTTTTGCAGATTTTAGCTTGGAGCACTCTTCAACATCAACAAAGTGGATCAAATCTTCATCAACACATCAATTTTGCATCTTAGGAAATGGGAAAGGGCCAATTTTCACATCAAATTGGCACCAATTCCCCCATGGGATCATGTGTTTGCTATTCTAATTAGGATTCAATCTTTGTTTTGGCATTTCCATTGAGCTCTTCATTATTTTCCTCCTAATTTGAGTGTTGTAAATGGATTTCATGGGGAATCCTTTTTTTAGATTGAAATTCCTTGTTTAACTCGTTTATTCATGTTGTTTTGCAGGTACTAGGAAAAGGGTTCACACATTTGGCGCTAGAACGAGGGCAGCATTCTATTTTCAATAAGTTTTTCCCAAAAATTTTGCGTTTTTTGCTCATACACAAAAATTTCCAACACTGGAAGCTCAGCATCACTTTTTTGGCACTGTTGTCTCTTTAGCGTCGCTATATCACACCGCGGGAAACTCAAAGTACGACGCTGGACTATTCTCACCCAAAAAATTTGAATTATAAACTCCACCATTGGGCTTATTAACTCAAAAAAAATTCAAAAAGTATCAAACTGTGACATTGGAAGAAAATTGCGATGCTGGACGACAAGTACAACGTAGTTGAGCTCTCTGTCTTGACACAGAGCAACGTTGACTGGTAAGTGGCACTGTGAGGGCACCGCTCATAAATCAAACTGCGACGCAGTTACGAGTTGTGACACTGGAAGGGAGTAAAAAGGGGAAATATAATTTTAGCACATGCTTTTGATTGATGATTAATTTGTCTTCTGTTTTCTACTTTTTAATTTCTATATTTTCCAAAATCTGACTGGTTTTTCTTCCTTGTAGGTTGGGAATCAAAAATGAAGAAAGGAGAAGCATGAGGAGGATGTTTCATCAACTCAAAGTGTTTTTAAACACTTTAGTGTTTGCTTAACACTTTAGTGTTTTCTTAACACTTTTTCATGAAATTGTTATCCTTTTTTTCTTAGGACACTAATTTTCATTTGGGTTTAAAAAGAATTTTTCCATTTCTTGCAAAAAGGGCTAAAACGAACACTAGGATCAACAACATACTAAAGTTTGTTTTTGGTTAACAATTAAACAAAATGTGTCTCACTTGTCATTTGGTGCTTAAAAAGAACTCATATTTTGCTTTCTGGATTTAAAAATAACAAGTGCAACTTTGTTTTTTCATGAAAGTTTACTTAAACTAAAGGCATTGAAAAAGGACGTATGTGCTTCTCTCGCGCATTATAGAGATCTTGAGAATCAAAAGGCATTTTTCATGACTTTAGGGTGAGACAAAGCAATCACCTCCACACTTCAATATTGGTTTAAAATTGAACATCTTTTGTGAGTGTGAGTGGGGGGCATTGTTGCGTATATTCTCTCTCCTTGTTGCAAACAAGGATTGATCCAGTTACGAATATTGTTCTTCATTCACTTTTGTTTATCCTAGAGGGCTTGCCTTGGGGAAAAAGTACTCACCCAAGGGAATGACTCAACCAGTAATACTCTAAAGCCAAGAGTATTTCCAACCGGTATATAAATGTGGATATTGGAGTAAATGCCAATATTACGCGGTTGATTCTAACAAGATGGATCTGAAAGGGGACTCTTGTCGTATGGATCAATCTCCATGAACAAAAAGTCCTTATTAAAACCCACGTGCTAGAATTTTCCAAAATCCTCTAATCTATTTGTTGGTGCAAGAACGATTGTTCTAAAGCCGCCCCACACTTTTATGGTCTTTTAGTAAAATGGAAAACATGCCATGGGAGTTTCATGGGTGTTGATGCTTGGCTGCCCTATATAAGTGAGTGTCGTGGAGGGGAGCCAGTGGGGTCAAGCATCTAACCATTCGCTAAAGATAAGCATAGATGTACTTGTCCAAGTGAGAATCCAACAAATATTGTCTTACACATCCATAGGATTGTACTTATTCTTGGGTTACAAAATGCATTGCTTGATCGAAAAAATATTGAAAACCAATGCTTAACATCATCATCCAAACTTCAAAACCTTTTGGAGACAAATACAATTGAAACAATCCATATATTATTGATTTCCCTTGGGATTCACATCTTTAGAGGTTTCTAAACATTGGATTACATCTCAATTTTTCTACTTAAGTAAACAATAGGAAAACCCTTGCCTTAAGTTCATCAAATTTCCGCATAACATATCTTGTGGGGTTTGAAGAAATTAAGACATTGGACATCTTAGTTTGAAAACCTAATTAAAGAAAGTGTTTTTGGTAAAATAAAGCCATTAAGCAAAGCTAAGCAAAATTAACTTTCATATGTTTTGAAAACTCTCGATTCTCAAGAATTCCAAATACCAAAGAAAAAAATCATTGGTTGGAAATCCAAAGGTGAATGTTCAAATGGAATCATTTCTTGGTTACAAAGTTCTATAGAAGCATTGTATGCTCTTCAATACCTAAGTCTAGAAAGTGTCTTTTTTAGGCTCATCTTAGGATCAAAACAAGTCAAAATCTTTTTCATCCATCCTTCAAAACATAAAAATGAACACCATCTCACAATCACCTTTTGGAAAATCTTGAAATCATCCTTAATGATAGGATTTTTGGAAAAATCAAAATCATCAAAATCCTTGAGACTAAATCCTTGAAAACATTATCAAAATAACCTGTGGCTAGGTATGTTTAGATGCATCATTTTGCATATGCTTAGTCAAAGTTATCAAAATCATCTTGTTTAGCTTAGTATATGTGGATGAATCCTTCTTCATATGCTTAGTGAAACTATCATCTTGTTTGGATAGGTGTGGGTAGATGCATCCTTCTCCTTGCACATATTTAGATCATCATCTTTTGAACAAATCTATTCCTTAAATCATCATCCAACATCTTAGGGTATTTTTGTTCAAAATCACAAGAAAATAAAAATAAAAATCAAGGACAAAATCCCAAATACAAAATCAAATCAAAATAAAAATCTGTGAGTCCTAAAAGCCTAGTACCTCATTCAAGATTGATCAAAAGCCAAAGACATTTGTATCATCCATCCCTAAACATCATCATCATATCATCACCTTTTGATCCACAAAGACATCCTAAAAAATTTCTACTTTGAGCATAAAATAATGATCAATCCAAAGAACCAAAAGATTCATCTCTCCGATTCTCAAAAATTGATCCTCGTTTTATGGTTCTAACTATATCTTAATACAAGAAGAGTATGGAATCCAACAAAGAAACACTCGCTTCAAGTGATCTTAGCCAAACAAATGTAGAAATGATTCCCGCCACATCAAGTAATCCTTTGGCCATCTCATCATCGCAAAATTTGCAAGAAGAAAACCAAGGAGAGGACATTACCTTTGGAATGTCTCACGACGAAATAACAAAAATGCTCTAAAATCTAGAGAACCATAAAATCATCAACATCATGATGAGGCTTAACCCTTCGTTATACATGCTTGAGCTAGCAAAACAAGGTGCCAAGTTACCTTCAAATTTTGATGTGAGTACTATAGTGGAGACATATTTTCCTCCAATCGCATCCATCATTCCCATTTCATCTACACCCCCATCCCAAAACATCACTCAAAACATTCTGAAAATCACATCTTTGGCTCCAACCCAACCTAACATTAATAAGGGGAATGCATTTTCCAATGCTATCAAAACACACCCCCTTGTTAATTATCAAAACTTGGACACAAACACCATATTGGAACAAAACATACCCCAAAATTCATTACACAAAAATGTTCCTCTCACCTTCCATCATGATCCATCATCATCATTTTTTCACGCAACACCTCAAACACCTCTCCTCACAAATTTGAAATGAGAGGGAGATATGTTCAGACCAGGGGGCATATTTGACACCACAACATTCTCACAAGAGCTCACACCCCTCACATTTCCACTTCTTCCACCATTTCCATTATCATCCACACCACTTCTTGGTTTAGGGCTTCCCCCTCTACCAAATATCGATCAAAAAAACATCCCAAATATCAACCAAAGCATTATGTCAAACACTCAAAACTTGTCATCGACATTGCAACAACAGGCGACAAACACACAAGCAATTGCAACAACTTCAAACACCCTCCTAACATCACAAAGCATGGTCTCTCAAGGACTAACTACCACATCAACACCACCATCCAACACTCAAAACATCAACACGACATCATCACTCACCACAAATGCCATTCATAATCCACGACCACCCCCACCACCACCAACACCCACCACATCAAGTCAATACAACAAGACATTGCAAGATACTTTTCAAATGGGATTCCAACAAGTGCAAAAATAAAAATCCATACACCTAGCTGCTCAGCAATCTATGCAAGCTACACAAGCTGCCTAAGCTGCACAAGCACAACAAGCCGCACAAGCCCAAGCTTTATTGTAACAAAAACAACAACAAGTCACGCAATCATTTCAAGCAAAAAATACTGCTCAAGCACAAGCTATATTGCAACAACAAGTAGCACAAGCACAAGTGCAAGCTCAAGTGCAAGCTCAATATCAGACACAACAAGCCTAATATCAAGCACAACTTCTTGCACAAAGACAAGAAGCATAATTGCAAGCTATTAAGCAATATCAAGAGCAGCAAGAAGCAGCCAAATTGGTAGCCCAACAACAAGTGTTGTTGGAACAACAACAAGCACAACAAAAAGCATTGTTGGAAAAAAAACAAGCACAACAAAAAGATCAACAATAAGCATTGTTCATACAAAAGCAGGTGGAAGCCTACCTTGCTCGATAGAACATAAAAATACCATCAAACAACACATTGACCAACCCACCCATCCAACCCACGATTGAAGCACCCCAAAACACTTTCATCCTACCCCCTGATCCTAAAAATGATGTGATGGCACAGCTCAAGTTGCTCTTGCAACAAGTGCTTGATCTTCAATCAGGGCAAACAATGAAAACACCAAGCAACTTTTGTGCCTATCCATTTGATAGGAGCTTAATAATGAAACCATTCCCCAAGGGATTTGAGATCCTGAAATTTGACAAATATCGAGAGATGGGAAACCCTAAAGATCACATCAGGGAATTCTAGGTTCATTGCATGGAGGTCGCATATGACAATACTTATCTAATGCAGCTATTTCCTAGGAGATTGGTAGGCCACGTTATGGAATGGTTTTCTCACCTACCTTCAGGAATTAGAATATTCCAAGAAATTATAGACACATTCATTAAAAATTATGCATGCAACATCACAATGGATGTTAGTCTAGAAAAAATCTCAGCTCTAAAACAAGGAAAGGGAGAATCATTCACCTCATTCCTACAACGATGGCGATCCAAGGCCAATTGAAGCAAGTGGACCATGCCAAAAGAATAAGTTTGCACCATCATAGCCAACCTTGAAGGCTGCTTGGAATTTCATCTCAAGGTTCAGGGCATCACCACATATGATTAGTTGATCCCCAAGGCACTTAGCATTGAAAGAGCCCTTGTGACTCAACCGACAGAATCAACATCATACCACGAATAGCAAAACAACCACCTACCATCTGATTACAATGATAAACCTCACACATGGGAAAGGAACAAAAACATTACTAATGATGGTATTGTTGATGCCAAGGTGGTCATTAGTGCCCCTCACCAAAACACACCTGCATCACAAACCCAAACACAACACCAAAACACTCATCACATAACACACCAACCAAACAACAATCCAACCATCAATAATCTCAATGATCAAAGAGGACCACCTCAACACAAGAGCTATCCCAAGTGAAAGTACACCACTTTGGTGGAACCACTTGAGGACATAATGAAAAATTTGATAGACAAAAAACTCATCAAGGCCCCTACCTTCAAAAATTACAAAGAACGAGATATAAAACCTCTTTGGTATAATGAGAATCAACTTTGCAATTTCCATAAAATCAAAGGCCATACCACAAACAATTGCATGATATTGAAAAAAATTGTCCAAGATCTCATTGATAAAAGAATCATAAACTTGTAACAACCAACAGGAAACTAGGATCTTAAGATATATATGAATCCAATGTCGAATCATGGAAACAAAGGGAATAACAATAACAAAGATAAAGGGAAAGGCACCCACTCAAACGTAAATCATGTGTATGAAAAATTCGTCACCTCCGTAAATGAAGACTGTATGGTCATTACTATCAAGGGCGCCTATGCCGAAGATTGTGGAGCCACCACAAGAGGCGACAAAGTAACCATCATAGGATCATCTCAACCAAACAAAATCTCTGCATCTAGATTTGTTCCTAATGGCTACAATGTCCTAGATCAACTCAAGAGAATGCCAACACACATCTCAATCATGGAGTTGTTAAAACTATCATCAGATCATAAGAAGATCCTTGAGGAAGCATTAGCCTCATCCACTATCCACACAGATCTCAATGCGAATAAATTCCAAGCTATGGTTAGAAATATCATTACGCCTAATCTTCTTAAATTCTCTGACCAGGATTTCCCTGCTCAACCATCTCACAACCATGTACTTCACTTGGAAGCCATTGTACACAAGAGAAAAATAAAAGGGTCTTGGTGGATGGAGGTGCAGGCTTCAACATATGTTACCTAAGCCTCATCAAGCAATTGAAAACATGAGAAGATTTCATTGACAAAGGAAAGGGAATCACGATAAGAGCATATGATGACCAAGAAAGAGTGTCTCAGCGCACAATCAAACTCCCTATTCAAGTAGGGCCTACAATCATGGAAACCACTTGTCGGGTCTTGGACCTTGACTTGCCATATAATATCCTCTTAGGATGTCCATGGATCCATGCGATGAAAGAAGTAGCATCAACTTTCCATCAATGTGTGAAATTTACACATAACGGAAAAGAAGTGACCATCCACGGAGATCCTGAACCTTTCTCGTATTGCAAAAATCTTTAAGCAAAATATTACAAAATCCCCCAAGTACCCAAAAATGATGAGGGCCCATCCACACCGTACATTGACCCTGCCACTCTCGCATCCACTTCTGCAATAGAGACACCCACCACTCCCACCATTCCCACCATCTTTGACATAAAGCTCATCATCCAGGATGATGGTTGTGGAAGCTACAAGCTCCCTAACAATTCTTTTGTGGTAGGAGAGTTACCACAATCTCCTAGATCACAAGGATGTCCACAAGAAAACCAATCTTCCACATCACAAACGTCTCCTAAGGACTACCCCAAATTCATAAGATGGGGCGACCTTGGCCAGGAGGCTATTGAGGTAGATCCATCACATATGCTATGTTAGGATGAAAGATTGACACCTGAATTACCAATGGATGAGAGAAGCAAGGGCCTACAAATGATGCTCGCAATGGGCTATGACAAAAATCAAAGACTGGAACAAAATGACAATGGGCTCATAATACCTATCATGCTAGAGATGTGACCAATAATAAATCTTGGCCTTGGATGTACCCCTTTGAGTATAACCATACGTGGCCGAAGTCCTCTAGTTAGAATGGTTAATAAACCTCCTTAGCCAACTCCAATAGAACTACGATTACCAGTATCCATAGGTCGTGTTCTAGATAACTATACCTTTGATAAAACCGATGTCTATAGTAGTAGTGATGACAAGGATACCATGAACAATCTACCTAGGCTATTTGAGTATACCACTCTTTGCATGATTAGTACCCTATCCTTTGAAATAGACCATCAAAATCATGAGATTCACCTATTCTATCCCCAACTCATCGACTACAACCAACAAAGACCACCAATTCTAGATACATTTGAAAATGATGAGGCACTCTCAAAATTCATGGGAATTCAGGATAACATTCTAGATGGGGATCACAAAGCAATATTTATAATAGAGTTGGACACACATGCCTATTATGGGGAAACGATTGAATCCCTCAGTCACAAAAGTGATAAATTAAGAATCATATTCGAGTCCTTGAGTGAAAACCACACTGTGGCACTCTCTGACAAGAAAAAAGTAAAAAAGAAAGGATGCAACCAACGGTGAAAACATCTCCGAGGCACTCGAGGATGGGGGATTCAATCTTCCTTTAAGAGCTATTCATCAGGAAAAGTTAGCAGTCTTGGTTGAAAAATGCAATCCGGTCAACTTGGGAACAGAGGAGACCCCGCATATCACATTCTATGCAAAATCACTACTATCAGAAGAACAAGAGCTCCTAGTAGCCTTCTTAAGGGAAAGACAGATAAAATTTGCATGGAGTTATGCTGACATGCTAGGGCTTGATCCAAAGACTATGGTCCACCACTTAACAGTGTATCCAAAAGCAAAGCCTGTCAAACAAAAACTTTGAAAAATGCATCCTCAAATCACCCTATTGGTCAAAATGGAGCTAAAAAAGTTACTAGATGTAGGATTCATATGGCCAATAGATTATCCAGAATGGGTATCAAACTTGGTACCTGTTTCAAAGCCTGATAGAGCCATTAGAATCTACACAGACTTTAGAGATTTGAACAAAGCATGTCTGAAAGATGACTTCCCACTTCCAAATATCGACATGATAGTAGATATGACAGTAGGACATGAGAT
Source organism: Sequoia sempervirens (assembly GCA_007258455.2). NCBI lineage: Eukaryota > Viridiplantae > Streptophyta > Pinopsida > Cupressales > Cupressaceae > Sequoia > Sequoia sempervirens. The sequence goes on from VDFB02270651.1 coordinate 760,776,043, forward strand.
GCTATCACTAATGGAAGGATTTTTAGGATACAATCAAATCATGATAGCAAAAGAGGATCAACATAAGACAACTTTCATTTGTCCATGGGGGACTTACTGCTGGAACATGATGCCATTCGACCTAAAGAATGCATGAGAAACATACTAAAGGTTCATGACATTGATATTCCATGAAATGATCCATAAGACAGTTGAAGACTATGTCAATGACATCCTAGCTAAATCTAGAAAAAGAAAAGATCACATAGCAAACCTAAGTGCTATTTTTGACAAACTGGAGGAGTACAAAGTTAGACTAAACCCAAAGAAGTGCATCTTCAGCATACAATTAGGTAATCTACTAGGATATGTATTATCAATGAGAGGCATCGAGGTGGATCCATAAAAAAGTAAAATTAATCCTCAAGATGGAGGCACCAAAAACATTAAAGCAACTGAGAGGTCTCCAAGGCAGACTCTAATCCATCTGATGATTCATAGCACAATTGGTAGATAAATAAAACCCATATTCTCACCTACTCCACAAGGGAGTAGCATACAAATGGGATGCCAAGTGTGAAGAGGCATTTAACAAAATCAAGGAATACCTAATGACACCACCAGTCTTAATGCCACCCATCCCAAGAAAGCCATTGATTCTATACGTGTTAGCAACAGGAGTAGTCCTTGGAGCTCTCTTAGCTTAGCATGATGAAAATGGAATGGAGAGGGCTATTTATTACATCAGTAGGAAAATGGTTGGGAATGAGCTAAACTATTCATTCATTGAGAAAGTATGCCTCGTAGTAGTGTTTGCATCACAAAAATTTAGACATTACATGTTGGCACACAAGATAAAGCTCATTGCCAAAATTGACCCCCTCAAGTATTTACTATCAAAAGCAATGCTCACGGGAAGAATGGCCAAATGGATGATGATACTATCAGAATACAACATCGAATATGTGGAGCAGAAAGCAGTCAAAGGCCAAGTCATCGCAGATCAATTGGTAGAAGCACCTATATATTCTGAGAGCCCTCTTGTCTCAGAGTTTCCAGATGAATCTATTTTCAAACTCAACGTAGCTGACCACTGGAAACTATACTTTGATGGCCCATACACACAACATGGATCAGGAGCTGGTGTCTTCTTCATCACCCCACAAGGGGATTGCGTACCAAGGTCATACAAACTAGCATTTCCATGCACCAATAACATTACAGAATATGAAGCTTTGACTATAGGTCTCAGAATAGTAGTGCAATGGAATATCATAGCTCTCAGGGTATACGGGGATTCTCAACTGATTATGAATCAAGTAAATAATGAATACCAGACCAAGGATGACAAGCTCACTCCATACAAGAAATTGGTGGAGACTCTAAAAAAATCCTTCATCGAAATAAAATTTGAGCAGATTCCTTGAACCAACAATAGAGTAGTAGATGCCATGGCAACAATTGGATCCTTGCTTGATATCCCCCACAACATTTCAAAATATGAATTCTTGATTGAGCAGCTTCTCGTGCCCACATTCAAGGTATTAGAATCAAAATATGTGTGCAAAATCATTGGTCCTGGCGATCCTTGGTATCATGAAATTTATACATACCTTCGAATAGGAGTCATACCTGCTGACCTACCTTCAAACCTAAAACTAACCTTTGTTAAAAAGGCACCTAGATTTGTCATCCTAGGTGATACCCTATATCGTAGGAGCATAGAAGGAACCCTATTGTGCTGCCTAAATGTTGAGGAGGCATTAACTCTCTAACTAAAGTACACAACAATATTTGTGGTTCACACTCAAGTGGAATGATCATAGCTAAGAAACTATTCAAGATGGGGTATTATTGGCCCACAATGGAAAGAGAAGCACATGATCATGCTAGAAAGTGTCTACAATGTCAGTAGCATGGGGACCTCATCCATGCTCCAGCTCAAAAGCTTCATCCGATCATCACACCATGGCCCTTTTCATAGTGGGGACTTGATCTCATTGGGAAAATCACACCCACCTCATCTAATGTCCACAAATTCATCATAACTGCAACAAAATATTTTACTAAGTGGGTGGAGGCCATACCCATGACATATATAACTGGGAAGCAGATTTCTCAGTTCATCCTAAACTACCTCATTTTCCATTATGGTGTCCCACAAGCCATTATCTCAGATAATGGGACACCATTCAAAAATCAGGAAGTTTGTGACTTATGTGAGAAATTCAAAATCCAACATTGCTTCTCCACCACATACTATCCCCAAGGCAATGGCCAAGAAAAAGCTACAAACAATACCATTTTGAAAATCCTCAAGAAAACAGTCAATGACACAGGTCGTGACTAGCACCTATAGCTTAATCCCACCCTTTGGGCCTATTGAACCAGTATCTACACACCCACTGGCACCACCCCCTTCTCCTTGGTCTACGCTCAGAAGTTGTACTCCCTATAGAGATCAAGCTCCCATGCCTCAGGATATCACTGCAAAACCTCATAATAGATGAAGAGTACCAGGTATAAAGATTAAATGAGCTAGAGCTACTAGATGAGAGACATATAGATGGTTTAAATCATTTGCAAGTCTATCAGAATAGACTCAAAAGGAGTTACAATATGAAAATCAAAAGCATGACGTTCCAAGTCAGAGAATTGGTCTTAAAAGAAAATCAGAAGAATGTCCCAAACTCAAGTAGCAAAGACGAGTTTGAACTCAATTGGTTGGGACCATTCATTATCACAAGTTATAAGTCAGGGGCATATCGATTATCAACACCCGAAGGGGAACCTTTGCAAAATCTCATGAATAGATCTCATCTGAAAAATATTTATGCCTAAGTCTTTCAAGGTATAGAACCAAAAAATCCAAAAAAAATAGAAAAAGTCCTAAACAATGGTTACTTTGGTGAAAACCTAGCAAACAGGCATCTTGGTAACAACAAAAAATCAAAAAAGGAAAAAAATACAAAAAAAAATTAGAAAAAGGATCAAAAATAGTAAAGAGAAAAAAAATCGTCCTCTAGTGAAAACCACTTTGGTGGCACTTTGGGCAAGTACTTTGGTGAAAACCTGGAAAATAGGTGCCTTGCATAAATAAGCAGTTTCCATCCACCAGGATCTTTATGGTTTGTTCTACATCATCCATCCATCAACCATCATATTCAGATCTCCACCCATCACTCATCCACTTGCATCTGCACCATAGCTTGATCCTATTTTTGTATCATGATCCCTCCTAGTACTAATCGACCCATCCTCAAGGTCAATTTGTCCTTGCTTTATTGGAGAGGTCTATTGCATCACACTAGGGGCATGTTCTTATTAGATCAGATTCGTGTATATTCTTAAAGTACTAAATATTAGAAAATCCAAAAACATCAGAAAATCAGAAATCCAAAAACATCAAAACATGAGAAAATCCAAAAAAATTCAAAACATGTCAAAAAATCCAAAAACAAGTCAAAAGTTAGTCAAAAAGTAAAAAAATAGAGTTGTCTCATCGAACTACGTTATCTCTGAGCTTGACCGTAGGCAAGGTTGATCTTTCATCATCCCTCGAGACACTTAGGTCAGTCCTTTAGGAGTTCGTCATAATAAACTAACATCTCATCATGTATATCATCATCTGTAAATTGGTCAAGTCATCAATCAAACTACGTGGTCTCTGCATGTATAACGTAGGCAAGGCTAATCTGTTGATCAACACTTGAGGCCCCTCAGATAGGTCCTTAGGTTAGTCTCTTGGTCAAAATCTCAGAAAATCCCAAAAAACACTGGAAAATCGAAAATCAAAACATTTGAAAATCTTGAAAAAATACCAAAAATAGCCTCAAAACATTGCAAAACTCCAAAAACATCCAAATATTTGAAAAATTCCATCCACCTCATCTCGCTTAGACCCACAATAACACCACTCATAATAAACTAATCGTCATCTTCAAACCTTGGTGAAACAATTAGGGGCAAGCCTAGCAGGTCGAAAGTGAAAACTCGAAGCGTCAAGTCTTAGGTCTAAGTCAGTACATAAACAAGTTGGTCATCTCTTTGTATCGATGACTCTTAATCCGAATTAGTCCCATATCAATCATCTGATAACATCATGTCCTAGGATGAATCCTTCCTACAATGGGCATTATTTATCAAAAGGAGCACTTTGGATAAACGAAATGACGTGCCACCATCCACTAACATGTCCTAGGATGAATCCTTCCTACAATGGGCATTATCTTTTGGTAATAGTTTTGGGTCTTATCCTTGAAAACACATTCCCTTTTGGTTAGCGGTATTGAAGAACATTAGCTTGTTTGTTTACTTTTTCTTTATCTTTTGACTTATCTTATTTTTCTCATTCCAAGGACTTCTTGATGATATCCCAAAATTGGGGATTTAGAGAAATAGGAATGGGGCAACGATCATTATCTCTTGTTTGCTATGCTTGTTGGACATTCTTGTAATATAACCTCAGTGAATACTTGCTTTGTTAGGTATGAATGGAGGAGGTCTAGGGAAACTTGTTGACTATTGCATGGATAGGTTTACCTTTTTGTGTTTTGGTTTGAGATGCTTGAAACTTCTAAAGTACATCCTAGCAAGGTTTCCGTATGTCAGGTGTGAGCAGGAATACTCCTATCTATTTGTCAAGTCAAAGTCCATCACATTGGGTACAATGCCATCCTAGTTTCCTATACCTTGATGCATCGTACCATGTGCGTTATCAAACATAAGAAAATTTGGCCCTTTTGAGAATCCCAATTCCTCAGCAAGTAATCAACATCATCATCCTCATTTTCATTTGCATCACCTTGTGTCTTGTTGAAATGACTTCTTCTTTTCTTACTAACTGCACTAACAAGGTACTATGACAGTTGATCATCACCATCACCATCGCTATCATCATTAATCCTGCATCCACAAATCATTAGCATATTGCATAAACATATCATATAGGAAATATACACATCATATATCCATTATCATATAAACATATTATCATAAGCATCCATCACATTCATCCCTTGCATCATCGCATAGCATCTATGGAAGCATTCCATAATCATTTTTGCATAATCATAAAAAATAGGTATATGAGCATTTAATTCATTTGCATACATACTTGTATAAGCATCATGACATTATCTCACCAGAATACATTCAAATTACATTCATATTACATTACACATTAACATAACATCACATCCTATTAAATGAATCACATACATTACATCATCATTTAACATGTTTAGGATAATAGCATTTGTTATTCTAAACATCTCATAAAACCATCTCATTTACATCATATCACGACCATCACATTCATATTTCATCATCCATATCATCTCATAAATAACACTGCATAAATCATTCCACATAGGCATAAAGGTACAAAATTCATTACAAACAAAGCATATATGCATCCATTCATCAAAATTTCATAAACATAATTTACATATCATTTCACATAGGCACCATAGATCATATCATTTCACATATCAGACCATCACATTTGCATTATCATAAATAAATCATCACATTTGCATATCATAGGTTAACATAATATAGATCTGTTAGTCATAATGATAATGCATACATCATTAGAAATAAAAGCATCCACATCATATATAGAAGTAAAATCATACATAAAGAGAACATGGTGCATCACATCAAAAAAATCATCATCGGCTCATATATATATCATCAATAACATCACTATCATAATACAAAGAATAAATTGGATCATTGTACATATGTGTCAATTGGTACAAAAGGCCCATCTTGGCTATAAAAAATGAGCCCATAAGGCACAAAAAGTGGCATAACATCTTGATCAAGCTCGGTCCTTGTGAATGCTGCCCTCGCCCTTATCACCATGACCCTCTCTTGGTATGTGGCTAGCCCGCTCTAAGTACTCTAAGACCCACTCTGCTCTGGGTATGGCCTCGTGATAGGCCCATCAATAATACTCTACCTCTTAGATGACATCCCTATAGAATCATACTGGCACCGTACCCTAGGAGGAGGAGGCTGTCATGCTCTCTATCTTCTATATGTGGCCTAGCTTAGTAGCTGCCTGTAGCTCTGTAGCATGTCTTTGTTGCACAACCTGATCCCTCTCAGCCCTCGCCTGATCTCTCTCAGCTCTCAAAACTTGAACCTGGGCCTGTAGCTACGCAATCAACACATCTCAGGCATTCGTTTGTCCCACTGGCTGTACCTGTGGTTGCACCTAAGGATGATCCTTGCCTCATGGTGGCTCTTGTTGCTGGTCCTGCATATGAACATCCCCTTGCCTTAGCTAGACTAGAGGCACAAGTGGCAGATCCTATCAAACCTTAGTTCTCTGTCCTCATCCTCCCCCTCTGCCTCTAACTCTCTGCACATCAGGGACTGCACCTAGAATTGTCAACCGAAGTGGAGGTTAGAACCAATCCTTGTAGGCTTGGGTGGTGTCTAGATCTGCTATCCCTTGATCATAAGCCCATGGCTAGGCTACCAGCTATCAGAAACTGTCCACTACCTCTAAGGTAGGAATGTATCACCCCCATGAAACCTATGTCATGGTGCAGGAAAAGACAGCCATGCAGTTGTCATCTAACCGATCTTGCGGCTCCCTGAACTAACACTGCACACACCCAAGTAGGTACCTCTCGAGCATAGTATGCTCCTGCCCCTTCATATACTGGTCTTGATGGTAGTAGAATATTTGATCGGCATCATCGACCCATCTGGGCTGACCAAGGTAGGGTCGCCAGGTGAAAACCTACATCTCATTCCACACTCACCTCTAGTAAGGGATCTCGTGCTCACCGGTATGAGTGAAAGACACATCGCCTCTATATCATGCCATGAGGGGATCGTCTGGATCCATCAAAACTAAAATGACCTACGGCCGCAACACAACAATGTGCTCCCATGCCCAGACGTGAAGTAAAGTCACCCCTGCCCCCAACGCTTTGTCATCCATGTAAACATACTCATGGAGGTATTTCTATGAAGAAGCTAGAAGTATAGGCCGCCATGCGAAATGAACTAGCCTGTCTCAGACCATCTGCTCTCAGCAATATCCCCAGCTGGGACTAAAGTATTTCCCTCACCTGTTAGGGGCAACAAGGCCGGAAATGATGGCTACAACCACCCAGCGGTAGGGGGTGCAAGGATCCTGTGTCACTCAATTTCTATCTGCCCCTTGCAAAAGACAATCTCGTTAGTATCAAGGACTCGGAAGCAGGCCTCGTGCCCCTCATCCATGTCAAAGATCACCTGGTGACTGTGAATAGGCAATCGTAAAATCTACCAAATTTCCTCTCGAGTGAGGGTGGCCTCACCAATGGGAAGATGAAATGAGGATGTCTCACTGTGCCATCTCTCGGCCAGCGCTAACAACATCCTTAAGTGAGTGCGGATGGGGGCGGCATACGCAATGTGCCACAACCCCGTAATTTGGTGTCGATTCTGGTCCCTATCGCTTAGGTCCCACAAGTAGCTAGCTAGGTCTAGCAACCTATGCTCTTGAGAGTAGAGCTCTCTTACCATTTCCTACATCAAGGAAGGTCACCATGTTCAAATTTTTGAAAAAATTCTTCATCAAGTGTTCAAAAAACTTCCCTAGTGGTGCAACCGGTGATGATGTCATAGCTTGATTTTAATCAAACTCCGACGCTAGGGCTAGAAAAAGGAAAAATTGCACTATCACGGTGAAATTTCCCTCCCACAATGCACTTTGAGCTAAATTGAGGCCGTCGTGCCACACTTCCAAAACTACCTCACTAGCCCCGAGCTCAGCGTCGGAGTTTCTAAAACTCTAAATTACACTGTGGTGGCACTATATCACATCGAGCGATGTTGTTTGGCTTCTGAGCGATGCTATATAGTGGCATTGTAGATGGACTGACTCTTTAAAGCATTAATTGAGGTAATAAATGAAAGACAAAGCTAGGGTAAGGACCACTTACCAGTGCCCCGATGCCAAGTGGCCATTGGTACGTCTGAACTTGATCTAAAATGTGTAGAGGAAGTTGTAGTTGTGCCATATCATTGGAGGGTCTGAGCTCAAATCTCAAAGTTGCTAGTAGAGGTGTATGAAAATGACTTGAAAGTGACCCCTCAGGCCCCATTTAAGCATGAAAATTAGGGATTTTTAACCCTGAATGGCTGTACTCCTAGGGTTTTAGACCCCTAAACCTATTTTGTCTAGTTGAGGCCTATTTTGTATCGTTTTATTGTGTTTGGACATGTTTTTAGCCTCTTGGAGCCTTTTTGGACCTATCGTATACTTTGTCCTCTTTTTTTGTGAGATCACCCAAAAATTGGAATTTTTATCCAATCTCTCGAGGGGGCATTATAATGGCATGTTTTCCCTTGCCATATAGCAGTGGGGCAAGTTTTTAAAAATCACAAATTTTTGGCTTCAATCGAGATCATTTATTCTTTGAACCAACACAACAAGTGCATTGCTTCAAAGAGGGGAAAAATGTAGATACGTAAAATATACTGATTGACATTGTGCATCGATCCGACTACTAACATCGTTTCTTCCTAAATCATCCCTTTGGTCTAACCATTTAATTAAATTCCCTATCTGATTAAATTCATCAATATTCCTCTCTTAATTAAATAAATCATTTTATCTAATCAAGTCATCTCTTTTGTTAATTAAATCAATTCATCTTATCTAATTATCCCTATTTAATTAAATAATTAATTTTATTTGATTAAAATCTCTAAAGTCCATCCATTAAATTAAATAAATTAAAACCTTATTTGATTTAATCTAACACCATCTCTTTTAATTAAATAAATCAAAATCATTATTTAATCAATCTCTTGTCATATTCCTCCCTCTTTTGATTTAAATAAATCCATAAATTTGAGTCAAAAAGGTCACATCATCTAACCTCTCCTATTAAATTAATTAACCTTTGATTAATTTAATCTCATCTCATGTCCCATCCTCTAGATAATGCAAGTTGCACATGAAAATAGATTTAATTCATTTATTAAATCTCTATTTTCCTCACAAGGCATCTTTTGGAATATTCTCTCAATTTGAATTCAAAAATTCCAAGTCAACATGTACATCCAACAAGGCAATAATTCATCTTACATGTCCTTTGCCTTGAGCCAAGTGGCATTTATTGCATTTTCCTTTCCCTCTTCCAAGTCATTTCAACAAATTTGAAATTCAAAATTATGCATTTATTGGCACAATCCCCAAATGTTGCACATCCTTCATCCTTTCATAGCTTGACAAGTGGCATCATGCCATTGGATGAATGTTAGTCCAACATTGTTCAAATTTGGACATTCATCCATCTTGACATTCTATAAATAAAGAGCTCATATACTCATTTGATCATCCACAAATTATGCAAAGTTACCATGCCCAAATATCCATCAAATTTCATCAATCATTCTTGAGTCATAGTTAGGTTTTGTAGATTTTAGCTTGGAGCACTCTTCAACATCAACAAAGTGGATCAAATCTTCATCAACACATCAATTTTGCATCTTAGGAATTGGGAAAGGGCCAATTTTCACATCAAATTGACACCAATTCCCCCATGGGATCATGTGTTTGCTATTCTAATTAGGATTCAATCTTTCTTTTGGCATTTCCATTAAGTTCATTATTTTCTTCCTAATTTGAGTGTTGTAAACAGATTTCATGGGGAATCCTTGTTTTAGATTGCAATTCCTTATTTAACTCATTTATTCATGTTGTTTTGTAGGTATTAGGAAAAGGGTTCTCACAACTATGCTGACCCATTTCAAACTCACATCCCTGGGTTGACAAGTTAAATGAACCTTCATGATGATTGAGATAGTTATTATGGTTAGATGTCCAATCTCTGAATCACTATTGTAAGGGATTATTTAGTAGATCATTGTAGAAGGTTGTTGTTTTTGGAATCGTTGTCGGGGATGGTGTCAAACTAGGGAGTTCTTTGGAGTCATTGCTTGTTTTTCTTGTTGTAGTATTTTTGACTGTTTGTTCTTAGTATACCCCTCATTTAGGAAAGTAATGATCCACTATTCTTTTTCCAATTCTTTGGGTGAGCTAGCTAATAGTGAATTGATATTGCATGCATAGAGGAAGGAGGAGAGATGCTCATGGGAGATTCCTTCCTAACAATCCTAATCCATTCTAGCTAGTTGAGTATCAAAACCTGCCAAGAGAGGAAGAAGAATATCCATACCCCTTTGCTAATGTATTTCCTAATCTGAATAGCTCTGAAGTTTCCTCTAAAGACCAAAATCTGATTGAGAACCCCTTTGCTTTGGAACTACATCAAGTAGGTAGGATGATGCAAATAGAAACAAACCTAACTAACTGAATTTTCCTTTCCACATTGCTCATCAAAATGAAGTAGACAACCTCAAAAATATCCTTGCTTCACTCCTTCCTAAGTTCTATGGACTTGTCACAAAATATCCTAATACCTTCTTGTTAGAGTATGATATACTTTGTAAGAGTTATGACTATACCACTGATGCCCATAGGCTTAAGCTATTTTTGATTACCCTGAAAGAAGCTCCATTAAGATGGTTCATGAGCTTAGATAGAAATACTATGGAAACCTGGGAGGACATGAAGAAAATTTCCTTGACAAGTAAAAGGAATATTGTAGGGGTAGTGACATGAGAGGAGATGACATTTTTAGGATGCATAAAAAGGAAGATGAGAGCCTAGAGGATTACATTGCAAGGTTTTTGTTTTTTCTACAAAAATATCCATACCATACACTTAATGAAGAATCACAAAAGCTACTCTTCCTAAGGGGAATTAATAACAGTTGCATTGATGCCTTGGAGTTGATGGGAGGAGGAGATATCTCCCAAGTTCCTTGGGAGGATATCAAGAAGATATGTTAGAACTACTCTAGGGAAGCTTCAAAGAAAGGGAGAGCTTAGCAATCCTCTATGGGTACATCACCCACCAGTGAATTATCAAGAATGGAGATTACTCACTTGTTGGTAGACTTCATGCAAGACATTATAAACAATCTAGCTACTCATTTGGATACACTTCAGGCCAAGAAGAAACAAGAGGAGGCAAAGACAATGTTGGTAGAATATTGCCCTCATTGCAAATAAAAGAAGGACTACAGATTTAAGATAGCTAATATTGACAACAAGCATATTGCACCTGAGTTCAAGCCAAACTAGGTTGAAGAGGATCAATTCTACTATGTTGCACAAAGGAGGCCATGAGTTCCAAGACAAGGTATGCCACCAAATCCACTCTCTTTTGCTGGGCCATATTTCAATTCTTATTCATCTAGAAACTAATGGAAACCACCATATCCATCCAAATATGGAGGATATCCACCATAACCCTGGAATAACCCTCCAAATACCTAGCCTAATCACCAAAATTCTCCACCCCAATGGTAGCAACCTTGGGGGAATTGGCAATAGTTTCAAGGAAATTGGCAACCATCCCGAGGAAATTGGCAACAAACAAATCAATGGAGGGGAGGACAACAATGGAAAAACTAGCCAAATAGTTACATGCAACCACCTTCTCAGTCCCAACAACCTGATATAATGCTTCCTCATGCTAGTTCTAGTTTAAATGCACCTAAACCTACTTAGCTACTAGCTCAGCCCACACCTAACCCAAATAACAAACCATAGCAGCAACTAGTATACTCTGCTGATCCAAATCAATTCCCTACATATGCTATGAGTGTAACTGACATCCACTTGCGTTCATGAACTAATTTTCCATCTCCTTCCACACCCATTATCACTGACCTTCCTATGGAAGAGGAGGAGGATTTGAATGTCTCCATTTAGGCAAGTGCACCTAAATATCCCAAACTAGTCACAGTCAAGAAAACTAAATCAAAACCACCATTTCCCTAGAGGTTGGAAACTGTGAAACAAAAGGAAGAAAAGGACACAACTTTTGACATTTTAGATCACTTGAAGCATATATGTGTCTAGATACCTCTATTTCAAGCCATAAAAGATGTTCCAATTTATGGCAAGGAAATTAAGGAAGAATGCCTTAAGAAGCCATGAAGGAAGAAGAAATACCCCACTATGGTTCATGTGGTGGGACAACTAACTAACATCATGCTTGGGAAAGTGATTGTTCCCAAATATAATGACCCAGGGAGTCCTGTGGTAGGAGTTGTTATAAATGGGATCTAGATAAAGAATGCCCTGATTGATTTGGGAGCAACAATAAATGTAATGACTGAGGACATCCTATAGCAACTAAATGTTGCAAGCATGAGACCTGCTCCTATTGTCCTACAACTTGTTGATAGTTCTATTGTTAAACTTGATGGTATAGTAGAGGATCTTGACTTTAGATTCTTGGGAGTACCCAACATATTTTATGATTCTTTCTCCTAAAGTTACACTAGGCTGGTACCCCATTATTCTTGGGAGGCCATGGTTGGTAGCAAGAGAGGCCTATATTGGATTCTAGATAGGAGACATGACCATTTTTTTATGGAAAGAGAACCAAAAAGCTTGTTCTCTATCCTCCTGCTTAGCCATCCCATGATAAGGATTATCCCGTATGGCCACATGTTGGTGAAGAGACCAAGGAAGTTAATTCTATGACACAACTTATGATGTTAGTAGAAGTTATTTCATGTAGCTTCAAGATGAAGATGACATATTAGCTAAGATTATTTTCAGAACAATTATAAAGTAGAGGAAGTATCATCCTCTCAGGCATCTCATTCTACTGGTTCAGTGAAGACACTCCTACTCACTCTTTTGCAGCCGCTCCTCATGTTGACACTCTTCTTGAAGCCAAACTTCCTACAGTAACATGTATGTCTCATACATTGCTACCACATGAACTCAAATTATCAAGCATTAGTGAAGCAACTATGATAGAGTTAACTACACAAGTGCAAGTGTTAGAAGGAAATTACCTAAATATTAATAGTAAACTGAGTGAAGAACAACAATTGGCATTGGAAAACTTACTAAGGACCCACCAACATGCATTTGTGTAGGAATATCATGATATGAAGGGATTGGACCCTAAGCTTTGCACTCATATAATTTACATCAAAGATGGTTGTACACCGGTGAGGCAACCACAAAGAAGGATTAACCCTGCATTGAGAGAAATTATAAAAAGGGAACTAAGAAATATCTAGATTCAAGATTTATGTACCCCATTTTAGATAGCTAGTGGGTGTCTCTATTAGTGATTGTGCCCAAAAAGGGAGGGAAGTGGCGAGTCTATGTTGAATACATGAAACTCAATGATGCCACCAAAAAAGACCATTTTCCCTTACCTTTCATAAATGAAATTTTGGACTCACTTGTAGGAAAGAAATACTTTTCTTTTCTAGATGGATTCAACAACTATAAGAAGATCCAAATTGCACTTGAGGACTAGGAGAAGACTACCTTTACCTATCCATTGGGGACTTATTCCTACTTAATACTTCCATTTGGCTTATGCAATGCACCTGCAACTTTTTAGAGGGAAGTCATTAGCATATTTTTAGACATCTCTCATGATTGCATGGAAATTTATATGGATGAATTTACCAGCTATGGTACTGATTTCAATGAAGCATTCGAGACTCTCAAGAGAGTCCTATAGAGATGTGAAGACCACAACCTATCTTTAAATAGTGAAAAGTGTTTCATAATGATGTAGGAAGGTGTAGTTCTTGTCCACTTCATCTCTCACAAAGGAATTCAAGTAGACGCTACAAAGATTGAGGTGATCACCAATCTTCCTATCCCTACAAAACAAAAATATGTTAGGAGTTTCTTGGGACATGCACGCTACTATAGGTGTTTCATCAAAGACTTCAACAAAATGACAACACCACTGTACAATCTCCTAACCAAAGATGTTAAATTCCAATGGATAGAAGACTATGACAAAGAATTTTATGACTTGAAGGAAGCTTTAACTCATTCTCCTATACTCAAAGGTCCTAATTGGGAGCTTCCTTTACACATCCATACAGATGTATTTGGCTATGCTATAGGAGAAATATTAGGGAAAAAAGAAGGAGCTATTGAAAATGCTATTTATCTTTGTCATCAAAAACTTGCAAGGAGTTGAATTCAATTATATAGTGATAGAAAAAGTATCTGGAAGTAATCTATGCCCTAAAAGAATTCAGATGCCACATAACAGGCAATGAAATCTCAGTGCACATGGATCATGCAACCATTAGATACCTCATGAATAAATCCTTGATCTCAGGTAGGTTAGCAAGATGGTTATTGTTGATGCAAGAGTTTGACATAACCATTGTAGATAAACCAGGGAAGACCAATGTTGTTGCAAACTTTATTTCAAGGTTGACTACATCAGAGGACAATCAAGTCATAGATGACTCTTTCCCTGATGAGAACTTATTTTCCATCAATGTACAAACACCCTGGTATGCCAACATAGCTAACTATTTGGTCACCGGGAGAGGATTTTTTACACTAGGCTAGACCATGTCATGAGGAGATGTGTGAGAAAAAATGAGACATATGATATTTTTCATGCATGCCACAATGAAACATGTGCAAGAAATTTTTTAGCCAAGAGGACAATGATGAAGATTCTGAATATAGGATATTACTCACCAACACTCCACAAGGATGCAAGGAAATATACATGAAAGTGTGATAGATGCCAGAGGATGGGTCAACCAACCAAATATGATGAGATGCCACTTTTCCCTCAGGTAGTAATCACTCCATTTGATAAGTGGGGATTAGATTTTGTAGGATCCATTGATCCTCCAACCAATGGTAAGTCTTATATCTTGGTATGCACTAATTATGTAACCAACTGGGTAGAAGTTAAGGCCATGAAGCATGCAAGAGATAATAAGGTTGCAAAATTTCTTTATGAGGACATTTTTACAAGGTATGGGGTTCCAAGAGAGATAGTGACTGATCAAGGGGCTCAATTCACATCAACCCTTGTTGCAACACTAGTTAATGAGTACAACATAAGGCACATAAAGTACACTCCTTATCACCCTTAGGCTAATGGCCAAGTTGATTTGACTAATAGGGAAATTGAAGCCATTCTGACAAAAACAATGGCTATTCATAAGAAGGATTGGTAAAATAGGTTGCTAGAAGTTGTCTGGGCCTATAGGACAACCTAGAAAACAACTACAGGATTCAATCCATTTGAGGTGCTATATGGAAAGATAGCTATGATGCCCATTGAATTTGAGCATAAGACTCTTCGGACTGCAATGGACTTGGGGATGATATCTCTAAAGCACAAAGAGACATAATCATGCTACTGAATGCATTAGATGAAATGAGGAAGGAAGCTTTGCATCATATATAGGTAGTGGAAAATAGAGAATAAAGTGGCATGACAAGTTCATCAGGGACAAGAAATTCAAGCCAGGAGATTGGGCCCTGCTCTATGATTCAAGGTACCAAGATATTGCAAGAAAATTGCAGACAAGGTGGCTAGGACCATATGAAGTTGTTGAAGTATTCCCCAATGGTATTGTTCAACTCACCACCATTGACCCTGTTAGATTTAGGTTTCTTTTCAATGGTCATCACCTTAGATTGTATCACAAGCCAACTTCCAAGGAGGAATTCCTACAACAATTCACTCAGAATGCAACACCTAAACTTCTTGTAGCCGAACAAAGTGGACCTAGTGTCCCTTCTGGCTAACTAAGGTACGTCACTTGTCATAATAAAGACTTCCACTTTTGTGGGAGTCCACTTCTTCACCCATTTTCCCATCCATCTCCACCTTTCTCTCTCTTTCATCACACCTCCATAATTTCACTTCATTCCACTTCACTCCATTCCACCTAGCTTTCATTAATTGCTCAATTGAACTTTTAAAAGGTGACCTATAATTTCTCCATAATCTTTGTAATAGATCTTCCAAGAATCTAGTTATGTGCACATCAAGTTGTTATCTCTTAATTGTCTTTTATTACATTCATTTAATTTTTGTAAATTAATATAGACATTCTCCATAGCATGTCATTATTCCCTGCCCTGTCAAATTGTCATAACTATCACGTATGTGAGGACACATGTGAAAATTTAGGTTGGGGGTGGAAGTGTGAATACTATGTCCACATGTATGTCCATATTGGTTCATGTCAACAAGTTTAAATTGAGCTGATTTGAATTCAGAGTGAGATTACAGCTCGTATGTGTGAAAAGACATCAACTGCTACCATTTTTCTTGATCATAGCCTACATTTATTACTCCTTTATGACCTTTCTTTCTCTTGTCATAATATTAAGCCAAAAAGGTAAAATTCAATCAACATTAGCATTGGAAATTTAGCAGCATTATAGAAAAGAGAAGTTTAGCTTTTAGACAAAGATTGTAGGAGGGGAAATTTGTAGAGCGATTGTTTGATTGTAGATAACTAGACAATGGGAGGTGGGTTAATTAGAAATGAACCCACAATTCATGATGCATTACTATAGGATGCACCTTCATAGACCGAGTTTAGAAACTATGGATGGTTAGATTATTTCCTGAAGTTGAATGGTTTTAGTGAAGACGTGTTGGAATGTACCCAGACATTGTCTAAAGGAAAGGCCATGGTAAAAGGGTTGGAAGTAATGGCTAGTGAAGAAAGAATTGAAGAAGTTATAGGGTTGTCTGTTGATGGTGAAAATTACCCTGCTTCCAAAGATGCCAAGTCAACTAGGGATGAATTTATAGAACCTGGTGACCCTCCATTGAGTGTGGACAAACAAGGTGCAAAAAGAATCTCTTTGCCTAAGCTGTGGAAGCAAGTAGCTATTCATGTTGTGAAGTACATTACCTATGAAGGTCATCAATCGAATCTACATTATGTGCACTTCAAACTGCTAAATCATATGAGGCACATGAGAAGAATTAATGTTTCAAACGTACTATACCACCTTCTCTCAATCATGGCAATCGAGACCAAAAAAGGTAGAGATAATTTTGTTTCCCACCATTTTCTGATCAAGTTATTAGTTGAGAAGTCTCTGCATGATGTGTCGACATGACTTGGGAAGAATTCTTAAATATTGATTAAATTAGACTAGAACATTTTTGACCTAGGGTTTTTCCTCAACCTCGTAGGGCTAGCAAAAGATTGAGCATGGTTAAAGCCACCCCTGGTGCCTCAACTTCTTGTGCATGCCATAGTGTAAATCCTCCTATAGCTAAACAAAACATAAATATTAGTTCTTCTGAGGCTAAACATTCAGACAAAGAAAGATCCTCTTCATATTCTGATGATGATATTCCTCTTGGAATCCTAATAAATACTAGGGCACAAAAAAAGAAGGTAGAAATAAGGAAAGGAAATTCCAAGCTCGAGGAAACAAAAGGATGACACTGTTCTTCCTACAACCAAAGAAAAACATTAGAGCCCTCCTAGAAAAACAAGCAACTGGGATAGCCTTTGGTGTATCTCTGTAGTGAATCCCTAAGCCTAGAGAAACATTACAAGAGCATACATAAGCTCCAATGTGGCAGTTGAATGTCAAGGAAAAGAACATATTTGAGGAAGCAACAAATATAACATTGATAGATCTTGCTGGCATCATTGAACAAGTTGAAAGCCAAGTGTATAAGGAAAATCAAGAGCTCCTACAAAAAGAGTAAGAGTTCCTGCAATGAAATAAAGATCAGGAATGAGAGACCCTACAACTAGAATTGGGAGAACAATCAGTACCCTTACAACCAGAATTGGCTAAACAAACAGAATCCCTACAACTAGAGTTATACGAGGAGCAAGAAAAAGTTCGAAGAAAAACTATAGTAGGAATACATAGGCCCTCTAATTTTTCAATACACATGGTAGGTATGAATTTATGGAAAGATATTTAAAGAAGGGAAGAAGAATGGAAAGAGGAGAAATGTAGGCTAAAGAAGGAAATTCAAAAGAGAGATGAAGAGATTGAAGATAAGGATGAATAAATTGCTACTTTAAAGAAGAAGGTGGACAATATGGTAGCTTTATTGCCTCAGATATTAGAGTGCAGGACTCCTCCAAGGGTCTATGTCCTGTATTTGAAGGAGAAGCATCTTTCTTTTAAACTAGCAAGGACTCTTTCATGTTTGAATCCTTCCATTGAGACTCTGCTTGAATTTTTCAATGCTTATCAAATTCCTCCTCTTGAAATGAAGAATTTTTTGTGTGAATTTTATCTGTATAATTACAATGTGACCCAAGACCATGATTGGAATCCATTTTTGTATGTTGGGATATCCAATTAAGAGTATTTATGTCTTGGATACAAAATGAAATTAGTTGGGGAAAAATTTCAAGACTTATAGGAAAATTGAATCCAACACTCCCCTAGCCATCATGGTTGAATCTAGAAATCTAAGAGACATTTTTAGGGATTGGGAAAAAATTCGTTACAGATCAAGCTATAGCAATAGGATCTTGTCTGAGAGAGAAGTAGTTTATAAAGAATATGAAGAGGTAGCAAAAACCACAAGGGAATCTGTGATGGGATACCTGTCACAGAGGTGTAAGAACCTAACTAATGAATTAAAACAAGCTAAGCCTCACTCTATATAGAATTATGTTGTAGCACTTAATAGAGTTGATGATCAACCCTCCACTTCACATCCTTGGGTTGACAAGTTAAATTCACCTTCATGATGATTGAGACAGTTATTCAGGTTAGATGTCCAATCTTTGAATCACAGTTGTAAGGGCATAGTTAATAGATCATTGTAGGAGGACGACACCTAGATTGATGAGCCTCGACTATGGGAATTGGATAATAAAGGATGGTCTAGTGTCAACAGGATGGTAGCAAGATGAAATTTTTCATGAGGAATGGATTTTTGGGAAATCATTTGACTATGGTTACAGTTTTGTTCATATCAATGTTGGGATGTCAATATTTCTAGATTTACTTCAAAGACTATACAAGAAAGTGATCCTTTTCAGGAAAGGGTTATTCTTCTCCTAGCTAATGAATGGGTTTATATGATTGTTACCTTTCCTTTCCTTTTTTGGCAAGCTGGTCCTACCTTGTAAGTTGTAATTTTGGTGTGTTAATTTTTGGCTTGTTGTTTGGTTTGGTATCCTTCTTGTTTGACTCTGTGCCCAATGGAAAGGATTGGTCTTACATGTTGGGTTCTCTACATCCTTTACAATCCTTGTCCCTAATCAGAGCCACTATTACTCATAAACATGACCCCCCTTTTTTGGGTCATCTTACCTTTTTTCCTTAGCCATTTTACTTAAATTCATGTTCAGGAAACATTTTATTGTGCTTCTCGAACTTAGGCATGGTTTTTGTTTGTTCCTAAAACCTCTCATTTTACACCTATTTGTTGCATCTTTGGTTGAGCAGTGTTTTGTGACTTTATTCAAACTTATTGTTCCCTTGAAAGTGGGCGTGTGTGTGCAAATAACCCATGTAAGAAGTTGTTATGTGTCAAAAGTTACATGATAGCTTTCCCCACAAGTTCTATTTGTGAGTGGTATTATTTAAGCTATTTGGAACCTAAATGGTGTTTTGCGAAGTTAAGAAAACTACCTATTTCATCACCTAGAATATTTTCAGTGATTAACATGGTAACAATGAGTTTAATTCACATAACCAATAGATTAGGTAGAAAAAAACCAATATTTTTAGATACAATATGAACATAAACAAATGAAGCCATGCATATAAGAACACAATGATATCAAAGGAATATTTTATTTATATATATGTGCATTTTTACATTGCATTTGCATGCAATTTTTTTTTATTTGACTACAAAGTTCATATTGAAGAAAAAAGATAAAAAGAGACATTTTCATTCAAGTACACAAGGAAAAGATCAGGACTTGAATTCCCTTAATCATAATCTAGAGGAATTCAACTTGAATAGGTGACAACAAGTTCTCATGTGACTATAAGAACTACGCAAAGAGCCCCATATCATTCCTTACAATTCTTATGTGAAGAAGAGTGACAACATCCTCTAGTGTCTCATCTTGAAGAGTCAACGATATACAAATGGTGTCAGCTATTAGTCTATTCTGAGGATAGTGGTTGAGCCCAGTGATAGCCACATTGACATGATGATGGAATTCAGGTTTTACCAGGCATTCCAATGCTCTTACACCCCAGTTGTGGTGGTCAGAAGTCTTGATGACTATGTATATGAAACACTCTAGCATGGTGGTCTTTTGTACGTGTTCTTGGCTCAAGAATGCTTCACCTAGAATACTAAAAGGTATCTTCCTCCACCCCAGTTTGTATCATGAAAACATCCTTCAGTTGATTTGACAGATGCCTAAACAATGGAATGCACTCGATCTTATCTAGGATGATGAAGTCATTTGTAGAATTTCGATCACTTTGAGAGCTCTCCATGTTAGATGCTATTGAATGATGAAGAAATGTGACACTAGCTAAATTTATAGAAGACTGGTTGGACATTGTTGCTTTCTCCTAGGTTTGATGAGATTGTAACTTGGTCCCAATTTATGGTTGATTTGAGTTGGTTTAAATTACATTTCCCCATCAAACAACATACACATGCTATTTTTTGATATTTGGTCATTTGGTGGTTGTTGGTGAGATCTAGATAAATTTTTCTTGTATGATGTCCATTTAGTTTCCAAATTAATTATTCTGATTGATTTTAGCAAATTTCAATAAATGGTGTAGAAACAAGGTCACTAATTTAGTAACGACTTTGGAAATTGTGCAGTGGGGTTGGTTTTTCTATAAATTTGAAAGTCGGGAGAAAGATAGGGGTTCTCTATATATATACCTAGTGGTGTTATCGAGAGGGATCTAGGCATTTATTTCAGACTATAATAGTTCATGATCTTTGTGTTATGAATTTAATGATATGCTTTGCGCATTAATCTTTGTATTACATGTGCGGTATAGTTATGTCTTCTTTGTGAGATAAGCTATATGGTGTTCATTTATTATAGTTTGATCTTATTTATTTTGTTTGTATGGTCATAGGCTTATCAATCTTTTTCTTGATTTTTTATGGATGTGATTTATGCTTTCACATTAGTTTCCTTTCCTGCTTTCTAGTTAAAAGCACATTCATGTTCATTAGCTTAGATAAATTCATTGAAAATATAGTGAGGGAGTTGTACCTTGAAAAAATTTAGAGAAAGGACACAAATGTAATTGTGGCCATTTTAGAGCTATTAGTAGATTTATGCTAGTGCTAAATATGGGTTGAGAGTCATTATTTTGAGTATATTTATCCTAAGCCATTTCTTTTGCTAACATATATATACAAGAATATCTTAATCATCAATTATGTTTGCACCATATAAGTTTTAAACATTTCATCCATGCAGTGAATTACGCTAAGTCAATTATTAGTCTTCATAATACATTGCATTTGCTAAGTTAGCCAAGACTAGAATACAATTCTCCAAACCAACATGTAATCCTCAAAGAAAACACCTTTCAAATTTGAGAAAAAATTAATTCCCCATCATACTACCAATAAATATACTATCATCAAAACTGCAACATACTTGAATGTTCACTTTAGTAGAATACAAGAGTCTCCCACATAGTATACCACACAAAAAATTATAGTAGGATATAGAGTTAAACTCTGTCAGAGATAAATTTATGTTCACAAAAAAAGACGTCTCAAGATCCAAGATATAGTTGTTTGAATGAGTCAAGAAAACATGGCTAAGAGATTAGATTCATATCAAATCTTGCGATGAGTTCTAAACTCAAATACCAACACATTGATCCATCACAAAGGAGTATTATCAATAGAGAAATTTTTTTGGTAAACCAAGAAAACTTCCATATAGTTATTATCATATAGTTACTACCATGTTTCAAAGATTCCAACAATCTCCCCTTTTGGCATTGATGGAAACATTTATGACAAAAAAAATTCCAGTATACCACAACTAAATGCACTGACTACTCCCCCTATAAAAACTATTCTTCAAAAAAAAAATTCCTCTAACTCTTTATCTCTTTATTCCTCCACCTTTGACATCAATGATAAAAGAAAGGGTTTGGTATAAATGTAAATATGCATCAAAAAGTAACCAAACTGATATGAAAAAAACTTTAAATTAACCTGAAGAAGACTCTCGAGGATGGCCATCCATGACGCTCAACCTTCTTCCCATGAACCTTTTGCACTGACAAGAGTCTTTTAAAGTAGCTCAAGTTTATTTAGTGACTCAATACCATTTGTTAAAGTATTGGGACGATGGTTTTGATCTTTGATAATTCACCAATACAACTAAGATCACTATAAATAGAAGTATGTATGAGTTTATTCATGTCTCTGAGTGCCACAAACTTCTTGATAATGTATTTCCTTTGGTCTTTTAGAGAGAAAACTTTGTCCTGAAGCTATACAATGTAGGACCAATCTAATTATCTTTATCTTTGGCTAACTTGTGTGTATCTTCCTAAGTGCTCAATTGAGACTCACTCATCCTTATCTCATTTCTCATATCTAGTGTACTGCCAGACCAATCTACGTTAAAAGAGAGTAGTTCCTATGCATGTTTTTCACATCCTTTGTATACTCTCCAATTCCTTCATTAATCGATCATGTGCATTAGCACATTTTACCTTGATGTCTTCTAAATTTTCTTCATCAGACCTGATTCTAGTAGACATTTTAAGTCCAGAGATGTAGATCTTCAAAGAATTAACCATGCCATGAAGATTCTCCACAACAAAAATAGATGAATCAAAATTATCATCGAGAATAACCTTCTGTAAATCTTCCAAAGATTTCTAAATATTTATTCTTTCCTGCTCATGTTCAAGCTTACTTTCTTCTGCACCTTCTTTCTTCACTACACTCTTCCTTTTCTTCCTTATTTTAGTCATGCTACCAGAGGTACTTTCTTCATTGAGATACTTAGGGATTTCCAAAATAATTTTAGCATATTTATCAATCAACCTCTAACACTTCATAATCTAATTTAGATATCCAAACTAACCTTGATTCAACTACTTCCATGTGACAAAAATTTGTAGACATAAGAATATTTATGCTTCTGGAGTATCTTTCCACAACACTTACTGGAATCTTAGACCTTTTGTTCATCCTCGTCTGAAATGTTCCAAAGAATGTAGCAAGGGAAAACTTTTTTGCATCCAAACTGCCAATATTTATCATGAATTTCTTGATTTTATAGGCAATAGACACTAAATTTGACCATTCTAAC
The DNA here is from genome assembly GCA_007258455.2 of Sequoia sempervirens. Taxonomy (NCBI): domain Eukaryota; kingdom Viridiplantae; phylum Streptophyta; class Pinopsida; order Cupressales; family Cupressaceae; genus Sequoia; species Sequoia sempervirens. The sequence goes on from VDFB02270651.1 coordinate 760,799,154, forward strand.
CTTCCTATTACCAATAACTCTCTCAAAAAGTAAAAGAGTAGACAAACAACCAAATTGTCATACTAAAATGTATTCTTTTTTTCTCTTCTTGATCTCCTTTAAACTCTTCAAAAGATATATATTACCATATCAACAACAATATGCACAGAAATAGTAGAACTATATAGTCATTGTTAGTGATATAAACTTTATGACTATTGGCTAAAAAATTGGGAACCTTGAAATAATATAGCCTTATGCTTACAAAAGGTGCCAAAAAAAACAACTCTTGATATTTACTCTTAAACAAGAGAAGGCATCCTATGAATTTTATTAAGGTACAACTCCCTCACTATATTTTCAATGAATTTAAACACTAAAATGAACACTATGTTTTCTTTTAACCAGAAAGCGGTAAAGGAAAACCCAATCCTAGGAAGAATTCAAAATATCAGATGATAGATTCAGTAAATAGAAAACTAGTGCAAAGACCAATTCATTTAAATCACTTAAGAAATAAGCCATGCACTCAATACCATCTAAGAAATGAAACTGATCATGAAGAAAGCTACATAACCCACACTAAGATGAATTATGACATTAAGATATCCTTAGACACAAAGATTCAAGAACACTAGATTATCTTCATAAACTATATCCACCAGGACAAATAGTAATTTCATTCATAGAAAAAATGGAATATCACCAGCTCAAAGAGATTCTAGAGAGATAACATATGAAAATAGATACAATTAAATAGGTGGATGAGTAGCCACCTCTTTCTATTGCCCATAACTGACCAAATTGGAAATGCAAACATAAACGTAAAGAAGTCGAGCCATTGCAATGGTGTCACTTCATTTCCATCTTCCAGGGTCACCACAAGTTTCTTATTCCAAGCTTGGAAATCTTTAAGGATATGTAACAATTATTTATGTTGAGGAATGATCACATTTTTCATTCGCACCTTCTACATTAGATGGTTATCTTTAGCTATCTCAAAGCGTTATTCATATACTTTCACAAAATTGATCGCTAGAGATGTGACCAAATGTAATTCACTAAACTTCTTCAGATGCTCAACACTTAATGAAGATGAATCAATTGTTTCCCTAATCATTCCCTGGAAACTATCTATTTGACCCTTGATGTTTGTGTCATACCCAATTTCACCTTTATCCCGTTGTAACCCAAGAGCCACCAAGCTACACAATTCTTCATCTAAAAAAATAGTGCACTCATCTATGATTTCCTTAAGCTTCTATAAATTTTTTTTAGCAATCTGCAACTTCCACTCCATGCCCTTGTTCCACACAAAGCAATGGGTGCCTTAAGAATTAGGTATAATCTGCTCTGCAACTAATTTCTCTATATCCCAGTTTAACATTAATTTCAATTCAGCTTGGTAATTATTCCATAATTTTTCTTCTTTCTCAATTGCAACAATCTCCTCTCCCAAAGTAGTCTTCAAAGGGTTTGTTTCCTAGAAACATTTTATAAATTCAAAAATAAACAAAAGCTTCCCTTTTTAGTTAGACACTCACTCCATTCCTCCACAACCTTACTTAGGGTTTGACAAATTTTAATTTTAATCATGGATTCCTTCCCAACCATAGTTAAGGATTCCATAGAGGAATCAACTTGGGAGAGGGGTTGAGGACCAAGATAAAAAATAGACCTTAGACATTTTGTCAAGTCTCGGACCTAGGATTTTAGTTCATTCTTACTTTCTTTATCCTTTTTTTATCGTTTAAGCATTTTGGCTGATGACACTTGGAAAATATGAATGTCTCCATCTTTGGTAGGGGGTCCAAGGTATACTATGTTCACCTCGAAATAACTTGTTGTTGCCTAAGTGGCATCCTTTTGTGTTGAAGGGTGCACAACCTCTAATTGGAGGCTTCCTGAATCTACATCATCTATCAACCTTGTAGTAGTCTTTAACCTCTTCTATTTTGGAGTTGAATTTCTTGTTGGGAGATTGTTTGATGTTGTTGATGTGTTGCTGATATGTGGTTGTCATTTATGTCAACACTATTAGCATTTCATGTATCTTCTATTGTATATGTCGAGCATATTGAGAAAATTGTAAAAGAAAGTGTTTCAGATTCCTAGTGGTACTATGTAGGTCATGAAGGCATTTGGTTTTGTACATAAAATATTAGCTAATGTGGATCAAAGGGTTTATTTTTTAGTACATCTAGATCATCTACCAGAAGTTTTAGAGGTTCGTGTGAAGTTCTGTGTGAGTTATGGTGTGATAGTGTTTTGATGGTCTCTATCAGTATTCTTGAATGAAGATTGTGTGATTCTAGTTATCTCAGTTGTTGTGGATGCTTCTCTATTGTTTCTTAGTGTTCTCAGATGGATCTAGTTCATTCTATATTTTTGTGGTATGTCCACATTGATCTGTGTGCTTGTGGTTGGAGATCTTTTTGCACATGTTCATTTTTTCTTGTTCTTGTCTAGCATGTTGGTGGTAATGTGTTGTGGATCCTCGAGGTGAGATTAATTAAAGTATTTTTTGTGTTGGAGATGCTAATTTTCATCCCAACTATGTTGTAGCTGACCTTGGTGGGTGCACATTAAAAATTTAATTGAAAATCTGGGTTGACATTGCAAATATATTTTATTTTTCTTTTCCGATGAAGATGTGGTGAAATCTCCTATAGTGGATATATAAGAGTGATTGTGTGATTGGTGGGAAGTATTCTTCATGTGCTCCTATGTGTGTATGTGTGAATATAATTACTAAGTAGTGTGTGAAGAAGATTGTGAAAAGTGTGAAGAAGTGTTGAGCTTAATTGGAACTGTAATCAGGCTTGAGCAGAAGCAATTTTCTTAGTTCAAATCTTGGATGGTTTTAATCCAAACCCTATTGCTAGATAGTGAGTCCTCTTTTGTAATTTAGTAGTGAGCTCTAGGTAGTGTTCTTGAATGCATGTACATTCCCCTTATTGTATTTTATTATACTTGTAGCAGAGTATAATCTTGTGGACTAACATCGATCATGGTTTTTCCCCTAATAGGGTTTCCACGTAAAAAAATCTTGGTGTTCGTTATCTCTCTGATGTGTTAATTGCTTATGGTTAATTTTTCATTCATGAGATTTAAGATTAAGATAAGTTAAGTAAGAAAAGGTTTAAATTTCTGTGACAACTGATTCACCCCCCCTCTCAGTTGCCTATCATTGTTCTTGTTTTGCCAACAATTGGTATTCGAGCTAGTTCCTTTGAAGAAGGCTTACAGCTTGAGGTGATCCAGGATGGCTACATTCAAGGATAGTCCTAGATTTGATGGCACCAACTACTCACTATGGAAATTCAGGATGTAATTTAATCTACCATGCATTGATGATGTTGTTTGGACAATTACAAGAGATCAATATACTATTCCTCAAAATGGTCCCTCCTCTACTGATGAGATCAAAGATTTTGAAAGCAATACCTAAGCTATGGAAGCATTGGTGAGTGCTCTAACAGATTTGGGGATGGCTAATGTGATAGGTTTATAGACAGGTCATGAGATTTGGATGAAGCTGGACAATTTGTATGAAGGAGATACATAGGTGAAGATGGCTAAGCTATAGAGCTTAAAAGGAAAGTATGAGAATCTGAAGATGGGTGAAAATGAAAATATAACTTCTTTTATGCAAAGAGTAAATGAAATAGTGCTAGGTATTAAATGTGCCAATGCTTTAGTGAGTGAGGATGAAATTGTGGCTAAGATACTCAGATCCTTGCCTCCTTACAAAATGAAGGTTCATGCTATTGAATAATTTATGTCTATAAACAAGATGACAAGAGGTACATTGATAGGGAAGCTTGCTGCTTTTGAAATAAGTGAATTTGGTGAATCTACACCAAAAACCAAGTCTACATTCAAAGATATTGTATCTAGAAGTTACAGGTCATGATACAATCTGGGAGAGAGCTCCAGAAAGGTATCCAAATATGATGAAGAACTGAAATAGCTTGAAGACAAAGAAAGATGAGTACAAGAACTGGAAGCACTGATTGCAAAACAAGAAGGAAGAGGAAAAGGTAAGTATGAAGATGTATTGCATATTAAATGTTTTTCATGCAATAAGATAGGTCATTTTGCATCAAGATGTCCTAAAAGAGTTCCTAGGTCTAAGACTAGAAAACCTAGATTCCAAAAGAAATGCTAATTTTTTGAAGAAGCGGTAACTGATGATGATTCTAATAAAGATGATGGAAATAAAGATGATTGGGCTTTAATTGTTACCATTGAAGATAAACCTATGCCTACTAGATCCACTAAAGATAAGAAAGGTCTTGCAGCCTGAGTTTAGGAGAAAGATAAGTGGGTCATTGATAGTGGATGCTCACATCATATGACCGGTGATAAAAGCAATTTTGTGAGTCTAGAGAAGTATGACAGTGGGGTTGTAAGATTTGGGGATGACAATGCTTGTGATTCATGGAAGAGGTTCTATTAGCCTTTGTGGTAAGGAAAATAATGATGATTTTCTCTTTGTTGAAGGCCTAAAGCATAACATGTTAAGTGTTGGACAGATGGTACACAAGGGATATGATCTAGAGTTCAAGAATGGTAAATGCATGATTCGTGGGAGTTCCAGAAACATGATTGCTACTACTGTGCAAACTAAAGTTAATATTTTTCACTTGAATACTGCTAGTGGAGGTTGTTTAATTGCTCAAATAAATGAAAGTTGGTTGTGGCATAGGAGATTGTGTCATGTAAACTTTGACAACATTATGAAGATAAGTTCTACTCAAGCAGTAAGAGATTTGCCTAGGTTAGTGAAGCATGCTAATGTAATCTGCCAAGAATGTTAGATGGGTAAACAGAAGAGAGTCTCCTTCTAGAGAAAAAAAATTCATTCAAATAATGTGCTAGAACTGCTACATAATGATCTTTGTGTTCCCTCTAGAGTTAGAATTATTCATGGAGAAAGGTATTTTAGGTTGTTCATTGATGATTACTCTAGAATTATTTGGGTTTCCTTTCTAAGAGAAAATTGTGAAGCATTGAACAAGTTCAAAATTTTCAAGGCCATGAAAGAAAATGAAATAGGTTTGAAAATCAAATGTCTGAGATCTGGCAGAGGCCGTTAATTCATTTCAAAAAAGTTCAATTCTTATTGTGAAGAACATGGAATTAAAAGATAGTTATCTACTCCTCAAACCCCTCAACAGAATGGAGTTGCAGAAAGAAAGAATAGAAAAATATTGGATGCTGCTAGAACAATGATGATGGAAGGGAATGTGTCTTAGATGTACTGGAGTGAAGCCGTAAGAATTGTTGTATATACTTTGCATCGGGTAAATTTGAATGGTAATTCTGGTAAGAACCCTTATGAATTATGGTTTGGTTACAAGCCTACTATTAAGTATTTCAAGATCTTTGGAAGCAAATGTTATATCAGAAGAGATGATGATATAGGAAAGTTTGATGCTAGAAGCGATGACGGAATCTTCCTAGGTTACTCTACAAAGAGCAAGGCACACTGATGCTATAAAAAAATATTGAGAAATATTGTTGAGAGTGTAAATGTTAGAGTTGATGAAGACTCTGTCAAATCATCTAGATAGTGCAGCTATCGTTCAAACAAAGAAAACACAAATCAAGGGAAGAACACTCAAACACCAAATCTACTTCAGATTATTCCATATGTTCTGGTGAAGCAACCACAAGTTGTTCTTGAAAATCAAGTCAGTTAGGAAGCATAGACAATTACAAGTGTAGAAGAAAATTCAGAAGACTCAGAAGTCCAAGAAAGTACCAAGACTCTAAGGTATGTAAAGTTGAATCACTCTGAAAGTAAAATCATAGGAGATAAGAGCAAAGGAGTGCAAACTAGAAGAAAGATTACAGAAGAATATTGTCTAATTTCCAAGATTGAACCTAAGAATGTCATTGAAGCCTGTCAAGATGAACACTGGTTGGAAGCTATGAAGGAAGAGCTAACATAGATTGAAAAGAATGAGACATGGATATTGGTTCCTAGGCCCAAAGACAAGAATGTGATTGGTACTAAGTGGGTATTCATATGTAAGTTGAATGAGGAAGGTGAAGTGGTCTGAAATAAGGCAAGACTAGTATGTAAAGGGTACTCTCAAATGGAAGGTATTGATTTCGAAGAAACCTTTTCCCTTGTTGCTAGAATTGAAGTTTTAAGATTATTTCTTGCTTTTGCTACCTATAAGAACTATAAAATCAATCAAATAGATGTAAAGTTTGCATTTCTGAATGGGGAACTAGAAGAAGTGTACATTGAAAAATTGGATGGACTTTAGCTAACAAATAAGGAAGATATGGTTTGCAAATTGAAGAAAGCTTTGTATGGACTCAAACAAACCCCTAGAGCCTGGTACGCCAGATTGGACAAATATCTATTGAAGCTTCGAGTCACTAAAGGTACTTCTAATAGTAACTTATACTTCAAATTAGATCATGATAAGGAGTTAATCATAGATGTCTTTGTTGATGACATCATTTTTGGTGGAGATGATAATCTATGCATGAAGTTTGCTCATGAGATGAAGAGTGAATTTGAGATGAGTATGATTGGTGAAATGAAGTTCTTTCCTAGATTGCAAATTACACAATTAGACCAGGGGATCTTCGTATCTCAGTCCAAATATGTGAAAGAACTGCTAGAGAAGTTTGGAATAGAAGACTCCAAAACTATTGGTACACCCATGGTAACTAGATGTAAGTTGACTTAGAATGATGACTCTCCTAAGGAAAATCAAACCAAATATAGGTCAATGGTTAGTGGATTTCTCTACTTGACTTAGACTAGACTGGATATTATGAATGCTATATGTATGGTCACTAGGTTTCAAGCTGATCCAAAAGAATCACATGTGACTGCTATTAAAAGAATCTTCAAATATTTGAAAGAAATAGTTGACTTTGGACTTTGGTATCCAAAGGATGATGATATCACTTTGTGTGCATATATTGATGTTGATTGGGCTGGTGATGTGGATGACATAAAAAGTACTAGTGGTGGTGCTTTTTTCTTAGGGAAGAAGCTAGTATCCTAGTTAAGTAAAAAGAAAAATTTAATTTCTCTATCCACTGTTGAAGTAGAATATATTGTTGCTGCCAATAATTATACTCAAGTGATATAGATGAAACAAATGTTGAGAGATACCAGAGTAATATATGAAGAGCCTATTTCCATATACTGTGACAAATCAAGTGAAATAAATATATCAAGGAATCCAATGCTACACTCTAAGAGTAAACATATATCAATCAAGTTTCATTTCTTGAGGGAGAAAGTGAATGAAAAAGAAGTCAAACTGGAGTATGTGCCTACAAAAGAATAGATTGTTGATATATTTACCAAGCCATTTCCAAAGGATACTTTTGAGTATCTCAGAGGAATGCTAGGGGTAATTACCCCTCCTAATAAGAATTAAATGATGCATTTAGTTGCATCAATCCATGAGCCTCATTGCTATATTATGATCTGGATTGATTTTTTCATGGTTGGTACTCAGGGGGAGTAGTCAGATGTGTAGATATGTGGTTTAATGTGTGTGTATGGAAAGGTTGTGTTTACCTTTTCCACTGATGTCAAAGGCGGAGAAGGTTAATGTGAAAAATATCTTAGGGGGAGAAGAGCAACATGACAAATCATTTCAGAAAAAGTGTAGAAGAAGTCAGTGTGTTGGGTTGATGGTATTTTCACATCATGTGTTGCCATCAATGCCAAAGGGGGAGATTGTTGGGAGATTGTTGGATGTTGTGGATGTGTTGTTGATATGTGGTTGTCATGATGTCAACACTATTATCATTTCATGTATCTACTACTATATATGTTGAGGATATTGAGAAAAATGTAAAAGAAAGTGTTTCAAATTCCTTGTGGTACTATGCAGGTCATGAAGGCGTTTGGTTCTATACATAAAATATTAGATGATATGGATAAAAGGGTTTATTGTTGAGTATGTCTAGATCATCTACCAGAAGTATCAGAGGTCCACATGAAGTTCTATGTGAGTTATGGTGTGACAGTGTTTTGTTGGTCTTTATCAGTATTCCTAAATGAAGATTGTGTGATTTTGGTTATCTCAATTGTTACAAATGCTTCTCTATTGTTTCTTGGTGTTCTCAGATGGCTCTAGTTCATTCTATATTTTTGTGGTATGTCCACATTGATTCATGTGTTCATGGTTGAAGATATTTTTGTGCATGTTCAGTTTTTCTTGTTCTTAGTTGACATGTTGGTGGTAGCATGTTGTGGATCCTAGAGGTGAAACTAATTAAAGTTTTTTTGTGTTGGAGATGTTAATTTGGTTCCCCACTATGTTGTGGCTGACCTTGGTGGGTGCACATTAAAAATTAAATTGAAAATATGGGTCGACATTGCAAATATATTTTATTTTTCTTGGGCGATGAGGATGTGGTGAAATATCCTGTAGCAAATATATAAGAGCGATTATGTGACCATTGGGAAGTATGCTTCATGTGCTCCTATGTATGCATGTGTAAATATCATTATTGAGCAGTGTGTGAAGAAGATTATGTGAGGTGTGAAGAAGTGTTAAGCTTAATTGGAACTATAATCAGGCTTGAGTAGAAGCTATTTTCTCAGTTCAAATCTTGGATGGTTTTAATCCAAACCCTATTGTTGGACAATGAATCCTCTTTTGTAATTGAGAAGTGAGCTCTAGGTAGTGTGCCTGAATGCATGTGCATTCCCCTTATTGTATTTCATTATACTTGTAGCAGAGTATAATCTTGTGGACTAACATCCTATTAGCTCTCAAAAATGCAGGTTTGAACCACGAAAGGCTGCCAAGCTTTCACAATGTTTTAGGGTAACAAAACAAGGTTTGCAACAATTAAACCTTCTACTCTCCAGGTGCTACTAGACCTAGGCGGGTGTACCAATAACAAATGAAGTAGGCTTGACTATTGATCTTCTCTTCATGCCATGATTTGTCCATGATGGCAGATTGGGATGGACAAAATAAAACAAATTTGGTATATATTATATACTAAAATGAAGACTAAACCCTAATATGCTCAATCAACAGATGTAAAAAGTATGAATGAAACTAAATGATGGAAATGGTGAGACTAGTGCCTTATGTAGTATACGCAGTCAAATGAAATATTAGACAACTGACTTCTTTCTAGAGGTCATTCAAATTGTTTGGCATACTTTGTTTATAACTAGTATAAACATGCAAGATTGTGATTATTAAGTTATTCTTACTTATCTAAATGAAACTCCTTGATTAATGTGATTAATTAAAAGGATTTAATCCTTCCTTGAAAGAACCTATCAACCAATCACATAGATACAACAAAGACGTACTAATAAACCAGACATAAACATGTTATGCTAATTTAGATAACCAATCAACATCAATCTTAGAGACAACTTAAATAATTATTTCAATAGGCACAACACAACAATTGACACCAGAATACGCCAGCAAATCAGATGATTTTCATTGACATCTCCATAGCTTCAAAACAAACATCAGGGTCTCAGCTCTATGAAACATAGTGTTCCACCGTATTTTCTATTCTCTATCCTATTCTACCTATTATGCATATATTGTTTTCAAAATGAACATTTATACATTGAGAATATGAAAGGACACATCCTTTCGGAAATAGGAAATACAAATTACAAAACAAAAGATAGAGAATAATTAGGCTCTATGTAGCCACAAGTGAGTCTTAGCGAGGTGGTCCAAATAATCCCGACGCTCATATGTGTCCACATATCCAACAACATTTCGGATCATGATTTCCACCTTGACCATTTCCTCATTTTGCTCGCTCACTTCTTCCAATGTTGTATCCTCAGCATAAGCTGTCTTCATGATTTCATTCAGCATTGACTCATATTCATTTTTCCACCTAGTGGCTTCTTTTAATTCACCTTTGTCATCAGAAAATGTAATCATAATTTTCCTGGCAGCTTCTAACAACCCCTATTCATCCCCCTGCAATTCATCATATAAATTTCGATGGTGATTAATTATATGATTTGCAGCTTCAAGTGCAGTACTGTTAGCCTCATCACTTTGGGCCAATTCATGAAACTTCTCCATAACTCGTCCATCCATCCTTGTATGCTCCTTCAATGCAGCAAGAGTATGAGAGTATTTTCCCCACAATTTATTCAACCAAGATGTCAAATGATCCTGCCTCTTCTTGATAATTGCAGCAATTGCATCATGCTTTCCCTGAGAATAAGCACTTGATCCTACCCAGTGATCTTTTTCCTGAGAGATTTCTCCTTGAGTGATCATTTTGGTTGTCCCCATTGAAACACCAACCAAGTCTTTGAGTCTATCATTTTCTCTCAGCAATTTTTCATTATTTGCTTTGTACATTTCTCTTTCTCTTATAAATAACTGAATTTGTGCTTTATTCAACTTTGCAATATTTACCCCAATATCTGCAGTAGCTATAGGATCAACTTCTCCAACTTTTAGAGTCATTACATGGCCAAATGCCTTCTCAGTATCAATTACCACTAATTTCTTGTGGGGTGGGTACAAAGCCCATATCATCAATGATCCCTCATTAGTATTATACTTGGATCCTGCATATACTTGTCACCTTTTCCTTGTCAAGCTTGTGTGTAGCATGACTGTCCTTCAAGAAACTATCAAAAACCAATGCAGAGTTCAAATCAAGGCCAGGAAATATCATGACACCAGCACTCTCCAACATTTTCCTCCCCATTTCAGGAGTCATATTTGTCATTTCATCATCCACACATTTTCTCAATTGAGCAAGCAATTGTTCCTCATTTCCTAAAGAAACATCATCAACATTCTCTCTAATTTCCTTCCCCTTCTACTTGTACAAGAATCCCTTGAACTCTGGGGAATGTATAAACTCATCATCAGAGACAAATGATCTATATTCCATTTTCCTTGCATCAACATCACCACTTTCAATACTCTATTCTCTAACTAGGTAGACATACCACTGAGTCCTCATCCTGGATACCTTTCCTAACCTATCCTATGGCACATTAGCTCTTGGTGTTTCCTCATCTCCAGAAGATAATAGCTCAATATCCTATAGCCCTTGGTTATATCTTTCAACCACCATTTTTGCTTCATCTTCATCCATATTCCTAATCATATCATCAAAAGGATAGGGTACATGTGGATACCCTCCAAAGTTAATCCTTTCTTTGGCTGAATTGATGTATCGTTCAAGGTCAAAGTTTTTCCTGGTTGTTCCTCTTTTCATATTATAATGCAACAATCTATCAAGTATTGAATTATATCCCTCTTTAGCCAACATAGTGAAATCACCAAAACACAAAGTACTAGGCATAAAAGCCTGCTTCCCAAAAGAGCTGAAATGCATCACACTGCAATAATCCATCTGTCTGACAATTTCCAAATATGCAGCCCTGTTTGGAACTGTCCTTGGCAAAATGAAAGGAGCATTTTCAAACCCATATACTCTGATTACCGTAGCTCCCTCCAAACAATACCAGTCTCCCCAATTATGATCAATTGGCCCATTGAAGTCCTTCGGCCGAAGGAATCTTTTGATCTCATCAGTCAATGAATAATTACAAGGATAATGATACAATTTATACAATGCATTTACAAAATGCTCTTCACAATGAATTAAACTAGAACCAACAAACCTACTATCCCAAATAGCAGTCCACAACTGAATAGGCAATGCTTCACCCTCCTTACCAATTTGAGAAACTCTCATTTTTGGAGGCCACACCCCTAACTCCTATCCAAAATATAACACTAAGTGCATCAACAATGAATAGTTTCTGAGATGGACAATAGAGGCTCCACTCTTTATAGCCATCAATACAGAATCAAACTCCTTAGAAATATATGAAGCATAGTCAAATGGCCTAGAATTATGATATTGGATATTTGCTGTGACGATCATTGGCACCATTGACATGAATTCCAGGGCATCCATCCCCAACACCTAACAAACTAAAAAAAACATGTACTTCATATAAGGTTCAAACAAATCTACATGATAGGGAGGCCCCTCACTATCTTCTAGAGGCTTTGGCTTGTTACCCTGTTTGACCCTATGAATTGGTAACCTTCAACCCTTGTAAGTTGTATCCATTCTTGAAAATTCCTTCCGCAACTCCTCACAATTGATTTCCTCATTGCAAAACCCTTCCAATTTGAAAACCTCACCTATTGTTTCTCTTGACACATATATTTGTGGTTTTCCAAAAGGATCACATATAGCTTGTTTTGGATCATAATGATTAGCAAGCACTTTTACCAATTCTGCATTTATGAATACATTAGGGCACACAAATTTCCCTACATTCAATTTCCATGGATTGCAGACTAGATCAAAATGGTTTCTCCTATGGTAGTGGAAATTAAAAAGCTCATACCCTCTCACAGCAGTCCAAACATCACCAATGAACTTGCATTTATCATCTAGCTTATCAATTTCTGCCCTAAGTTGTGCAGACCTTCTAGCTTTAGGACCCGAGCCAGGTAGTTGATCAATAAGGTCTTGGTTCAACCTCCTTTCAGTGCCTTCATGCTTTGTATCAGTTTTTTGTTTCTTTCCCTTCGACTGACTACTCTCACCAAGCTTTCTACCCTTACCCTTTCCAAAACCAGAAGACTCCATTTTAAAGCTTACAGAATCAAAATGTGAAAAAAAAAGAAGCAATTACTTACAGTACTCTACTTGAGCTCCTCAGACTAAAAAAATGTCTCGGTTCTCTATTCAGCATTCCAATTCTTCTGCAATCAATTAGGTACTAAAGAATTGATTAAAACTTCACTATTATATCCCATCGCACCATTAATGAAGCATGAATGAAGGCTCATTTGAAACTGGCACTGTCGCATCAAATGTCCCGTCGGTGAGAAAATTTCAAATATGGAGCGAAGCCCTTTTGCAACATTTACTTAACCTTTCACCAAGACACTCTGTGGTCTTATCGACACCTGGAATCAACTAGATGGCTACTGCTTTCATTTCATGTCACTGTGACAATTCCAAGTCAAGGGAATGTCTCATAGATATCTTTGCATCTTACCAATATGTACTTTTCAATGTATTCTCTAGCCGCTATGACAAGATCACCCTTTTGCCGATAAAAATAATCCTACCAATGAAATAAATTCCATCGGCAAGACTCTGAGAACATGGAAAGACTCATACCGATACCAAATGTCTGGTCGAATCCACTCCTCCTTATTACTCCATTCGGCAAGACTCACCATGAAATATTCTATCGGTATATCTTTCAAACCTCCGTGAAGCTCATACTGAAGACTTCTCTCGATGATTCACATCTCTATTGGCATAAATTTTGAATCGGCAAGACTCTATAACTTCTCACTGATAGCCTTTGAATACCCTTGAACTTGGTTCAGCCAAACAATAGCCACTTCGCTAAGACCTTCCCTGATGCACATAAGTTTTACCAAGACATTTTTTTGCAAGCCAATCAGTAAGGCAAAATTATTTCGTTGAGTTTATGCCAATACCAATCAGTCTAGCCGAAACAACCCCTTTGTGCATTAGTCAGTATGACATATTGTACTCGAACTAAAATTACATCGATGCCCCAACATATGTCGATATATTTTTTATATATTCCTATCGGCAAGAAAAAATACTTCGCCAAGACATTCTCCCAAATACCTTTAGCTTGACCAATATACTTCCACATGCACCTGTTAGAACTATAAAATTTTGAAATTTTTTATAGTTTATTGCATCCAAGAGTTCTAGCATTGAGTCCTCATCATAAGCATCAAAGTACCTCTTTGTATTTTCTTGCTTGTTTTTTGTCATAAAATCCATTGAATCCATCAAGTCTTTCATTTTTCATTAAAAGACCCAAATCGACAAGACATTGTAAAAGTCTCCTCGACCTAATTTTTCACTAATATATGTTTGTTGCAGACTATCGACAGGACAATTTTCTTGTTTCGACACCTAAAGGAATCATTTTGGCAAAGGGGAGTCATTGTCAGAGTGAATTCATAGCAAATACAGTGTGTTTCACCGACCGGTGCATGTGGAAGTTTATCGCTCAAGATAAAGGTGTTCGGGAAAATGTTTTGGCAAACTAATTTTTCTTGCTGACAAGCATCTAGAAAAAAGTATATTGGCATATGTTGGGGCATCGGTGTAATGTCAAGGCAAAGACAATATGTCATACCGACTAATGCATAAAGGGGTTGTTTTGGCTAGACTGATTAGTATCGGTGTGAACTCATAACGAAGTCATTTTGTCTTACCGACTAGTTTGCAAGCAATTGTCTTGGTAAGACCTATGTGCATCGGGGAAGATCTTAGTGAAGTGATTATTGTTTCGTCGAACCAAGTTCAAGGATATTAAAAAGTTATCGGAGAGAAGTTATAGAGTCTTGCCGAGTTAGAACTTATGCTGATAGAGATTTGCATTGCCAGGAGAGGAACTTTTTGGTATAGGTTTCACCGAAGTATGAATATTATATTGACAAGTAATTCGGGTGAGTTTTTCCGAATAGGAGTAATCTGGAGGAGTGATTTCGGTAAGATATTTGGTGTTGGTATAAGTATTCCCGAAGGTTCATTCTTTTTCCGAAAGTATTGTTTCAATGGTTGGACTTATTTCTTCAGTGAGAAAACTTGGTGGACATGCAGAAATGAGAATTCATCGGTGAAAGGGTGAATTTGTCTCAGCAAATGAAAATACATTGAAAAGTACATATCGGTAAGATGCAAAGATATTTGTATAACATCTTCCCGACTTTGAAAGTCACAACAAAGCGGGTGAAATGAAGATTGCATCGGCAAGAGTATAATTTTGTCTTGCTGACCCAATGTAAATAAAGACTTTCGGTGAAACAGGATGAAGTCTGTGAGAGGTTTCCCTGACATCTACAGGTTATAGCAAAGAACATAAAGATAAAGGATTTCAGTCGGTGTGAAGAACATTAATGTCTCAGCAATTGGAAAAAGCTTTGAAGAATACATATCGGTATTGTTCCATGATATCTATGAGACATTTCCCCAACTTTGAATTGTCACAGCAAAATGAAAAGTAGAAGCATTTGTCATCAAGTTGATTCCAGGTGTCAGTAAGACCACAGAGTGTCTTGGTGAATGATGAAATAAACATTGAAAAGGGATTTCACCCCAGATTTGAATTTTTCTCATCGAAAGGACATTTGATGTGACAGTGCCAGTTTCAAAGGAGGCGTCATTCGTGCTTCATTAATGGCGCAATGGGATAAAAAAGTAATGATAGTAGTGTTTTAATCAATTCCTCATTTTTGAATTGATTGTTGGTGAATTGGCAAGCTGAACAAAGAACCAAGACAATTTTTTAGTCTGAGGAGCTCAAGTAGAATATTGTAAGTAGTTGCTTCTCTATTTTTAATATTTTGATTCTATAAGCTTGAAAAAATGGAGTCTTCTAGTTCTAGAAAGGGTAAGGGTAGAAAACTTGGTGAGATTAGTCAGGTGAAGGGAAAGAAGCAAAAGACTAATACAGAGCGTGAGGGAACTGAAAGGAAGTTAAGCCAAGACCTTATTGATCAACTACCTGGTTCAGGGCCTAAAGCTAGAAGGTTCGAACAACTTAGGGTAGAAGTTGATAAGCTAGATGATAAATGCAAGTTCATAGGTGATGTCTAGACTGCTGTAAGGGGGTATGAGCTTTTCAATTTCCACTACCATAAGAGGAATCATTTTGAGCCAATCTTTAATCCATGGAGGTTGAATGTAGGGAAATTGGCATGCCCTAATGTATTCATTAATGCTAAATTGGTAAAATTGCTTGCTGATCATTATGATCCAAAGTATAAAGCAATATGTGATCCTTTTGGAAAACCACAGATACATGTGTCAAAAGAAGCAATTGATGAGGTTTTCAAATTGGAAGGGTTTTGCAACGAGGAAATTAACTGTGAAGAGTTGTAGAAGGAATTTTCCAGAATGGATACGAGTTACAAGGGTTGGAGGTTACCAATTCATAGGGTTAAACAGGGTAACAAGCCAGAGCCTTTGGAAGATAGTGAGGGGCCTCCTTATCATGTAGATTTGTTTGAACCCTATATGAAGTACACATATTTTTCAGTGTGTCAAGTGTTAGGGATGGATGCTCCTGAATTCATGTCAATGGTGCCAATGGTTATTACAGCAGATATTCAATCTCACAATTCCAGGCCATTTGATTATGCTTCATATATTTCTAAGGAGCTTGATTCAAGATTGATGGCTATAAAGAGTGAAGATTTTATTGTTCATCTCAGGAATTATTCTTTGTTGATGCACATGGTGTTATATTTCAGACACGAGTTAGGTGTATAGCCTCCAGAAATGAGAATTTCTCATATTGGTAAGGAGGGCGAAGTATTGCCTGTTCAGTTATGGACTGCCATTTGGGATAGTAGGTTTGTTGGTTCTAGTTTTATTCATTTTGAAGAGCATTTTGTAAATACATTGTATAAATTGTATCATTATCCTTGTAATCATTCATTGACTGATGAGATCAAAAGATTCCTTCGGCCTAAAGACTTCAATGGGCCAATTGACCATAATTGGGGAGATTGGTATTGTTTAGAGGGAGCTACAGTAATCAGAGTGTATGGATTTGAAGATGCTCCTTTCATTCTGCCAAGGACAGTTCCAAACAGGGTTGCATACTTGGAAATTGTCAGACAAATGGATTTCTGTAGTGTGATGCATTTCAATTCTTTTGGGAAGCAGGATTTTATGCCTAGTACTTTATGCGTTGGTGATTTCACTGTATTCGCTAAAGAGGGAAATAATTCAATCCTTGATAGATTGCTGCATTATAATATGAAAAGAGGACCAACCAGGAAATACTTTGACCCTAAAGGATATATCAATTCATCCAAAGAGAGGATTAACTTTGGAGGGTATCAGCATGTACCCTATCCTTTTGATGATATGATTAGAAATCAGGATGAAGATGAAGCAGAAATGGTAGTTGAAATATATAACCAAGGGTTATAGGATACTGAGTTATTGTCTTCTGGAGATGAAGAAGCACCAAGAGCTAATGTGCCACAGGGTAGAACAGAAAAGGTATCCAGGATGAGGACTCGGCAGTATGTTTTCCCAGTGAGAGAACAGAGTGTTGAAAGTGGTGATGTTGATGCTAGGCACATGGAGTACAAATCATTTGTTTCTGATGATGAGTTTATACATTCCCCTGAGTTCAAAGCATTCTTGTACAAGAATAAGAGGAAGGAAATAAGAGAGAATGTTGATGATATCACTTCTAGAAATGAGGAACAATTGTTGGCTCAATTGAGAAAATGTGTGGATGATGAAATGAT
Source organism: Sequoia sempervirens (assembly GCA_007258455.2). Classification (NCBI taxonomy): domain Eukaryota; kingdom Viridiplantae; phylum Streptophyta; class Pinopsida; order Cupressales; family Cupressaceae; genus Sequoia; species Sequoia sempervirens. The sequence continues at coordinate 760,816,445 of VDFB02270651.1, forward strand.
AAATATGACTCGTGAAGTGGGGAGAAAAATGTTGGAGGATGTTGGTGTCATGATATTTCCTAGCCTTGATTTGAATTTTGCATTGGTCTTTGATAGTTTCTTGAAGGGTAGTAATGCTACTCATAAGCTCGATAAGGAAAAGTTTTTAGAAGTGTATACGGGTTCCAAGTATAATATTGATGAGGGATCAATGTTGATATGGGCTTTGTACCCATCCCATAGGAAATCAGTGGCACTTGATACAGAGAAGGCATTTGGCAATTTCTTGACTCTAAAAGCTAGAGAAGTTGATCCTATAGCTACTGCTGATATTGGGGTAAATATTGCAAAGTTGAATAAAACACAGATTCAATTATTGATAAAAGAAAGAGAAATGTATAAAGCAAATAATGAGAAATTTTTGAGAGAAAATGGCAGACTCAAAGACTTGGTTGGTGTTTCAATGGGGACAACCAAAATGATCACTCAAGGAGAAAGCTCTCAGGCAAAAGACCACTGGGTAGGGTCAAGTGCTTATTCTCAGAGGAAGCATGATGCTATTGCTGCAATTGTCAAGAAGAGGCTGGATCATTTGACATCCTAGTTGAATAAATTGTGGGGAAAATACTCTCATACTCTTGCTGGATTGAAGGAGCACACAAGGATGGATGGACGAATCATGGAGAAATTTCATGAGTTGGCTCAAAGTGATGAAGCTAGAAGTTCTGCACTTGAAGCTTCAAATCACATGATCAATCGCCATCAAAATTTCTATAATGAATTGCAAGGAGATGAACAGGGGTTAATTGCAGCTAATAAGAAAATTGTAATTACATTTTCTAATGATAATGGGGATTTGAAAGAGGCCACCAGATGGAAAAATGAATGTGAGTCAATGTTGAATGAAATTATGAAGATAGTTTCTGCAGAGGATACAACATTGGAAGAAGTGAGTAAGCAAAATGAGGAAATGGTCAAGATGGAAGTTACAATCCAAAATGTTGTTGGAGATGTGGATACACATGAATGTGAGGATTATTTGGACCACCTCAATAAGACTCACTTATGGTTAAATAGAGCTTAATTATTCTCTATCTTTTGTTTTATAATATGTATTCTCTATTTTTGAAAGGATGTGTCCTTTCATATTCTCAATGTATAAATGTCCATTTTGTAAACAATATGCAGATAGATAGAATAGGATAGAGAATAGGGGATACAGTGGAACGCCATGTTTCACAGGGTTCAGACTCTTATGTATGTTTTGAAGCTATGGAGATATCAATGAAAATCATCTGATTTGCTAGCGTATTCTGGTGTCGATTGTTGTGTTGTGCCTATCGAAAGAATTATTTGAGTTGTCTCTAAAATTGATGTTTCTTGGTTATTTAGATCAACATAACAAGTTTATGTTTGGTTTATCAGTACGTATTTGCCATATCTATGTGATTGGTTGATAGGTTATTTCAAGGAAAGATTAAATCCTTTTGATTAATCACAGTAATCAAGGAATTTCATTTAGATCAGTAAGAACTTAATAATCACAATCTTGCATGTTTATACTAGTTATAAACAAAATATGCCAAACAATTTGAATAACCTCCAAAAAGAAGTTAGTTGTTTAAGGTTTCATTAGACTCCATATATTATATAAGGCACTGGTCTCACCATTTCCATCATTTTATTTCATTCATACTTTTTTACATTTGCTAACTGAACATATTAGGGTTTAGTTTTGAAAGCTGGTATACAATATATACCAAATTTGTTTTATTTTTTCCATTTCAATTTGCCATCATGGAAAAATCATGGCATAAAGATAAGATCAGTAGTCAAGTCTGCTTCATTTATTATAGGCACACCTGCCTAGGTCTAGCAGCGCCTGGAGAGTAGAAGGTTTAATTCTTTCAAACCTTGTTCTGTTACCCTAAAACATTGTGAAAGCTTGGCAACCTTTCGTGGTTTAAACCTGTGTTTTTGAGAGCTAACAAATTGGTGACTCTACTGGGGATAACAAAGAATCTGCACCTTAATCATAGAGTCATAAGTCCTATATACAGACTCTGCTGGGAATAATAAGTAACAATATTTTTTCTCACTTTTAAGAAAGTGAGTGGTGTCTCTAATTAAGCATTGTAATATGAATGGAAGAAGATCTCAATTTAGGGGAGGGCATTCTAGAGCTCCTCCTGGTAATAGTAAGTGGATGCATAAAAATGATAATGTTGACAAGGGTAAAGGGAACAGTGAGGACAAGTGCTTAACAAACAAAGATAAATCATTGATACCTTTTGGTGAGAATTGTTTTGACACATGGATAGATAATTCATCTGAAGAGCCCTGTACCCTAAAAGATCAAAGAAATCCTTTTTACAATCCTTAGAAAATTTTTGAATTTGAAGCTAGAAAACAGGCTGAATTTGAAGTCGAACGACTCAGAGTTCAATATGAATATGACCAAAAAATGGAAGGTAATCAGAGTGGACTTGCTAATCAGGAAATTCAACAAGAAGATTATGAATATTTAAGTTATGAGGAAGTTAGGGCACAATATTAATCTCAGAGAAAGGAAAGGGAAGAGCAAGAAAAGGCCCAAATGATTCAAGCAATGAGGGAATTCAAACTGCTAAAAGCTCAGAACATTCCACACACATCTAGTTTTCCCCCAAAATATGTACCACCCCATAAATAGGGTAATCATGGTGCGGGGTATTTTGAACCACCAAGGATTCCTCACCATCAAATTGGGAATCAATATAGACAACCAAATCATCCACCTTATGTTCCCACACAACATCCAAATAATTATCCACCTCCTAGTCAACATCATGTGCCACAACAAAATATGCAGTACAATAATCCTATGTACCAATATCATCACCCACCTAATCCTCCTCCTTATCAATATACAACCATGATCAGACAATTTGATCTAGTAGGGTTTCAATTATACCCATATCCCATGGACAGCAGTTGGAGAGGTTTAGTACCCAAGTTTACAGGCAATATTGCAATCACTGTTGAGGATCATTTAAGAAGTTTCAATGCTTTTATTCAGGATTTGGATGTACCTGATGAAGATTTGCATATGAGATTATTCATGATGTCCCTTATTGAAGAAGCTAGGGATTGGTTCAATAGCCTGGCAACAGCTTCTATTTATTCTCTCCAGATATTTCAAGACCAATTCCTTGGACAATTTGAGAATTTGAGTGCACCAAATGCCGCTCTCCATGAACTAATGCAAATTCAAAAAGGTCAGAATGATTCAATCTTTGATTTTAACAGAAGATTCAATAAACTACAGAGTAGAATACCTCCAGGATCAAAGTTACCTGACTCTATAGCATTAAGTGTTTACCTGAATGCATTTGACCCTAAAACAAGGTATGAGCTGAGAAATAGGTTCCCAAGGGACTTAGTTGAAGCACAAAAGATAACATTAACAATTGAGAATAATAGAAAGACTGCTGGGATAATGAATAAGAGAGACAACCCTCGAGTTCCTCAACAAAATAATAATTATCAGTATAAGTAGGAGAACACATATAGGAATGAAAGACCAAGGCCAGGGTTACATGATATGCCCTATAACACAAACTGGAAGGATGGGAAACCTATAACAGATAGGCTTGGAAGCAAAGAAACTCCTGATCCATTGAAGAAGAAGGGAACATATATGGTGAATAACAATTATTTTTGTGAGGCTTGTGATAAGCCACATTCCCCTGAATATTGTGTTGTAGCTCAAAGAATGCAAGAAGAAGGATTGCTAATTGGAGATAATGGAGAAGATCATATGATCTACTTGACTTCAAATGCTTCTCATCATGTTGAGGAGAGGTACTCATCTTTGGAGGAGGGAGGTTATGAGTATGACATTGCAGAATGAAGGTACAATGTACATATGGCTGAGCAGTATGTTTTTTCTGACTCTGAGGATGATTATGTAGAACCACAATCTGTTGAGGTGCCTGCTCACAATAATGTGAGGAGACTTACTAAAGAAGAGATAGAAAAATTGACTATTGATGCAGTAGAAGAAGCTAAGAATAAGTATTGGTTGAGGAACAGGACAGTAAATGAGAAGGAAGGTGTCCCTAGGGGTATCTTTATGAAAGATCAGAAAATTGTGCAAGGAGTTTCAAACAAAACTGAAAACAAACAAAGTGAAGAAAGTAAACAAAATCCTGTCCAAAAGGATGCAGTAAAAGAGCTACATAAAGAAATTCAAAAAAATGATTAGTTAGGTAGAGGAGAAAAAAAGTAAACAAAAGAGAAACATTAGAACAGAAGAAAGTAATTAAGATAGAAGGTTCTTCTTTTGATTTTACTCAAGCCTTGTCTCAGGTAAAGATGTATGTCCCACTTCTAGAAATGATGAAAATTAAGGAGTACAGGGACAGTGCAATGCAATTGATAACAAATGAGAGTTTAAAACATGTAAGTACTGAAAATAAAATGGTTGCAAAAAATAAGCAAGATAAAGTAAACGTCCTAGAAATCTACTTGAGTAATGTATTGACAAGCCTGCCACAGGTTGATCCTTTCTTTATCACACTACTCATAAATAATAAATTATTGAGGAATTGTATGATAGATTCTGGTGCCGCCATGAATATTATGCCAGTAGGAGTGATGAAACAACTAGGCATGTGGGTGGATACATATGAAGGAAAGTGTTATGCAACGGATAACTGACCTGTTCTTGTGGTTCGTTTAATGAAAGATGTAGAAGTCAAGTTAGCTGCCTACCCTCAAGTAGCTTACAATATTGATATAACAATTATAGACACCCCTCAATTCGGTATGCTTTTATCAAGGAAATGGACAGTGGCTATTGGTGGAAATGTCCAGTTCTATCTGTCTTATGCAACCATTCTTGTAAATGGCCAAGAAGTGAAACTGTATAGGGAGCCAAGGATGAATTAGCTCATTGATTATGTGCCACAAGACCAAATTAATTGTTTTTGTATGTTGATCTTGGGTGTTTCAAAATAGAACCAGCACAACCAGAATTGACTAATAGTGATCCTATTGAGAAGCATTCTGTAAGGAACCACAATGGTGTGTGGAAGATGTATTTCAATGGAGCTTGCAGCCAAGAAGGCAATGGAGCTAGGATAGTATTTGTTTCGCCTGATGGTAATACATTTAAGTATTCATTCTGTTTAACTTTTGAATGCACGAATAATGTGGCGGAATACAAAGCTCTGTTAACTAGATTGAATATAGCGGTGAAACATAAAATAAAGTTGCTGGTAGTTCTAGGAGATTCTGAGTTAGTTATCTCGCAAGTTAAGGCAAAGTATACCGCAAAAAATAAAAGATTAAAACAATACAGAAATGCAGTATGGGATACAATAGAATTGCTTGATTCTTTCTCGATTGAGTGGGTAGATAGATCGAATAATATAATGGCAGATTTTCTAGCTAATGTAGCATTGAAGAGAGATGATATTACGCTGGCAGGAGTGTCACAAATTGAATTCAAAACAAGGCCTGTTGTGCCTGATAATGTATATAGCTTTCAAGTTTTTAATGATGACACTGATCTTTTAAAATTTCTTCATTGTATAGACTAGTATGAAGCTCAAGAGATCGATTTCAATGCCTTTGTTGAAGAAGTTGGTGGAAAAGAGACAGTCTTTGGAAAAGAGATCTTGCAGCTTAAAAAAAATGAGATTCCTAAAGGCTTGGTGGCATTAGAGAGGGTATATGATGGAAGTGATTGGTCTTTAATGAAGCAGACACTAGTTGGAAGGGATGATATTGAAGAAATTAATTTGGGAACTGAGATGGCACCAAAAAAGGTGTACATAGGTAAAAGGATCAGTCCTGCAATTAGAAAAATGCTGATTGAATTGTTGAGAAAGTATAAACATGTATTTGCTTTGTCTTATGAAGATCTGAAAGCATATAGAGAAGACTTGTTTCAGCATGAAATACCATTGAAGCCAGATGCTAAACCATTCATACAAATGCAAAGGCCTATAAATCCAACTCTAGAACCTAAAATGCAGGAGGAATTGGCAAAGCTCAGAGACAGTGGAATCATTAAGCCAATCAGACATTCAACATGGGTGTCAAATTTGGTCCCTGTCAGAAGGAAAAATGGAGATATCAGATTATGTGTAGATTTCAGAAATCTAAACATAGCGTCCCTCAAAGATAATTATCCTGTCAAAAAGAAAAATGGAGATATCAGATTATGTGTAGATATCAGAAATCTAAAGATAATTATCCTTTGCCTAACATGGAGGCCATATTGCATAAGGTGACAGGCTGCGAATTGTTGTCCATGATGGACAGACTTTTAGGGTATAATCATGTTAAAGTTAAAGAGTCTGAACAATAAAAAATTGCATTCACAACCCCTTGGGGAACATATGTTTATCTGAGGATGCCATTTGGTCTTACTAATGTAGGGGCAACTTTTCAAAGAGCCATGGATGTGGCTTTTGCTTATTTGATCAATGTTCTCATGGTGGTGTATCAGGACGATCTCACTACTTACTCTAAGAAGGTTGAGGATCCTGTTCATCATTTGGAAAAGGTATTTATAAGAGCCCTTGAATATGGTATTAGCTTAAACCCCAAGAAATGTAATTTTGCTGTCACAGAGGGTAAGCTTTTAGGGCACATTGTTTCAAAGGAAGGGATTAGGATAGACCCTGAAATGGTGGAGGCTATTGACAAAATTCTTGTCCCTAAAACTATTAAGGCGATACAATCATTCTTTGGATAGATAAATTTTGTTAGGAGATTTGTCTCTAACTTTGCTGAGATTGTTAAACCCATAGCAAGAATGTTGAGGAAAATACAAAAGATAGAATGGACTGTAGAAGCCTTGGAAGCTTTTGTATCTATAAAACGAGCCATCAAAGAGGCTCCTATTCTCAAGTCACCTAACTTTTCAAAACCTTTCCAAATTTTTTCATTTGCTTCAATGCATACTATTGCAGCTGTTATGCTACAAAAGAATGAAGATGGTCATGAGCAGCCAATATCTTTTTTCAGTAAGTCATTATAGGGTTTTTAATTAAAGTATGATATAATGGAGAAGCAAGCATTTGCATTGGTGAAAGATGTAAAAGCTTTCAGACCATACCTGGTTGGAGCAAAGTTAGTTGCTTATGTTCCTCATGCAGCAATAAAGGATATCCTAACACAGTCTGAAGTAACAGGTAAAAGATGCAAATGGATTAACAAGATCTAGGAATTTGACTTGGAGATTCAAATTACTAAACTGGTCAAAGGTCAAGGTTTTGCTAGACTAATGGTAGAGGCAAATATTGAAGAAAATCATATTTGTAGTGTAGAAGAAGAAGTAATTGCAAGCATTGAGCATAATCAATGGTATACAGATATCATGCATTATCTTAAACATATGAAGTGTCCGGAAGGATTGAATGATAACCAGAAAAGAACACTAAAGTTGCAGGTGTCTAAATATGTTTTTATGGATGGAGATTTATTTTGGAAAAATAGGGATGGTGTATTATTATTGTGTCTAGATTAATTTCAAGCTAAACATGTTTTGAGTGAAATGCATGAATGACTATGTGGAGGACATTACTCAGCAAAGACAACAGCGCATAAAATTCTCAGGATAGGCTATTATTGGCCTATGATTTTTAATGACTCTTTTGCATATGTGAGAAAATGTGAAGCTTGCTAGAAGTTCTCTGGGAAATTGAAATATCAGGGAGCTTTTCCATTAAGACCTTTATAGGTTGATGCCCCTTTTCATCAATGGGGAATTGATTTTATCAGAGAAATACAAGAAAAATCAAGTGGTGGACATAGGTGGATATTGGTGGCCACTAATTATTTCACCAAGTGGGTAGAGGCCATTCCAACTAAACAAGCTACAAGTAGGTTGGTGACGCAATTCTTGATGGATAATATTATTACTAGGTTTGGTACACCAATGAGGTTGATTATAGATAATGGGATGTGTTTTAGATCAGATGAATTCAGAAGCTTCTGTAACTCATTTGGTATTACCATTTCATATGCAGCCCCTTATCATCCATAGGCTAATGGACAAGCAGAATCTAGCAACAAGAGTCTTCTAAAGATTATAAGAAGGATGTTAGGTCAAAATAAGAAGGCTTGGGATTCAAAATTAAGATTGGCTGTATGGGTTGATAGAATTAAGTTGAAGAAGGCAATTGGGAAGTCCCCATTTGAGTTAGTATATGGAGCACAAGCCAGGATACCTTTGAAAAACTTGTTACCAGTTTACAGGTTTGTTCTTCAGGAAGATTTGGATATTCCTGAACCCATGGAGGAAAGAATGGAGCAGCTAGCTGAATTGGATGAAATGAGGAGAGTGGCTCAAAACCAAAATATAAAGTTGCAGAAGCAGATGAAATATTTATTTGACAAAAAAGCAAAGGATAGGAAATTTGGAGAAAGTGATCTGGTACTAATGTGGAATGCAAGGTGCCAGGAGAAGGGAAAACATGGGAAGTTTGAAGCCTTATGGCTAGGGCCTTTTGTGGTGGTTGGAAAGAAAGGCGAAGACTCATACTATTTGCAGAATATGGCTGGTGAAGATCAGGAATTGCTTGTACATGGGAAATTTTTGAAACATGTTTTCTCTTAAAGTAATACAGAGGATTAAAGGTTGCCAGTGCATGGACAACTTTTCATGATCCTCTTTGAAATTCTTTTCCATGCACAGTAGTTTAGGAAATAAAAGGAGCAGGATTTGCAAGTACATGGACAATCCTGATTTTCCTTCTTTTGAAATAAAATTTTCCATGTACAGTAGTATAGGGTCTCATTCATTGCCATTGCCATTTGTTCCATTCTACTCACATGTTCCATCGCTTTGAGTTTGGTCTGTTCACCCAGAAATTTGAATCCTTGAAATGATCTTACTATCATTCATCCCCAGACGGAGCCACTGTTAGAACTTTAAAATTTTGAAAATTTTTACAGTTTATTGCATCCAAGAGTTCTAGCATTGAGTCCTCATCATAAGCATCAAAGTCCCTCTTTGTATTGTCTTGCTTTTTTTCTGTCATAAAATCCTTTGAATCCATCAAGTCTTTCATTTTTCATTAAAAAACCCGAATCGGCAAGACATTGTAAAAGTCTCCTCGACCTGATTTTTCACTAATATACGTTTGTTGTAGACTATCACCAAGATAATTTGCTTGTTTCGGTGACAAAAGGAATCATTTTGGCAAAGGGGAGTCATTGTCGGAGTGAATTCATAGTGAATGCAATGTGTTTCACCTACCGGTGCATGTGGAAGTTTATCGCTTAAGATAAAGGTGTTCAGGAAAATGTTTCGACAAACTAATTTTTCTTGCCGACAGGCATCCAGAAAAAAGTATATCAGCATATGTTGGGGCATTGATGTAATGTTAGGGTGAAGACAATATGTCATACTAACTAATGCATAAAGGGGTCATTTTGGCCAGACTGATTGGTATCGGTGTGAACCCATAACGAAGTCATTTTGTCTTACCGACTGGTTTGCAAGCAATTGTCTTGGTAAGACTTGTGTGCATCGGGGAAGGTCTTAGCAAAGTGATTATTTTTTCGTCGAACCAAGTTCAAGGATATTCAAAAGTTATCAAATAGAAGTTATAGAGTCTTGTCGAGTTAGAACTTATGCTGATAGAGATTTGCATTACCAGGACAGGAACTTTTCGGTATAGGTTTCACCGAAGTATGAATATTATATTGACAGGTAATTTTGGGTGAGTTTTTTCGAATAGGAGTAATCTGGAGGAGTGATTTTGGTAAGACATTTGGTGTTGGTATAAGTCTTCCCGAAGTTTCATTCTTTTTCCAAAAGTATTGTTTCAATGGTTGGACTTATTTCTTCGGTGAGAAAACTTGGTGGACATGCCGAAATGAGAATTCATCAATGAAAGGGTGAATTTGTCTCAGCAAATGAAAATACATTGAAAAGTACATATCGGTAAGATGCAAAGATATCTTTATAACATCTTCCCGACTTTGAAAGTCACAATGAAGCGGGTGAAATGAAGATTGCATCGAAAAGAGTATAATTTTGTCTTGGCGACCCAATGTAAATAAAGACTTTCAGTGAAATAGGATGAAGTTTGTGAGAGGTTTCCCCGACATCTGCAGGTTATAGCGAAGAACATAAAGATAAAGGATTTCAGTCGGTGTGAAGAACATTAATGTCTCAGCGATTGGAAAATGCTTTGAAGAATACATATCAGTATTGTTCCATGATATCTATGAGACATTTCCCCAACTTTAAATTGTCACAGCGAAATGAAAAGCAAAATCATTTGTCATCAGGTTGATTCCAGGTGTCGATAAGACAACAGAGTGTCTTGGCAAACAATGAAATAAATGTTGAAAAGGGATTTTGACCCAAATTTGAATTTTTCTCATCGAAAGGATATTTGATACGATAGTGCCAGTTTCAAAGGACACGTCATTCGTGCTTCATTAATGGCACGATGGGATAAAATAGTAATGAAAGTAGTGTTTTAATCAATTCATCATTTTTGAATTCATTGCTGGTGAATTGGAAAGCTGAACAAAGAACCAAAACAGTTTTTCAGTCTAAGGAGCTCAAGTAGAATACTATAAGTAGTTGCTTCTCTATTTTTCATATTTTGATTATCTAAGCTTGAAAAAATGGAGTCTTCTAGTTCTGGAAAGGGTAAGGGTAGAAAACTTGGTGAGAGTAGTCAGGCAAAGGGAAAGAAACAAAAGAATGATACAGAGCATGAAAGCACTGAAAGGAAGTTAAGCCAAGACCTTATTGGTCAACTACCTAGTTCAGGGCCTAAAGCTAGAAGGTCCACACAACTTAGGGCAGAAGTTGATAAGCTAGATGATAAATGCAAGTTCATAGGTGATGTCTAGACTGCTGTAAGGGGGTATGAGCTTTTCAATTTCCACTACCATAGGAGGAATCATTTTGAGCCAGTCTGTAATCCATGGAGGTTGAATGTAGGGAAATTGGTATGCCCTAATATATTCACTAATGCTGGATTGGTAAAATTGCTTGCTGATAATTATGATCCAAAGTATAAAGCAATATGTGATCCTTTTGGAAAACCACAGATACATGTTTCAAAAGAAGCAATTGGTGAGGTTTTCAAATTGGAAGGGTTTTGCAACGAGGAAATTAACTGTGAAGAGTTACAGAAGGAATTTTCCAAAATGGATACGAGTTACAAGGGTTGGAGGTTACCAATTCATAGGGTTAAATAGGGTAACAAGCTAAAGCCTTTGGAAGATAGTGAGGGGCCTCCTTATCATGTAGATTTGTTTGAACCCTATATGAAGTACACATATTTTTCAGTGTGTCAGGTGTTAGGGATGGATGCTCCTGAATTCATGTCAATGGTGCCAATGGTTATCACAGCAGATATTCAATACCACAATTCCAGGCCATTTGATTATGCTTCATATATTTCTAAGGAGCTTCATTCAGATTGATGGCTATAAAGAGTGGAGCTTCTATTGTTCATCTCAGGAATTATTCTTTGTTGATGCACATGGTGTTATATTTCAAACAGGAGTTAGGGGTATGGCCTCCAAAAATGAGAATTTCTTAGATTGGTAAGGAGGGTGAAGCATTGCCTATTCAGTTATGGACTGCCATTTGGGACAATAGGTTTGTTGGTTCTAGTTTTATTCATTTTGAAGATCATTTTGTAAATACATTGTATAAATTGTATTATTATCCTTGTAATCATTCATTGACTGATGAGATCAAAAGATTTCTTTGGCCTAAAGACTTCAATCCGCCAATTGACCATAACTGGGGAGATTGGTATTGTTTAGAGGGAGCTACAGTAATCAGAGTGTATGAATTTGAAGATGCTCCTTTCATTCTGCCAAGGATAGTTCCAAACAGGGTTGCATACTTGGAAATTGTTAGACAAATGGATTTTTGTAGTGTGATGCATTTCAATTCTTTTGGGAAGTAGGATTTTATGCCTAGTACTTTATGCTTTGGTGATTTCACTGTATTCGCTAAAGAGGGAAATAATTCAATCCTTGACAGATTGCTGCATTATAATATGAAAAGAGGACCAACCAGGAAATACTTTGACCCTGAAGGATATATCAATTCAGCCAAAGAGAGGATTAACTTTGGAGGGTATCAGCATGTACCCTATCCTTTTGATGATATGATCAGAAATTAGGATGAAGATGAAGCAGAAATGGTAGTTGAAAGATATAACCAAGGGTTACAGGATACCGAGCTATTGTCTTCTAGAGATGAAGAAGCACTAAGAGCTAATGTGCCATAGGGTAGAATAGAAAAGGTATCTAGGATGAGGACTCAACGATATGTTTGCCTAGTGAGAGAACATAGTGTTGAAAGTGGTGATGTTGATGCTAGGCACATGAAGTATAGATTGTTTGTTTCTGATGATGAGTTTATACATTCCCCTGAGTTCAAAGCATTCTTGTATAAGAAGAAGGGGAAGGAGATAAGAGAGAATGTTGATGATATCACTTCTGGAAATGAGGAACAATTGTTGGCTCAATTGAGAAAATGTGTGGATGATGAAATGATAAATATGACTCCTGAAGTGGGGAGAAAAATGTTGGAGGATGTTGGTGTCATGATATTTCCTGGCCTTGATTTGAATTCTGCATTGGTCTTTGATAGTTTCTTGAAGGGTAGTAATGCTACTCATAAGCTTGATAAGGAAAAGGTGACAGAAGTGTATACGGGTTCCAAGTATAATATTGATGAGGGATCAATGTTGATATGGTCTATGTACCCATCCCACAAGAAATCAGTAGTACTTGATAAAGAGAAGGAATTTGGACATGTCTTGACTCTAAAAGCTAGAGAAGTTGATCCTGTAGCTACTGCTGATATTGGGGTAAATATTGCAAAGTTGAATAAAGCACAGATTCAATTATTGATAAAAGAAAGAGAAATGTATAAAGCAAATAATGAGAAATTGTTGAGAGAAAATGACAGACTCAAAGACTTGGTTGGTGTTTGAATGGGGAAAACCAAAATGATCACTCAAGGAGAAAGCTCTCAGGCAAAAGACCACTGGGTAAGGTCAAGTGCTTATTCTCAGGGGAAGCATGATGCTATTGCTGCAATTGTCAAGAAGAGGCAGGATCATTTGACATCCTGGTTGAATAAATTGTGGGGAAAATACTCTCATACTCTTGCTACATTGAAGAAGCACACAAGGATGGATGGACGAATCATGGAGAAATTTCATGAGTTGGCTCAAAGTGATGAAGCTAGTAGTTCTGCACTTGAAGCTTCAAATCACATAATCAATCACCATCAAATATTCTATGATGAATTGCAAGGAGATGAACAGGGGTTAATTGCAGCTGCTAAGAAAACTATAATTACATTTTCTGATGATAATGGGGATTTGAAATAGGCCACCAAATGGAAAAATGAATGTGAGTCAATGCTAAATGAAATCATGAAGATAGTTTCTGCAGAGGATATAGCATTGGAAGAAGTGAGTAAGCAAAATGAGGAAATGGTCAAGATGGAAGTTACGATCCGAAATGTTGTTGGAGATGCGAATACATATGAACGCAAGGATTATTTGGACCACCTCAATAAGACTCACTTATGGTTAAATAGAGATTTATTATTCTCTATCTTTTGTTTTATAATATGTATTTTCTATTTCCGAAAGGACGCATCCTTTCATATTCTCAATGTATAAATTTCCATTTTGTAAACAATATGCAGATAGATAGAATAGGATAGAGAATAGGGGATATAGTGGAATGCCATGTTTCATAGGGTTGATACTTTGATGTATGTTTTGAAGCTATGGAGATATCAATGAAAATCATCTGATTTGCTTGCGTATTCTGGTATTGATTGTTGTGTTGTGCCTATTGAAAGAATTATTTGAGTTGTCTCTAAAATTTATGTTTCATGGTTATTTAGATCAACATAACAAGTTTATGTTTGGTTTATCAGTACGTATTTTCCGTATCTGTGTGATTGGTTGATAGGTTCTTTCAAGGAAGGATTGAATCCTTTTGATTAATCACAGTAATCAAGGAATTTCATTTAGATCAATAAGAAGAACTTAATAATCACAATCTTGCATGTTTATACTAGTTATAAACAAAATATGCCAAACAATTTGAATAACCTCTAGAAAGAAGTCATTTGTTTAAGGTTTCATTAGACTCCATATATTATATAAGGCACTGGTTCACCGTTTCCATCATTTTATTTCATTCATACTTTTTTACATTTGCTAACTGAACATATTAGGGTTTAGTTTTGAAAGCTGGTATACAATATATACCAAATTTGTTTTATTTTGTCCATTTCAATTTGCCATCATGGACAAATCATGGCATGAAGATAAGATTAATAGTCAAGTCTACTTCATTTATTAAAGGCACACCCACCTAGGTCTAGCAGCACCTGGAGAGTAGAAGGTTTAATTCTTTCAAACCTTGTTCTGTTACCCTGAAACATTGTGAAAGCTTGGCAACCTTTCGTGGTTCAAACCTGTGTTTTTGAGAGCTAACAAATTGGTGACTTTACTGGGGATAACAAAGAATCTACACCTTAATCATAGAGTCATAAGTCCTATATACAGACTCTACTGGGAATAATAAGTAACAATATTTTTTCTCACTTTTAAGAAAGTGAGTGGCGACTCTAATTAAGCATTGCAATATGAATGGAAGAATATCTCAATTTAGCGGAGGTCATTCTGGAGCTCCTCCTGGTAATAGTAAGTGGATGCATAAAAATGATAAGGTTGACAAGGGTAAAGGGAAAAGTGAGGACATGTGCTTAACAAACAAAGATAAATCATTGATACCTTTTGGTGAGAATTGTTTTGACACATGGAAAGATAATTCATCTGAAGAACCTTGTACCCGGAAGATTAGAGAAATCCTTTTTACAATCCTCAGAAAAATGTTGAATTTGAAGCTACAAAACAAGCTGAATTTGAAGCTAGATTTGAAGTTGAATGACTCAGAGTTCAATATGAATATGACCAAAAAATGGAAGGTAATCAGAGTGGACTTGCTAATTAGGAAATTCAACAAGAAGATTATGAATCTTTAAGTTATGAGGAAGTTAGGGCACAGTATGAATCTCAGAGAAAGGAGAGGGAAGAGCAATAAAAGGCCCAAATGATTCAAGCAATGAGGGAATTCAAACTACTAAAAGTTCAAAACATTCCACACACATCTAGTTTTCCCCCAAAATATGTACCACCCCATAAATAGGGTAATCATGGTGCGGGGTATTCTGAACCACCAAGCATTCCTCGCCATCAAATTGGGAATCAATATAGATAGCCAAATTGTCCACCTTATGTTCCCACATAACATCCAAATAATTATCCACCTCCTGGTGGGCATCATGTGCCACAGCAAAATATGCAGTACAATAATCCTATGTACCAATATCAGCACCCACCTAATCCTCCTCATCAATATACAACCATGATCAAACAATTTGATCTAGCTGGGTTTCAATTATACCCATATCCCATGGACAGTAGTTGGAGAGGTTTAGTACCCAAGTTTATAGGCAGTAATGCAATCACTGTTGAGGATCATTTAAGAAGTTTCAATGCTTTTATTCAGGATTTGGATGTACCTTATGAAGATTTGCATATGAGATTATTCATGATGTCCCTTATTGAAGAAGCTAGGGATTGGTTCAATAGCCTGGCAACAACTTCTATTTATTCTCTCCAGATATTTCAAGATGAATTCCTTGAACAATTTTGGAATTTGAGTGCACCAAACATCGCTCTCCATGAACTAATGCGAATTCAAAAAGGCCAGAATGATTCAATCTTTGATTTTAACAGAAGATTCAATAAACTGTAGAGTAGAATACCTCCAGGATCAAAGTTACCTGACTCTATAGCATTAAGTGTTTACCTGAATGCATTTGACCTTAAAATAGGGTATGAGCTAAGAAATAGGTTCCCAAGGGACTTAGTTGAAGCATAAAAGATAGCATTAACAATTGAGAATAATAGAAAGGTTGTTGGGATAATGAATAAGAGAGACAACCCTCGAGTTCCTCAACAAAATAATAATTATCAATATAAGTAGGAGAACACATATAGGAATGAAAGACCAAGGCCAAGGTTACATGATATGCCCTATAACACAAACTGGAAGGATGGGAAACCTATAACAGATAGGCCTGGAAGCAAAGAAACTCCTAATGCATTGAAGAAGAAGGGAACATATATGGTGAATAGCAATTATTTTTGTGAGGCTTGTGATAAGCCACATTCCCCTGAATATTTTGTTGTAGCTCAGAGAATGCAAGAAGAAGTATTGCTAATTGGAGATGATGGAGAAGATCATATGATCTACTTGACTTCAAATGATTCTCATCATGTTGAGGAGAGGTACTCATCTTCGGAGGAGGGAGGTTATGAGTATGACATTGCAGAATGAAGGTACAATGTACATATGGCTGAGTAGTATGTTTTTTCTGACTCTGAGGATGATTATGTAGAACCACAATCTATTGAGGTGCCTGCTCACAATAATGTGAGGAGACTTACTGAAGAAGAGATAGAAAATTGACTATTACCGCAGTAGAAGAAGCTAAGAATAAGTACAAAGTTGACCATCTGTCACTTTCCCCAAGCTCGGTCCATCAAACCTCTCTACCTGGGACTCTATTGTGATTTTTCCCTTCTCGAACGACCATCCTTCATCGAAGTTCCTCCCATCAAACCCTGTGCCTCCTCTTGCTAGATTTTTTTCACTTCAACAATTGAGGGGCTCATTGGCTCGAATCCTTCTAGCCTCCAAGCCCCAGACCCCCAACAATTGTTTTTTTTTAATTTGAACTTACCAACCTCTTGAGCCTGTCGTACTCACACTAATAGGGTGTATTAAATGTCATTAGGGGTATAAATACTTAGACCAAGTTTTCCTTTTTTAGATGTTAGGTTGGCCAGAAGAGTTTAGAGTGAGTTTAGAAGAATCCAGTGACTTTGTCTCATGTCGCCCCCACACTCATTTCCTTCATTAATTGATTCTTCATAGATTTGGAACCTACCATCACTAGGTTCTTGAGGTAAGTTTTCCATCCTTCCTCCCGCATTTTTTTTGGTGATTTCACTTTTAAACAATGAATAAAATAGGGTTAAAATGACTTCATTTGGTAGAGGATGGTTGGACCTAAAAATCCCATATGATAAAATTTCAAGAAAGACTCCAAATCATCATAAAAAACTGAATCCAAAACTCCCACGTCCTGATGCCATTCTTCCAATAGAGCACCCATGCCCTCCAAACCCAAGCCTCCCCATCAGCGTTTAGAAAAATTCAAAATTCAAACAAATTTGAAATGGCAACATGTTTCCCAAGGCTCATGACCCCATATCCCCTTTGACAATTCACCATCGGGACTTAACAAAACTTTAACTCTCAGCCTCCATTCATACTTCCTAGGCCCATTCCCATGAGATTCCATCCCCGAGATGCCACATAGTTTTCACCATTTCGAATGGCATAACGACCCCATCCACTCGAGTCTCGGGATCCGCCTTGCTATTTGCTACCTGAGTTGAAAAAAATGAAATGCTATCACTGGTATCTTCTAGGTCTTGGTTCATGGAGTTCCATCTGTGAACCTCCATTGCAACTTCACCACTTCTCACGGTCGTTAGAGGGCTGCCTTCCGCTCTTTGGGTCCTAAGCATCCCAATGCCGCGTGAATAACGAACAACAAAAACTTAAGTATCATAAGCTCCATCAGGTCCCGTATGTCAGAATTCTACCATCAAGACTCTGTCTCATCTCCATCCCACAATTCTCACATGTTCCTAAAACAACATTCCTTTCTATTCATTCATTATCCCAAGATCACATACATTTGGGCCCAAGGCTACATAGAAATGCAAAATAAGCTGCCCCAGTATCCTAATGACTGGATTATATTGTTAGAACTCTCTCAGTAATTACGACATGTACTTACTCTCCTCAACAGTGAGCATTTAGCAAGGATCCCTTATCCCCTTTCATTTTTTCAAGGGATGTACAAGCTAAAAACCTCTCAATGTTGTAGAAATTTAGAGAAGAAATTGGCTGAGTATCATTTCTAGCTACATACCACCTATCCATGAATGGACCCTTATGGGCAGATAAGGAAGGAACTTGGACACGATTACACCCATTTGCATCATGTTGAATATTTCTAGGAAAATTGCAAAGATGATAAGGAGGTGTGCATGAGACATTACATGTGAATGACTGCCTACTTCGTAAAAAAGGTGAACTTGTTTCCTATACCTGATCAAGTTGAGGAAGATGAAAGCATAATTATCAATCTGTTGGAGCAGTTTTCAAAACACACGCCCCACTGAAAGAAGGGACCCTCTTTCAATTTTGTCCTTGATGTTCTGGCCCTTTGATTTTGGGGATTTAGCTTGCCTTAGTATGAGCTTAAGTGTTTATCCTTCTTTTCTTGGTGATCCCTTTACGGTATTCATTGAAAATCTTAAGTTTTGGGCTTATCTCAGGTTTTTCACTGCTGTCAGGAAAATTTGCTCTGGGTGGATTTCCCTAGATCCCTTGTAAGTATGGCTTAGTCTCCGTTATGCCTTGGTTAGGGAATTTCTAGTCTTCATAGAAATCCACCTGGGCCAATTTTTTCTAAAATTTTGTCATCCTATCGAGTTTTCAGATTTTGGCTTGATGTCTTGTTGGTCACATTAATGCCATTTATACGATCTTTGGAGATGGTATTTAGTCAATCTTTGGGGATTCTTATGCCATTATTCTTTATCATCTATGTTCAATTGAGTTGAGGAGTTTATTCTTTGAATGTTGGATGTGATTTGGAGCACTAGGTTTGCAAATTGTTGGATTTGGTGGTGATTTCCTGGGCAATATCATTGTTGTTCTTTGTTAAGCACCAATAAACAGACATTTGTTATTTGTGAGATCAATTTCCACTTCATCAAATGGTATGTACATATTTCCTTGATTTTGATTGATGAATATAAGTAGTGCTTTGGCATTATAGAGTTGCTTGGAGGTCAAATTCGTGTATGTTTGGGCATTTTGTGGCTTGGGTTGCGTGATACTGTCTAATTTATGGTTTCCCAAGTAAGTTTCAAGTTCATTATTTCATTCGCATCTAGACATAGCTTACTTGTGAGCCATAAATAACCTTTTTGAGAACCCAACAGTCGAGTTATCTGAGTCCAAGCTTGCTCTATGCGTTAATGGTCAAAATTTAGGGTTTCATGACTAGGGCATCGCCATTTCATCTTAATTTTCTTTCAAGTGAGCCTAGAATTCAAGGAAGATCTGTAGGAGGTTCAAGTTAAAATGGTTCCATATCCAAGGTCCTCAAATTTGTGATCATTTGATCAATTTGAGCGAAATCGTGAGAGAATGTCGATATTCAGGTTTTCTGTTAGTTTCGATATTTTCCTTTGCTGACAGATTTCCTTGATTTTCTTAGTCCTCTCCGTTTTCTTGAGATTCGTAGTTTTCCAGAGATTCATCTTCCCCATGGATTTTTGTTTCATCTGGATTTTCCTAAAAGTCCTTTGTTCCTTTATTTTCTGAAATATGAAGACTGTCGCTTCGTTCACGAAAATCCGTCCATGTGGACTCCCCCGAAACTTGGTGGAAAATGAAGGATTATGAGATGACATGACTTGGTAAGGAATGACTATGCATTTTATGATTAATTTGGGATATTTTGAAATCTCATATGTTATTTCTTGGTTGATAGTGATCAGGTTAAGTTACTAATAGGTGTTTTCATGTTTATTTCGTTGGAATTTGTCTGGCTAGGAATTTCCCGAAATTCCTCCCTAGCTTGGATTCCGTGGGTGGACCTGAAACTTGAACTTTGATATGATCATTTTATATGAGATTTAATGGAACCTTGCTTATCTTGGGACTCATTTTAAGGATGAATATGTTGTTTATCACTAATTTTTTTGTGTGATCTTTACTATGGTTTCCTTTGTTGATTGTAGTTTGAGTCAAGCAAGCTACTGAGTGATGGAATTATCCCTTCCTCCAGGGCTGCAGAACCTTGGGAATGGTTTGAAGCTTTACAAATAAGGAAAAAGGTTTATAAGAAGATATATAAGTAGGGGAGGAAAATTGAGGATACCCTGACTGATATCTATAATGGATGCATTTCTTTCTTTGAGATCATGACAGGGAGAATGAGTTTTGCACTGAGGCATTTGAGCTTACAACAGTTGAGAAAATGGTGGCATGATGTATATTCTCCAGCTAGTGAAGATCCTGTTACTGAACATCAATTGGATGATATGGCCACCTGTGTTGTAGTTATTGATAAATATCAAACCTATAAGGTTGAGTGGGATAAATCGGTGGAGCAATCAAGAGAAAATATTGAGTCAATCAAAAGGAGACTTAGGATTTTTCCTCTACCACCTACAACTGACTTGGACAAGGTTCTTTTGATGGTGCATGATAGGATGGATCAAAATAAAGAGAAATGAGAAGGTAGTTAATGCAAGGCTACATCATAATTTTTGCTTCCCTATTATTTTGCATGCATTGGTCTAAACTATATTGAAGATCCCAAGCCAACCTGGATGAAGTTCAAGCATTTAATGCATAGTTTATTTTATTTTGAATTTCTCTTGGCTGACTTGTTTTGTGGCCAATTATTATTGTAAACCCTAGCTAGGATGGCATATCTTGGGGGTTTCTATTAATATGGAATTCTACCTCATTTGTAAGGGATAGATATAGACATAGAAACAAATAGATAGCTGATATTGAAGCAAATTAAGCAGTAGAGAAAGAGTTAGAGGTTAGTTTTTTTCAAGAAAATATTGTAACAAAAAACTAGAATTGTTACTTCAGTGGATAATTTGATGCAAGTAATGACATTGTGATTTGGTGCCATACTTGTGTTATTCTTGTCTTGCATGGTTCTTGTTGTTCCATTCTTTAAGATTTCTTGAGAAGTATTAGACGTATGTTAAATTTAGACTTAGACATGATTCAATGATGTTTATGATTTGATGCTTGAAGTGTTTGTAGTGATCCCTGGTCCATACTTTTTGCAGCTAGCTGACTATTAGTTGCTTTGCAAAGTTAGCTTGGACCATATATCTATTGTGCTTAGTTCAATAATGAGCATTTGTTCATTTCAATTACAATAGGGTTTGTTGATGGTGTTTTTTCTACAATAACAACTCAGACAAGATGTAGTATCATATCTCTCTTGAAAGGTAAATCTCTATCAGCAAGCCTCAAGAGATAACCCCAAGGTCTCTAATGTCAAGTCTTGACAATGCATGAGCAACCCAGTGATAGATGCGAAAATGCTAGTAATCACAATGGGACCTTACTACAAGCAAAATGTTGAACCTTAGTCTACCAGATCCACTAATTAATATGATATTTCAATCCGAGTTTAACCCAGTAATTAAAGAAATAACAAAAGATAAAGGGTTTCAAGAGATTTCTAAACTTAGCACTACTCCTAATATTAACAATGTGAATGACAAGCACTGAAATGGACCAATCCCTCAAACAAATTTCTATTTAACCTAGATAAATCTACAATCTTATAGAAACAGTGCAATCTTCTATGGTTTTAAAGATTTTCAAATTATGAACATTTACTCAAACAACCCTTTCTGCAATTGAAATGAATAGATATTCACAACTAAACTAAGCACAATGAATGTAAATTCTAGGCTAACTTTGCAAAGAAACTAACAATCAATTGGTTGCGAAAAGTATGGACTGAGAGATTGCTACAACATTCCAGTATTAAATCACAAACATTATTAAGTCGAATCCAATCTAAGCCATAACCTTCTCAAAGCAATTTTAAAGATAGAACACACACCATGTGAGACAAGAGAATATGAATATGAAACCAAATCAC
Source organism: Sequoia sempervirens (assembly GCA_007258455.2). Lineage (NCBI taxonomy): Eukaryota > Viridiplantae > Streptophyta > Pinopsida > Cupressales > Cupressaceae > Sequoia > Sequoia sempervirens. The sequence goes on from VDFB02270651.1 coordinate 760,838,304, forward strand.
AATGTCATTGCTTGTATTTGAATCATCTACAGTAGCAACAATTTTCTAGCCTTCTGTTACAATATTTGCTTGAGAGCGACTAACTTCTAACTTGCTCTACTTACTTTTTCTCTAGCTACTCTGCTCTATCCTACTTGTATTACTTGACCACAAAAATTTCAATAACCCCCCCACAAATGAGGCGAAAATACCCAATATAAAGAATTCTCCCTCCTGAAATCATGTTGGCCAAGATGATTTTTAAAATAAAGACAAGGGATGGCAAGGCTACCAAGAGAAATTTGAAATAGAATTTAATATGCATCAAATGCATGTGTTTCATCTCAGTCGGGGTGGGATCCTATTGCAACCCAGACCAAAGCATGGCGACATAATGGGGAAGCAAAAATTTTGATGTAGCCTGTGCTAACTCCCTCCTCCCTCATCTTTATTCTGACTCAGCAATTCCTAAACTCTCTTAAGAGTCCCATTCATGTCATCTATTGGCGGCGAAGGAAAAACCTTAAGATGATTTTGAATGGATGTAATGTCTTCTCTCAACTACTTAACTGACCTATCCTAGTCCACCTTGTGCACCACATACTTATCAATAACTGCCAGGTAGGTGGTCACATCATCTAACTGGTGCTCAGAAATGGGATCATCACCAATCGGTGCATAGACATCCTGCCACCATTCCCTCAATTTCTCTAGGCTTAAGTTTTTGGGAGAAATATTCCTCCTCCCTATCATGATCTCAAAGAATGTAATAGAGCCATTGTATACCCCACTTAAGGTATACTCTATCTGTCTTCTTTACTTGTGAATCATCTTCAATTCTTTCTTCTTGATTTGTAATGCCTCAAACCACTCCCAGGGTTCAGTAGCCTTAGGAAAAGGAAGGATCTTATCACTCACCAATCTATCCTTGGTTTATTCCATGATGGTCTTAGTTTTCTGTAGCATCAGGTCTGTGTCTCCTTTATCTTGTGCTATTACCTACTTCATCCAATCCATCGTCATTGCAACATCCTTCCCGGTTGACAAGATTTCCTTAATGGCTTGATTACCTTTTTCTTGAACCCCTTTCAACCAATTGACAGTGGCAAGGGTGGAGGATTTCATCCTTTCCAACTCGGTGATAGTTTCTTAAGGTAGAGGGTTTGCAGCAGAGGAAGAAGGGTTAATGGATTGCAGGGGCTTCATTAAATCCTCCAAGCATTTCTTGAGATTTTCATTTTCTTTCTTAAGCTCCTTCTTGGTCTTCCTTTCTTTCCTTAATTGGTCTACAATAACCATACTTGAGGCCTCATAATCTTCAATATCCTACTCAATCGATGTAGGTCCTATATTAAAATTTCAAATGTTGTAATATTTCCTGACCACATCATCTCTATTCTTGTCGGAAGCAGGGGTGGCGATGTGAACAACTTTGTTATGTGCCTCATCCCTTTCAATTCTTGAGATCACTCTGGCTTTCTTCTTACCTTTATCTTTGCCAATCTTTGCTAGTAATTCATCCCAATTAGGCGTAATGTCTTCTAATACAACTTTTTTCTCTTAATTTCTTTGCCTAACCATTCTAGGACAGTAGGCTCCAATTTCCCTTAACTCGATCCTACTTCTCCTTGTTGAGCTTCTACTATTTCCTCTTCCAAATCTTGTCTTTCAGGATTCTCATCCTTATTTCCTTCCTTCTCAAGCTCAGGTGATGGAAATTTTTCCGCTTCTCCATCCTTTGAGGTGGATTCAACCTCTACATGTGTGAGTGGGGACTCTACATGTGCAACTAGGGGAGACTGTATTGCCTTTTCAATTTTAGCTTATGTAGTAAAGAGTTCTCCTTCATGGAATTCCTCCCCTTCAGTGTCTTGATGTTCATCAACCTTTTCAGCTTCGCTAGGTTCACTTTGGGTTTCATGAACTAGAGGAATGTCATCCTATTGCACATTAGGAGAAACAACTGGGGGAAAGTTAGCCTTAAGCACTCTATCCTTGGGAGAAGGGGTCTTAGACCTCCTTGTATATACCTTGGATTTCTCCTCTGAGCTTTCCATACTCACCACTGGTGGGGGAATTACTTATCCTATAGCCTTAGAGCTTGATTTCTCTGATAATTTGACAATTCTTTTCTTCTTAAGTGGAGGGGTATCAGTCTCAGGGTTCTGCACTTCAACCTCTTCCTATTCAGATCTTTTGGTTCTTGTCCTCTTCTTTGCCTTTGGCTTTCTTTGCTTTTCTATTTCCTGGACTTCCTCTCCTTGGGAACTCTTTATCTTGATCTTGGATGGAGAGTCCAACTTACCTTTTCCCTTAGGGTCCTACTTAGCTGACTCTTCATAAGTGGAGTGGGAATCTAGATCTCCCATTAGGTTGTATGTGCATTTTACTCCCTTGTTCTCCAACTCCCATATTGTATGCTTGAGCCACATCCTAATAACTTTGACAACTCGATCCATCAATTGTTCTAGCTTGGTTTTCTCCTCTTCCAACCAGTCCACATCACCAATTGGTTAGTCTTTTACCACTTCATAGGCATGGTCTTGGATCAAATTGCCATCATCTTCCAATTGGTCGGGCATTGCCTTTATATTGTATAGTCTGAATGCATCTACTGGAAGGCGAGAGAATTTCTTCTTCTTGACCTCGTATTCATCACTGCAGTTGGCCCAGTAGTCCTCCAAGTTCACCTTGTGACTATATTCTCTGTTGGCCTTCCTTTTAGCTTCACCAGTGATATCAAATTTGGACCTCATGGAATGCAAAGACAAACCAAGGGTCTTATCTCTTCCTCCAAGTCTTGGGCAAAAATAATGGAAAGACATGCCTCTCCAGTGCCAATTCTCAAGGGGAAATCTCCACCAAATCTTGTCTTGTGCTTGTCCTTTTTTACAATGGCATCAAAGTCACAAATTTGTCTGGTTACTTCCAATAATAGAAGGTGATCGATTGGATACCTTGGGAGTCTGTATGGGGTGCTTTGGCAGCCATCAATCCGAATGTAGAAGGTTGGTAATTGAATAAACCATGCTCCATACTTCTTGATGAGCTCTTTGGCTTGGTCTAAAATCCTGACATGTTCTGCCCCTTGAAGCATCCTAGTGATGTACATGGTGAATGCATCATCTTCCCTCCTGTAGTTTGAACCTCCTAAGTGCAGTTGAGGGAAAACTTCATAAATGACATCCTGCCCAAAGATTCCCTTTGTATCCAATCCTTTGTAGGGATGGAATTTTTCCAATGCATAGACCAGGTACGATGTCATTGTGAAGGTCTTAGTCTGCAACACATTGGATAGTTGGTCATGAAGTAATCTGCTAATCAACCCAACCCAATAATAATGAATCAATTCTTGTTCCATCCTCACGATGGCATGGCACATCCAATTTTTGAATACTCTTACATTCCTTAACCCAACTACCCTGCTGAGTAGTGTAATAGCATCATAGTATTCTTTCTTAAACTTTATCCTGAAAAGTTTCTTGGGTAGTTTAGAATAATGTGACTTGGGCTTTTCCAACCAGGAGTTGATGAACTGCTGGGATTTCACAGTTTTCTCATCATAGAATCCCATAGAGGACTCCATGTTGAATGCCACCAAGTGAGATCTATCAGGCATATCGAAGGTTTGAGCAATAGCGATAGGGTTGAGATTCGCTATTACTCTCCCTTGAGGACTGATAATCTTCTGAGTACCCTAGTCATAATGCTTGGCACATTTGAGAACTAGCTCATAACATTGCACGGTTGAAGAGAACCCAGCTACATGTGCTAAGCCTGAATCTCTCATCCTTCTAGCTACCAGGGGGAGGTCTTTAGCTGCCATTCTCTCTTTGAACTCCTCATAATCCCATGACCCGACATTGGTATCAGTTACCTCTGACCAGATTGATGTGATCTTGCTCTCAGGAATCCTGCTCTTAATCTCCATTTTGATTCTCTCTGCATCAGACATGGATGATCCAGCTGCTGCCTTGTCAAACTCAGCCTGCATTCATCAAGAAGATAATCATAAAACCATAGAAAAGTAATATTAATTCATCAATACACCATTAGAATGAATCTCATGTAACCAAAGTGCCATTAAACCTCATTTTGAATGATCACAATAAATTTTAGGTTTCAAGGCCACTCGTGAAATCTGAACTAGAGAGGAATCCCGAGGAATCCCAGACCGATCGGATTCCAATGGAACAACCAAGAAACACCTACTTAATCATTAAACCTGAGCATGATCGATCATTAAACCACATGGAAAATCCAAATGTAACATATAATAAGCATAAAATGCATCAAAACCATAAATAAATCCAATTATCTCATGTTTTGTTATTGTGTGATCGAAAAATAATGTGTAATGAATTAAAAACAAATACCATTCAAGCACACCAATAAAACATTGTATCAAAACAGAATATGAAAAGTAAGTAAATGCAAACTCAATATCTGCTTCGATTGTCGTCCTATTGTCCTCTATCTTTAGTGTTTTTGTCGATTCCAGCTTTTGCTCTCAGATTTCTGTGCTAGGCTCAACAAACTGTCTTCCTAAAGAACGAGATTTAAAAATGATGCATGATGCAAGATTAAGCTATGATATGGAATAAGAATAAGATGATTGAAGTAAACATGATGCTAGAATACTAAATGAATTAAATGCATGAAATCTAATTAATTGCCTATTACCAATGCTTGGATTCACACAGGTATTTATAGAGTTTTTCGAATGATTCTGATTAGATGTCTTGATTGATGGTTGTGATAATTCCTGGAAAATCGAATGGCTGAAGAAGGATGAAACTGAAGAGAAAATAGAAGAAAACTTGAAAACAAAATTTTTCCATTTTTATGAAAGAGGGAAAAGATAAGAAGATAAGAAATCCTCTTTCTTTTTAAAAAAATAAAAATAAAAGAAAGATTTAAAGCTGATAAATAATGAATTAAAAATTCAATTATTTATTTGTGGATGACATTCAGCTTTTTCTTAATTAAATAAAATATTTAATTAATCTTTTCAAAGCAGAAGAAAGTTTGTGATAAGAAAAGAGCTTTAATCAGGATTTTTGAAAAAAGCAGAAGATCTCATATTTAAATAAAATATTTAATTATGATATGAGAAGATTTCACAATCAAATAAAATATCTAATGTGTTTTAGAAAGAAAGCATAAGATATTTAATTAAATAAAGTTTATTTAATTAAATATCTTTTATGAAATTAATTAAATGAAATATTTAATTAATTAGAAGAAGAAATTAAAATAGAAGAAAGAGAAATATTTAAACTTAATTAAATCAGAAGATTTAATTTAAATTCAAACAGTGATAATTAATTTAAATGAATAAAATGTATTTATTTAATTAATTAAGTGGACATATGAAAATAATTAAATAAAATAAATTTATTTAATTATGAAGGAAGAATAAGATGAATGAAAAATATAATTAAAATAATTAAATTTAATCATATGTAGAGGATTTTAGAAAAATTAATTAAATAATAAATATTTAATTAATTGACAAGATTATAGACATGACCATTTTTATGCGTATACATTTTGCCCTTCTTTGAAGTGATGTGTGAAACGCATTGCTTCAAAGAAACTAAAAAAAATTGCCCCTGATATGTTTCTGATTTTTGATGCCGATGATACCCCCTCGGGAGGTAAATTATGAAAGATGATGTCGAGAATGATAGGGGAACAGTGATTTAGCTCCCGATAAATGATATTTGTGATGGCCCAGCGAAAAATAATATGGAAGAAAATAGAAAATGCTATTAACTCCCACCCTAAAAGACCCTTATAAGGTAAAAGGGGTAAAATGAAGTGTCATTTTCACCTTGCTGCTATAGTAAAAAGTGAGCTCTGATAGTGACTTGGCGAGATGGAGATCCCATTGCATAGGCATAGATTCGAGCGAGCGCGCCGATACTAGAGACCAGCCGCGTATGGACCACCGGTGAGTGATTCCAACCGTTTATGTTTTTGAATTTTGCATTTTGGATCAAATTTGCAAATGTTTTGGATTAGATGTCATTTTTTTCGCACGTTTTAGTGCATATAGGAAAAGTTTTAGTGCATTCGACAAATTCTTTAGCGCATGTAGGAAATTTCGTAGCGCATATAGGAAAACGATAAAAATTGATCCTTTAGCGCATCTGATAGATAGAGTAGCGCATTTAGGCTAAAATTGACTAAGTTGATCCTATAGTGCATCTAGGGCAGAGAATTGCACATTTAGGAAATTTTCCACAGAACACTTGTGTGATGAAAAATGATGATTTAAATTGCTTCCTTAGTCAAGAGATAGATAAATTGTAGTACCATCATGTTGAAATGATAGAAAATCTGATAGAAAATGAATAACGTTGCCTTCAAAATAGAAAACAAAGAGTAGATAGCTAATAACTTTGTGATGAATGACAAACAGTAAATTGATTGATTGATTGATGTTGTGGTTGATAACTTTGCTTCTCGCGATTGAAAAACAAAGAGTAGATGTTTGATAAATTTTCTTTCTATGATAGAAACCAAATATTAAAAATGAGGATATAAATTTGCATTCATGAATGAAGTACAAATAGAAAATGATATGTGTGTTGATAAATTTGAATTTCTAAAAAGAAAAACAAATAGTAAATGATGATAGAGTAGATTGATTTGACATTCAGATAGATTGATGTAGTACTTGATATGGGTCAGTGATATGTTTTGTTGGCTAGATAGATCACATGATATGAGTCTGATTGATGTGTCTTTGTGATGATCAAACAAAATAGGAGGCTTTCAAAAGCCTCCAGATCAGAGAGCAGTTCCCATTATGTTGGGAGCGGATAGGAGAGCTTACTCTTGCAGAGTTACAGTTGATAGCAGATTGTGGATTGGGACCTTTGTTGGCCATGCCGCAAGGTATTCGGCCAACAGGGGGTTGTTGACCGCTTTGGTAGAGAGATGGCATTCGGAGCATAACACCTTTCACTTGCCGACGGGTGAGATGAGTGTGACGCCCGAGGATGTATACAGGATTCTTGGGATCCTAGTTGTTGGTGCCTTTGTGGTTTATGACCACAAGGAGATTGGTGGTACCAAGGCGCTACGATGGATATGTGGTGATCCAAGCATTTGTGGTTACTAGATAGATTGGGATGATTTCAGCAGGTATCCGGCTTTAGTTGTTGTGTTGGCAACATTTATTGAAGGCTTCGTTGGACCAGATCATTGGTCAAAGGGATTCACAATTGGTTGGGGGAGGATGTTGGAGTGGTTGGTGACACAGCCACGGAGGTTTGCCTGGGGGAGCTGTATATTGGCCGACCTGTATCATGATCTCCATCAGATTATATACAGAGGATCCACGAGTTTGGCGAGTGGAGTGACGCTGCTACAAATCTGGGCGTGGGAGCACATTGTAGTCACGAGACCACTTTGCATGAGAGATAAACCAGCAAGGAGGCCCTATGTGTATGCATATTCTGGTGCAATTGTCCAGCAAAAGCTGGGAAAGGTAGAGTATTGGCGACGGGTTTTGGATGACATTGATGCAGTGATATGGAGACCCTACACAGACTGCGAGGCATGGGCGATTGATCACTTGAAGATGCCATTTGTCTGCAAGCCGCGATATCTGATAGGGTGGATGCCCTTTATTATTGAGAGATTCCTAGCATTACGGGTCCTGAGATAGTTTGGATTCACACAAGGGATGCCCCAAGGAATTGCTCATTATGGGGGGATCCAGGATGGGGACCATGCATTGGATACCAGGCAGCATACACCGAGTATTCTACCTTATAGCCCAAGGTATGGACCGATAGGCCAGAGGTGCAGGATGTAGGGATGATGGATGATTATGCACAGTATTTTCATACACATCCATTTCCATGGTTTACAGTGCCAGATGAGCCACGGGTGATTGGGGTAGCGCCATAGCCAGGAGCAGGGATACAGGGGGATGTGGCCGATGGAGAGCAGGCTATGGGCAGAGTAGAGGAGGAGGGTGAGGAGAGCAGAGATGAGGAGGGGGACAACTCAGATGTCAAGGATGATGGGGATGATGGGGATGAGGAGAGGCAGTAGAGGTTGGATAGTATGGGCAAAGCACAGATTCTTCGGCGAGCCAAATCCGGTGGTAGACCACAGACAATGATTAGGGTGTCATCCTATTCTCAGCAGACACAGATTGCTGCATTATAGGGTCAGGTTGAGACTTTTCAGGGACAACAGGCACAGTTACAGAGCCAACTAGCTCAGGCTCAAAGTATGATAGTGCAGTTACAGGAACAGCTTGCATAGGCCCAGACACAGATACAGGCTCAGGCTCAGACACAGGTTCAGGCTCAGGCACAGGTACAGGCTCAGATGCCTACCCCTGATTCCCAGGTGGCACAGTTGGTAGCAGAGAGGGATGCCCTTAGACGGCGGGCACTGGAGGCCGAGGGTGTGGCACAGAGACTGATGGGTACTGTAGAGAGTACCTCATTACGGGAGGCCATTGCAGAGGGATTTGAGGCAGCCAGAGAGGCTGAGTACTATAGAGTCTGATATGAGGAGCTATGCCCTCCCGAGCGGCGAGAGCCTTATCCCCGATCACATAGCAGGACGAGGACCTGATCACAGACATCGACACATGGTAGAGAGGTTACAGGGCCTCGACGGGATCCTGATGTAGGGACTAGTGGCAGGCCACCTCCTTCCGGACCAACTCCTTCAGGGGCATCTACCAGCTAGTGGTTGGGACTGATATATTTTGCACAGATGCAGGGCATGTATATTTGAGCACTGATCATATATCATGTATTATGTTTTGAACTTTTTAGTTTTACTAGACATTGGACACTTGTATTATTTTGATGAGCGATGATATGCAGCGGCGATGTTTTTGATGATGATATGTTTGTGCATTTGTGATGTGATATGGATGTTACTTTTATGCATGTATAATATGAGATGGATTTTGATATGTGTTTATTATTTTTGCAGACTAATCTTATGATGCAGGATGATTTAATGATATGATCTGAATGGATGATGTAGATGCAATGATTTGTGATGATGTATATATGAGTTTGTTGATTTTTGAATTTGTGTAGCAAATGCAGAAGTGAATAGTATGATATGAAAATGATAGATAATGGATATGATACTGATAATGATAATGATGAAAAGATAAATGATATGTTTGGTAATGTTTATGTTATGAAAATGAAAATGTGATGATAATGAAATAATGTGGAATGGGAATGAAATGATATGAGATGATGATGATAAATAATAACAAATGATAAATGATAAAATGATAATGGTAAAGTGATTAAATGAAAAATGGTAACGATAAAATAGAAATGATTAAAATGATAATGATAATGAGAATGGGAAATGGATGATAAATAAATGATAAAATGAATGAAAAAGATGAGGATAATGATAAAAATGAATGATAAAATGAATGAATAATAAATAAAATTGAAGATGAAAAATGAATGAAATGATAATGATAAAATGAATGAATGATAAATGATAATGAAGGATAAATAATAATGATAAAAATAAATGAATGAAATGGTAAATGATAAATGATAATGATAAAAATGAATTGATGCAATGAATGAAATGATAATGATAAAAATGAATGAAATGATAATGATAAAATGAATGATAAAATGATAAATGATAAATGATAAAAATGAATTGATGAGAAAATGAATCAAATGTCCAAATGTCCTCCACAAAAAGCTCAAAACTACATGACAACTGTTAATGCTTTCATTCAGCCTTTCAAAATGTTGATGTGAATCCAATATGCAGATATATACAATGATTTAACAAATATGCAACAAAATGAAGCTAACCAGTTTGTTGAGCCTATTATAAGCCTTCTTGAATCATCATAGAACATTTAAAAATGTTGGAAGTATGTACAAGCATCAGATGGGAAATGAGCGCCAATGATGACCAGAGTACAACTTGCATGAATTTTGATATAGCAAGCGAACACAAGCATCGAGGTATAATTGAACCGAGATGACCTGAGCATTTCTTGCATAAACAAACAAAGATTAACCACCTTTATGATGCAAATGTGGAACTGTCATCGATGATATTGCTTTGGTCATTATGTCCTGTGACATATTTGCATCAGATTGATCGTTAACCTCAAGACAGCAAACAAAGAAAAATCATTCGCGTTCCTTGCCACTCTAGTTCAGTACATCATTGAGTGTGCTCCAGAGTTATGACATCGAAAATCAAACAATTTTTTGGTCAAACATGTAATACTATTATTTCATACATTATTTAGATTTTTGGATCATCCAATAGACAATGATATGGTATCTGCTGAAAAGTGTTTCATGATAAGGCTCGGTGATCGGATAAAGTTGTCGCATGAGTTTTTTGTTTGTTTGTATGATCGGATCCTATGACAAGGTCCAACTATTTTAGTATGTGTAGACATCCAAATTTGGACACTTAATTTATCCAAATTTATCACTTTTTCGTCTAAACATCCTCTTATCTGAGTTAATTAAGTAATATTACTATTATTTAATTAATATCTTTAATTCTACCAAATCCCTAAGGTATTTAATTAATAATTAAATACCTTGCCCTCCTTAATCCTTTTTTCATCAAATAAATTAAATAAATATTACATTTATTTAATTCCTCACATGTCATTTTCATCTAATCCTAATCCATCTCCTAATTTCTTCATTAGGGATGTGCACATGCCTAATCCTTGATTAGGATGTGTCACATCCTCCAACTTTTGCAAGTTGGCTTCTAATCTCATTTATCTTCTAATTACTGATTAATTAAGCCTAATCATTCTCCAAAGAATTTTTAATTCCTTTTTATTCTTCCTAGATTCCCCTCTTTTATATGTGAATTTTTAATTCACATTCCATCCTTCAAGGCTTCTAGAACCTTGGACTTGTCACAATCTCCACATGTGACCAAGTCCCACCTTTTGGAGCCCACCTTTTATCCTCTAGATCATCTATGAATGTGAATTTTATTTCCCCAACCACCTTTCCTTTTCCCATGTAGATTTTTAGGAATTCCAAAATTCCTCAAATGTCCCTTTCACTCCCACTTGGGGACAAGGAACTTTTGTGGAAATCTCCTCACTCCCCAAGGTGCATGTCCTTTTTCCACCTCATGTACCTTCTTGACACCCATTTACACCTCATATCCTCTTGTCCACTTCACCCTCCACATGTCAAGATGTGAGGGCTTGTGGTTCTCAACCCACCATAGCCCTTCATCTTGGCCTTGTTGGAGCAATCTTGACCGTTGAATTCTCTAGAGAATTCAAATTCTTCTATAAATACCCCCTCCTCAAGGGCATTTTCAACACTTTTTGATTTGAGCAACTACATGCTGCCCATTTGCTTTCCCAAACACTTTGCATTTTGATAACCACATGCTGTCCATTTGAATCCTCAAGCCTTTTCAATCATTCAACCATCTTTGTTAATCATCTTGCATATAGAATCTTGCATCTTAGTCACTCAATCCATCATCTAAGGAGCACACAATCAATTCCAAGCAAGGGCCAATCAAGGAGGTATCAACAATAAGGGAGGTAAAAGTGTTTGTGTTTTATCTTATTCGCATTCCTTTTCATTGAACCACTCTTTGGCTAATCTTGAGGTGTCCTTGATATTTTGTTTTTTCATATTTCTTAGTTGTTTTGCTCATTTAGAGAAGTGCAAATATCAGGGTATACAGTATGTTCTAAAAGTTAAGTGCCCCCAGTTGAGTTTTTGCCCCATTTATTGACGCAACTTGCAGAAAGGAATATGTATAATAATCAAGCCATGGTAAGACATTTTATCACTCTAGGAAAAATGACTGTAGGATGATGTGATTATAACCCTAAGATGCAGAAAAAGATGCCAAAAGAAGGAAAGCTAAAGTGCAAAATAGGAACTAATAGATGGAGAGGTACGGATAGCGTCTGTTTGCCAGATTTTCACTATCTGTATTTATTGCATTTTTTTTTTATTTCTATATGATTTTTTTTGTATTTTTCTATCAATAGACTACCTGTTTGCCAGGTTTTCACCCTATGACATTTTTTTTTTAATTTTTTTTGTATTTTTCTGTCAATAGATTGCTTGTTTGCCAGGTTTTCACCCTATGACATTTTTTTTAAAAAAAAATTGTATTTTTCACTATTTTTTGAATTTTTTTCAGGACTTTTTCTGTTATTTTTGTATTTCTTCAGGACTTTTTCTGCTATTTTTGTATTTCTTCAAGACTTTATCTACTATTTTTGAATTTTTTCAGGACTTTTTCTACTATTTTGTATTTCTTCAGGACTTTTTCTGTTGTTTTTGGATTTCTTCAAGACTTTTTTGGTTTTTTTTGTATTTCTTCAGGACTTTTTCGGCTGTTTTTGTATTTCTTTAGGACTTTTTCTGCTGTTTTTGTATTTCTTCAGGACTTTTTCTACTGTTTTTGTTTTTCTTCAAGACTTTTTCTGACTTAAACATAATATTTCTTAAGATGTATGCTGTTGATGGGTTCATCAAACAGGTCTCCTTCTGGCGTTGATAACTTGTATGCTCCTGAACCGTAGACTGCAATAACCATGTAAGGGCCTAGCCAATTTGGTTCAAACTTTCCTTTCTTTTCTCTGTCTTATTGATTGTGTGGGTTCTCTTTCAGAACTAGATCCCCTACCTGAAAGGTACGTGGCTTTACTTTGTGATTATAGCTGCGAGACATCATTTGTTGGTATGCTTTCAAATGGTTAGCTACTCTTTATCTCTTTTCATCTAGAAGTTCTAACTCTTGTAGTCGGGAAACTCTGTATTCATCATCTGTTACGAAACCTTTCAATGATACTCTTAGCAAAGGTATTTCAACCTCTAAAGGCAATATGGCTTCTGCTCCATAGACAAGGGCAAAAGGTGTTGCTCCTGTTGGTGTTCAGACACTAGTTCTGTAAGCCCACAAGGCAGGATTGAGTTGAACATGCCAATCTTTCCTTGAATCATTTACGGTCTTCTTCAAAATCTTTAGTATAGTCTTGTTTGAGGCCTTTGCTTGGCCATTCCCTTGTGGATAGTATGGCGTTGAATATCGGTGCTAAATATGCAATCTTTCACAAAGTTCATCAACATCCTGATTCTTGAAAGACCGACCATTATCTATAATAATGGCATTAGGAATACCATATCGACAAATAATGTAGTTGAGTATGAAGGATGAAATTTGTTTTTCGGTGACTTTAGATAGAGGTACCACCTCAATCCACTTAGTGAAATATTATGTCGCCGTGATGATGAACCTATGCCCATTTGAAGAAGAAGGATGAATTTTGCCTACTAGATCTAGCCCCCATTGAGAGAATGGCCAGGTTGGTGTGAATGAGTGAAGTTCTTATGCAGGAGCATGAATAAGATTCCCATGAATCTGACATTTTGAGCATGTTTTAACAAAAGTGAATGATTCCCTCTCCATCGTAGGCCAGTAGTAACCCATTCTAATCAATTTTTTGGATAAGGTTAGTCCACTCGAATGAGTACCACAAATGCCCCTATGAACTTCTTGTAAAGCTTTATCAGATTCGTCACGTTTAAGACATTGAAGTAAAGTACCATCAAGACCACGGTGATAAAGGGTATTAGCGATAAGGGTATATCGAGAGGATTGTCGGATAAAGTTACGTTTTTGGTTACGGGATAAATCAGGTGGTAAAATGTCATCTTTTAGCTAGGCATAAATCTTAGCATACCAGGGTGAATCAGATCCTACCAAGTGGCAAATAATTTGACTTTCAGGTGTGTCATAAGCAGGTGTAAATAATTGTTCCACCAGAAATTCATAGCGAGTCTGTTTGTCTGGGAGTTGTACCAATGATGCGATCGTAGCCATAGCGTCAGCTACTTTGTTATCAATCCTCAGAATTTGTGTGAACTAAATATCCACAAAGTACTTTTTGAAGTCATCGATCATCTTTTTGTATGGCAACAACTTGTCATCTTTAGTCTGATAATCATCATTGATTTGATTAATAACTAGTTGTGAGTCACCATAAACTTGTAGCTTGGTAATCCTCCATTCCAATGTTGTCTTTAGTCCAATAATTAGTGCTTCATATTCAGCTATGTTATTGGTGCATGGAAACATTAACCTATATGACCGAGGAATGGTATGTCCTTGAGGGGTGACAAAGAGAATGCCTGCCCCCAATCCATGTTGAGTAAAAGAGCCATCAAAGTATAAGGACCATAATTGCTTAGATTCTGCAGTGAAAACATCAGCATCTAGAAATTCAATGTGTAAGGGGTGCTCTGTTTGTAGAGGAGCGTCTGCTAGTTGATCGGCAATAACTTGTCCCTTGATTGCTTTGCGATCAACATAGTGGATGTCAAACTCACTCAAAATCATGACCCATTTTGCTAACCTTCTTGTTAGTGATGCTTTACTCAGTAGAAACTTGAGTGGATCAATTTTTGAAACAAGATTGATTGTATGAGTTAGCATGTAATGTCAAAATTTCTGTGAAGCAAAGACTACTGCTAAACAAGCCTTCTCAATGAAAGTGTATTTAAGTTCATGACTTGTGAGTGTGTTGTTGATGTAATAGATTGCATGTTCTTTTCCTTCACGGTCTTCTTGTGCTAATAATGCCCCCAAGGATGTCTCGGTTGCGGCAATATACAGGATCAATGGTTTGTCTGGATTTCATGGTACTAGAACTAGTGGGTTCATCAGGTACTGCTTGATTTGTTGAAATGCCATTTCACATTTGTCATCCCATCTAAAAGGAACATTCTTATGCAGGAGATGTGTGGACGGTAGACTTTTGTTGGCCAATTGCGCAATGAATCTTCTTATGGATTGAAGTCGCCCCTGTAATGATCTCAATTGACTGATGTTCTTTGGGGGGGGCATCTCCATGATTGCCTGAACTTTAGTAGGGTCTACTTCAATTCCCTTTTCTGAAACAATATATCCTAAAAAATTTCCGGACGTGACCCCAAAAACACATTTCTTAGGATTTAGGCAAACTTTGAAATTTTCCAATCTGGTAAATATTTTTGACAGTATCTCCAAGTGTCTTTCTCTAGTATATGATTTTTTCAATATGTCATCTACATAATCTTCCATGAATGTGTGCATCATGTCATGAAAGATCATAGTCATATCTCTTTGATAAGTAGCCCCAGCATTCTTCAAGCTGAAAGGCATGACATTCTAACAGTACGTTCCCCACGGACAAGTGAAAGTTGTTTTCTCTTGGTCTTCTGGTGTAATCTTGATTTGGTTGTAACCAGAGAAACCATCCATTAATGAATACATGGCATGTCTAGCTATTAAATCAACTATAGTGTCGATGCTTGGAAGTGGAAAGTCATCCTTAGGGCAAGCTTTGTTAAGATCTCTGAAATCAGTGCATACTCTAATGCGTTTATCTAGCTTTGCTACTAGTACAATATTGGAGATCCATTTTGCATAGGCAATTGATCTTATAAATCCTGCATCTAGGAGCTTTTTGAGTTCTTCTTTAACCATTAGTGCAACATGAGGATGCATCTTCCTGAGTTTTTGTTTTACTGGTTTAGCTCCTGGTTTGATAGACAAATGATGCATTATGAGATTAGGGTCAAGACCTGGCATGTCTGCATATGACCAAGCAAAATTAACTTGATTTTCTTTGAAAAATTTCATGAACTCTAGGATTTCTTTATCTGTCATTGATGCAGCTACTTGTAGAATCCTTACATTATCTATAGTTGCAATATTGATTTCTTTTGTAGGCTCGATCAAGATGGGTGATCGCTCATGATAGTGCTCTGGGAGAGTGTCAAGAGTCCCATCAGCTGGCGCCTTAAAAAGGTTTTCACCATCTGATATGCTCTTTATTTTATCTTTTGTCTGATCTAGCACTGCCAGATTCTGGTTTTCACCACTAGATCATTTTTCTTTATTTTCATTTTTGTAGCTAGGAGTCTTGACACTCTCTTGATTAAAGACTTCATTCTGAAAATCACTAGTGGAACAATCATTTACATCATCGGCAGAGAGGAAGTTTATGATAGCTTCGTCATTTGGAAAAATAGGTATATCAATAGGTTTGGTTAGATCCCAGTCAATGAGATCAGGATGAATTAAAGGTAACAAGTCATTTAGTCATGTGAAATCGATGATGGTTAGGGTCAAAATAGAGTTATCGGTAGGATCTGAGGTATGAGGTAGGTCAATGATGGTACTATTCTCCTTATAGTCTTGTTCGTTAAAATTTGACTTAGTAAAACTAGACTCATAGTTGCTTTGTGGTTCAGATTCTTGTGGTTGGGACCCTGAACCTTCTCCCTTGATTAAAGTTGGTGTATATTTGTGTATGACATCTACCTCTTTGTCTCTTCAAAATTCATTATCATGGATGGTATCCCATTCATATTCAGCAGAATCTGTATCAGAGTTATTTTCTATGAAATTCAGGATTGATGCCAAACATGCCTCTTTCTTATCAGAACCTTCTTGCAGTGTAAAAAACATTACCTTGTGATTGTTTGGATGGGGTAGTGTCATAGCCTAGTCTAGTTCTGTCATATGCAGCAAGCCCTGGGAGATGGATAGGCTCAACTATGCCTTCTTTTCTTTTTCCAAGAGGACCATTGTCATATCCCATCTTTTGCATGATGGAATACCCTTTTCCATATCTGTCAATTGGTAAGGTGACATTTAGAACTATTTCCTCTTCATCCTTATAGAGCCAATCCAAAATTGATGTATCCTCACGATCTCCCATGGGGAATTTTTCTTTGATAAATTGTCCATTGAACTTGGTAGTTGGTTCTGTTTGTATTTGTGCTGATGTTGATGCCACTGATATCTGTTGTTGTGTAATAGAAGGTTGTCCATATGATCGAGGTGATGTGGGTAGATTAGCAAGACAGAGAGAATATTCCCCAACTCCACTTTCCTTGAATTGCAGTTTCTTGTCAAAGCTTTTGGCCAATTGACTGATTTGTGTATCATTCTTAGGAGAAGTATTAGCAAGGGCTTCTTGATTGTTTGGAACCAAAGTATCCTGACTAGCTTTGACATTGGCACAAGTTTGGATGTTTGAATTATCAGTTGATATAGTGATTTCCTGTCTGTCATATGGAAAATTAAGACATTGATGGTAAGTGGACGGAACAGCTTTCATTTCATGAATCTAAGGACGACCCAACAAGATGTTGTATGCAAGATCCCAGTCTCAAACTTGACAAAAGGTATTTTTGATGACAGGTCCCACTCTGATTGGAAGCATGATTAGACCTTTAGATGTTCTTTCCTCATCATCATAGGCTTTTATAGTAATCTTCCTTCTAGGATCAATGGAGTCCTCTTAAAATCCTAAAGCTTGAACCACCCTCAAGGTACATATATTTAAACCAGCCCCTCCATCTATTAGGACATGTTTAACATGGAACTTATGGATCATGACCTCTAAGTATAATGATGAATTGTGGGGATGAGTCATGGAAACATCATCTTTGTCTGAAAATGAAAGACATGTAGGTGAGGATAAATGTCCTACCATGGCTTGGAATCGATTCACATCCAAATCCGTGGATACAGTTGTTTCAAAAAGGGCCTTGTCTAAAATTTCCTTATGTGCAGGGGAAATCTTCAGGAGTTCTAAAATGGAAATTTGAGCCAGAGTTTTTAGAAGTTGGTTAACTAAGTCATATTGATGTTGAGGGAAGGTCTCAGTGGATTTCGAAGAGGTACCCTTCAAGACAACTTTAGCTTGTGCTCTTGTTGTGACATTAACTTATCCATTGTCTATTGTCTCATTGATTTTTATAACATTGACTCGCTCATCGTCTGTATAGAGGTGATAGATTACAGTGTCATTGATTTGATTCACCTTTTTTTCAAAAGACTCTCCTTTTTGATAATTTGGTAGAGGGTTGTGAAATGCTTGGTGATCTTCATTGGATTTTTGTTGTCCTTCTACTGTGATGATACCTTTGTCAATTAGGTCTTGAATAGAATGCTTCAAAGCTTGACAATTGTTTGTTCGATGACCTCTGCACCTATGGTAGTTACAATAATAAGCTTCATTCCATGATGGAGGTTTTACACTAGGTTCATAATTGTGTTGAGGTGGTAACATAAGGAAATTCTTTTCCATAACCTCTTTGAAAGAACATTCCAAGGATTGTCCTAGTGGAGTGAAAGTTCTTCTATTAGAGAAGAATGAAAAGCGTTGTGGGTTCATGTTTGAGGTATTCCCTAAGGTATTGTTGTTTTTGTTGTTGTTTCCATGTTAGTTTTGGTTGTTGACAGTCCCCTAATTGTTGTTTGTTGGAGGAAGATTGTTTCCTTTATTCGTGACTGAATTGACATTGTTGTAATTATCATTACAACTAGTATTTGGAGTACTCAGAACAAATGGCTTAGACGTGACATGATTTGCATCTACAACACCATCGTTTACAATGTTTTTGTTGTGAGTCCAAAATTTAGACTTGTCTTGATTGTTGTAATGGTTAGATGAGCTAGGGTTGTCCCTATCAAGTTTTATTGTCCCTCTTTTGACCAAAGCACTTTCGATGGTGATGGCATCCTCAATCAATTTCTCAAAGGAGGGTGGACAATGTAGATTTAAGTGGTAGCTCATTTCTGAGTTTAGGCTATTGATGAAAGTAACCATTTTTTCCTTTTCAGGGACATGCCGTGGGTACCTAGCGAACATTCTTCTCCATCTTTGAAGAAAGGTAGTGAAAGGTTCACCAGGTTTTTGTGCAACTTTGCAAAGGTCAATAATGGTGATTTGGTGTTGGATGTTGTAGGCATATTGTGTTATGAAAAAATTGATCAATTCCTCAAATTTTTGAATAGGAGGTGTAATCTTAGATAACCATTCCATAGAGTTAACTCCAAGGCTCCGAGGGAATAATTGCAATAAATAAGTATCCTCATGAGTGAATTCCAATGTCATGTTTCGAAAGTCTCTAACATGGTCAATTGGATCCGATTTCCCATTCTAACGATCAAATTTGAGAATTTCACAATGTTTAGGAAATGGAATCATATTGAGACTTCTATCAAAAGGATAAGGACATATGTCATCAAGAGTGTATTTCTTTGTTGTGGTCCCCCCTTGTAACTCTTTAATTTGTCCTTGGAGTGCCTTAAATTGTTGTGTAAGAGCAGTAAAATTAGATGGGGATGTTTCTTCTTCTTTGCTCTTTAATTTCTCAATATCAAAATCCTTAGGCAGTTTAGCTCCTTGATCAGCTAGGAAGAGGAAATACTTTTCCTTATCACATTGTAGGATCTTTTCTATGGCTTTAAGAAACTTGGGGTCTTGTTCAGCCTCTCTAAGGTGAAGTTCTTCTTCTTGCTCATCATCACTATCTATGGGAGTTTTGTTCATGTCTTTGTTCTTATGAAGTGGATTTACCTCTCTATCAGCCATATTGTCATCACTGAAAAGAGGATTGTGACTCACACTAAAAAGAGAACTATTACGTTCACCTTCTTCTTGAATGTTGTGGGTAGGATTTTCTTGTTGAGATGTTTCTCCTAGTTTTTTGTGTTGAGATCTCGTAAAAACAGGCATATGTAAGAAATCCTATGATATGATCGAAGGTCACTGAAGGATTTGACTAGGATGCGTTGAATATTCAATTGAAGGTTGTGGTATATTCTCAAACTCAAGAGGTTGATTAAGATTGTGATGTTGAGATAACGCTAATATTTGATAATAAGCTTGAGTAGCCAAAGGTTCTACAGTGTAATCGTCAGTGAATCCTCTAATGTAGTCTTGGTATCCATGGAGAAATGTGTGATAATGGAGCAAGACGTGTCGACTCTTATACAAAAATTCTCTGCGGTCTAAAGTCTTTTGGTAACTTAAGTTCATTTTGGGCTTCTTGATCCTATTGAAGACTGATTTCTTCGCGAACTTGGTTGATTTCCACTTTCTCAATATGGGAGAAAAATATCAAAAATTCTGGTCTATGTAAAAAAAATTGACAAAAACCTAGAAGTGCTATTATGTTTCCTAAATGCACTGCAGAAAGAGGTATATGTGCTGGAGAAAGAGTCAAATGCATAGTAGAATACCCTAAATGCACAGAAACAGAGCAAAAATGTGCTAAGATAGTTCCTAAATGTGCTAAAAAATGACTCAGATGCGCTAAACCAGCCAGCGGATGCACTAGAATAGAGCTTATATGCACTGCAGTTTTTCCTAGATGCGCTAAAACAGTTTTCTAAAGACAGTTTTTGACCAATTTTGAAAATTTTCAGCTAAAGTTTTTCATGTTCATTTTGGATGATCCTTTATCTGAATTAATGTTTCTTTGAAAACACAACAAATAGTCTAATTTAAGTTGATCGTAACCAAGCACAGAATAAGACAAGCACAACCTAGGTTAGGCCAGGACAATATCTGCTAGATTCCACATAACCGCATATCTGTAGCATGTGAATTCAGAAGCTTGGCTGTACGAGCTCCCCCTTATAGTGCACTCTCTTCTCAGGCCAACCAAGCTTCCAACCCCCATGAAACTCCCATGGCAAGCTGATCACCTCTACTACAAACTGTGAAAGTGTGGATGCCTTCACACTGACCAGTGTTGCGCTAGCAAATAGAGGTTAATCACCATTACAGTGCACTCTCTTCTTAGGCCAACCAACCTTCCAAACCTCATGAAACTCCCATGGCGAGCTGATCACCTCTACTACAAACTGCAAAAGTGTGGATGCCTTCACACCGACCAGTGCTGCGCTAGCAAATAGAGGTTAATCACAATTGTTTGAGTGGCCATACATGGGGCAAGAGATTAATCACCATTAAAGTGGCACTCCAGCCTGAAGAGGTTAAGCTCAACAGGCTTTAAGGGAGTACAACTCCATTTGTATGACACATCCGCACAAGCAACCTTAGGTTTTCCCTTAAGATTTACATTTATATACCGGTTGGGGGTAGCTTGGCCTTAGCTTCATTGTCGGTTTGAGTCATGTTGGGGTGATGAAATCCCTAGGCAGGCCCGATTTCTAGAGTCAATAACCGTTTCTCTTGCACCTAAGATCACACAAGTGCACAAGGGGAGAGGATACTTCGATTATCAAGTCAAGGTTACACAGGGAAAAGTGGGTCTGGTTTTTTATCACCTAGTTTGCACAGGGTGAGAGCATAATCACCTACCACTTTCAAAAACAGTCAAGAAGAGTAGATAGATTCATTTTAGGTGCACCAAAATCAAAAATGATTTAATCTAAGTGAATATTTTGCTTCACAACAGACATGGGGTTCATTTTAACTGCATGATAAAGATGTGGTGGCTACCCTAGATTGATTCATTTTAAATCCAGCAAGAAAATGGAAAGAAATTCTGTCTGCAGAAGGCATCAGACTTAGAATCTCTGTTACAACTCAGATGTGCAACTCTATTTCCCATATGCATAGAAACATAACCCAAATGCACGAAAACAAAGAACATATGCGCAAAAATAGAACCCAAATGTGCAATAACAGAGCCTACATGTGCAATAACAGAGCCTATATGTGCTAAAACGAAACCTACATGCACAATAACAGAGCCTATATGCGCTAAACTAAATGCAATTTTTTTTTTCCCGAAACAAATTTGAATCCACCTAAATGATCCTATATGCGGTAATTAAACTCCTACATGCTCTACAGAAATTCCCTTATGCGCCACTCTGTTTCCTAAATGCGCTGTAGAAATTCCTAGATGCGCCAAAACAGTCTTCAGATGCACCAAAGTACCTGCAAAAAGAAAAAAAATCGGATCTCCCAGATGTGCTGTCAGATGTCAAAAAACCTACATGAAAACCTGCAAGAAAGAAGTCTAAAATGGGGGCATAGGCCCCACGGTGGGTGCCATTTAATGTGTGATTGAAAAATAATATGTGTAATGAATTAAAAACAAATACCATTCAAGCACACAAATAAAACATTGTATCAAAATAGAATATGAAAAGTAAGTAAATGCAAACTCAATATCTGCTTCGATTATTGTCCTATTGTCCTCTATCTTTAGTGTTTTTGTCAATTCCAACTTTTGCTCTCAGATTTCTGTGCTAGGCTCAACAAATTGTCTTCCTAAAGAACAAGATTTAAAAATGATGCATGATGCAAGATTAAGCTATGATATGGAATAAGACTAAGATGATTGAAGTAAACATGATGCTAGAATACTAAATGAATTAAATGCATGAAATCTAATTAATTGCCTATTACCAATGCTTGGATTCACACAGGTATTTATAGAGTTTTTCGAATGATTCTGATTGGCTGTCTTGATTGACGGTTGTGATAATTCCTGGCAGATCGAATGGCTGAAGAAGGATGAAACTGAAGAGAAAATAGAAGAAAACTTGAAAACAAGATTTTTCCATTTTTATGAAAGAGGGAAAAGATAAGAAGATAAGAAATCCTCTTTCTTTTTTAAAAAATAAAAATAAACGAAAGATTTAAAGCTAATAAATAATGAATTAAAAATTCAATTATTTATTTGTGGATGACATTCAGCTTTTTCTTAATTAAATAAAATATTTAATTAATCTTTTAAAAGCAGAAGAAAGTTTGTGATAAGAAAAGAGCTTTAATCAGGATTTTTGAAAAAAGCAGAAGATCTCATATTTAAATAAAATATTTAATTATGATATGAGAAGATTTCACAATCAAATAAAATATCTAATTGTGTTTTAGAAAGAAAGCATAAGATATTTAATTAAATAAGGTTTATTTAATTAAATCTCTTTTATGAAATTAATTAAATGAAATATTTAATTAATTAGAAGAAATTAAAATAGAAGAAAGAGAAATGTTTAAACTTAATTAAATCAAAAGATTTAATTTAAATTCAAATAGTGATAATTAATTTAAATGAATAAAATGTATTTATTTAATTAATTAAGTGGACATATGAAAATAATTAAATAAAATAAATTTATTTAATTATGAAGGAAGAATAAGATGAATGAACAATATAATTAAATTAATTAAATTTAATCATATGTAGAGGATTTTAGAAAAATTAATTAAATAATAAATATTTAATTAATTGCCAGGATTATAGACATGACCATTTTTATGCGTATACAGTTACATTGCCTCAAAGTTCAGGAAAATCTGTGAGGGACGGATTTCCGCGATGAACAAGCCAGGGGAGACTACAGAAAACTAGGGAGACACCAGATTTCAGAGAAATCCGGACCCAACGAACATCCGTAGTTACAACAAGACTCTAAGTCAATTAGTGCATAAGTATGCCTTTCAGTAAAATAGATCTCATTTCGGAGGAAGTCACGGTGAAAAGGACATGTCTTGCCTAGTAGTGATAAGGAAACTCGCATCGGTGAGAGATTTTCTCTTTGTGGTGAAGTCATGGTGACTCCTTCTAGTCTCACCGACTATTGGGGTCTAAGCAAATACTTCAGTATGACTAAAGATTCTCGATGAGAGGTCTTATTGAATTTGCAATGTCCTACCAACTAGTGCTTATAGCAATCGATTTTGGTATGACTAAGGGGAGTCAGGATAAGGTCTCAACGACTTTCTTTAGTTTCACTGATTAGCGATATATCATAAAGAGCCTTCGGTGTGATAAAGGCACTGTCACAGTGAATGAATATAGGCCTAGGATGAGTTTTCAGTATGATGTCCTATCAACAAAATGTGGTCTCAGCGAAAGAAGATCTGAGCTCGCCAAGAAAGGAAGGGGTTTCCGTAAGGTCTTGGTGAATGTTGGGAGTCTCACCGAAAGTGAAGGTTTTTGGCAAGAGTAATGATCTCACCAAAATGTCTCAACAAAGCAACGGATGTCTTAACGAAGCAAATGGATATCGGTAAGACCAATAGAGCCTGCTATGACTTCTTGCCGACTAGGGTTTGTCTTGTCGATGGTACACATGAAAGTAAGTGTCGATGAGAGACTCATCCCTTTGGGGTGAAGTCATGGTGAAAAGGACATGTCTCACCGACTAGCAAAGAGTTCGGCCAAACATGGGTTTTGCATTATAAGTCTTGGAAAATGACTCTGGTCTCAATGACTTAGCAATAAAACACATACATCAAAATGACTAATAGGTGGTCAGGGTAATGTCTTAGCGAAATGACTTTGTCTTCCCGACTTTGAAGGGAACTCGGTGAGACACAGGATATGTTCGGTGAAAGGTCTCGCCGAAAAGGAGAGGTCTCAATGACAAAAAGGGAAATCGGCCAGACAATAGGAGCCTACTATGACTTCTTGCTGACCATACATGGTCTTAGCGAAAGAGGATCTAGGAGGAATGGACTATCCCGTAGGGATGGAGAATTCTGGATAGCGACGCAGAATCACGATTTTACCCAGCACACCTAATCAGTCACAAATCTCAAATACACAAGCTTAAGGCAAGTCAAGCATGGACCCTCCATAAATTTTCCTAGTATTCTAGGCCCGCTCAAGAGCACACCCGTGAAAAATGATGATACCATAGGTTTAAAATCCCATACACCTACCATTAAAGCATAGGCTAGCTCATGACTATGGTAACCCAAATGCTGACATCATGCTTAGGAAAAGGACATCTTGACTTTCAAGTAAGTTTATTAAAATGCACACAGATTAACCACCTCAGAAACCACTTGAAGGATCATAAATTAATCAACCGCTACATAACCCTAATCATGAACCATCAAAATAATGCATAAAATTAAACCCAAAAGGATTTATAACTTCAATTCACTATCCACAATCATTGATCCAAAGCAAAACAAAGCGACACATACCATTATAAAATGGAAATCAATCCCAGAACCAGCAAATATGAAGGGGATGGTGTCCACAAAGAGCAAAGGCACGAACACGCCAGAAAATGCTACCAAATTGACCAACTCTCTGTGAAATGCTCCAAAATATCGATCAAATACTTGTAAGAAAGCAGTTCTTAGCTCAACAATGGAAAATAATAAGCATGGTAGCATAAAAGATCCCCGACACTAAGTTAAATACATCCCTTAGAGCACACATGAAGCCATTAATGCACTCAACAAGATAGCCAAAGAAGGATTCTAAAAATCTGACAATAGGACAGAATCCAAGGAAATCCAATCCATGCAAAAATCCTCAAAGACCGAAAATCTTTGAACAACAAGGTGGAATCTAGGATCCAAGCAGGATTCGGGGAAATCCGACCAGGGTGGAAAATCTGGGATCCGAGTAAAAACCTGAACCATGGTCAAAACTAAAGATTTTCAATGACATCCAGAAGGAACACTTAGGCAATTAAAAATAGCCATTTAAGCACATGCCTGAATAGAGAAAAACCTCAAAATGAAAGGGCCAAGACACAAAACCAACAAAGAAAACAAGAGGGTCCCTGCCTTCAGTGGGGTGTATGTGCAAAAACTGCACAACAGGTTTGTCTTGGATGAATGTTCATGATCTGAAAACCTTTAATTCCTTAGAAGATTGCACTGTTCTTCTAAGATTGCAGATTCATCTAGGTTAAGCAAGAATTATTTTATGAGGGATTGGTCCATTTCAAGTATTTCATCGTTGGCATTGTTAATCTTAGGAATAGTGTTAAACTTAGGAATCTCTCTGAAGCCCTAATATTTTGTTATTTCTTTCATCATTTGGGTTAGATTTAGGATTGAGGTATCATTACATTGCTAGATCTTATCAATTAAAGATTTAGTCTTTTCTTGTAATAAGGTCCCTTTGTGATTACCAACATTTTCACATTTATCATTGAGTTGTTTATGCATTTTCAAGACCTAACATTAGATACCTTGGGGTTATCTCTTGAGGCCTGCTAATAGAGATTTACCTTTCAAGAGAGGTAGGATATTATATTCTGTCTGAGTTGTTTTTGTCCACAAAACATCATCAACAAATTGGCACTAGGAGGGCCTGAATAAGCTAAGCTAGATTGATTTTTGTCTGCTATCTCTCCTGATAGAATCAGAAGAAGGACTAGGCCTACTCCAGGAGAAGAGGAATTTCAAGAATTTCCAGCTCCTACCAGGTCAAGGAGGACCAACAAAAGGGGAGAATCATCATTCACCTATCCACCTCCATCATTTACATCATTCCCATCTTCATCAAGTTTATCTGAGTCTGAGTCTGAGGACATCCCCATTCAACAACCTCATCCAACCATTAATCAACCATTACCACCACCACCTCCACCAATGGCTTTCCTTTCTAATGACCCATCTCCATTGACCTTTTCTAATTACAATGTCATGCCCAAGAACCCAAAACACTTTTGTTGTAAGTTCCAGGTTAATGACCCCAATAGAAATACTGAGGAACACATTAGGATCTTTCAGACTGAACTTAAGGATAAAGAAATCAACCATGAGGATGTAGCATGTAGAATCTTTCCTTATTCTTTAGGGAAGGATGCATTATATTGGTACAATCATTTACTTGTTAGGTCCATCCATAATTTGACTGAACTAGAGACTGCATTCTTGCAGAAGTTTTGGGTTCCCATTAGTTCCAATGAGCTCTACCTTTAGTTCACTAATGTTAAGAGAGAATTCCATGAGCCTATAGAGTCCTTTAACAATAGGTTTCATCGTGTCTATACCTGACTACATGCCCCTTATGTTGTTGATGAAGCCACTACTTTAGAGGTTTATTATGAAGATCTTGAAAGTCTCATAGCCGCATTCATGAAGTGGAGAGATAACCCACCCAATACTTTGCTTGATGCATATGCAAAGGTTGTAAAGGTTAGCACTACCTTAAGACAACATTTTTCTATACCTTCACCATCGTTAGAACCCACTACTCACCCTGGATAGGTCCTAGCTCTCAATTAGGATCTCACCAATCACACCCCAATCATGAATCTAATTCCTCAATTGCCTATGGTCCTTCACCTAGGGCCTCCAGTGAGTCAAGTTCCACCTATAGTCAGCTATCCCCAACAAAATGAGAATCAGCCTCTGCATCCACAATCTCATGCTAGCTATCCCCCATATCTTCATAATTATGAAGTTTTGAACCAGTCATTGAATACCAACACTACAATAGGATATCCCAAAAATAATGCAAATCAACCTCCATACAAAAATCCCAACAAGGAGAGACTGGATGAATTGACTGAACAAGTGAAGAAGCTAAATATGGAGGTAACTTATTTGAGGAACTAGAACAGTCAGTTGCAAGCTACTCAAAGAGGTATGTAGTCCAATTATAGCAAAGAAAATCGAGATACTCAGCAAGGATGACATTTTGATAGGGGGAAACATCTTGAAAGAGGATATAACAATGACAGGGAATATAATGATAGGGGAAAAAATTATGATAAAGGACAATCCTTATGTTAGTTCCTATTTTGGTTGTCTTTCATTCTCTGGTTGAGTGCCTTTGATTTTCGTGTTATGTCCTTGGCTGGGGGTTTTTCCTTCATTTTACATGTGGGTGAAGTGGGCTCCCACAAGGGTTGAGCTCAACATGTTTGAATTCACTTCTGGTGGGTGTTTCTCCCTCTGGTTCTTTTGTCTTGCCTTCTTGTTTCCTTCTTGGGTTGAAACCCTAGATAGGGTTTCATTTTCTCCTTTCGGGTCTGCAAGGTTCTTTTCTTTTTTTTGTCCACTTGTTCTTTCTCTTTGGTGACCTGTCCGCCTGGTTCGCTCTTCACTTATGGTTCCCCCGAGCCCATTTTCCATTCGTTATGGGCCCCTGGCTACCATTTTCACCAGCTCCACCTTGCCTTTGGCATGACTTTTGGCTCTTGGGGTGACATCACGGTGATTCTTATCTATCTCCCTGAGGTCTTCTTTTCTCGGCCGGTGTTAGTTGTGATGGGGAGATGTCTCCCCGACCCCTTCATGTCTCGCCGATTGACTTTTCACTTCGATATGTTGGCATCCATTTGGGGTGATCTCTCGGTGAACTCCTCTTGGTCTCACCGACGTGAGCATTTGGAGGTCTTCAGTGTGAGTTATACCTTTTGTTGAAAGGTCTCGGTGATGTCATCTTGTTACGCTGACCAGTGATGGAGGATTTAATGCTTCGGTGAGACTTTTATTTTGGTGTGTGGTCATGGTGATGGGGTTGGGTCTTGCCGATAGCGGTTCAATATGTGGCTTTCGGTGAAAGTCCTAAATTCTCTCAGTGAACAGTTGTATAAAAGTCTTCTCGGTATAACAATGTAATGTCTATATAACCTCTCACTGAGGATTGTGTGCTACAACGACATACATTTGGCAAGTGAATTCATCAACGGGAGAAGTTATAAGTCATAATGACTTGAAATGGTGTCTTCGATGAAGCTTGGTGAAATCTCTATGATGTCTCACCAATGGTAGGTGGCTATAGCAACTATGAACAAAGTGAAAGGATTGCTTCGGCGAGGGATATTCTCTTGTCTTGGCAAATACGATTTGTTAAACCAACCGAAAACGTAAAGGGTAATCTCTTTGGTAAGAGCTAGGCTTTTCGGCGAGAGGTCTCGGCGAGTGACCTTTGGTCTCACCGATGGAATAAAGGGTCTTCGTCGGCATAGGTTTTGAATGTCTCAGTGACACAGGTGAATGAAGACTTTCAGAAAGACATGGTGTGCGGAAGGAGGTTTTCCCGATATCTCAGTGTTATAGCGATGCACAAAAGGAAAAGGTTTCAGTCAGTGTGAGATCATTAGTGTCTTGGAGATCTATTGTGAGCTCGGGATGTTTCAGAAAAACATAGGAATGTCTATGTGATGTCTCCCCAAAGGTGTTCTGTCTTGGCGATAGGAATGAAACATGAGCTTTCAGTGAGACACAGAATGTCTATATGATGTTTGGCTGACCTGGCCATCTCTCTGCAAATTCTCTACCCTCGCCCCCCCGAGCAACTTAAAGGCCATCAATGTGCATGTACGTCATATGAACGGTGACATTTTAACTTCAATGGTAAAGGGGCCCGATGTTTAACTTGAAGATTGAGCACCGGGTATATCACGCAGATGTCTACTAAAGTCAATGGCAGTCGGGTGCTGAGTGATGAGATCAACAGATCTCACTTGCTGCACCAGTGCAAGTTGCAGGGACATTAAATCTTGTGGCGAGTGTAATCTAGTGGAGGCTTGTTTCAATGGTCCAATGATATTTAAACAATAGCCATCTGATCTCAGTGATCGATGGCGGAGATTCAAACATGCATGCGGCTAGGGTTTCTATTATGTTCATGCACAAAGACTTGGAGCATTCATGGTGATGAATGGAGGGTCGCTGAATCCACCGAACTAGTATTCATGGCGACGTGAATTTGGGACAAGGATGGTATGGCTCGAGTATGGGCACCCAGATTCAATAGTGGATTTGACATTGATTGCTTGGCTTCATTCATGTGGGAATGTCTTTCCTGCAGCAACCCAACCAGAGGCATTTATGAGACCAATGAGGCAATTGGAAATAATGACTTGGCTTGTGAATTGTTCTAGGGTTTGTCCTAGTCATCTGATGATGTGTAGTCTCATCTGGCCGGTTGCTTGTTGCTTCTCCTGTTCCTATAAAGGAGAATTTCCTGGCCAGATGTAAGGGTTCGGTCCCTTGGGTTTGGTTCCTTTGGTTTAGTTCTATTTTCTAAGTTTGTGGATCAGTCTAGGATAGGCTATCATTTAGTCTTGATTCAATGTGGAGTCTGTAAGCTGTAATTTTGAATTTGTCTATAAATACAATTAGTTTGAACAATGAAAACATGAAGACGCTTGTCTCTCATGCATGTTATCAGACTGTCTCCTTATTTGTGTGCTTTTAATCATTTGAATGAATGCATAAGGTGTCTTTGTTCATCTTCTCATACTTCATGAGACTGTGTTGTTTGTTGATAGGTTTGCTTCAAGGAAGCATTTAAATCCTTTGAACAGATAGCAGTGATTACTTGTTCGCAAGTAGGATTTGGTAAGAAGAGTCTGGTTGCTACAGGAGCTGGATTGTTAGTGTAAGGCACTGATAGTTGATGTAAGGCATCAACAAAATAAGATCCACTAGTTGAGGTCTATTTGCAGGTGATTTCCCCTTTTGTGTTTGACTTCGTAGCCCAAAATTAGGCACTGGTCTATCCTGCAGCCTGTTCCCCTCAGAATCAATTTGTAAATCATTGAATATCTTTTGTTTAGTTTATGTCCTCCCTCTTGGTTGCTTCAAGTATTTTGCTACTGAGAATCTATCCCCATTTGAGGTCCTCAATGCTTGACATCCGGAGTTATCTTCTATAAAAAAGAAATGTCTGGTCTTCTTTGAGGCATTGTGTGGGTATACCCGCCCTAGTTCTGCAGAGCCTAAAGTGCAGAAGATCTCTTGATCTTGTCAGTTGGTCCAGGTCCTCTGAGTTGCCCTTAATTGGAGTTGGCTACTCCATAGGTAGAATAGGAGACCAACCTAGTTTACAAGAAAATCAACCAACACCTTAGACTAGAATTTTGATAGAGGGAAAGTTGGTGAACAAGGGTTCGATAGGAGACAGCCACCAAGATAGAACAGAAATTGGAATATGAGGCCTAATAATGGAGGATTCCCCACCCCATTGGATCAACCAGTCAATCAAGAGAAGCCTCCTAGTGGTTTATATTTGGCTGAGTTTACTTTATCAGGATGGTGTAGGATCCATAAAACAAGTCAGCATTCTGAGTTCGATTGTCAAGAGTTCCAGACAATGGATTCAATCTTCCAGTATGAAGTGGAGAACAATTCGAGTAGTCAAGATATGGTGCCATCTACTCCCTACGATTCATCAGTTTTGGTACTGAATCATGCTTCTTTTCCATACATTAAGGAAAATGTGCCTGACAAGAATCAGACTAGCTAAAGGATGAGGCAGACCAGGCATGCAATGGAGATGAGATTACTCAGTTGTTTGATGAAAATTCAATGAACAACAATGGCCCCATGGATGAGGAAGAAGCTTATGTTGAAGAAGTACAAACATTCCAATGACCTATGAAGAAGCATGATTTGAAGGACCTTCCACACAAACGTCTATAAGCTGGAGGCCCGTTCACCACTTCCATCCCTCCAAACACCTTCACTACGCCCCCAAATCCTAATGCCAACAATAATCCACTATATCCTCATGTGTCTAAGAAATATCTATCAAAGGAAGGACAAACACAAATGGACATTTCAAAAGGAAAGAGTGTTGAATCAAGCAAAGACAAGGTGGTGGAATACCCAAAAGAGGCCCCTCCTGATCTGAGTGAAGAAAAATTGGCCATATATGTTGTAGAAGAACTCAAGAAACTCAAGGTAAGTCTCTTTTAGTTTGAACTATTGAGGGTTCCAACTATTAGGAATGTAGTTCTAGGAACTTATAGTGCAAATTCCACATCACAAGATAGATTAGAAAGTTGGAATGTCAATAAAGCACCTAGTTCTCAATTGGTAGGAAGTCAAAATTAGACTCATAATCAAGTTCATGTGCTTCTTGGAGATAAGGGAAAAGAGAAAGATAGAACTCAATTTGTTCAAGTGGATACCCCCTTAACTCTATTTCAAGGGAAGACAAACACTCCTCCATTCCTGATCTCTGTCTGTATATTTGGTAAGAACTTGCATAATTGTTTCTTGGATTTAGGTGCTTCCACCAATGTGATGCCCTTTGGTGTATGTAGATCTTTGGGTATTACTCCTATTGATTCCCAGAAGAAAGTTACACAACTAGATAGAACCAAAGTTAATGTTCTAGGGGAATTAAACATGATTCATATGCAGGTTGCTTCTAATCCCAAAATTCAACAAGTTATCAATATACATGTGGCAAATATACCTAACACTTATGGCCTAATTCTAGGAAGGGAATTCACTAGGGATTTGAATGGATATGTATCGACTGATCACTCTCATATGTGGCTTCCCTGGAAGGGAGTACCAAACCATATTAGAATTGAAAGAGAAACTAGAATGAAATACATGATCATAGAATATCATAATAGCTCCAATGAAATTCTAATATTGGAAGTAAGTATGGGAAATTATATACTTGCAGCCCCTTTTGAGGAGTCAGATGTGGAAGAGGTCCTTATGCTGCATACAATGCCTATTGATCTCACAACAGAATCCAATAAATTTGAAGCTCTGGTAGAACCAGTTGAAAATAATGATTATCCTGAGGATAATCAGCTCAATTTGTTGGATAATTTCCAAGAGTTCATTCAGAAGTGCATTGAAGATCAGGTTCAGTTGGGTAGAGGAATTAATTTTGGAGAACTAATATTTCCCAATTAGTGCAGGGTCCATAATGCCTCCCATTCAGAACTGAATTGTCGCTTATGCCAAACTGTAGTGGAACAACTGTAGAAATGTATCAATACCATCCTAGCAGTCAAAATTAATATGCATAGTGTTCAGGAGGACCCAAAAGGGAAAAAGTGATGTCTTTAAAGGAATCTTCCAGTAGCAATAGTGTAAGGGATACAACAAAGAAATCTGTAGTTGTTGGTTGTTGGAATTTAAGGTTTGATGGATCCAAGTCAAAGCAAGGAGCTAGAGCTGGATTTGAATTCGTTAGTCCAATAGGTAAGACTTTCTTTGCTGCTCATATAATTCAATTCCATTGCACTAATAATGTAGCAGAATATGAAGCTTTTGTACAATATGGGTTGTTAATGGCACTAAAGAAAAAAGTCAAGATCCTACAAGTTTTTGGGGATTCTGAGTTAAAGGTCAAGCAAGCTAGGAGACAATACTCTTGTCCTGACAGAAGAATGAAAAATTATAGACATAAAGTATGGGACCTTATAGAAGGATTTAGTGCCTTCAACATTCAGTTGATACCACAAAGTAAGAATCGGATAATAGACTCCCTTGCTCAGGCAGCTAGTACGTTGCAACCTTTCCCTTTCTGGATTGAAGAATTTTACGATGGAACTGACTCCAGTTCCTTTAGTACCTAACAATGTTACCAACTTCTAGGTATTTGAAGATGATAAGCATATTTTAGATTTTATCACAAGTACAAATGTTTTTTCTTCTCATATTATAGATGAAATTGAACCTCAAGAAGCAGAGATGGATTTGGAAGGAGTGATGAATTTGAAGACCAATACTATTCCCAGAGGAATGGTGCAATTAGAAAGGATTTTTTATTTGGATAAGGTCAGAGATCAAGAATAGGATGCCAAGAAAGATTCCATCAGTAGACAATGTGAAAAGTATAATATGGGGACTCAAGATGATGTCAAGAATGTCTTCATTGGAAAAGTATGTACTCCAAAAGAGAGGAAAGGAATAATTGATGCATTACATACATATCAAGATGTGATAGCCTGGAGTTATGCATATTTGAAGACCTATGACACATCAATCATAACTCACACTATCCCTCTCAATCCAGGAGTAAGACCTTTCAGACAAAGGAAAAGTCCAATCAATGCCTTACTACAACCCATAATTCAGAAAGAAGTGCAGAAGCTATTGTTTGCAAGAATCATATTTCTGGTTAGAAATTCAACTTGGGTTGCAAACTTGGTTTTTGTAAGAAAAAAGAATGGTGAAATCAAGTTGTGCGTAGATTTTAGAAACCTTAACACAGCATCAAAAATGGATAATTATCCGGTACCTTCACTAGATGAAGTACTTCAGATCATCAATGAATCTCAAATGATTTCTTTCTTGGATGGCTACTCTGGGTACAACCAGGTCATGGTGTAGTATAAAGATAGGCATAAGACTGCTTTCACCATGAAATGGGGAACTTTTTCCTACAAGAGAATTCCCTTCGATTTGATCAATGTTGGAGCCACATTTGAGAGGGCTATGGACATTGCTTTTAAACACATAATTGGTAAATGCATAATCATTTATATGGATGATCTTAGAGTCTTTTCCAAGAGGAAAGGGGACCACATGGCAGATTTATGCAAAGTGTTCCAAAAGTGCAGGGAATTTGGTATATCCCTCAATTCAAAGAACTGCATCTTTGGAGTGACAAAGGGAAAGTTTTTGGGACATGTTATTTTAGAGAAAGGAATTTCCATGGACCCAGAATGAGTGGAATCCATACTTAAGATTTAGCCACTAGCTAGCAAGAAAGAAATGAAGTCATTCTTTGGTAAAATCAATTTTGTAAGGAAGTTCATCACTAGATTCACTGAAATAGTCAAACCATTGAATGCCATGTTGAAAAAAAAAGCTAAGGTTGAATGGAGTGCAAAAGCAAAAGAGGAATTTACAAAAATTAAAAGAGCTATTGTTGAGGCTCTAGTAATGGTAAGTCCTGATTTTGAGAAGTTTTTTCATATATATTCATTTACTTCTAATCATTCTTGTGCTGGCATGTTGACTCAAAAGTATGACCAAGGCAATGAACATCCCATAGCATTTATGAGTGCACCACTAAAAGATGCAGAATTGAGGTACCCAAGTGTGGAGAAATAGGCCTATGCCCTAGTCAGAGCTGTAAAGAATTTTAGGCATTATATTCTCATAAACAAAGTGTTTGCAATAGTTCCTGATCCTGCAGTCAAACTGTTATTGATGCAAAATGAGTTGGGAGAGTGCAGAGCAAAGTGGGTGACCATGTTGCAGGAATACGATATTGAGATTCAACCTGTGAAGTTGGTATGAGGACAAGGGCTTACAACAATAATGGCAGAAATGAGCCTTGACCTTACAGTCTAGCATTACAATCTTGAAGATGTTTCTCCAAGGGGTTGGTATGATGATATAATTCACTATCTATTGAATCAAAAGTGTCCTAACCATCTTAATGCAATACAAAGGAGGACCCTACATTTGAAGAGTGACAGTTTCATGCTGAAGGAAGTTGTCTTATATAAAAGGAATTATGAAGGTATATACCTAAGGTGTTTGGGGCAATAGGAGGCTAAAAGGGTCATGGTTGAATTTCATGATAGATATGGTACTGGCCATGGATCTGCACATTCCACAACAAACCAGATTCTAAGGGCTAGTTATTATTGGCCTACATTGTTCAAGGATACACATAGTCATGTTAGAACTTGCCATGTGTGCCAAACTACAGCAACCAAAGAGAAATATGCAGCTCTTCCACTTCAACCATTCTTCGAGGTATAACCTTTTGCACAGTGGGGGATGGACTTCATAGGTCCCATCAATCCACCTTTTTCTAAGGGTCATAGGTATATTCTCATTGTTACTAATTATTCAACATGATGGACTAAAGCTCTTGCATGGAAACAGTGTACTTCCAAAGTGGTAATTGATTTCATTGAATCAGGTATTATCAATCGCTTTGGATGTCCTTTATCTTTAGTTTGTGATAATGGTATTGCATTTGCATCATTGAAAATTTCCAATTGGGTCTTTGATCATGGGATTATAATAAATTTTACATCCAATTACTATCCATAGGGTAATGGTTTGGTTGAGTCTTCCAATAAGAACCTCTTAACAGTCATCCGTAAGTTATTAGAAAAGAATCACAAGGATTGGCACACTCAACTTATATTTTCTCTGTGGGAAGATCGTACCAAATAGAAGAATTCCTTATGAACCTCCCCTTATCACCTTGTGTATGGCCTGGAACCTATATTTCCAATCCAATTGAGGATCCCTACTTAATGAGTATTATGATGAAGAAAACAGGCATGATGCCTACCTGCAAGAGCTATTACACCTTGAAGAGAAAAGGGATGAAGCCTTAGAAAAAATTTCCAAACATCATGGTGTAGTCAAAAGGTGGTTTGATAGAAGAGCCAAGGTAAAAGCCTTTAGGATTTCTGACTTGCTTCTATACTGGGATAAAGCCCATCACCGTAAGGGGGAGCATGGTAAATTTGACAAACTTTGGCTTAGCCATTACCAGATTTCAAAGATCTCAGGAGATAATGCTTTCCACTTGAAAACACTCACTGGGGAAGATATCCTGATGCCTATCAATGGGAAATATTTGAAGCATTACTTCCAATCTTGAGTTGTCTTAGCTCTTTTCCTATACATAGTTAGATTAGGTTTTCTTTCTATTTTCATTTTCTTTTCTTTGCTTTTGTTAGATTAGGTTTCCCTTTCTGTTTTGCTTTTGTTTGCTTTCGGTTTGGTGTTTTCACTCTGCTCTTTCTCTTGAGGTTTTCCTATTTTTCTTCTGGATGTGTTGCACCTACGTGGTAGGTATACCTTTTATCTATGATTGTTTTGAGTGTTTCATTGATGAACTTTAATCAGGTGTCTTGAATGGATGGTTAAGGTCTTTGTTATCATCAAAAATTCTAAATGTTTGATTTAAGGAGGAGGAGTTATTGGTTTGATTTGAATTTGAAGTATTTTGAAATCTTATATCTTTCATATATCTTAAGAATCCTGAGGTTACGGTAGGATCCTTGCAAGGTCTTGACAGGTGAAAAATATTATTTCTGCTTCAGTGCCACTGTGGTTCTCAGCCCTGAGTGTGAACTTCATTGTTCACAAGTTGAAATAAAGTGAAAAGAAAAGAAATATCAAAAAGAAGGAAAAGAAAAAATATCAAAAATCAAAAGCATTCAACTTATCAAGAGTATCTGAATATCTATATCGGGGCTATGGACGGTTGGCTAGTAATAGAGCTATGTTTGAGAGAGTCACAATGATAACCTTTTCAGGGATATAGATGCTTGACTGGTAGCGAGGCTCTATCTAGGTTGCTTTTGAAGTTAGAATCTTTTGACCTGACTAAACTTGGTTTTTGTTGTAGCTCAAGGAGGGAAATGAACTCATGTGCACACACTTGGATTTTTAGTTTATGGAAGGTTCAATTTACCTTTGGTTTTGATTCTTTAATCTTTTCATTTTGATTTGTTGGTTTGATAGTGAGATTGAAACCAGGGATTCTAGGTTCTTGATTCTTGTTCATCATCAAAATGCTCTAGAGCATTTCCCAGTAGAGTCACCATTTGTTTTACAGTTTTCACACACACACCCTACTGAAAGCAAGGACCCTCTTTCACTTTTTCCTTGATGTTCTAGCCCTTTTATTTTTGGGATTTAGCTTGCCTTGGTATGAGCTTAAGTGTTTATCCTTTTTGTTTTGGCGATCCCTTTATGGTATTCATTGAAAATCTTAAGTTTTGGGATTGTCTCAAATTTTTCACTACTATCGAGAAAATCTGCTCTAGGTGGATTTCCCTAGATCTGTAAATCTAGCTCAATCTGATTTATGCCTTGGTTCGGGAATTTCTAGTCTTAGCAAAAATCTGCCTGGGCCAAATTTTTCCAAAATTCTGTCATCTTGTCGGGTTTCCATATTTTGGCAGGATGTCTTGTCTTTCGCATTAATTCCATTTGTACGATCTTTAGAGGTGGTATTTAGTCAATCTTTGGGGATTCTTATGCCATTATGCTTTATCATTTGTGTTTAATTGAGGAGTTTATTCTTTGAATGTTGGACTTGATTTGGAGCACTAGGTTTGAAAATTGTTGGATTTGGTGGTGATTTCCTTGGAATTATCATTTTTGTTCTTTGTTGAGCACCAATAAATTGACATTTGTTATTTGTGAGATCAATTTCCACTTCATCAAATGGTATGTACATATTTCCTTGCTTTTTATTGATGAATATAAGTAGTGCTTTGGCATTATAAAGTTGTTTGTAGGTCGAATTCATGTATGTTTGGGAATTTTGTGGCTTCAGTTGTGTGATACTATCTAATTTATGGTTTCCAAAGTAAGTTTCAAGTTCATTCTTCCATTCGCATATAGAGATAGCTTGCTTGTGAACCACAAATATCCTTTGTGAGAAACCAATAGTCGAGTTATCTGAGTCCAAGCTTGCTCTATGCATTAATGGTCAAAATTTAGGGTTTCATGCCTAGGGCATTGCCATTTCATCTTAATTTTCTTTCGAGTGATCCTAGAATTCAAGGAAGATCTATAGGCGATTCAACCTAGGGTCCTCAAATTTGTGATTATTCAATCAATTTGATGGAAATCATGAGAGAATGTTGATATTTAGGTTTTTCCTCTATTTCAAGATTTTCCTTCAGTGACAGATTTCCCCAATTTTCTCAGTCCTCTTTGTTTTCCTGAAATTCACTATTTTCCGAAGTTTCATCTTCCCTATAGATTTCTGATTCCTCTGAATTTTCTTGAAAGTCCTTTGTTCCTTTGTTTTTCCAAAATTTGTAGACTATCGCTTCATTCGCGAAAATCCATCTCGTGCGGACTCCCTCATAACTTGGTGGAAAATGAAGGATTATGAGATGACATGACTTGTTAACGAATGACTATGCATTTTATGATTAATTTGAGATATTTTGAGATCTCATATGCTATTTCTTGGTTGATAATGATCATATTAAGTTACTAATAGGTGTTTTCATGTTTATTCCATTGGAATCCGTCTAGCTAGGAATTTTCCAAAATTCTTCCATGGCTTAGATTCTACGGGCGGACCTGAAAAACTGAAATCTGATATGATAATTTTATATGAGATTTAATAGCACCTTTCTTATCTTGGCACTCATTTTAAGGATGAATATGTTGTTTATGACTAATTTGTTTGTGTGATCTTTACTATGGTTTCCTTTGTTGAGTGTAGGTTGAGTCAAGCAAGCTGGTGAGTGATGGAATTCTCCCTTCCTCCAGGGTTGCAAAACCTTGGGAATGGTTTGAAGCTTTGCGAATAAGGAAAAAGGTTCTTAAGAAGATATATAAGCATGGGAGGAAAATTAAGGATACCCTGACTGATATCTATAATGGATGTATTTATTTCTTTGAGATCATGACAGGGAGAATGAGTTTTGCACTGAAGCATTTGAGCTTACAACAGTTGAGAAAATGGTGGCATAATGTATATTCTCCAGCTAGTGAAGATCTTATTATTGAACATCAATTGGATGATGCGGCCACCTATGTTGCAGTTATTGATAAATATCAAACCTATAAGGTTGAGTGGGATAAATTAGTGGAGAAATCAAGAGAAAATATTGATTCAATTGAAATGAGACTTAGGGTTTTTCCTCTGCCACCTACAACCAACTTGGACAAGGTGCTTTTGATGGTGCATGATAGGATGGACTGAAATAAATACAAAGGGGAAGGCAGTTAATGCAAGGCTACATCAAAAATTTTGCTTCCCTATTATTTTGCATGCATTAGTCTGAACTATATTGAATATCCCAAGCCGACCTAGATGAAGTTCAAGGATTTAATGCATAGTTTATTTTATTTTGAATTTCTCTTGGTCCACTTGTTTTGTGGCCAATTATTATTATAAACCCTACATAGGCTGACATATCTTGGGGGTTTCTATTAATATGGCATTCTGCCTCATTTGTAAGGGATAGATATAGACATAGAAACAAATAGATAGCTGATATTGAAGCAAGCAAAGCAATAGAGAAAGAGTTAGAGGTTAGTTTTTTTCAAGAAAATATTGTAATAGAAAACTAGAATTTTTGCTTAAGTGGATAATTTCATGCAAGTAATGACATTGTGATTTGGTGCCATACTTGTGTTATTCTTGTCTTACATGGTTCTTGTTGTTCCATTCTTTAAGGTTTCTTGAAAAGTATTAGATGTATGTTAAGTTTAGACTTAGACATGATTCAATGATGTTTATGATTTGATGCTTGAAGTGTTTGCAGTGATCCCTAGTCCATACTTTTTGCAGCTAGTTGACTGTTAATTGCTTTGCAAAGTTAGCCTGGACCATATATCTATTTTGCTTAGTTCAATTGTGAGCATTTGTTCATTTCAATTCCAATAGGGTTGTCTTGGATGAATGTTCATGATCTAAAAACCTTTAATTCCTTAAAATATTGCACTGTTCTTGTAAGATTACATATTCACCTGGGTTAAGCAAGAATTAGTTTATGAGGGATTGGTCCATTTCAAGTATTTCATCATTGGCATTGTTAATATTAGGAATAGTTTTAAACTTAGGAATCTCTCTGAAACCCTAATATTTTGTTATTTATTTCATCATTTGGGTTAGATTTAGGATTGAAGTATCATTACATTGCTAGATCTGATAAATTAAAGATTCAGTCTTTTCTTGTAGTAAGGTCCCTTTGTGATTACCAACATTTTCACATTTATCACTGAGTTGTTTATGAATTGTCAAGACCTGACATTAGAGACCTTGGGGTTATCTCTTGAGGCTTGATGATAGAGATTTACCTTTCAAGAGACATAGGATATTATATTCTTTGAGTTGTTGCTATGTAGAAAACATCATGAACACGATCCTAGGTACAATGTTGTCACTAAGTTTTCATTTCCTTCAATAGACTGGGACGAGCAAGAGGTTGATGACCTTGATATCATAACTAATCCAATCAAAGCTTGTACCAAAGAATGTTTCAATGGGAAAGTCGCCCAACTAAAGCAGCAAGGGGTCATCCTAAATTATCAAGGGCTTGAAAGTGATCCCAATGCAATAAATGATGGGGCTGCTATAGCCTCAATGGGAGAAACATCCAAATATCCTCCACTCACTCGGTATAAAAAAATAAAAGAGACTGAGGAGCAGCAGCCAAATCCAAAGATCAGGCAGTATTGCTACAATGCCTATCATTTAAGAGGACCTACTCAACAAATGGGAAGAAATGGATGAAAATCAGCCCAGGTCTCCACCAGCTGCCTCCATCACTACTACTCTTCGGCTATTGTCTCAAGCTATGGTGGCTACCTCCCTAGCCATGGTGGAAATTTCGGTCCACCTTCCCTCTTCTTCACATACAGGGCTAGTTGTGGTAGTTGATTCCTCATGTTCCACAACTTCTCCACTCTCCTCTTCCCCCACGTCTCCAACCACATTGCTCTCACTAGCAACGACAATGATTCCAATGCCAATGCTTACACTGCCAGAGGAATTATTGCAACATGCATAATGTCCCCTCTAATATTTCCCAGGTATTGATGAATCCTACCATCCAAGTTGCCTTAGCATAGATTCTTGCTAGTGTTCCTCTCTTAAAGCCTCCAACTAAACTGCTAGCAATGGAAGCCATAATACAAATCTCCAAGGAGCTGGAACAACAAGAAAGGGAAGCAACAAAAGTATTGGAGGACACAAATGAATACCATGAAAATTGGAATATGAGTTCCTACAAATTGACAAAGTAGTTCATGAAACAGAAGAAACAAGATTGTCTAAAAGTGGAGATGAAGAAGAAGACGTCCGTGGAAAATCAATTGTGCAAGCTTTTAAGCCTCACCCTTGAGGAAGAGTTGGCCCAAAAATTAAAGGATGTTGGGGAAGAAATAGAAAGACCACCTTCCAAAGAAAGAAGACTAGAAGATGATAATATGGAGGAAAGCATGGAACCTCCAACAAGTGAACAAAAAGAAAAAGGCCCCAAGCATTGTGAGGATATGCCTCTCTCTGAAGGGGAGGCAGAGAAAGAAAAGAAAGAGCTTGAAGATGTGTTACCTCTGTGTAAGGAAGGGGAGAATATAGAAGATCAACTTGAAAAGGAGATCCAAGGTGATAAGAGCCCTAAAATAAAGTAGTCCAAGGAGCACAAGAGTGAAGATGAACTTGATGAAGAAAATGAAGAAGAGAAAGAAGAGGAGGATAAGAGGGAAGAAAGTCCCAAAGAACAGATGCCCACCAAGTCCCCAATAAAGAGCCTAACATTCACTCGATACTCTGATGAAGAGGACGGAGAAGACACTAGAGTGGAGATGGAAACCTCCAAAGATAAAGAAATTGAAGTCATAAGGGATGAAGAAAAGGATGACAATGAATCACCCAAAGGAAAGGCTCAGATGCCTGAATGGCTGGAAAAGCAACTTGAGAAGAAGGATCTCGACCTAAGTGATCCAAAAGTAAGACTAGAGGTTATCTTGGCTCGAGCACAAATCACTACCAAGAAAGAGAAGAGGCCTAAAGATCCAAGGTGATGATGGATGCTTCTAGATCAAAGACTGTGCAAGTAGGTATGCCAATAGTGGGAAAAGAGGGGATAAGATATAATGTCTCCACCATTGATTTGGGAACAACTACAAGAGAGCAGAAGGTGGAGCACCTCCAAGAGTCTGTTTCCATAGTGGTGCATTTAATTTAGTAGGATAAGATTTTGAAGGAAGAGTGTAGGGCATAGGTAGCTGATCTAACTGCTTATATTCAACAATGGTATTCTATAGAGGAAATACCTACCACATCTTTATCACTGCCACAACTGTTGTCAAAGGAGAAAATAAACAAGCTCGAAAAGAGGAAGAACTTAGATAAGACCACAGAGAGTTGGTTCTGGTAGGTCTTGTACATAGGAAACATGGGCATCAGTCATGTTGTTAGGACAACAAACAAGTTTTTGGATCTCAAACAATCTCTTGAGGGTGAGAAGAAAATTTGTACTAACTTCCCAAGGAGATATGACTCCACTTACCCAAAGATTGAGGATATTCTCAAACTAACAAAAATGACTTGGGAGAAAGAGATTGCATTTAAAAGGGATGACCACTAGCTGGTGAGTATGGAAATGAGACTTCATGAACTGAAAAGAAAGGTTGGAGCAAGTGCTCGATAAGGTGGATCCAGAAATTGAGTGGGCTAAAGAAATTAGAGCCAATTATATCTGGTACTTGAAACTAATGACATGATGTGATATGCTTGTTGTATAGATGGACCCAGAGAAGGTAATGCCCTACTTCCAAAAGAAGATTGAGGACAAGATGTTGGATGAGATTACCACTAATTTCATGAGATTTTTTACCTGAGCCTTCACCCAGTCAAAGTTGTTTTGGGACCACAATGCTAAGTATGATGAAGATTAGGAAAAGCTCACTGAACAATCCCAAGAATGGAGTTATTAAGTGTTGCAATCCAAAATCATTGACATTGATAAGCTCCAACCACTAATTATGAAGTTCATAGAGTATGTTGCTTTGAAGAAGCAAGAGGGAAACCCTATTATTGGTGAAGAATTCTTGACAGAGTAGCTACAACAAAGTGAAATAAACAAAAGTCAAAATGCTACGTTGTTGTCACAAAAGACAAAATAGGGATAAGGACAAAGTTGCATTTTAAAATGTAATATATTGGCGGGTAGTTAGACCCTAATTTGTAATGAATCTTAGCCACACAACGAAAATTAATCTTAGCCATTTATTTTACCTTTTAGACACTATAAATAGGGGGTCTCCTCTCATTTTCAAGAGAAATTTGCGTTGTTGTAATGGCATGCTGCAGAAATTTTAATGGAAATACATTGACTTTGGTGGAAATCTAAGTTTCTCTAGATGTTTCATGATTCATATCCCATAGTCATATGTTTTAGTTAGATTTTCTTTATTTTTTTAGTTAGTTTCATATTACTTTAATATATTTGGCTATGTTGTTATGTGGTTATGAAAATTTTTGTTGTGTAAATTCCTTCCTAGTCCACACTTTTTGTTGTTTTCTTCTGGAAAATGGTTGTGTAAAGTTAGTTTGGACTTAAACCTAAAATATGATTTAAAATTTATCTTTGTTCATGCATGTATATGGTGAATGAATGGTGAAAAATATGTAGACCTTACAAGATATCACAAATTTCATGAGACTGTGATTTTTTGGTTAAGTGAAATTCTATTTGAAGGAAGTTGTCCATAGCAGGAACTACATGATCGTTATTCATGGTTAATTGTAGATCTAGGAAAATATCCTCTTCCCTGCCCCTTTTCCATTTTTTAGAAATATCCTATGCTAAGGTTCATTGCACATTTTAAATCCAAAGCTTAAGAAAAACATTTAGGTTTCAGACTACTATTTGAACCTGCAACAAAGTGCACATCAACTTTCATCCTCGAAACTTCAATTTATAAGATCCAATTTGTATCCAACTACGTAAGTTTATCCTATGATTACCAGAAAAATCACATCAAATATCAACTAAGTAATTCCTTGCAAGTCATGACCTAACACCCAAGAGACCTTGGGGTGATTTTTAACTTGTTGTTGGAAGTCTCCTTTCAAGAGAGGTAGTGCACCTATGCATTACTTGTGTTGAGAAAGTGTGCAAAACACCACATCAACAGAACTGGCACTAGAAGGAGGGCCTTGTGAAGGTGGATTAAATTGGATCATTCTCCCTTGAAAGGTTTTAGATAATTCTAAAGTCTACACCA
This sequence comes from Sequoia sempervirens, assembly GCA_007258455.2. Classification (NCBI taxonomy): domain Eukaryota; kingdom Viridiplantae; phylum Streptophyta; class Pinopsida; order Cupressales; family Cupressaceae; genus Sequoia; species Sequoia sempervirens. The sequence goes on from VDFB02270651.1 coordinate 760,882,267, forward strand.
AACAGAGGAGAATTCCAAGAGCTGCAGCCCCCCACAAGGGCTAAAAAAACTAAGGGTGGAGACTCTACATCTTCCTCTTCCTACATCCCATCCAATTCCCTTCCACCTTCACCTTACACTACCTTTCATCCATCCTCCACCCAACTGCTACAAATTTCCTTCAGGCCTCATTCTTTCGATAGCTAGGGAGATACCACTCTCCCTTCCTTTCAATTTTTTCAAGGCATAGTCCAAACAACTGTGGCCTAGGTACAACCCTAGGCTACTGTCCTACAATAGGTGTAGCCCCAAATTGCTACCCCTCAACAATAGGTACCATCTCTACCACCTCTCATGGCTTGGTTAGCACAAAATCCCTCTCCATTGCACTTCAATGCATACCGTGATATGCCAAAAAATCCTGAAAGCTTTTGCATGAAATTCAATCCTTGTGACCCATAGAGGATGACTGAAGAGCACATTAGGATATTCCAAATAATGTTGAAAGACATGTAGATTAAATAAGAGGATGTGGCATGCAAAAATTTTCCCTACTGCTTAGGGGAGGAAGCTTTCTGTTGGTACGTTAACTTTTCGACCATTTCCATCATGTCTTGGGACTTGTTGATGAATGCCTTCTTACAAAATATAAGATTCCCATCAGCCCCTCGAAGTTGTACTAGAAATTTATGGTTATTCGTAGAGAAGTCAATGAGCCAATAGGATCCTTCAATGATCGATTCCACCAAGCGTATTCGAGGTTGCAAACCCCTTATGCACTTAATGATGTTGTTTTGTCATGCCCTTGATAATATTACCTCAGTGTTTGTGAAAAGAATGAATCAGCCACCTACTAGACTAGTAGATGCTTAAGCTAAAGTTGTTAAGGCTAGTACAGTCTTGGGACAAAATATTTCTAGCCCGCTACCTTCTTTGGGGTAGATTGATCATCCTATGCAAATTCAAGGGATCAACCAAGTGCTCTAGCTACATACACCTCCAATGAACCATGTGTCACAGCTACTTATAGTCCCTCACCCAGGGCAGCCCATGAATCAAGAACCTCTTGTGCCCCACTACTTGCAGCCTCAACAACAATAGACTTACCATTAGGCTTCCCTGCAACAGCAGATGTATCCGCAATAGCCTCAAGAGCCCCTATATTTGTTGATGCCGAAATTCCCTCTTACAAAACAAAACTAGCCTATTGCTCCGCTATTTTTCCTGTAGAATCAAGTGCCATAGCCAAACAATGTAGAGAAGGATTGACTCGATGAGTTGACATAAATGATCTAGAAAATGTCCACAAAAATGACACATTTGAGGAATCAAAACAGCCAAATGATGGCTTCATAGCACATCATTCAAGCTAATATCCATAGGGACAATAGAGATAATTGAGATAACAGAGATGATCAACAAGCCAACACTTCTTTCAAACCAAATTATGACCGAGGGCAGAACTCAAATCATAACTTTGAGAGGAGACCTTCCCAAAGATAGAACATGATGTGGAATACAAGGACCAATAATGGGGGTGTTCCTACCCCACTAGATCAGCCTACTATCATAGAGAAGACAACTACTTGTGTGTATCTTGCTGAAGTAGCTCTTTTTTAGATGGTGCCAAATTCATAAGACTAGCAAGCACTCCGAGTTGGACTATCCCGAGTTCCTTACAACTGCAAAAAAATTCCAAGTTGAAGTCTAGAATATTGTGGACAATGTTGTATGTCATGACATATTCCTTTCTAATCCATACGACTCCTTCATACTTGTTAACTAGGCCTCATTCCCAAGAAGTGAAAATAACACACCTGAGGATGAGACTGCCTTTGCAAAAGTTGAAGAAGTTAAAGAGGTAAGTAATGGTGAAGCTTTATCTTAGTTATTTGATTCAGTAGATAATGGTCCTTTAGATGATGAAGAACCCCATGAGGATGAAGTACACATATTCCATCAAAGAGCTACCCCATATTATTTAATGAATTGGAAAGCAGGGGGATCATTCATTACATCCACCCTGCCTAATTACTTCACTACCCTACCAGATCCAAATGCTAGCAATAATCTTGGTTTTCCTCACGTTCCCACTCAATATTTTAGTAAGGATAGATCATTAAACTAGGATCAAAGTCATCCACAAAACTAGGCTCAAGGCCAGCCCCAAATTCAATCAATTCAAAAAAAAACCTAGCCTGCCAACTTTGTAATAGTTGGGACTTTTGAATTTGAAATTGAGCAAATGGGTGAGTATGTTGCTGAGGAGTTCGAGAAAGTTAAAATTAGTCTGTCCTCCTTTGACTTACTTAAGGTCCCTACTATAAGACACACCTTCTTTAGAATAATTAATGGCACCCCTTCCTCCAAAGAAACACAGGAAACATCAACCAAAAGGGTCACCTTTCAAGAACCTAGTTAGGAATCTGTGATTCAGGAAATCATAGGGAAAAAGAAGGATATTCCCTCTAATCAGCTTATGGGTAGGCAACCCACAAAAGAATCTAATCACAACAATAGACAAAATGCAAAGGATCATCCTTAGGAGTAGACCAAGGATAGAACTAGTGATAGGAACAAGGCCCAAGTAGCTCAGATAGACATGTCTACAAGCCTTTTTTAGGGAAAGTTTGAAACTTCACCTTTCCTCACTACCATCCGAATATTCAAAAAGAATTTTCACAACTACTTGCTCAATTCAGGAGCATCCACTAATGTCATGCCTCTTGCAATATGCAAAGCTTTTGGGATTACTCCCACAACTTCAAGGAGGAAAGTGACCCAACTGGACAAAATAGAGATTAACATAGTGGGAAAGATGAATTGTATTCCAATGCAAATTGTTGTGGATCCTTGGATACAACAAGTCATTGATATTCAAATGGAAAATATCCCTGATACCTATGAACTAATCCTTGGGAGAGACTTCACCAAAACATTGAATGGGTATGCTACGATGGATCATTCTCATATGTAGCTGCCATGGAAAGGGCTACCTAACCAGATCCATATAGACCGTGAACCTTAGATGAAGTACAAGATCATGAAGTATAACAACACCAATGAGGTGTTGTTTGTTGAGACAAAATTTGGGAGTTATTGTCCCTTTTCCTGTCAGGATTAATTCAAACCCCGAGAAGAATTTGTTGTCGAAGTAATTTTGGTGCAATGCAGCCCTCCAACCGACATCACTCAAAAGCCTCAAAGTATAGAGATGTTGGTAGAGTTAGATGATAAACCAAATGAAGATGACAATTTGGGACTACTCAATGGTTTCCAGGAATTCATGGAAAAGTGCACAAAGGATCAACTTAGTTTGGGTGCTTGAATGGATTTCCATGATCTCTTGCTACCAAATTAGTGTAGAATTCACAATGCTGCCCACTCCAAGTTTGATTGTTGCTTGTGCCAAACAACAGTAGAACATGTCAAGGGATTAGCCATTCCTCTAAAAGAATTTTCAAAGAAGATACCAAAAATATTTCCTTTTTCCCATCGTGTTGAATCGACACAGTTTCTAAAGGATACAGATGCAACTATCAAGCCAAAGGAGAATGAAGGCCTAGTTGGGCCCAGTGTCAAGGAGTTGTTTAGGGTTTGGACACTTTGATTTAATAGATCTAAGTCAAATCAAGGAGATAGAGTCAGATTCAAACTTATCATCCCAATGGGTAAGACCTTTCTTGGTGCCCATAGGTTGCAATTTTATTGCACTAATAACATAGTAGAGTATGAAGCCTTAGTGCATTGTCTTCTTATGGCCTTAAAGAAAAATGTCAAAATGTTGCAAGTTTTTGGTGACTCCGATTTGGTGGTCAAACAAGTTAGAAATTTGTATTCCTACCATGAAAGAAGACTTTCCAATTACAAACATAGGGTTTGGGATCTCTTAGAAGGATTAGACGCATTCAATATTCAGTTGATCCCCTGCACTCAGAATCACACAGTTGATGCTTTGGCTCAAGCAGCCAACACACTATAGCCACTTGCCCTTTCGGGCCTCAAGCACTTTACAATTGATTTGATGTCCACTCCATCTATTCCAGATAATCTCACTCACTTCCAAGTCTTTAATGATGACAAGCACATCCTAGAGTTTATCACGAGCTCCGATGTCTTTGCCACCAAAATAATAGATGAAGCTGATCCAGAAGAGGCTGAATTGGATATAGAAGGAGTTATTAACTTAAAGACCAACACGATTCCTAGAGGTATGGTTTAGCTAGAGTGCATATTTGATTTGGATCAGATCATAGACCAAGACCAAAAATCCAAGAAGGAATCAATCAAAAATCAATGTGATGTACACAACCTCAGAACAACCAAAGAGATAAAAAAATGTGTTTACTTGAAAAGTATACACTGCAGAAGAAAAGAAAGGAATTGTAGATGCTTTATGGAAGTACCATGATGTGGTAGCATGGAGCTACAAATACTTAAAGACATACGATACTTCCATCATCACACACACTATTCCCCTTAGGAAAGATGTAAGGTTGTTTCGTCAATGGCAATGTCCTATCAACACCTTGCTAGAACCAATCATATACAAAGAGGTGTAGAAACTACTTTCAACAAGGATTATCTTCCCAATCAGGAACTTCAAATGAGTGGTGAACTTGGTCCCAATTAGAAAAAAAATGGAGAACCAGATTGTGTGTTGACTTCTGCTTTTTGAACAGAGCTTCAAAGAAATACAACTATCTAGTGCCTTCATTGGATGAGGTGTTGCAGATTATTAACGGCTCGCAAACTATGTCCTTTTTCGATGGCTATTCTAGGTACAATCAAGTGATGGTGCATTATGAGGATCACCATAAGACAGTGTTCACCACTAAGTGGGGGACCTTTGCTTATAGAAGAATGCCCTTTGGGCTCATCAATATTGGTGCCACCTTCCAACATGCTATGGAAATTTCCTTCAAAGACTTGATTGGGAAGTGTATAATTATCTATATGGATGATCTAACAGTGTTTTCAAAGATGTGGAGTGATCATGTCTCTGATTTGTGCAAATTATTTTAAAGGTGTCAGGAGTTTGAGGTTTCTCTTAATTCAAAGAAATGTATTTTTAGCGTAACCAAAGGGAAGCTACTTGGACATGTCATTTCAGAGTAGGGAACCTCCATTGATCTGGAGTGCATTCAGTCCCTACTAAAGATCTATATGTTTAGTAGCAAGAAAGAGCTCAAGTCTTTCTTTGGGAATATTAACTTTGTACAAAATTTTATTATAGGATTTTCTAAAATTGTTAAGCTACTCAATGCCATGTTGAAGCAAGATGCCAAGATTGAATGGACTCTCAAAGAAAAGAAAGATTTTGAAGAAATTAAACAAACAATTGTTGAAGCACCTGTGCTGGTCAGTCTAGATTATTTGAAGTCATTCTACATCTATTCCTTCACTTTAGAGCATTCTTGTACCAACATTCTGACCCAGAAAGATGAGGGGAACGAGTGCTCGATTTCCTTCATGAGTGCTCCTTTGAAAGATGTTGAACTACACTACCACAACATAGAAAAACAAGAATATGCTCTTGTTAGAGGAGTGAAGAAGTTCAGGCACTATATCTTGCGTAATAAAGTGTTCAACATAGTTCTTGACCCGACTGTGAAGACATTGCTTATGCATAATGAATTAGGTGAATAGAGAGTGAAATGGGTCATGTTGCTGCAAGAGTATGATATGGAGATCCAAACAATGAGGCTAGTAAGAGGACAATAACTTACCCAAACAATTGTTGAGGCCACAACCAATGCAATGCCTAAACTTACAGTGCAACAATACCAACTTGAAGACGTTTCTCTAAGGGAGTGGTACAAAGATGTCATTTATTATTTGTTGAATCACAAGTTCCCACCCCACTTGCAAGAAGTCCAAAAGTTCCCTCCACTTGAAAAGAAGTACCTACATGATACAAGGGTTCATATTATATAAAATGAAATATGAAGGTATCTACTTGAGATGCCTTGGAAAAGAAGAAGCAGATCAAGTCCTAAAGGAGTTCCATGACAAGTTCAGCACTAGTCATAGATCTAAACCTTCAATTTCTCATCAAATCCTTCAGGAAGGATATTATTGGTTGACAGTCTTCAAAGATTCCCACAGCCATGTTCGCTCATGTCACATATTTCAGACTGCTACTACCAAGGAGAAGAATGTTGTTGTCCCACAACAACTTGTTCTGAAGGTGAGACCATTTGCTCAATGGGGTCTCAATTTCATTGGTTCGGTAAGCCTTCCATCATCTGTAGGACACAGGTACATTATAATTTCTATTGATTATTACACTAGATGGATAGAAGCAATCGCATGTAGACAATGCACAACTGAGGTAGTCACTAATTTTTTGGAAATTTTTATTTTAAATCACTTTGGTTCCCCTTATGCATTTGTATGTGACAATGGACCTGCATTTGCTTCGTTAAAATTTGTTGGTTGGGCTTTTGATTATGGAATTTCCCTTAAATTCTCATCCAACTACTACCCTCAAGAAAATGGCCTTGTTGAATCCACAAACAAGAATTTGATAACTGTGATCAAAAAATTGCTAGATAGGAATCCCAAGGACTAGCATACCCACCTCCACTTCGCCTTTTGGAAAGATCATATGCACCAAAATGCTACCTTTGGTGATTCCCCATTTCATTTGGTCTATGGTTTAGAACCTATCTTTCTGATCCACCTAAAAAATCCCCACTCTCCAGTTTATCAATGACTTTTATGAAGGGGGAGACTGTAGAGAAGCTCGGTTAGCTAAGCTTTTGCACTTAGCAGAAGTATGAGACTACACAATAGAATTTTTTTCCAAACACTAGGGCGTAGTCAAATACTGGTTTGATCATCGAGCCAAGATTAAGGCCTTTAGAATTGTGGGTCTATTCTTTTTTGGGACAAGGCCCATGAAAAGAAAGGGGGACATAACAAATTTGACAAGCTTTGGCTTGGCCCCTTTCAAATAGTTGAAATCTTGGGAGACAATTCTTTCCATTTAAAGATCCTTACTAGTGAAGATGTCTCGTTGCCTGTCAATGGGAAACATTTGAAGCATTAATTCCAAGTCTGAGCTTGTGTAGAGCTATTCTTGTAAATTCCTATAAATAGGTTAGGTTAGGTTTTTTTGTACTCTTCTTGTGTTTTAATATTTTGTGTTGTTCTATTTTTCCCATCTCCCGGCTATTTTGTTTTGAAGGCCTCTTCATCCCTGATGTGATGGCCATGCTAGTTCAACAAATGGTTCACTTTTCTACCCATCCTTAGTGTTCTTTGGTTAAACATTCATTCTCAACTATTAGTCCCTGATAGCTACTTGGAAATGATTTCCTCATATGAACTGTGTTCTAGAACTTGATCCTTGGTTGGATCCTTTTACATTTATCTCAGATTTTGCACAAAATGCATGTTAATTATTTACAAGGGGTTGTACAATGGCTGCTATGATAACCTAATGAGTGAAAAATATCAAGTCCTCTCCAGTGACCACTATGATTCTCAAACCCATCGTAGGCTTCAATGCTTACATGGTTGAGAAAAAGATAAAGTGCGGAAGGAAATATCCAAAAGAAACAGATTAAAATTTCTAAAATCAAGCAACCATATGGGTGTACGAATAACTCTACCAAGGCTATGGATATTGGGCTAGTAGTAGAGTAATATGCATGGGGTCACAATGACAAGTCTGCTAAGGCTATGGATACTTTGCTGGAAATGGGGCAATATCCAGGTTACTTTTGGTTTTGGATGATTTATGTAGCTCACTTCGTTTGATTAGTCACTCCTTGTCACAATTCCCAAGGGAAGGAATGAATTCACTACACACACACTTCTGAGATGTCTCATAGATTTACCCAACTAAGAACCCTATTCTCCTAGTTCACTTATGGAAGTCAGCCCTTGGTCTACGAAACTAGAGATTATGGGTCCTAAATGAATACTTATTCTTAGAACGCTTGGGAGTGTTTCCTAGAAAAGTCACCATTTGTTGTTCCCTCAGAACACACACCCCGTACAGAACGGGGACCTTTTCTTTGCCTTTCCGGGTCATTTTGTCACTGCCTCATTTTGCATGCCCATGTTTTGGTGTCCTAAGTAGTCAAAGTTCCTCTAAAGTCTCATCTCAAGCTGACCATGTTTCATCCCCTAAAAATTAGCTAAGTCTTGGGTCCTCACAGATTTCTTTTGCCAGTTTTCCTTTGTCGACAGCCTTAGGCTTCCTTCGGGCCATCATATCGAGTTTCCTTTGCCATATTTATGTTTAGAATTTATTGTTTCAAAATGGCTAAAGGCCTTCTCCTTCCCGTTCCCTAGGACCTAGCCCCTTGCCCATCATCCTCATGACTTGAGTTGTAAAGTTGACTCACTGTCACTTGCCCCAGGCCCTGTCTACTGGACCTCTCTAGATGAGACTTCATTGTGAGTTTTCCCTTCCCAAATGGCCATCCTTCACTGAATTTCTTCCCAATAGACCATGTGCCTCCTCTTGTTGATTTTTTTTCACTTCAACTTTAGAGGAGGTTGTTGGATCACATCCTTCAGGCCTTTAGGCCTTGGACCCCTGGCGGCTATTTTTTTGAAATTTCAACTTACCAACCTCTTGAGCCCGTCGTACTTGCATTAATAGGGTGTATTAAATGTTGTTAGGGGTATAAATACTTGGTCCAACCTATCATTTTCACATGTCAGGTTGCCAAGAAGAGTTCAAAGTGATTTTAGAAGAATCCAGTGCCTTCATCTCACATTTCCCTCACACCTGTTGCCTTCATTGACCGATTCTTCATGGATTTGGTAGCCTCCATCATCGGGTTCTTGAGGTAGGTTCTTTGTCTACCCTCCCGCATTATTTTTGGTGATTTCACATTTAAATGATGAAAAAAATAGGGGTAAAATTACTTCATTTGGTAGAGGATGATTGGACCTAAAAAATCTATATGATAAAATTTCAAGAAAGCCTCCAAATCATCATAAAAATTGAATCCTAAACTCCCATGTCCCAACACCATTCTTCCCACAAAGCGCTCACATCCTTTGGACTTGAGCCTCCCTGTCCCTATTTAGAAAACTTCAAAACTCAAACAACTTTGAAATGGTGACATGTTTCCTTGGGCCCGCAACCTCGCATCTCCTTTCACGGTTCACCGTCAGGACCTAACAAAACTTGAACTCTCGACCTCCATTCATACTTCCTAGGCCGATTGCCATGGGATTTCATCCCCGAGATGCCACATAGTTTTTTCCATTTCAAATGGTGTAACAAATCCATCCACTCGATTCTCAGGATCTGCCTTGCTCTTCACTGGCCGAGTTGAATGAAATGAAATGCTATCACTGGTATCTTTTGGGTCCTGGTTCACGGAGTTCTATTAGGGGACCTCTATTCTAGCTTCATCATTTCTCATGGCTATCAAAGGGTCACCTTCTACCCTTTGGGTCCTGAGCATCCCAATACTGCATGAACAATGAACAACGAAAAACTTAAGTGTCATAACCTCCATTGAGTCTTGTCCACCAAACTTCCACCTTTGGGACTATGTCCCATCTCGGCTGTTACCAAAAGGAAAAACTAACCCATCCTTCTAATGCTTGAGGCCTACTATGCTGATTTCTGGTAGAGTTTTAACAAAGGAAACTTGAAAGCCAAATACAATGTCAGGTTTGGTCCATTAGGTCGCTCCCACCGAAATTCTGCTTAGTGCCTGCTATTTCAAATGGCTATCCTCAAATGGCTTCCCGACCCATTTGATCCACACCCTTAAAAGACTAAGGAGTTATACCATCCACCTTTCAAACTCGTAGTCCCAGACCTCGAAACTCCATCCTCAAAATTTTGTTTCATCATAGTCATTTCAAACAACAAACCTTTGATGACTTTCCCTCCTCACAGCTTCGAGTGACCCAACGACGATCTGAATGACCTCCAATCTGAAACAAGTCTCAACCCATGTGCTCAAATTGAACCCTCTCTTGCATGGACCTTTCAAATCATCCAAATCTAAAGTTGGTAGAAACCATATAGATTTCCCTACCTTGTTCGCCCTTTAAAACAACATTCCTACCAGGGAATTCTAGCCCCTGGGGCCTAGACTATCCAAACTCTCCTTAGTAAATTGCTAATGACATCTCAAAGTAAATTTTTTATTTCATGAATGATGTGTTATCTAATTGGATTTCATTTGACAAGGATTTTGGCTAACCTTGGCATTTTGATGCTTGATTGTGCTCATCATGCCTTTGTTTGCAGGATATATGGAATCAAGTGTAGGACCCTCAGGGGCAACCACAAAAAAGGACAAAGGAAAGAAATCAGGAAGAGCTCTTCATAGGATAGAGGACAAGGACCAAATGAAATACCAATTCCAAGGGGATCTGTTGCACTCAAAGATCATTATATACTGGAAGGAGATTACAGATACCAATATCGGCCACATTGATATTGATGAATTTAAAGAGGGTTAGGATCAACCCAACCACTAACAATGCCTGGTTGATCAAAGGAAGTGGAATTTCCAAGGTTGCAGGCTTTCCTCCATCACTTATAGCTCTTGAAATGGTCATGGCTTGTAGGAAATCATACCAACTTGAGACCCGAACAATAGTAGACAAAGATGGTAACATCCTACCCAACATGTCTCCCCAAGAAATAATGAAGACTTTCCACATCCCCACCATCAAAGTAATGGAGATCCCTACTATCATAGATTACAAAGCAATGTGGGATGTAGATCCTGTTGGCTATAAAAAGCTCATCAACCAATATTGGTTAAAAGAGAAAAGGAGCAACACTGCAAAAGTTCCCTAAGAACTCTTTTGCAGTGATTTCTTTGAGGATTATCATGACTTAGTAAAGCCAAGTGATGGGTTTTCCTACCACTGTGTACTTCCAAGAGTGGATGGTCTACTTTGTTGAGAAAATTATTCATGGAAAGGAGGATGATACCACACAAACTACATTCTACTGGGCCGATATAATCAGTGACTACTTCCATCAACAATTCATGAATTTTAAAAAGACCTCCAAGTTCTATAGGACGTCCTATCTTGTCTATTCTTTAGCAAAAAAAAGGCAGTATAATGGACTGTTCAAGGCTCCACATGAAGAATCTAGTAAAGAATTAAAGGTTTATGATAGATACCCTCAGCTTCAGTTCAAAAACTTCAAGAAGGACTATTGCAGGGTGAATGACACCTTCATAAGTCACATTATTAGGTTGCTTGGGGAAAATTTTAAAAGGTGAGTCTTCCATAGTGCTTGGGAATTCCTCAAACAATACACCTTTTTGTTCATTCAGTATCCTAAGTTCACATACATTCATGCCCAAGGCTACACAGAAAGGCCAAACAAGCTACCCTGGTATCCTAATGACTAGATTATATTGCTAGAACTCTCTCGGTGGCTGTGGCATGTACATACTCTCCTCAACAACAAGCATTTAGTAGGGATCCCTTATCCCCTTTCTTTCGGCCAAGGGATGTACAAGTTGCAAACTTCTTAATGTGCTATAAATTCAAAGGAGTTGGTTGAGTATCATTTCTAGCTTCATACCCGACTACACCCATCTGCATCATGTTGAAGATTTCTAGGAAAATTGCAAAGATGATAAGGAGGTGCACATGAGACATTAGATGTGAATGACTGCCTACTTCATAAAAAGGGTGAACGTATTCCCTATACCTAATCAAGTTGAGGAATATGAAAGCACAATTATGGATCCTAGGTACAATGCAGTTGCTAACTTGTTGATGCCTTCAATAGACTAGGATGAGTAAGAGGTTGATGACCTCGATATCATAACTAAGCCAATCAAAGCTCATACCTAAGAATGGGTCAATGGAAAAGTAGCCCAACTGAAGCAACAAGGGGTCTTCCTAACCTATAAAGGGATTGAAAGTGATCCTAGTGCAAAAAATGATGGGGTTGTTATAGCCTCGATGGGAGAAACATCCAAATCTCCTCCACTCACTTGCTCTAGAAAAATAAAAGAGACTGAGCAGCAACAGTCAAATCTAAAAGTATATGCAAGGAAGGCTGCAGAAGGTGAATCTTTGAAGAAACATAAATGGTCAGGTAGTACTGATACAATTCCTATCATTCAAGAGGACCCACTCCATGAAGGAGAAGAAATGGAAGAAAATCAGCCCAAGTCTCCACTAGCTACCTCTGTCGCTATTGCTCCTCTATTATTGTCTCAAGCTATGGTGGCTACCTCCCTGCCCACAATGGACATTTTGGTCCACCTTGCCTCTTCACCAATGGGGCCAGTTGTGGTGAATGTATTGAAACAAGAGTTCATGAACTGAAAGGAAATGTTGGAGTAGGTGCTTGACAAGGTGGATCTATACATTGAGTGGGCTAAGGAAATAAAAGTCAATTGTGTCTAGTACTTGAAACTAATGATAGGATATGATATGCTTGTCATACAAATGGACCTAAAGAAGATAAGGCCCCACTTCCAAAAGAAGATTGAGGATGGGATGTCGAATGAGATTACCACTGATTTCATGAGATTTTCTGCCCAAGCCTTCACCCAGTCAATGTTGTTTTGGGACCACACTACTAAGTATGATGAAGATTGGAAAAATCTCACCGAACAATCCCAAGAATGGAGTTATCAAGTGTTGTGATCCAAAATCATTGACATTGATAAGATCCAACCTCTAATTCTAAATTTCATGGAGTATGTTTCTTTAAAGAAGCAAGAGTGAAACCCTATTATTGGTGAAGAATTCCTAACATAGTAGCTACAAAAAAGGGAAATCAGCAAAAGACAAAATGCTAAAGTGTTGTCACGAAAGACAAAATAGGGATCAGGATAAAGTTGCATTTTAAAATGTAATATATTGGGGGGTAGGTAGAGCCATAATTTGTAATGAATCTTGGCTATTCATTCTACCTTTTAGACACTATAAATAGGGGGTCTCCTCTCATTTTCAAGGGAAAGTTGAGTTGTTGTAATGACATGCTATAGAAATTTTAATGGAAATGCATTCACTTTGGTGGATTTTGAGTTTCTCTACATGTTTCATGATTCATCTCCCATAGTTAGATTTTTTAGTTAGATTTTCTTTGTTGATTTAGTTAGTTCTAGATTACTTTAATAGATTTGGTTATGAAAATTTATGCTATGTAGATTCCTTCCTAGTCCATACTTTTTGTTGTTTGCTTCTGGAAAATGGTTGTGTAAAGTTATTTTGGACTTAAACTTAAAATTTGTTTTAAACTTTAACTTTGTTCATGCATGTATATGGTTAGTTAATGGTGAAATATCTACAAACCTTAGAAGATAGCACAAATTTCATGAGATTGTGAATTTGCTGGTTAAGTGAAATTTTGTTTGAAGGAAGTTTTCCATAGCAGAAACTCCATGATCATTGTTCATGGTCAGTTGCAGATCCAAGAAACTCTCCTCTTCCCTACCCATTTTCCTTTTTTTTAGAAATATCCTATCCTAAGGTTGATTGTACATTGTAAATCCAAAACTTAAGAAAAACATTGAGATTTCAAACTGCTATTCGAACCTGCAACAAAGTGCACATGAACTTCCATCCTAGAAACTTCAATTTACAAGATCCACTTTGTATCTAGCTACGTAAGTCCACCCTATGATTACCAGAAAAGCCACATGAAATATCAACTAAGGAATTCCCTATAAGTGATGACCTAACACCTGAGAGACCTTGGGGTGATTTTCAGAAACTTGTTGTTGGAAGTATCCTTTCAAGAGAGGTAGTGCACCTATGCATTACCTATGTTGAAAAAGTGTACAAAACACTACATCAACAAGTACGTCATGACCTAGTGTGAGGCCAAGACTGGTCTGTCCTTTTCTTAGTCATCCATTCTTTTGTTCTGGCTAGAACATCGACAAGTTTTGCTTCAATTGTCTCCTTTTCCTTGATACTCCAATCCATGGTAGGAATAGGGTGATTTTCTATTAACTCTATATAAATAGGGTCTACCATTTTGGACCCATCCTCTACAATGCCATGCATATCCCATTCTAATCTAAATCTGACAATCTGATCTATGGACAATCTCATCTAGCTTCTTCTAACTTCATATTCATTGAAACAACTGACCTAGAAGTCCTCAAGGCTAGGCCAGTGAAAGAAATGTGGGCTTAGCTTCAAGTTGTTCTTAACATAATCCTTAAAATCAAAGGGAAATTATTCATCAAATGAAAGAAGATTATACTCAGACAATTCCTTCTCAATAGTTAGGGCGTCAGACTTAGATAGGCAACTATAAGAACCAAATCCAATAGGAAAAATGACAGTGACCCTTTTTCTGTGTTGACATAACCTATTTATGCCTACTAATTACTTGCATACTTCAATCACAACCCGCTTGTCTTCAAGATATTTAGGCAATTTGATTGGAAAACCAGCATATCCACCAACTCTTATGTAAGAAAATATTTTAAATTGAAAGAAGTGACTACCATAGAAACCTACAAATTTCATTGGCTCTGGTGACACTCTCATTGTAGGATGTCCTCGTAACTCTCTAACCATCCTCATAGTGAAAGCATCAATTATCCTCGTAAAATGTTGAAAACTTTTTTCAAGTTGCAACTTATCGAAATAGTCATAAATAGTTACCTTCTCTGGAGGTAGGTCACTTGGTCTTAAATTGGGCCAGGGCCTTGTACTAGGAACATCATAAATTAGGTATGAGGACATATAGAAGAATCTGTTAAGAGTAAAGAATATAATCAACTGATGTAGACAGTCACTTATAATTTCCACCTAGTCAAGAAACTGTTGTTCATCAACATAATTTGGATGAAGAAGTACATCCACTCTTCAAAACCATGCACATCTTCATTTCCTCTCAGCTTGCAATAACACCACAATTTCCACCACTTCTTCTACAAAATGGGTCACGTGAAATTTTTGAGGTAACTGGGACTTACCTCATTTAGGTTTGGCCAGCCAATGCTTTGCCATTTCATTTCTATAGAGCCCCCTTTTCATTGAAAACTCATTTTGAGAATTTGTCACAGTCATGGGTGAATAATAATATCTTTCTAGGATTTTTAGGCAAGATGCAAAGGTGAATCCCTAAATCTTCAATATCAACTAGTTATCTTCTTCCCTGACCTCTTGTGTTTGTGAAATATAATGCCTAATGCACTCCATAATGAGTTCAGGGAATTGTACTACTATAGGAAATGTGGAGACTTCAACCAACCCACTATTGATTACTCATGTAGTGATGGGTGGCAGGTTTGGTTTATTAAACATACTTCTTATCTCATCAAAATTTATAGGTCCAAAACAACTATCCCCAATTTCTGGTCTCTCATAAGTCAAATAGGAACACAAATATCCTAGAAAGAAAAACTTGAAACAAGGGATATTAGAAATACCTTCAATGAAAAATTTTGTAGCTGAAATCCTGCATCTCATCCAAATCGCCCTCGAGAAACAATGTCACAATGGGAATGTTTGTCTAGCACTTTGGTAAAATTTCTTAAAAACCCCAAGAAGGCATGAGAGAAGATGAGAATTTAATATCCCTTACATGCCATATGGTATGTTGTGGCAGTCACTTCATCACTCATTATAACCATTTTTCAAAATTCAAAAATAAACGTCTAGAAGTGGAAAAATAGAGTGTTCGACAAACTTCATAAAAATATTCTTAAGCTCAAATTTTTCTTCAAAATCAGTCTAAATGAAAGAACAAAATTATCGATGAAAAAAATTCTAAGCGGTAAAGTGAGAAGTTACACGAACTGCATAAGATGTCTCCTAAGTTCATGAGACTAGATTGAATACTGCCTAGAAAAAGACCACGCTGATTCTAAGTAAATAAAGGACTCCCATGAAAGTACAGGGTAACAATGGTTCTGCTTGGGGATGAAGAATAACAAGGATGAAGCAAAGAACCCAGACCCAGCTTAGTATGATCAGTGTCTTATCCATTGGGCAGCAAAGTCATGAGAGATAGAAAACACTCTCCAACACTTAGGAAACAAAACAAAACAAAAACCTAAACTAACTATATACAAAAGAGAACCTTTGAATTGATCAAATCTGGTAGAGTTTGAGGTCCTACCCATTATAAGGCGTAGGTAGGGAGGTTTCATCAAGGTATGCAAGGCGAAAAGTGTTAGGTCCACACTTGTTCCATCAAATTCTTGTTGCTAGACTCAGCTTGACCATTTCCCTAAGGATAATAGTAGACCGAATGAGATAGGGAGATTCCATAATCATAAAAAAAAAGAGTGAAATATTGCTGGATGGAAAATTGGTTGCATTATCAACAACTAATTTGTGTGGGACTCCATACCTAACCAAAATATTCTCTTTAATGAAATTACAGACCACTTCAGAATTGGTTCTCTTGACTCTGATCGCTTCCACCCACTTGGTGAAATAATTTGTGGATGTGATGATATGTGTATGACCTCCACTATATTGCACACTAATTAACCCCATGAAGTCGAGACCCCATTGCCTAAATGACCCATCAATTACTATGGGTCTAAGTGGTAAAGCTTCCAATTGAGGTCTTCCTACAAATAACTTACATTTTTCACATCTAGGAACCCAATGATAAGCATCTTTGAACATCCTGGGCCAATAATAACCATGTCTTATAATTTTGAAAGCAATCATTGTGGAGGAGAAATGACCTCCATAAGCCTCATTGTGGAAAATACTAAGTAGCCTTTCTTGCTGGCTTTTATCCACACACTTTAGAAACATTCCATCTATGTTGCATTTGTATAAAGTATTATTCCAAATGACATATTTAGTTGCTTTCAATATCAAATTTCTTTTCTTTTTACCCAAGATGTGTTGGTTACATTCCCCATAGGTGAGAAAATAGGCTATGTCAGAGAACCATTCATCTTGTAAGCCGACAGTTACGACCAAGGGTAAATCTTCATCTTCTTCTACCTCTTTTGGGTCTTCTTCCATCAATTTGCAGAGGCCACTTCCTCTTACTAACTTTGTATGCTTAAGGTCAAAGTCATATTCTTTCACTTTCACTATCCAACTACCCCTCCTATTGATTTAGAATGCTCTTAACAACAAGTTCTAGCACATACATGATTGAGTGTGAATGCAAGATATAGAAGAAAATTTGCTTAACTGCCTTGACCACTACAAATGTGTATTTCTCAATTTGAGAATAGTTTAATTCATATTTATTTAATGGTTTACTCATAAAGACAATAGGAACTTGAACATTATCTTCATTTTCTTGTAACAACATGGAAAACATAGTATGTTCTAAAGCATAGCAATAAATGATGAAATCTTTCCTAAAGTCAAGACTAAACAAGATAGGAGCTTGAGCAATTTCTTCTTTAATATCTTTGATGGTCTACTTCCCACCCTTATTGTAGTTAAAAGCTTGTTTTTCTTTCATCGTTTACATGATGTGCTTAGTGATTTCAAATAATTTTGGGATAAATTTCCTCAAGAAATTCACATGGCCAAAAATTGACTTCACACCAGTCTGACTCGAAGGAAGATTTAATTGTAAAATATCCTTTACTCATTTTGGGTCTATTCTCACACCTTCTTTGGACACAATGTGACCTTGGAGTTTTCCTTTAGTGATGAAAAAAGTGGACTTCTTGGGATTAAGATAAATGCCATGTTCTTTGCATCTCTGTAGAACTCACTCCAGATCCTATATGTGATTTATTCTCTTCTTGGAGAACACTATCAAATCATCAAGATAGATGACTATGATCTTGCTTTGAACACCACCAAAGTACAATTCCATGGCTCACTAAAACATTTCTCCCGCATTGATAAGCTAAAATGACATCCAATTAAAAGTGAAGGTTCTCCAAGGTGTGGTAAATATTGTTTTATGTTGATCTTCTTTAGCCACACTAATTTGGTTATAACTAGAGAAACCACCCAACATAGACATCATTTTTGAACCTGCGACTGCTTGTAGGATATGATCCATGTTTGGAAGGGGGATAATTATCTTTCAATGACTCTTGATTTAGATTCCTGAAATCAACGCATATCCAAATTTCCCCATTTTTCTTACGAACTGTAATAATATTTGCCCCCTAGGTTGATGGGGTATATAATATGGGCCTTCAACATCTTATCAATTTCTCTAAAAATTGCATTGGTGACTTTGGGGTTATAGTTTATCTACTTCTTTCTGAAAGCGACCTTTCCTTAGTGGAATGTGATGCTAGAATTTTCCATTCATGAATTTTTTTAGGTCATCATAACACCAAGCGAAAAATTCTTGATACTTGATAAGAAAAGCTATCAACCTTTCCTTTTCTTCAAGTGAGAAACTTTTTCCAATATAAACCATTTTGGAGATTCTAGGTCTCTAATATTGATTGCTTTTAATTTTCCGTAGTGGTCAGAAGATTCGTTTATCTTTCACTTTATGGAGCGGTCATGATGATTAAATAAGTCTTCAATAGAAACCAATCCTTTTGGTATTTTTTCTCCCTTTAATTGAATAGTTTCATCTTCAAGGCCACCAATTTTACTAGAACAAAAAACCTTACATTCATTACTCCCTCCTTCAAAGACAACTTTATCGAAGGCTTCGACATTGTCTATGAAGGCTTGGATCTATCTATCATCATCAAAAACCTACCAATGGTCAACATTATCGAGAATGCTTGGTGTATAAATTAATTTGATTCTATAAGGCTTGTTTTTAAATTTAGGATGTGGAAGCAACAAAGAGGTAGAGACTGCCAGCGAATTAGCCTTGGAATTAAGTTTCCTCGGAATGGCTTCTATCAAGAAGGCATAAAAACTTTCAATAGTTTTCCAAACTCAATTTTGATAATGCTTCAACCTTTCATTTTTAATAGTGAAGAATTTTATATTTGTTTGACAACTAGTTATGCATCTCCTAAAACTTTAAGCAACTTAATTCCCATACCTCTAGCTTCGATTAACCCTAACAAAAGAGCCTCATATTCAATAGTATTGTTTGTGCTTGCAAATTCTAACTTATAGGAAAAAGGAAATTGCTCAGTAGAAGGAGAAATAAGAACAACACCTACTCTGGATCTAGCATTGGAGCAACTTCCATCAAATTCCATCGTACATAATTAAAGTTCTAAATCTAGAACATGCACATTATCTCCTTTCTCCTCTTTTGAGAAAATAATATAGTTCCCAAATTCATTCTCTTCATCTAAAATATATGCTTTAGGGTCTTCAGATTTAAGCACAGTTATCTTAGCTTTCAACTCATGCTCCAACTGCACCTTCTCTTTGTTGATTGGTATAATAGTATATGACCAGTATAATTGTATTTCTCCTCATAAGTCCTTGCAGAAACTCCTACTTAGAAGCATACCATAACTAGCTGGTATGTCTACAACCAAGATGGTGAGTTTGTGCTACTTACTTGGATGAGTTGCAAGTGCAATTGGAGCATCTTTAATTTTCCCAAGTAGGGGAACCTATTTGGAATCCATGGAGTAGCATTTCCCAAAGGTCTTAGTCATTTCAAGCATCAAGGCTTTGGAAATTTGTGCAGGCATGACATTTTCAGAGGTGCCTAAGTTAATGATGCAGTTACTTACTTTGAATCCATTCACAAATAGTGATATATAAAATGGGTTAGGCTTTGCATCAGAGGTGGATGACAAAGGCATCTTATTTTCAGATGCAACATTGGTGGCCAAATCCTAAGAACTAATCATTCTTTCATCTAGGCCTACATGAGATTCATAATGCACTGGCCTAACATATTAAATTAACCTACCTAACTCCTTAGGATTCATCCTTAAATATTCTGCTTGGGAAATTTAAACTTTAGAATTTTGGAAAAACTCTACAATATCAAAATCCCCTATTGAATTTTCAATGGGTGATACAATCAGATTTTTAGGACAATTATCAACTACACTTTATGAGGCATTTCTACCCTTTGAAATTACACTAGCCCATCTAAGTAATACTTTAGGAGGATTTGGAGTACCTTTTCTATTGGAATGTTTCTAACTTCAGGTAATGGCAATGTAGGTAGCATTATCCAGAGTGATGTAAACATCTCCTCCTCTATCATCTTGAGGCTCAAATTTCAAATACCCATTCACAGAGTTTCCATATTGATTAGATGAAACACCTTCTTCTATGACTTCTTCAATAATCTCCTTGGTAGTGGTCAATTGCATAAATCTATTCATCTTAGGGAAATCAACACCATCATGATTAGATATAAGGTGAAAAACACCCATATTCTCTTCTTCTTTTTTTTGCAGGAGCTTCAATCACAAACCTCTATTGAGTTGGAGGCAAGGAAAATGTCTTGTTTCTGGTTGAAAGTTTTCTCTCCTGGGGATGTCCTGATAAGGCTGGTTTCCTTTCGAATTTTACCTCTTGAGAGTGATTACATCATTAGCTAATCTTTGGATCATAAAATCAAAAAAAGTAGTTGGAATTGCTATGTTCATTTGAAATTCCTTTTTCCATTTTCCCACTAAGATAATATCATCTTCCAACTAAATGGATGGTGTTTGCATTGCTTCAAGATTATTTATTGGTTATCTCTTTAAGAGGAGATCAATATTAGGGTGTTGAGCATTGATGAAGAATTTTTTTTGCATTTCTAGGGAGGGTATCTTGGCAGCCATAATTTGATTCACTATCCTATTGAACTTAGACACAAAGTCTTTCATGGACTTACTTGCTTCTTTCTTCATCTAAGTAACTTGTGCTATTAAAGTTAGGTCATCATCTGCACTTTTGAATCCCACCTCAAATTTACTAGGCATTGTGGCCCAATTATTAATGCATCCATGAGGCAATTGATAAAACCATTGGGCTACTGTATTGGCTAAAGATTCTACAAATAATTTGATTGCTACATCTTCTTCCTGTACCACAAGTAGACCACAAGTAGCGAAGAAAGCATCAATGTTTTCCTCTAGTGAAATCTTTCTATCCCCTCATAATTTAGGCAAGTTCTTGTGGGAACCCTTGGGTAAATCATGTGGGTTATTTCCTAACTGCAAGGGATCAAAAGCAACACCTCAAGGAATAGGTTGTTTTGGTTGTTGATGAGCCATATTAAGGGGAAAATTAACTAAAACTAGTACAATATTTTCATGTAAAATGAGTGCTTAGGTGATAGAGTGATTTGAAGGTTTCCTAGTAGGTGAAGCAGGTCTACTTGTAGCCCAACCCTTTTCCTAGAGGGAATAATATAGGAAAAGTTACTTATTCACAGGGTTTCAAAAACGGAATCAGAAATTGCCCTACTCCTTTGATCCCTAGTAAATCTCTAAGAATCCATGATTAATTGAGCTATATATTATACCCAGATAGAGAAAATTGAATCTCCCTAATAGAGTCACTAGAAATTTGTTGGCTAACAAATTAGGCACCTTGAGATAATATAGCCTTATGCTTAGGAAAGATGCCAAAAAAACCAATAGATCTCGATATTTACTATCAAACAAGAGCAGAAATCCTTTGAATTTTATCAAGGTATAGCTCCCTCACTATATTTTCAATGAATTGAAACACTAAAATAAACACTATGTTTTCTTTTAACCAGAAAGTAGTAAAGGCAAGCCCAATACTAGGAAGAATCCCAAATATCATATGATAGATTCAGTAAATAGAAAACTGATGCAAAGTCCAATTCATTTAAATCACTTAATAAATAAACTATGCACTCAATACCATCTGATAAATGAAATTAATCATGAAGAAAACTAAATAACCCACACAAATATGAAGTATGACTTTTATATATCCTTAAACACAAATATTCAAGAACACCAAATTATCTTCATAAAATGTATGCACCAGGATAAACTATATTTTCATTCACAACAAAAATGTAATATCACTAGTTCAAAGAGTTTCTAGAGAGATAACATATGAAAATAGATACAATTAAATATGTAGATGAGAAACCACCTCTTTATGTTGTCTATAACAAACCAAATTTGAAAGGAAAACATAAAAGTAAAGACAAGCTGCTATGATGGTGTCACTTCATTTCCATCTTTTAGGTTTGCCATGGGTTTCTTTCACCAAGATTGGAAAGATTTAAGGATATGTAACAGTTCTTTATGTTGAGGAATGGTGACATTTATTATTTTCACCTTCCATGTCAGATGGTTATCTTTAGTTGTCTTAAAGCATCATTCACAGAATTTCACGAGATCAATCACTTGAGATGTGACCAAATATAATTCACTAAGATTATTTAGATCATCAACATTGAATGACGATGAATCAAGTGTTTCTTTAATCATTCCATAGAAAATATCTATCAGACCCTTGATGTTTGTGTCATTCCCAATTTCACCTTTATCCCATTGTAACCCAAGAGCCACCAAGGTACCCAATGCTTCTTCTGAAACAACAATGCACTCATTTATGATTTCCCTAAGATTTTTTAAACTTTGTTTAGAAATTTACAACTTCCACTCCATGCCCTTGTTCCACACCAAGCAACGGGTGTCTGAAGCATTAGGTATAATCTTCTCTGCAAATAGTTTCTCCATATCCCATTTTAACATTAATTTCAATTCAATTTGGTAATTTTTCCATAATTTTTCTTCTTTCTCAATTGCAAAAAAATCCTCTCCAAAAGTATTCTTTGAAGATTTTTTTTCTTGGAAACATTTCATAGATTCAAAAATAACAAATCTTCCCTTTTTAGTTAGACACTCACTCCATTCCTCCAAAACCTTACTTATGGTTTGGAAACTTTTAATTTTAATCATGGCTTCCTTCCCAACCACGGTTAACAATTCCACAGAGGAATAAACTTGGGAGATGGGTTGAGGAACAAGATGAAAAATATACCTTACACACTTAGTCATGTCTTGGACCTCAACTTTTAGTTTGTTCTTACTTTCTTTATCCTTTTTTGATCGTTCAACCATTCTATCTAGGAGCACCTAGAAAATATAAATGTCTCCATCTCTAGTAGGGGGCCAAGGTCTATTTTTTTCACATCAAAATCACTTGTTGTTTCTGGAGTGACATCCTTTTGTGCTAAAGGGTGCACACCCTCTAATTGGAGGCTTCCTAATTCTACATTATCTATCAACTTGGTAGTAGTCTTTAACCTCTTAAATTTTGGAGTTGAATTTCTTTGTAGTAATTGTCCTACCATATCTTGCTTAGGTAAACTAGACTACACAACCTTTCTTTTCCTTAATAAAGTGTCCTCCAACTAGGTTGGAGTAACTGAGGCCTTAGTTTCCCTAAAACCTAGAGATTCAAATAATGTTCTAGCAACAGGAGGGGTGTCCTCTATGGGTGCCATTTTTTGTGAATTTTGAGATGCACTCACTTTTCTAAAAGGAAATTTCTCTTGAGAAGGGGAAAATTTAATATGGAAAGCTCCCAAACCTTCATCCTCTTCTTCTCCTTCCTTCTCTTTTCCCAAAAAGGGAAGATTAAGAATATCCTCTCCACACATTTGTGAGAACACATTTTTGTCAAGTGGATCATCACTGCCATATCCTTGACTCCATGATGATAATGACTTAGAGTTAGTGTTGAATGAGTGTATTCTCATGAAATTTTGAGAAGTACCTTCAAAAGGTTGAGTACTTCGTGACCTAGTGTGAGGGAGAGATTGGTTTGTCCTATTCTTAGTCATCCATTCTTTTGTTTTGGCTAGAACATCAACAATTTTTGCTTCAATGGTCTCCTTTTCCTTGATACTCCAATCCCTGGAAGGAATATAAATATTTTCTATTAACTCTATATAGACTAGGCCTACCATGTCAGACCCATCCTCTACAATGTCATGTAGATCCCATTCTAATCTGAAACTAACAATTTGATCTATAGACAGTATCGTTTAGCTTCTTCTAACTTCATATTCATTGAAACAATCAGCCTAGAAGTCCTCAAGGATAGGTTGGTGAAAGAAGTTAGGTATTAGCTTCAAATTATTGTTAACATAATCCTTCAAATCAAAAGGAAATTGTTCATCAAATGAAAGAAAATTATACTTAGACAATTCCTTCTCAATATTTAGGGTGTCAGACATAGATAGGAAACTATAAGAACCAAAGCTAATAGGAATACTCACAATCACCCTTTTTCTGCATTGACATAACCTATTTACGTCTGCTAATTTCTTGCATACTTCGATCACAACCCACTTTTCTTCAAGATATTTAGGCAATTTGATTAGAAAAATAGCATATTTTCTAAATCTTATGTAAGAAAATCTTTGAAATTGAATGAAGTGACTACCATAGAAACCTAAAAATTGTATTGCCTCTAGTGAAAAATATCGCATTGCAAGACATCCCTGTAACTCTCTAACCATCCTCATAGTGAAACCATCGATTATCCTCCTAAAATGCTAAAAACTTTTGTGAAGCTGCAACTTATCGAAATAGCCATAAATAGGTGCCTTCCTTGGAGGTAGGTCACTTGGTCTTAAACCAAGCTAGGGACTTGTACTAGCAACAACATAATTTAGGTAAGAGGACATATAGAATAATTTATTAAGAGTAGAGAAGGTCATCAACTGATGCAAACGATCACTTATAATTTTCACCTAGTCAAGAAATTGTTGTTCGTCTAACATAATTTGGATGAATAAGTACATCCGCTCTTCAAACCCATGCACATCTTCATTTCCTCTCAGCCTATGTAGTAACACCACAATGTCGGCCACTTCTACAAAATGGGTCCTATGCAATTTTTGATGTAACTGACTTGCCTTGTTTAGGTTTTGCTAGCTAATGCTTTGCCATTTCATTCTGTAGAGCCCCTTTTTCATTGAAAACTCAGTTTGAGAATTGGTCACGGTCATCGATTAATAATCATCTCTTTCTTGTTTTAGGCAATAAGCAAAGGTGGATTTCTGAATCTTCAATATCAACTAGTTATCTTATGCCCTGACCTCTCATGTTTTTGAATTATAATGCCTAATAAACTCTAAAATGAGTTCAAGGAATTGTACTACTATAGGAAATGTGGTGGCTTCAACCAGCCCGCTATTGATTACTCATGTAGTGATGGGTGGTTGGTTTGGTTTCCTAAATTTACTTCTTATCTCATCCAAATTGGCAGGTCCAAAATGGGTGTCCCCAATTCCTAGTCTCTCATAAGTCAACCCAAACACATACTCATAACCCATGTATTTAAATTCTATCATGATTGAGAATTTAAGGCTCGAGCAAGAAATTACCCAAACAATTCTGAACAAGAATAAAAAACATCCCAGAAAGACAAAATTGAAACAGGTGATTTTATAAATAATTTCAATGATGAATTTTGTAGCTGAAATCCTGCATCTCATCCAACTTTCCCTCAAGAAACAATTTCACAATGGAAATGCTTGTCTAGCACATTGGAATTTTTTCTTAAAAACCCCAAGAAGGTGTGAGAGAAGATGAACATTTAATATCCCTTACTTTCCATACAATACGTGGTAGTAGTCACTTCATCATTCATTATAACCACTTTTCAAATTTCAAAATTAAACATCTAGAAGCGGACAAGTAGAGTGTTCGATGAACTTCATAAAAGTACACTTAAGTGCAAATTTCACTTCAAAATACACATGAATGAAAGAATAGATGTATCAATGAAAAAAAAGTCTAAGTGGTAAATTGGGAAGTTACATGAACTACATAAGATGTTTCCTGAGTTTGCAAGACTAGAATGAATACCGCCTAGGAAAAGACCACACCAATTCCAAGTAAACAAAGGACTCCCATGGACCAAGGAAAAGTGTGGGGTAACAATGAATGATGACCATAGCATCATACGTTAATACTGGATCAATAATCTATCTCAAACCAATCTCTTTTCCTTTAGAACTCACACCTTTAACCTCAATTATTTCTACCTCATTCATAGCCTTTAGTTTAGGAACTCATCCAGAGGAACATAAACTAGTTACACCTATAATTACTTCTCTGGTGACCAAATGTGCCTCATCAATCCAAAAATATTCATCATGAATTCTTCTCAACACTATTCAAATATAATTCTTCTCAAATTAAAACAAGGGGACTTTCCTCCAAACATCCAAATTTTTCTCAACTAATACTCTATAGGCATCATGGTTCTCTTTCAATTCATTTTCCAAAAGCATGTTCAATTGAACTGATGACATTTCTTCAATCTTATTATAAACAAATGCATAGATATCTTCTATAGAAAACACTTTCAGAGGGATGCAAGAGAATGCACCAACAGACTCTTTCGACACATTCCTCATATATCTCCTCAACCTAGCTTTATCTACACAATTCACAATCTTTGAATTATCTATAGCAATAAAAGTGAAAGATTGTGCAAACAAGAATACCTCTAAAAACGCTGACAAGAAATGTATAGATATCCTACTTCTGGAGTTCACTTCAAATTCATCTGTTATTTTATTCAAATTCTGAAACCCTCAGTTCCCTTCTAAACTTCCTTTGCATGCTTCTCTAAAAATACATAGGATTTTAAAATTATCTAAACTTATTCCTTTCATTCTGAATAATTTTACAATAAATGTTTCAACTTGTAGGTAGATTGCCTCAAAAAATGTGTACGCCTCCATTCTTTCAAATTCTACAGACTTCATTCTTCACACATGTTACTGATAAAATACCTTAATCTTGTTACCACATTATTTATACTGTGTTCATGATAAGACACAAGTATTGATGAGGGAATTGATTAGATTTTCTTATGATTGCTCCCCCTTAGCCACTGCTTTTATTTAGAAGTTGACGGGAGTATTTGTATCGAATGTTAGAAAAGTTAAGACTAATGATTCATTTATCCAAATCCTTTCCATTTCCTTCCTTGCTTCTTCTGAATCAAAGGTTAGATCATTCTTTTTTTCTGGATAGATGTTCTTTCTTATGTTGTTATTACCAGGGTGTTCCAGTTTTATGCACTTACAACAAACAACATTCTTCTTTCCATTTTCCCTTTTATCTAACAGACTATCTTTATATCCATTCTTCTTTCTCTTAGATAGAGAATCATTCATATTACTTTTGTAGTCCTTTTCCTTATGACCAAATTTCTTGTACAAATAAAAAACACCATTAAAGGATAAATACCTTTTAGTATCATATCGTTTTATAGGAATTTTTTTTGAATAGCTTCTTTGCTCCTTGATTTGTCTATTTTTGTACCATGTCTTCTTTCTAGTGGATTTCTTTTCTTTAGAACACTGACCTTCCTCAAACCCTAAACCATTCTTATCCATTTTCAGTGTTTGAGAGGTAATCAATTCATCAAGCATCATCAAACTTATCTTAGATTTGTCTTCAAAACTTATTTCCCTTTCCATATTAGATCTCAATATTTATGTTTCCAATTCAATCTTTGTACATTCATCCATCTTCTTTTGAATTTCAATTTCTTGACATTCTTTAGCTCTTTTCTTCTCATCCAATTTTTCTAGCAGGCCAGTGATGATTTCTTCTCCTTCCGTTAACTGATCGTATGCTTCCATACTTTTATTTTGTAGCTTTTCAATGTACTCATTCTATTTTATCAACTTGTCCTTCAGTACTTCCATTTCTTCTAAAAATTCAGCAAAGACTACCTCCAAAGGAAAAAATTTCTCATATTCAAATTCCAGGACCTTCCTCAAGTTGTTAGGCTTCTTTCGAGGAACCAAGATTTGATACCAATTGTTGAACATCCAAAATATTGAGAGGGGGGGTGAATTAGTATTCCATAAAACCATAATGAAATCCACTTGGACATTATCAAAATTCTAACTGAATTAGCAAGAATAAACATAGAAACAAGTCAATGCAATCATACACAAGAATACCAAGATGTTTGTGTGGAAAACCGAGAATGGGGAAACCATGGTGAGGGTTAAATCACAATATATTATATCCAAATATAAAATATTGTGTTGCTCACTACCAAGACTCACTGTCCTTAAAAGGCTCACAACCTGAGTACAAAAGATGGCTCACTATCAAGATGCAATGATAATGGCTCACTTTAAAAATAATGAGCTAATGGAATACACCTTCAATGTGCAGGGTATAGTTCCACTGAAGCTTAGAATATAAAGTATTTCCTCACATAGTAGTTGCTCAACAAAACTGCACTGATCACAACTAATAAAGCATTTAGGCTCAAATCTTTACACACTCTTCAATCCTCTTCACATTTCACATCCACTTCCCATGTGTGTCTTCTTCCACTACTCTTCTTATCATACTCAAAACACCTTATATATATGCAAGCATATCTTAATCATCAATTAGGTCGGCACCATATAAGTTTAAACATTTCATCCATGTAGTGCATTATTCCAAGTCAGCTATTAATCTTCATAATATATTGCATTCACTGATTTAGCCAAGACTAGAATGCAATTCTCCAAAACAACAAGTAATCCTATAAGCAAACACCTTTTGAATCTTAGAACACATTAATTTCCCATCATACTACCAGTAAAGAGACTATCAACAAAACCACAACATAAGAATGTTCACTTTAGCAGAATACAAAGTCCCCCATATAGTATACCACACATAGAATTATAGTAGGATACACAATTAAACTTTCTCAAAGATAAATTTTTATTCACAAAAAAAGATGTCTCAAGATCCAAGATATAATTGTCTAAATGAGTCAATAAAACATGGTTAAGAGACTAGAGTCACATCAGATCTTGCAATGAATTCCAAACTCAAATACCAACACACTCATCCATCACAAAGGAGTATCACTGGAAGAAAACAACTTTCGGTAAACCAAGAAAACTTCCATATAGTTATTACCATATTGACATCATTGACAACATAGCAACAACCAACACAACCATCCATACTTCATGCTCATGTTGCAAAGCTTCCAACAATTTGTCTAATCTAGTGAGCAAAATGAAATCATCTTAATCCGGTATTTTGATCTAGAATTTCTTGTGTAATAAGATCTTATTATGAGGTTATAGTATATTATTATTTGCTATTATATGCATCCATGTTCAAGATTTCAGCGATTTGGATGAACAAGTTGAAAGTTACAAGTAAAAGTAGTTCAACATACTATTTTTTGGCTTTATACAAAGTAAATGGGTGTGTATAATCTGGTTTGTGTTTCTCCAGTAATTAGAATTAGAATTTACAATTTTGGGAAATTATGTATAGGTTTCATTTTATTATATATTTCAAAATGGTGTGTGCTTATATGATTAGATGGATCGTTGGTGGTTGATTAGTTGGCTTTTTTTTTTATCATGTCTAATTCCTAGCTGACCTAATACTTAATGTATGTTGTGGAGATTAAATATTCATTACGGATGCTAAGATGATCTATTTTAGGTCCATGCTGACCTAAATTAAGTGTTGCACATTTGATTTGAGCATGAAGAAGTTTTTGATTCAAGTATGGAGTTGATAAGGTAATTTTTAATTAATATAGGGCTACATCTAATTAGGCTGACCTAATTGATGTGTGCGGATGTATTAGGTATATATGAAAGAAATTTTTGAGTTGTAGAAAAATATGATATGATATGTGATGTGAATGATATAATGTGCATGCAAATTTGTATATGGCTTATCTGAATAAGAGAAGAATTGTTATAATTATTGAGCGACTGCAAAGTAGAGCATAGTTTTATATTTAGAGCTTCAAAGGAATTGAATCGAGCACAAGGAAGATGAAATTTCTATCACTTCACATTCTTTTTGTGAAGCCATTTCTATTTTTGTATGTATTTTTGGCTATGAGCCTAATTGGACAGTGTGTCCTGACAGTGAGCCTTTGTAATATATTATAACTAGTTATAGTATATTGTGAGCTAATCCTCATTGTGGTTTTTACTATTTTGGGTTTTCCACAGAAAAATCCTGGTGTTTATGTGTTATGTGATCTTGTGGTTATTTCATGCTTTCATTGTTTGTTGCAGTTAGATATGTTTTGATAATTGGATGGATTATGATTAAGGGGTTTAATAGAATACTGATTCACCCCACCCTCTTAGTATTTTGGGTGTTCAACAATTGGTATCAAATGCTAGTTCCTTTTAAGAAGCCTAATAGCTTGAGAAAGATATTGGAAGTTGCACACATGGCTAATAAAAAGTATCGTATTCCTCCAAAAGAAATTTATGCAATTGAATACATAGAAGATTACTGGATGATTAACAAAGAATAACTTAAAGCTACTCTTGAAGATCTTGACAGAGTTGAAATGCAGAACAAAAAAATGAAGGAAAACTTAGAGGAGGCAAATGAATGCATCAAAAATTTGAGAAAAAATAAAGAAATTTAGAGAAAAACATAGAGAAGTCAATGAACAATTGAAGAAAGCAAATGAATACATCACCAAAATAAAATTGCAAGTGGAAAAAAAGAAAAGAATTGAGGAATTCCTAACTGAAAGGGTAAAAAGAAAAACTGATGAATGCACAAGACTTGAACAAGAAGTGGTAACTCTAAGATTAGATCTGGAGAAAGAAGGAGCTTATGTAGAAAAATTCAAAACAAATTATACAATGCTTGATGAACTAATTGCAGGACATAAACCTTCTAAAGATAAAAGAGGTTTGGGACTTGCAGAAGGAGAAAGCTCAAAGGAAAATCAGACTCCTAATAAGTTTGATGTTCAATAGAAGACTCAAAGAAATCGCAAACAATTCAGAAATCAAAGAAGCAATGTTGGAAGACCCCCTATTTGACAATTACTTATATTATGAGTTAATCCTCATCGTGGTTTTCCCCTTCTTGGGTTTTCCACATATATTTGGTGTTCTCTTATGTTTGGTGTTGAGTTTTTTTAGTTTTAGTTATTTTCTTTTCATGTTAATTTATCATATTAGATTAAGGGTTTAATGAATGCATGTGGATCTGAATGTTAATGAGGGTTTTTTTGTTTTGATAAGATACAATTGATTCAACCCCCCTCTCAATTTTCTTGTTCATTCAACATGTTTGGGGCTTAAGACATCTTTATAAATCTATATAATCAGCTCCTTCAATATATAAATTAAGAGGATCAGTTGAATGTAGTGTTACTTTGCATGAACAAGGAAAATGTGAGACATAAAGAGGTGTTCATAAGTACACATATGCTACCATGTTGGAGGAAAATAGGAGAAGGTAAGTGAATGTATTTTAATCTCAATTAGTTTATGATAATGAATACTTGGCCTCTCTTATTGGTGAGTTTTTTTGTAAGGATTTTTCCACATAAATCCAATGTTATGTGATTCTCTTATGTTTCTATTTTTTTCCTTTTTGATGATATCTTATGGTAACGTTATGCATTATTTATTGTTGTTATAAGTTCACATAAGGTGGTACTATTAAGCATGATATGTTGGCTGATTTTTAGCATCATAAAGAATATGGATATAATCATGGTAATTCCACATTAAAGTCACTTAATTTCATATTTGCATATAAGTTTTAGATTCTCATGTTATATTAGTCCAAGCCTTGTATCTCATCCATTGAAATCATAACGTGATTATCTAGATAGAGATTGAAATTTACCAACATTTAATATCAGAGCATATATATTTCTCATTGATATCTTAAAAGAATACAAATATGCAAAGGGTTTGTTGGTGCTTTTCCTAGCTGAACCTTGAAAATCCTCTAAAGCTGTTAAGAACTTCAAGATCAGTGGCCAACAAATGAGAGATTAATTTTAAACCTTTCTCCCCTGCACTTCAGGCTCTATGAAACTGTTGTCACATGAAATTTCACCCTACTGAGCATGTAACTCATTATTCCAATGAAACAATGGAAATGACCTCAAGGTGTTGGACCTTTGTGCGTATGAGTTCAAATCTCCAGAGAAGGTTGGTTTCCTTTTTCAATCCCAGTGCAATGTGTTGGTCCAACCCAACACATGAAATCCTACCACTAATAACTAACAAGGGAAAAGGGTTAGAAAGAATCCATGAAGGGAAACATGGAGGTGATGCACCAAGATGGAAATGGTCACTTATCCATGGTTAATATTTTCATAATACATCAAAGAAGGATACCAAATAACTCACACAACTCTCTATTTGATTGATTTTAGAGGCAAACATGGAGGTTAGGGTTTGACAGAGAACTAGAAGGAAAGATATTTTCTCAACACGAGAGTTGTAAACAATTTTAGCACAACATACATGGATGAAAATGCAAACAAACACTCAAAATTGAAGGTTAATGAAGATTACTCATACATAAAAGAGGAGAGAACCAACAAAAATGATCAGCTTTGTTAATACAAAGGAATATAACCAATCTTTATAATTGTAGAGATGTAAAATATAGTATAAAAGAAAAATCCCAAAGGAGACAAAACAAGAAGAACCCTTAAAAAATATACAAGTGTTGTTTCAATAGTTTAAGCATAACTCAGATGAAAAATAGCTAACCCTAACCTAGTTAGGGTTACCAATCAAATTAGGAAAAAATAAAGATCTATTCAAGAAATTTGTGCCCAAAAATTTGTGGCAAGAAGAGCAATGGATGTCATACCTACTATGAAAAAACATGCCAAGAAGGACCTGGAGAAGAACAAGCTTGCACACCATCTACCTTTCCATAAATATTTGTAGGAAAAGGCATCCAAATCCCTCTTGAAATATGTGAAATGGATATGGGAATGGTCAGAGAGGATGAACAATAGAAATGAATGAGTATGGTGACCAAAAATCACTTAGAGAAGTCATAAACATGCATTAAAGTTGTCCTCAAAATCCAAAATAAAGAGATCTAGTAGTTGGGAGTAGCTATGTATTAATGGTGTCACCTAGAAAAGCATGACAAAACCATCATCGAGACCTCACCATGTCGAGGGGACTAACATCTAGGTCTCATTGATATGCGTACTTCATTCCAATACCATAGGAAAGAGACACATGTCACCTCAACACTCATCATGCACCATCGTCACCAATCTTCATCAGGTCCCACCAGTATCACCATCCCATCAGGATGTTGAAGGGACTACAAAATAGGTTCCTCCAAGATCTATTTGTCAATTTGATGTAGAGATTACCTTTACATTGGGATATTGAATGGACCACATCTCGACTCTTGTAAATATGCATTCTCTCCCCAGCAAGGAGCCTTTGAAGATCGAATGTCAGGCCATCAAAAGTTAGGCGTCAAGCCTACAACTTACTATGTACTTGGAGGAAGGTGGAGGAAACAACAATGAAGACAAGGTTAGGGTTGGAGAGGAGGGTTACCTCTTACTGAGGAAGGGTAAAAGGTAATGGAGAAGGCCAAAGGTTGACTTCCAAAATTTTGACACTTGGTTAAATTTTGAAAGGGAAACCATCGAGGAGACAAGAAGATGTTGGAGGGATCACAAAAGAAGTCCCCTCAACATAGCAAAGGAACCTTAGGTGATGATCGAAAGACAGAAAAGAAAAATTTAAAAGGTCAAAGGGAATCTTTAACTCTTACCTCCAAACATTTGAGGTAAGATGCAAGCATGAAGGGTGAAGGTCAAGGAAGAAAACATGTAAGGAAGAGGAAGAGGGAAGATGGATGACTGAAAGCTAAAGGCCAAAAGGCCAAAAGGGAGAAATCGAAGAAGGTAGAGATTGGGCAGGAAGTAAAGGGTAAGGCCAAAGGGTGAAACCTAAAACACTTAGGATAAAAGGGAAAGGAAGGAGCGATGAAGAAATGAAAAAGGCATGTAGGTAAGCAACAACCTAAAACCCTAAAATTCTGAGACAACCAATTTTAGGGATCCTCAAGGAAAATTCAAGCAAGATGGCCCATGTAGGATCACTTAGATTGGATATCAATGATTGGTCATCTAAGGTGGGAATGAAATGACAACATTTTTGGCAATTTCTATGGAATTATTGTTTTCTAATCAAGTCCAGAGTCCCTATCAATCCATTGGGCATGGGGTCATGAGGGTAAAAATTCAACAGCTAGGCCTCCTCAAAGAAAACAAAAACATGTGCAGCTGCACTTGGAGGAAAGAATGGAAACTAGGAACATACATTCCCTTAAGGAGAATGTAGGGTGCACAAAGTACTTCATGGAAAGTGAAACATTTACAATGTATACACAAACTAACATAAAGAAAAGAATGGTAGCCTGCCTCTATCAAAGATGAACCTTTTGAAGGAGATGATCTCACTCAAACCATAGTTGTAGACCTCACCCAGCTACAACCACTAAAAAATACTGCCAATATGCATGGAAATACACAAAAATCATGCAAGGTGAAGGATCACTTCAATGTAAATTTTTTCATTGCAATGGAACCATATGATGCAAGTGTTGGATTCCTCTAACACTAGTGCCTCCAATACAAATACAACAATGGGGGTCAACTTTTTTGAAGATAGGCCAACACCCAAGAGAAAACCTTTTATAGAGGGAAGATAACTCACCTCACAAATGGATATGCCAATGTCACCATCGCTGACCTCCTCAATGCATGAGATGAAACAAGAAGAGAATGTTTCCATCTCACATGGTGATGCAAAATATGCCAAATTTGATTTTTGATATGCACAAGGAAACACTTCTTCATGCATCTCAAAAGAGTAACTTTGAAGCTCAGGCATACAAAAAAATTTAGCAATGAGAGCATCACTTTCTAAAAAAATGTGTGGTTTCTCAATAACAAAAAAATCATTTGCATTGATGCACACTTCATCAACATAAAACTCAAATTTTTGAGACAATTCAAGTGAAGAAATAAATTCTTCAAATTGCCTCTCAGTTTTAATTCTTTCTTGGCAAGAAGTTGTGACAAAATAAAACTTGTGGCTTGTAATGGTTGGCATGACCTTTGTTGCTTCTTCATTCTTATACTATTTCCCACGAAGTTTCTCTTTTGAGGGTGAAAGATTGGTATCTAGGCTTGAACAAAAAGCATCTAAATCATCCCAAAATAGGTCCCCCACCTTAGAATTGTAGACCACAATAGATTAGGGATCTTCACCCACCATGAAAAAGGCTAAACACATCTTGTACTGCTGCTCCAAAACCATGGAGTTGTCTTCAACCATCAAGCCCAAAAAAAGTTGTTCAGATTCTCCAACTAATATAGGTATAGTTGATCTATCCTCCTCATCTTCAATGAAACAAAGGAGGACATCAAATGAGAGGATTGATTCCTCTATTACATCAATTTTTTCTACTTTTTTAATGTCTTATTGCTGCAACACTATTTCATCTTCAATATTTTCTTGCAACAAACCAAGACACTCATTTTCAAGAGCACATGAAGATTCTGCAACATCAACCTCCTCAATGATAGGTTCTTATGAGAAACAGAGGCTTGCAAAACTTGAGATCCCCAACATAGAAGATCTACCTGATGGCACAAGAGGTTGAAAGCGAGTTTCAAGGGGCTAATTGGGATTCTTGAAACTAGAAAAATTGGGCTTGCAAACCTCTTGCACAATAGGCTATTTTGGAACAAAAAGAGGGCTAATAGAAGTTTCAAGATGTTTGCTAGGTTTCTTGAAACTTTGGAATTTATGCTTTCTTACATCCTCCTTAGCAGGTTGTTCTAGAAATGGTGGGGGTTATTGCTTGAAACTAGGCACACAAGGGGCTACTTGAGTCTCTGACACTTGTGCTAGGGAAAGGGAAAGTCTAATTTTTTCTTACCTAACAAAAAAATCTCTTGCTATATACTCTTTTTGTTGTTTCCTTCTTTGTGCCTCCAACTGCTACTCATACCTCCACTGAGCTTCAATATTTTGTTGTTCTGAATGATGAACTTGATGGAAAAACTCATCTTGCTATGGGAAATAACATTCGTGTTGCACTTTATAGGCTTGATTAGCCCACTTCTCCTAATATAGGTCAAGCTCTTGTTATCCCTTAAGCTCATCAATTTTTCTATTGAAATCAAGAAAAATGCCCATGATTTCACTTGCTCTCAAATTATCAAAATTTTAGGAGAGAAACAAGGCTGATTTGCAAAGAAATGAGTCTCTTGGGGTTGCTTATATGAATGTATATGCATCCAAGAAGACTGAGTAGGCTGGGGTGGGTGGTATGCATTTTGATGAGATTGAGAACCCACAATAGTAGGCATCTATTAAATGAAACGAAAGGTATAACTAGATTGATATGGTTAATTGGGAGATGCAAAGTTAGTATTATCATGATATGGTGGAGTATACATATAGTTTCCATTAAAATATGACATTTTAAAGCATGGAAATGCCTTGAAATTTACAAAATAAAGGAATAGGATTTCCCAGCCACATATTTTGGGTACATACCAAAGAGTCACCCAAAGAGTTGCAGAGTTTTCAAATGCTTGAAGAATGATTTTGAAGGTAGAAACATTGAGGAAGGCACCACTTCCTCAACAACATGAAGCAAAACCAACACTGCTTGAACTGATAGATGTGGATGGATTCTCCATGGTGTTTTAAGGTTTTCCTCCAAAGGTAAGATGCATTGAAGAAAACACCAAATTCTTCAATGGAAAGAAGCTTGTCCCACCAGGCATGCCAAAAACTATTGTCACGTGAAATTGCACCTTGTTGAGCACACATCTCAACACTCCAATGACACAATGGAAATGACCTCGAGGTGTGGGATCTTTGTGTGTATGAGGTCAAATCTTTGGAGAAGGATGACTTCCTTTTTTAATCCCAGTGCAATGTGCTAGTCCAACCCAATGTACAAAATCCTATCACTAACAGTTGACAAGGGAAAAGGGTTAGAAAGAATGTGTGAAGGGAAAAGTGGAGGTGATACACCAAGATGGAAATGGCCACTTCTCCTTGGCTAAGATTTTCACAATAAATCAAAGAAGGAAACCAAATAACTCACACCTCTTTCTATTTGATTGATTTTATAGATGAACATGGAGGTTAGGTTTTGATAGAGCACTAGAATGAAAGATATTTTCTCAACACACTAGTTGCAAACAATTTTAACACAACATACAAGAATAAAAATGAAAACAAACACTCAAACATGAATGTAAATGAATATTACTCATACATAAAAGAGGAGAGAAATAATAATAATGATTAGCTTCATTAATACAAAGGTATATATAAAATATTTACAATTATAGAGATGTTAAACACAATAAAAAAGAAAATCCCAGAGGAGTCAAAAGAAGAACCCTTAAAAAATATACAAGTGTTGATTTTATAGTTTAAGCATAACTCAAATGAACAATAGCTAACCCTAACCTAGTTAGGGTTACCAATCAGAGTAGGGAAAAATCAAGATATATTCAAGAAACTCATGCCCATAAATTTGTGCCAAGAAGATCCATGAACACCATACCTATTGTGAAAAAATGTGCCAAGAAGGACCTAGAGAAGAACAAGCTTGCACGCCATCCACCTTGCCATAAAGATTTGTAGGAAAAGTTATCCAAATCCCCCACAAAATCCATGAAATGGATATGGGAATGGTTAGAGAGGATGAGCACTAGCAATAAATGAGTATGGATACCACAAAATCACTTGGAGAAGTCATTAAAATCCATTAAAGTCATCCTTGAAGTCTAAAATAAAGAGATCTAATAGCTAGGAGTAGCTGCATATTAATGGCATCACCTAGAAAAGCATGATAAAACCATCGTTAGGACCTCACCATGTCGAGGGCACTAACATTTTGGTCTCATCAATATGTGTACTTCATTCCAATATTGTCGATAAGAGATGTGGACCCACAAAGACACATGTCACCTCAACACTCGTCATCCACCATCATCACCAATATTCATTGGGTCCCACCAGTGTCACAATCCCATCGAGATGTCAAAGGGAGCACAAAATAGGTTCCTCCAAAATCCATTCGTCACTTTGATGTAGAGGTCTCCTTTGCATTGGGATACTGAAGGGACCACATATTGGCTCCCATCAATATCCGTTCTCTCCTCGATGAGAAGCCTTCGAAGATCACACCTTGGACCTATATCTTACTGTATACTTTGAGGAAGGTGGAAGAAACCACGATGAAGGAAGAAAAGGTCAAGGGTCGAAGAGGAGGGTTACCTCTTACTAAGGAAGGGTAAGAGGTAACAAAGAAATTCTAAAATTTTGACACTTGTTCAAAATTTGTAAGGGAAACCATTGGGGAGACAAGAAGATGTTGGAGAGATCGAATAAGTCCCCTTGACATAGCGAAGCAACCTTAGGTGATGACCAAAAGCCAGAAAAGAAAACTTTCAGAGGTCAAAGGGAATCCTTACCTCTTACCTCCAAAGTTTTGAGGTAAGATGCAAG
The DNA here is from genome assembly GCA_007258455.2 of Sequoia sempervirens. Classification (NCBI taxonomy): domain Eukaryota; kingdom Viridiplantae; phylum Streptophyta; class Pinopsida; order Cupressales; family Cupressaceae; genus Sequoia; species Sequoia sempervirens. The sequence goes on from VDFB02270651.1 coordinate 760,920,377, forward strand.
GATGAAGGGTGAAGGCTGAGGAAGAAAAAATGTAAGGAAGAGGAAGAGCGAAGAGGGAGGACTAAAATTTGAAGGCCGAAAGGCAAAAGTGAGAAATAGAAGAAGGAAGAGATCAAGGAGGAGGTAAAAGGTAAGACCAAAGGGAAAAATTCAAAACACTTAGAAGAAAAGGGAAAGGAAGGAATGATGAAGAAATGAATAAGGCATGTAGGTAAGCAACAACTTGAAACCCCAAAATTTTGGGACACGACCAATTTTAGGGACCCCTAAGAAAAACCCATGCAAAATGGCTCATCTAGGATCACTCAGATTAGATATCAAAGATGGGTCATCTAAGTGGGCATGAAATGACATCAAAAACCAAAGAGGCTGATCCCAACAATGTAATTCTCAACACTCTTGTGGAAAAGTATCAAATACACTATAAATAACAAATAATTCTCCTTTAATTGTTTAATAGACACAATACCCTAAAGATTTGGCTAACCCTCATAGTAATGTCTAACTTAAGCATGAGAAATATTATACACTATTCTCAACACACAATCACACTAAGATAAGATAATAAAGTTGATTTTTAATGTAGATGCCACAAAAGATCTCAGAAGACTACAACATTAAAAGACCAATGCCTTATCCTAGGGTAGAGTCATTTAAACCATGAAATTGAAAACACACAACATTATCTCTGTCATGACTATTCCTATCAATGATGCCTCACACCATCAATACCATATACTTAACCAATAATACTTACTAATGCTTACATACAATTGCATAAACCTTCATTCCTATTAATACAATTTAACTTACTCCTTGAATAAGAGTAATAATAATGAACAAACGTTTAGGGAAAGATAAGAAGATGAATAAAAAAAAACCTTGATTTCTTATATTCAAAACTTATACAATATCTATAGTGGAGAAAACTGGACCAAAATATCTTGTCATTTATGTATAAAAATATGACAGTGATATGATTATATTCACCATTACACAGCTTGAAAAATCCCATAGCCATAGAACATACTCATACTTTATTATAGACCTGCTGCAAATTTCTCCATGAGACTCATTCGTTAACAACTCCCTTTGCAAATGAAACAAAAATTACATTTAAAGAAAAGAGGAAACACTTAGATGGAAATTTTGTTTGACATCTAGCACTAATCGAATCATCAGATCTAATAACAATACCATTCGAAGAATGCCCATTCTATTATTTTTCGCTTCATTTTTCTTGTCATTTTCCCTATGCCTTCAATTGCAACTAAAAATCATTTTTTACCTGTGAAAGCATTTCTCTGTTCGTATCAGGTTGTAAAACCCCATTTTCACCTATGCATTCCACCAGTAAAAACATGATCGTTAGATCACATAAATGGATACCTCATCTCCCCTTATAGCTCCCTAATGGCCCAAACTTTGCCACTTGGTGCCTCCTTGCTCCCACATGGGCTTATGTGAAATACAAGTGGGTCCCCCATGGGCTATCGGGGAATGGATGAGATTGATCCATGTCACATGATCCTTACCATTCATCGAGCTCCCCTTCACTCGAAAACATTATCGTCACCATATCGCCAATCGCTGAAGTGATTGGAAATAGAAGAATCATTATAGTGACAAGCGATGAAGAAAGAAGACATTGCTCCATCACTGCCTAATGTTCGACCTTTGTGAATGAATCCATGACGTACACAAGATACTCAATATATTCTTAACCCTTGGATTAGTATATCCACTTGGGATATTCTTCCTTTTTCTCTCCTTGAAGACTAGTTGCTCATCGCTAATTGATACATCCCCCTTGCAACTGAATCAATGATTCCTTGAGTCACCAATCTATTGGTTCCCAAATCAACAGATGCAATGAGTCCTAAAGAGTATCCACTCTCTCATATTCATACTTAATGGGTTGATATGGCCAACAAACAAGAGAGTGAATAAAGTACCCCTTTCTCCCCTACACTTCAGGCTCTATTAAACCTGGGAGGGTGATCCTGACCTTGTGCTTTTAGATACTTGTGTGTTAGTATTGAACACATAGTGAATAGATAAATCTCCTTTGTATGCTTAGTAGACATAGTACCTTTAAGGTTTGTCTAGCCTCTCAAGCAGTGTCCAACTTAAACATGAGACATGTTATACATTAAATTCCACACACACACGTACAAAGATAGAAAAGTAAATTTAATTTAAAAGTGATCAACTATTGAATCAACCAACAAAATGTAACATGAATAAACCACTTAGATAAGTGTTTCATTCATTGGAACAGAGTCATCTTAAACACCCACATAATCTGATAACAATCTTTAAACTGACATTACATAAAGCTCTGAAATGTTGCATTACAATATTTCAGCATAATATCCTGACCACTACTTCTTATTAGCATCCTAGCACTTAATTCACATGAATCTATAACTTCCTTAAAGCACTTATATTAATTCTTTGAATTAATGGGAAAGAAATAAACCACACACCCACTGAAAACTAGTGGAAATGAACACAATAATCCTTGATTATATATATCCAAAACTCATAAAACAAGCATATAGGAGAGAAAGTAGTCTTGAAATTGCACTACTTAGTATTATCATGCTAGTTTGCAATCAAAATTACAAAGATATCATAAACTCCAACCTAAAAAAACCACTGATAAGTGTTCTCTATTCCTATTACAATGTTCTCTGTGATGAATTCCAAAAATAGCCTTTACCTCAAAAAATGGAGTAATAACAACACTTAAGGAAAAATAAAACCCTAAATGCTCATTTGGAGAAGACACATGGCATATTTTTTTCATTGATCTGCAACTCCTTTTCTTTCTGAAGACTCTTCATCCTTTCCCCTATATTTCTACTTCATCATTAACCCGTAACAAAAAAATATTCTTCTCTTGGAAGACAAGTCATTCCACTTTTGTTCACAACATAAAAGATTTATTTATGAAAGAATAAAATTCTTCTATGTTCACTCTTAGGCTGCAAATATTCTCTTATCTGTAGAAGACTTCTACCTCTGCTCTCTATTTTCCAATGCACATTATACTGTTCATCTCTAAGCAAATAAAGCACTCAGACTTTATAAAAGTACCTTTTGAAATTATTTTCCATCATACACCCATCTTTTAATATTTTATTTAAAAGTTCCTCAAAACTTTTACCCAGCAACCTTCAAGATAATTGTCTTTCACATGGAGTAAATAAAATTTATCTAGATAAATTTTACTCGTGCAAATCACTCCTTTTAAAATATTTTCCTTTGAGCAATTTATCGAGCAAAACAAATTTTACCATCAAAGTAGCACCTTATTTTCTAAAGCTTAACTTCCTTCAAAAATTCATCGGGCCCACTTAGAACTTTTCCCCGACATCATCGCATATTGTGAACTCATTGCAAAGAAATAAATATATATACTGGCAAGGGGCGAGGGAAAAAAAATATATCATCGCATATCGCAGATACAGTGTGGAAAATGAGACTCCCATCAGCGATGCAGTGAAATTCATCCTATCGCATATCTCTAAGTTGATGAGAAAATAGAGAGAGAAATTAGTGAAAGGCAATGATGGGCATGCAATATCATTCATCAATAATTTCAAACAAGAATTTGGGATATAATTCGCGATGATAAAAATTCAGGAACTTTGACGACGCAAGTCTGAGAATGGAGATATCTCCCACAGCTACTCATCAAGCATCGCCAATGAGATAAGAGAAAGTGAAATCATAACAATGATTGGAAATGAGAGAGCACTACCATCGCTGATTGCCAATGTCAAATGGAAAATACAAAACAAACTGGTGATCTCCAAGAGTTTTGCTCAAAAAGTTGTTGTCCTGCCATGACTTGGCCAATAGAAAGCAAGAATTAAACTTGCTTTTCCTTTTAAACATTTGAAATTGCATTTTTGTTTTCCCTAAATGCATCTTTGTATTTTCCCAATATTTAAAATATTTAAAATATTTTAAATATTATCATTTGAAAATATTAGAGAATAGGAAAATTTTAATTACACCTGCAACCCAAAAAAAGAAATTTAATTGGGCACAAACGGTGACCCCTAGAGGCAAGATTTTTTTTGTGCAAACATAATAAATTATTTAAAGAAAACCCATTTCGTCAAACTTTTCCCAGTCATCAAGAATCAAGCACCTCCTTTATAAACAGGCCCCTGGGATGTGTTCACCGCAACATAAGAACATTAAAACAATGTATTAAATGACCTCTGATCTTGATGAAAATGGAGCTATAGAGTTTTTAGACCAAAACAAGAAATGGGTTGTCCTTATATTTTGAAATTTTGAAAAATTTTGGAACACCATTTTTGGCCTTGCCATGATAAAAAAAAGGATTGGTTAACCCATCAAACCTCATCCAGGAGGCATGAAATTGAGAATGCATGTTACCATTTGAACCAAAAATTTAGTGCAACAAACAGCTCATCAAAAGAGATCCTGAGGTGAAATATATTAATCAAGAAAGTTGCTCACTCAGGCATTTATGATACTGTTGATTTTGAAACCCTGAAAAAGTTCATCTAGAATGGGCTTTGAAAAAATATCAAATAAGGAGCAAGGGAGATACAAATTGGGAAGGTGGTAGATTATTATATAATAAATCATGTGGAACATTCACTTTGATGTGTAGGCCATTAGGTCACCAAATATAAATTCAAATGTAGGGGCACTTTTTGCAGATTTACACTATCCAATTTGGAAATCTGAACTTTTTGCAAATGGAATCAAGCTAGGAAACTTGACAAATCGATTCACTAGGCTAGTCCATCTGACATGGGGCTTCATTAAGGTGTAGAGAATTATTGAAAAATATCAATTGGGCTCAATACTAAGCAGACACAAAGATACAACATCACAAAGATGACCTACTCAAAAAGGTGCAACATGTGTAAACAGCAAACCCACTTCTAGACCTCCAGACAAGGGCACCAAAAAATCATTAAAACTAATCATGGGAAGCTTCAAATGGACATATGGCATCTCCAATAGGTGTTCAACATTTCCCCAAAGTGATTTTTCATGACAATTTATGGGTGTCAAAATATGAGATCTCAAACTGAGCTACTTGAGCTTATTTTGGAAGGGTACTTATGAGTCCATTAGGAAAAAATTTACATGGGCCCTCAAAATTTAGCCAAATTCTAGAGGTCCCAACAATGGCTCTTTTTGGGGATGTATGCCCCTTGCAAGCATAGCAAGAATTCAGATCTCTAGGTGAGTAGACCAGGTGCCTACTCCGTTGGGCACAAAGTCTTTATCAAAATTTTAAACCATATTTGATGGTTCCAGGCCACCAAATGAAAAGAAGAACCCATGTTTTACTCTATCAAACACTAGCCTATTGAAGGAACTAATTTTCCTCAACCCATATTTACCTCTACCATACCACTGCAACAAGTACAACCCTCTTCTTATAAGAAAAAACATGTGGTGACCACTAAAATGTGTTTGATTACAAACACTGCCACTGACATCTCTTCCAACTTTTATGAGCATAGCATTTCCAATGTAATCTCTATCATTTTATATTGTAGAGTCAGGCATAAACTGCAAATTTTCATCATCACATGACACATATGTGTTATGTTCATCATATGAAACATGTTCATATTGAAAATAACATTTCTTTTTATTCATCACATTTTCATGCTCCATAAAAATACCTTCCAGCTAAACTAGAAACTGAAATGTTCATACTCCTCCAAGTAGCTGGCATCATGGTACTCAACCTCATTAGTAAAATATGTATCAAAGTAAAATGCTCATAGGAAATTCCCTCAGAGAGCCTATCAACATATTGCTTTGTTTGCTTAAGGCCATATTCTAACTCTGTATCAAATACATCATCAGAGTCTTCAACAAAGAGTGGATTATCTCTGCACCAATAAGGATCACTGTTTTTATCAACTGATGAAGATAGAAGCTCTTCAAATAAAGGGTTTTCCATTACATTCATTTTTTACATAAGAGCCTCGTCAACATGAAGGTCCAAATCCTTCAAGTCATCATTGCACTCAAATTCACTATAATCACTAGAAGAGCAGATAGACACATTTTCAATTTCATTCAAATCCTTAGATTGTTCAGTACAAACATCTAAAAAAAATTCCATGTCCATATAATCTGAGATATATCATGGTCAGAAAGCTCTCCAAGCTCCATAGCAATATTACCCAAAAATTGTGGCATCCCATTTCTCAAATTTTCATCATAATGCATAATTTGATCACCTAAGAGTGAAACCATATCATCCACATCTTGCATGCTAATGTTATCCTTATCTGATATAAAACTTTCCAAGTCTACTTCATTCAACCTAGTATGACCAACAAAATAACAAACAACATGATCAACCTTATGAGTTGGATGTGCATGAATAGGCCCCATGATACCATGCTCACTATTGACAAAATTTTCAACCCTAGCAATATTGTAATCAAAACTACATGGTTCTAGCACATTGAATGATGAATACATTATTTCATTATCACTCTCATCTTCAAAAAAATTTCCAAATTCATCTTAACCATAAGGCTACATATGGACCCTCTTTACTAGAACAGCTAGTAGTTTGATCAACATTTGGTGTCTCATGGAAGCAAACATTTGCATTCAAATGACGCTTGTGCATTCCATAATTCAGGTTGTTTTCAATGTTCATGGCTATCCCATATGCTTGATGCAATGTTTTGGGATCTTTATCTCTCAACAAATAGCTCATCTTACTATCAAAAGCTCCTAAATAAACAACCAAGCACACCACATCACTTAGTCCCAAAATCTCAGGAACATCCTGCAGTGTTCTAACAAATCTTCGGTTAAATGTGGGAACTAGCTCATCCTCTTCTTTCTCAATGCTCATAAATTTATTGAGCAAAGAACTGGCACTATTTTTTTCACCAAACTATTCCATGAACACTGCTTTGAATTCCTCCCAAGAGTAGACTAAGCATGTTGGTAAATAAGAGAACCAATCTCTTGAATCTCCACGTAGGGACTAAACAAATAACCTCATGATCACATCCTCATGATCTACTTCAAAGTTGTCCATTAAATTGTTGAAGTGTTGCAAATACTTTCTTGCTAATTCATACTTCTCACCACTGAAATTTGGTAAGTATTCCCTAATGTTAGATGGAATAACATTGGGGTAACCATAAATTCCATCAAAATTTATGACCATGTACCTTTTAATACTAAAATTTCTTTTGTTACATGAGAGGGGCTAATTACACACCATGGTTGCACTAGGAACCATATGAGGATGAATATATTGATTCACTTTTTCTTACAACTCTACTATGCAATTACATAGGGAAATTCAAACTTCTTTTACAACCTAATCTTCAGCTCTTACATAGAAAATTCTATCTCTATTTGCTTAAGATCTTCTAAATGAGTTTGTTCAAAAACAATTAATACTTCTCTTTGTAATAGATACTTCAATCTAGTAATACAGAAGTATGCAAGCTTACCACTACTATTTCCCTTCCTTAGGGCTAGGGAATCAAATTTTTCAATTCTTACAAATATGGTTTTCATATACAAGTTTATCCTTTATGAAAACCAAAACATGGAGAATACCTAGTTATGTGCAACTACTGCAAATTCTGCCTCCTAGATGGAGACCTTTATGATCTGAAACATTCCTTACATCTTCATCAGATTCTTTGATAGAGTCACGACCTCTCTTCATAGAGGACTGAACTTCGAGTAGTATGAAGCTCTTTCAAAGATGATTTTCCTTCTGGGTCTTATCCCACAATAGAGCACCATAGATCATGCAACTTTCAATTTCATTGCAACAACTTCACCTCCAGGTCTGAAAACTTTTCTATCTGAACTAGATGTTCAGATTCAACATATCCCTGAATCTTTCCACATGGATATTTTTATGATGTCTCCCTAGCGGATTCACCAATGTATTGGTTCCCAAATCAATAGATACAATTATTCCTAAAGATTAGCCACTCTCTCATATTCAAACTCAACAAGTTGATATCGCCAACGAATGAGAGAGTGAATAAAGTACGCCTTTCTCCCCTGTAACTCAGGCTCTCTTAAACCTAGGAGGGTGATCCTGACCTTGTGCTTTTAGATATTTGTGTGTCACAGTATCAAACACATAGTGAATAGATAAATCTCCTTTGTATGTGTAGCAGACACAATACCCTTAAGGTTTGGCTGGCCTCTCAGGCAGTGTCCAACTTAAACATGAGACATGTTATACATCAAATTCCACACACACACATACAGAGATAGACAAGTAAATTTAATTTAAAAGTGATCATCTGTTGAATCAACCAGCAGAATATAACATGAATAAACCACTTAGATAAGTGCTTCATTCATTGGAACGGAGTCATCTTAAATGCCCACATAATTTTATAACAATCTTTAAACTGACATTACATAAAGCTCTGAAATGTTGCATTACAATATTTCAACATAATATCCTGACCACTACTTATTAGCATCCTAGCACTTAATTCACATGAATCTATAGCTTCCTTCAAGCACTTATATTATTTTTTTGAATTAATGGGAAAGAAATAAACCACACACCCACTAAAAACTAGTGGAGATGAACAAAATAATCCTTGATTATATATATCCAAAACTCATAAAACAAGCACATAGGAGAGAAAGTAGTCTTGAAATTGCACTACTCAGTATTATCATGCTAGTTTGCAATTAAAATTACAAAGATATCATAAACTCCAACCTAAAAAAAAACCACTGGTAAGTTTTCTCTATTCCTATTACAATGTTCTCTGTGATGAATTACAAAAACAACCTCTACCTCAAAAAATGGAGTAAGAACAACACTTAAGGAAAAATAAAACCCTAAATGCTCATCTAGAGAAGACACATGGCATATTCTTATTCATTGATCTACAACTCCTTTGCTTGCTGAAGACTCTTCATCCTTGCCCCTGTATTCTTGCTTCGTCATTAACCCATAACAGAAAAATATTCTTCTCTTGGAAGACAAGTCATTCCACTTTTGTTCACAACATAAAAGATTTATTTATGAAAGAATAAAATTCTTCTATCTTCACTCTTAGGCTGCAAATATTCTCTTCTCTGTAGAAGACTTCTACCTCTGCTCTCTATTTTCGCTTGCACACTATACTATTCATCTCTAGGAAAATAAAGCACTCAGACTTTATAAAAGGGCCTTTTAAAATTATTTTCCATCATACAGCCATCTTTTAATATTTTATTTAAAAGTTCCTCAAAACTTTTACCCAGCAGCCTTCAAAATAATTGTCTTTCACATCGAGTAAATAAATTTTATCTAGATAAATCTTACTTGTGCAAATCACTCCTTTTAAAATATTTTCCTTTGAGCAATTTATCGGGCAAAAAAAATTTTACCATCAAAGTAGCCCCTTATTTTCTAAAAATTCTCTCCCTTCAAGAATTCGTCGGGCCCACTTAGAACTTTTCCCCAACACCATCACATATCATGAATTCATTGCAAAGAAATAAATATATACTGGTGAGGTGCGAGGGAGAAAATATATCATTGCATATCATGGATACAGTGTGGAAAATGAGACTCCCATCAGCAAGGCATTATGAAATAGAGAACTTCATCCTATCACATATCTCTAATTCGATGAGAAAATAGAGAGAGAAATTAGCGAAAGGAAATAATGGGCATGCAATATTTCTCATCGGTGATTTCAAATGGGAATTTAGGATATAATTCGCAATGATAGAAATTCAGGAACTTTCACGACGCACCAAGTCTAAGATTGGAGATATCTCCCACAACTACTCATCGAGCATCACCAATGAGAAAAGTGAAGGAAAAATCATAACAACAATTGGCAATGAGAGAGCATTTCCATTGTTGATCGCCAATGTCAAATGGAAAATACAAAACAAACTAGTGATTTCGAAGAGTTCTATTGTCATGCTACCATGACTTCGGCCAATAGAAAGCAAGAAAATTTTAAACTTGTTTTTCCTTTTAAACATTTGAAATTGCATTTATGTTTTCCCTAAATGCATCTTTGCATCTTCCCAATATTTAAAATACTCAAAATATTTTAAATATTATCATTTGAAAACATTAGAGAATAGGCAAATTTTAATTACGCCTATGACCCAAATAGAGAAATTTCACTGCACAAAATTGGTGATTGTTGAATCCAAGATTTTTTGCGTGCAGCCATAATCAATTATTTAAATAAAACTCATTTCCTCAAACTTTTCTCAGCCATCAAGAATTAGGTACCTACTTTGTAAACCGGCCCTTGAGACGTGTTTTCCACAACAAAAGTACATTAAAAAAATGTATTAAATGACCTTCAATCTTGATGAAAATGGATCTATAGAGGTTTTAGACCAAAACAAGAAATGGGTTGCCCTTAGATTTAGAAATTTTGAAAATTTTTGGGACACCATTTTTGGCCTTTCGCGATCAGAAAAGGATTGGTTAACCCATCAAAGCTCATCCAGGAGGTGCGAAAATGAGCATGAATTTTACCATTTGAACCAAAAATTTAGTGCAAAAAATGGATCATCAAAAGGGATCCTGAGGTGAAATATATTAATTGACAAAGTTGCTCACTCAAGGATTTTTGAAACTGCTGATTTTGAAACCCTAAAAAAGTTCATCTAGAATGGGCTTTGAAAAAATATTAAATGAGGAGCCAAGGGGCTAAAAACTGAGAAGGTGGTAGATGATTATATAAAAAATCATGGGGAACATTCACTTTGATGTGCAAGCCATTAGGTCACCAAATATAAATTCAAATGTAGTGGCACTTTTTGCAGATTTACACTATCCAGTTTGCAAATCTGAACTTTTTACAAAGGGAATCAATCTAGGAAACTTGAAAAATGGATTCATTGGGCTATGCCATCTACCATGGGGCTTCATTAAGGTGTAGAGAATTATAGAAAAATATTAGTTAGGCTCAATACTAAGCAGACACAAAGGCACAACATCACAAAGATGGCCTACTCAGAAAGGTGCAACATGTGTAAACAACAAACCCACTTCTGGACCTCCAAACAAGGGCATCAAAAAATCATTAAAACTGATCATGGGAAGCTGCAAATGGATATATGGCATCTCAAATAGGTTTTCAACATTTCCCCAAAGTGATTTTTCATGACAATTCATGGGTGTCAAAATATGAGATCTCAAACTGAGCTACTTGAGCTTATTTTGCAAAGGCACTTCTGAGTGCATTAGGAAAAAATTTACATGGGCCCTCAAAATTTAGCCAAATTATGGAGGTCCCAACACCAATGATGGAATGTTATCACAACCTTCACATCGCTCATCATTGGTCTAGCCCTCGACGGTCGAAACACAACAATGATGGGAGAAAACTAGCGATGACATAAGATATTGCCATGTGCCCTTAAAATGGTTTTCACCCTCCTCATCACTTGTCACCCATTGCTCAAATGAATTGAGCATTAGAAATATTTCTACAATATGAAGAACCAGCGTGATGCAGAAGAGATGCAAAGGCCATCATGCGTAGTAGAAATGGAATAAAAAGGCCAAATGATTATAGTGATGGGTGATACAAAGACCTCCAATGGTTGAAATTTACATGTGCTTCCAAGTTATTCATATAGAAGGGGCCATCTAGGAAAATGAAGCATGGGGACTCAAAATAAACTCAGGACCATATCCAACCCAAGACATAAAAGTTAAATATTTGAAAGTTCCAACTTTGTAAAGTATCAACCCTCGAACTAACATAAGAGGAAAATACTATAGGATGGGACAAATGGGGAACTTCTTAGGTCAGTGGAACATAAAATTTTGAAGGTTCCACTAGTGGCTCCAACTAGGGATACACGCCTCTCGTGGGCATGGTGAGATCTCAAACATCTCCAAGAAGAGCAGGTTGAGTACTAGATCCATTGGATACCCTGTAATTTTCCTTTATTCGATTTTTTAAAACCTCATTTGGTGGCCCCAAGCCACCAAATGAAAAGGAAAATCAATGTTTTCCTCTGTCAAACACTAGCCTATTGAAAGAACTAATTTTCCTCAACCCATATTTACTTTTGTCACAGCATAGCAACATGCGTAACCTCTTTCCTACAAAAAAAGAAATTAGGATACCTTTGAACAAGTGAGAACTTACTCCATGTTTAGCCTTGTTGTCACATGGTAACAAAATTACATAGGCCACCTCACTACCACCCATTGCATTTTTTTATTCCATGGCAAGTGACAATATATGAGGGTACTTGATCAAGACTATAAGAAAACATAGTCTCTTCATACTTGCTAACCCCCTCATAATGATTAGACTGAATAAAGATATCATGCCTTAGACACAATGTGCAACCCTCCCGCATTGTAAGCAAAGAATGTTCACACATGTGTAACTCCAACTAAGTTGCAACACAAGCGAGTTTATCATCATCCTAACAACACAGCTCAGTCACATCACTATATGCCTCAAAGTTTTGGAAACAAGACCTAGCAACATCCCTAATACCATTGTTCAAAATATTTCAATCATGGCATTCAGAAAAGATGTCAACATCCCATATGCAAGCAATGTCTTTCATCCCAAGTTGAAAGACAAGGTTATCAACATTCTTCACATTATCACACAAGAAAGATTCAAATGCATGCTCAAATCCCTCATAGTGAGTGTTCAAAACACAATTCACCATTGCAAGAAATATCATACTCAACATTGCCTCCTACTACATCAACATGAATATCTAAAGTATACTTCTCATTAGAAAGCTTGTGAATTGCATACCCAAAAAAATGTACTCACATGCATCCATGTGATTGATGCAATCAAATTCTTCAAGTGAAAACTCATCATAAAAATTATCACTAGTTGTATTAACATTTGTCTTTACATTTCCAATTTCATGTATAGCTACATATGCTATCCTCATGCAAACATTCAGTGATAACTTCAAAACCAAAAAAAGGGATATAAGAAGGTAAATGATCAAAAAAGAAAGCATTTCCTTGTTCACAACTTACATCACCAATATATGCATTCTTTGCAAACATATCTTCTTCTTTTCCATACTACTGCAACAATCAATAGGGTCATATTCTTCACTATCAAACTAAAAAATCATCATTTGTTTCCTCATTGCAGCTTCTCATGGATGAGTTCTCTAACTGAAATTCATTACATAATTTGTCATTTGCATCTGATATACTTCCAATCTCAAAATTATTCCACAAATCAACAAACTTCTTTGTCTCATTTCCATGAATACTTGCATCAATGCTACACTCAACATGTGTAGAATTGGCATAACCAAGTGTATCATAGCACTAATTATCACATATCTCCTCTTCAAAAAGTATGTTCAATTCATATCCCTCATCATGCTCTTGTCTAAGAGAACTTGGAATCTCATTGTTCTTCACAACATCACATTCATTGCTTGAAGAGAAAATATTCAACTAACCTTGATTTTTAGCATCTAACCTTTCCATACAAGGCTCACAAAGTCTTATACCATCAGTAAAATATGAACTGAGATTATCATTCAAGAAGTTATCAACACTATCATAGAGTTTCATAATGTCATCATGTAATTGTGAGCATTGAAAAATATTGTTATCATCTTCACTAGAACACTTTTCACTTAAGAAAATCAATTCTACCTCCTCTTCTTGAGAGGAATCACAATCACCAGGGCTGCAAACAAAATTGTAGTCATCTTGATCACCCGAATAAGAATGCTTCTCATCTGGTTACATATTTACATCTAAAACACTAATGGTTTCACCATGAAGACTTGAAAGCTAAAAATCAACACAAACCTCTACCACATTTTCAAAATCAATAGATGAGAAAATACTTTCAATATCATATGCATCATTGCAACCTTCATCTGATATAGAACATTGGCTCTCTATTTTTCGTATTTTCAAAGTCAATAGAAGGCATGACTTCACATACATCTTTATCCATCTCATCATTTCTTATATCCTATCCACTATGGCTGCAATCTTCATCTGCATTTATCTTCTCTATGGGTTTATCAGAAAAAAAAATCCTCATCACTATAAGATGCATTATCATTGTCTTCTTATATACCATCTAGATCTATTTGATCAAGTCTAGAAAAATTACCATCACATAGTCTAGTTAGGAAACAACTTCCATATTTCACTATCACTTCTCAATCATTGAAATCCATTGCTATAAGCACCCAAGGTTATGGGGCTTCAAGTAAATTGACATGGTACTTAGACCTAGCTCAATTCTTTCATAGAAAAGATCAATACATATTGATTCATCAGGTCTATTTAATATTGGTATAGCAAATACAATTTTCATGAATCTGTCATGAAAATCATAAAATTATTCACCCTCAAATATTTTTATATCATATAATGCATCAATAGGTGACATGGATTCAACTTTACTTTAAGATTTCTATTCAAATTCTTCATGGATATGCAAATTTCTATCCTCAAATAGGCACTTATTATTTATTGATATTCCTTCAAAATAATCAATGAAATGTATTTTGAGCCCATGCCATGAATCTATGGAATCCATTTGGTAAACTAGGAAACCAATATTCAACATCATTTTCTAAAGTTCTCACCAAAAAATTCATGATAACATCCTCTTATTCTATTTGACGGTCCTTCATCAAATCAATGAAGTTATGTAAATGTTGTGATGTTGACTCTTCAATATCTCCTCTAAACTTGGAAAAAATTCATTAATTATTTTTGGGATAGAGTGTGGATAACCATAGATTTTATTGAAACCCTGAGGGTTATATCTTTTACTAGTGAACATCTTTCTTTGAGGACATGATTGTATTTTAGCTATATCACCAAAGCTTGTAGATGGAGAACTAGAACAACCATACATATTTACAAATAAATTTATTCCCTCTACACTATTTAATTCTCAATATCCCTTTCAAAAAACTTACTTTTTCATTTCCCTTTTCTACTAGTACCTTAGAGTATTGGATAAGGGACAATATTTACTAGAACCTTTATTGCAAACCTTCATACAAAAATTTTGAAATAAAAAAAAAAACCTAAGAACTGTTGCAACCAACTATTTTGATTATGTGGAATATTATGTATAGTCGCCACTGCTTTGAAATAGGAAAATATCTTCGAGCAGCAAAAAGCTTCTTCCAAGATCTAAGTATTTCTGAGCTCTCTCCACCAGCAGAGCACCATACTTCAAGAATACACTAGAAATGTTGAAACAATATCCTTCTTCACGTATGCAGGTCCTTGGATCCTCTAACCCAAAATTACAGATCAGAAAATTGATTAAATATTTTCAAATTGATAATACTAGAGCTTTCCCTAGCAGAGTCACCAATCTGTTGGTATTTTTTCCAATGGAACCTTAAAAATACTCTAAAGGTGTGCCATGCTACTTAAAAACTTCAAGATCAGTGGCCAAAAAATGAGAGATTGATATTAAACCATTCCCCCCTACAATTTGGACTCTATGAAACCTAGGAGGGTGTTCCCAACAATTTAATTCTCAATACTCTTGTGCCAAAGTATCAAATACACTGTAACTAATAGATAATTCTCCTTTAATTTTTTAATAGACATAATACCCTGAAGATTTAGATGACCCTCATAGTAATGTCTTTAACTTAAACATAAGAAATATTATACATTAATTTCAACACATGATGTAAGGAAGGTGGTGAATTGACTCCAACTAACCCCAAATGATTAGATTCACTCAAGAAACCAATCCCTTCAATATTATCCACAAAACTTATTTCAAAACCCTACCAAGAGGCTTGTAGCCCTCTAACTTTGCCTTTACACAAAACATTTTAGAGAAGGTCATTCAATGCCAACCAAACACCCACTAAGACTCCTCTTAGGGCCTACCATGACATACCATAAGAATGCAAGAGGTCTCTTTGAAACAATGTGATGAACCAATAGACTGCCCTATTCTAAAACTACCCAAATAGTCCACTTTTACAAAGGAGGTGCCTTCAAAACAACAAATCATCATCAAAAATCAATAGAAAATGTTTATTTGTGTTACAAAACATCAAAACATACCCTCAACCATCAATTAAATGGTCGCTATCATGTTGTATTACAAAACCCTCAATTTACATGCAAAACCCAAGGGTTTATTCAAACTTCCATCTCCCAAGCTTATCAAACCCAAAAATTGCATCCAATAATCTCCAAAAGGTCTACATAGACTCACAAAACCCTCACTTGGATAGTTCATTCAATATTTCAAAAAAACCCTTCCTCAATAACTCACTTTCACATGGAAAACTCCTTGTTCTGCCCTAGGCCATTCTGCCATTGCCAAAGACTCACGTCCTCTACCTTCAAGACCATATAAACACCTAATCCATCTTAATAAAAATCATTCCACTGATTTATAGGGTTTCTACAGTAGGTGGAATGATTAAAATATCATTAGTACTTCAATTAAACCCTTCTCTGGCCTTTAATAGGCAGTTACAGAAAATAGAAAAATTCTTCCTCTAAACTAGATGATAGACTCTCAAAATGAACACAAATGAAAGTTAAAACATGTTACAGTAGAATACAACAAAATTTAGATCATAACTTAGATTGTATAGGCCGTAAAACTCTTGCAAAGTTCAAAAATACAGAAAAAATTGCAAAAGATGAACATTGTATTTGCTTTGAATCTCCAATACAAACTTCAACAACCTTATTCAAGCCTTGGAGAGGCTTTTTTATACATTTTACATTCAAAACTAACCACTCAAACATCTCTAACTACTTTTTAAATTCCCATGTCCCTTCAACTTCCACAAAAATGCAATTTTGCAACCTTTTGTGTTTGACAACATTTATAATAAATTGCAATTTTTCTATACCCACACAACTAACCCTCCTAATCACCTAATACCATCAAATATAACTAAGACTTGATTAAATACATTGAAAAATGGTCTCGAAGACCTTATTTAAACAAAACACACTAAAACCTAAATTCTACTCTTCAGCATCTTGATTTGGAAAACTTTGTTTAATGGTGCTCCTACACCATACACCCCAACATAGAATTTTTCCAAATCCCTTGGAAAGCTTGTTTTAACTTGACCTTCTTTGTGAATTTTAGATCCTTGAACCTTAAGAACTCCTTTATTAGGTTCAACTTGCTCTTGACCTGCACTGCCCTTGTCATTCTGGGCCTTATCTTCACTTGGATCATACTTCACTCTGTTAAATTTTATTGTTGGGTGTTTTCCAACTTTCCCACCATCAAATTATGTTATCATATCTTCCTTTACATCTACACACAAGCTTTTACTTACTGTCAGTACTTTCATTGTCTCTTTATAAATAGACCCCTTGTCCAATACTTTGTTTATCTTCCTCCTTACCACTATCAATTGTACATTTGCACTTACCAATCTTTTTCAAACCTGCCAATACCTTGTTCATTGTCCTATCATCATCAAAAACCTTTGTCTTCTCATCCTCTGTCCTTTCATCCTTATTAATTTTTTTACTGACAACTTTTGACTACTTTTTTGTATCCACTACCACAGGGCACATGACTACCCCTATCAGTATGCCATCCATGTCTTCTTTCTCTTCTATAAACCTTCCACACTCACTCTTGTCTACACCAACATAAGACATCATTCCACCTTCTTTTCTTTTCCACACAAAAGCATTCTTCTTCATCTATGTTGGCACATTACCTTTATCCTTCCTATTCACTGTTCCAACAGTATCATACTATGACTTAGCTACAAACCTCATGCTCTCACTTTCCTCATTACTCACATATTATTTTCTCCCTATCATGATGATCTCACCTTTCTCTCTTTCCTCTTCAACCAATGGAGTCAGTATGAAAAATATTCCATCCTTTTCTATGGTATAAGTGTTTTTCCTTTCATTATACATAGTTGACCTATCAAGCTTCCAAGGCCTACCTAGCAAAACATGGCAATAACTCATAGGAAAAATGTCACAAACAACTTTATCCCTATACTGACCAAATTGAAACTCAATAATAGCTTGTTCACTCACCAAAATGGTTTGATTTTCACTAACCCAAGATACTTTATATGGATTTTTTTTAGGTACTCTTTGCAAGTTCAATTTTTCCACCATATCACTAGATACCATGTTTTCAATGCATCCAAAATCAACAATCACATTACATACCTTATTTTTCCATCTACAAGTTGTCCTAAACAAGGCTCTTTCTGAATTTTCTCTCTCTCCATGTATGTCTTCAAGGTTTGGATTCTCATCATCAACATCTCACCTACTTCAGGAGTAGCATGAAGAGTATTGAAGTTTGAACATTCAGCTTTATCTTCATAAACAATTTGGGCTCTCCTATTAGGTTTCCTTTCTCCTCCACTTGATGTTGTTCCAATCCTCTATGGACACCTGAAGAAAGGGTAACCAAACTAACAACACTTATAACACCTGCCTACAAACTCATTAGAATCTCTTATTTTCCTAAAGCTTGTTCTTCCACCTCTCCATCCACCTCTTGGTTTAGGTTCTTGTTCTTTACTCCTATCAACATCTTCAAGGTCTTCTTTGGACAATCTTGATGTTGAAAAAGTACCTCTTCCCCTAGAAGTATTGTCTCTTCCTCTTGTTTCCTTCTCTTGTCTCCTCTTGATTTTTTCTTCTGCTCTTATTGCCATTTGAAAAGATTTCTCAACTATTTTTACTGCCAACAAACTGATTTCATCTCGAATATTATACCTTAGTCCATTGAGATATCTAGCTACTCTTTCTTCCTCATCCTCCTCATGATTTGTTCTTATACTTAGCCTATAAAATTACCCAGTGTATGCTTGCACATCTTGTTATTTTTTCCTAATATTTTGTAATCTTGTAAGTAGTTGAACATCATAATCACAAGGAAGGAACTTACCTTTCATTTTTTTCTTCATTCTCTCCCAAGAAGTGATTTTGTTCTTTCCCCTCCTCTGCCTTTCATCTTGTCCAAAGTTCCACCACAACAAAGCATGTCCTTTCAATTTGGTTTTGACCTCCTTCACTTTGTGTTCTTCATCAATCTCTTAACTATCAAAGTAATTCTCCATGGCTCCTATCCAATCCAAGAGCTCTTCCCTATCTAACTTTCCTCCATACATAGGCACATCCATTTTTTTTCCACCACTCTTCACAACCTTCAAAAACTTCATCATTGTCATATCCTCTGGATCAATCTCTTCCTCTTCGCTAGAAGTCTCTTCTTCTTTAGTATCACTTTCATCCATATCCACTCCAGTTTTAGATTTCAATGTAGCCATCTCTCTTTTCAAGGCTTCTATTTCTTTAGCTTGCTCATCCATCTTTCTTGCAACTATGCTTCCTTTAGGAGGCATCTTGACAATATTGCCTCTTCACCTTCCAACCTACAAAATACAACCAAATCACCAACAAGAGATCTAATAACTAAAATCTAATACCACCTAACATAAGCAAGGTGGTGAATTGACTCCAACTAACCCCAAATGGTCAGATTCACTCATGAAACCAATCCCTTCAATATTATCCACACAACTTATTTCAAAACCCTACCAAGAGGCTTGTAGCCCTCTAACTCTACCTTTACATAAAATATTTTAGAGAAGGTCATTGAAGGCCAATCAAACACCCACTAAGACTCCTCTTAGGGCCTACTACAACATACCATAAGAACGCAATAGGTTTTTTTAAAACAATGTAGTGAACCAATAGACTGCCACGTTTTAAAAATACCCAAATAGCCCTCTTTTACAAAGGAGGTTCCTTCAAAACAACAAATTCTCATAAAAACTCAATGGAAAGTGTTTATCTATGTTACAAAACATCATAATCCACCCTCAACCATCAATGAAATGGTCATTATCATACTGTATTACAAAACCCTCAATTTACATGCAAAACCCAAGGGTTTATTCAAACTTCCATCTCGCAAGCTTATAAAATTCCAAAATTGCATCTAGTAGTCTCCAAAAGGTCTGGACATACTCACAAAACCCTCACTTGGATAGTTCATTCAATATTTCAACAAAACCCTTCCTCAATAACTCACTTTCACATGGAAAACTCCTTGTTCTTCCCTAGGACTTTTCCCATTGCCAACAACTTACTTCCTCTACCTTTAGGACCATATAGACACCTAATCCATCTTAAGACAAATCATTCCACTGAGTTGCAAGGTTTCTATAGTAGGTGGAATGATTAAAATATTATTAGAACTTCAATCAAACCCTTCTCTAGCCTTTAACAGGCATTTATAGAAAATAAAATAATTCTTCCTCTAAACTAGATGATAGACTCTCAAAATGAACACAAATGAAAGTTAAAACATGCTCCAACATAATACAACAAAATTCAAATCATAACCTAGACTATACAAGCTGTACAACTCTTGTAAAGTTCAGAAATACAAAAAAATTACAAAAGATGAACATTTTATTTGCTTTGAATCTCCAATACAAACTTCAACAACCTTATTTGAGCCTTGGAGAGGCTTTTTTATATATTTTCCCTTCAAAACTAATCACTCAAATGTCTCTAACTACTTTTTAAATTCCCATGTCCCTTCAACTTCCACAAAAATGCAATTTTGTAACTTTTTGTGTTTGACAACATTTACAACAAATTGCAATTTTGCTATACCCACACAATTGACCGTCCTAATCACCTAATACCATCAAATATAACTCAAAATTGACTAAATAAGTTGAGAAATGATCTCCAAGACCTTATTTAAACAAAACACACTAAAACCTAAAGTCTACTCTTCAGCATCTTGATTTGGAAAACTTTGTTTAACGGTGCTCCTACACCAACACATAATCACACTAAGATAGGATATAAAAGTTGATTTTAAATGTAGATTCCAAAAAAGATCTTAGAAGACCGCAACATTAAAAAATTTGTGCCTTATCCGAGGGAGGATTCATTTAAACCATGAAATTGAAGATACACCACAACATTATCTCTGTCATGACTATGCCTATCAATGATGCCATACACCATCACTCATCGCCCATCGCTCAAATGAATTGAGCATTAGAAAGAATTCTAAGATATGAAGAACCAACATGATGCAAAAGAGATGAAAAATACATCATGTTTCATGGAAATGGAATTAAAATTCCAAATGATTATAGTGTTGTGTGATACAAAGACCTCTAATGGTGGAAATTTGCACGTGCTTCCAAGTTATTCATAAAGAAGGGGCCACCTAGGTAAACGAAGAATGGGGACTCAAAATAAACTTAGGACCATATCCAACCTGGGACATAAAAATTAAACATTTGAAATCTCCAACTTTGTAAAGTATCAACCCCCAGACCAATATAAGAGGAAAATACTATGCGATGGGGAAAACGGGGAACTTCTCAAGTCAATGGAACAAAAAAAATTGAAGGTTCCACCAGGGTGTTGCCACAATAATGGGTTACACTTTCTGGGACATCTTGATTTTTTTTGAAATCGCATATTTTTAGAAAATATAATGATTTAAGCCATTAAAGATTCCATTTAAAGGATTTTAATTGAAGAGGGTTTGATCAAACCCCCTTGGATAGAACCCCGTTAGTTTTAAACCATACCTATAATGTAGTCTTCTCTACACCTATCAAAATTCTAATAAAAAATCACTTTTGATTTACCTTTTGGAGGATCAAATTAATTCATTTAAAATTAATGGCTTGTAAGTATGTAGTCCTTATTATAAGCTTCCCAAAAATTATAATTTTAAATAAATTTAATTTGATTATTATATTTATTTTTTATTTCTTGTGAATGTAGGTTTTTCACCAAAAATCAAGCTCTCTATTCTACACATGTGAAAAAATATTAGATTACCAAAAAAAATTGAAAAATATTTATGCTCTTGGTATTAATTTCCTTGATCCCAAAAAAAATTGAATTTCGATACATACAAAAAAGGTTGTGTTATACAATAAACCTATGTCTAAATTGTAATTTGTTTAACTTCAAAATTTAACTAAGAAAAAAATATTCAATAAAACACTATGAAACCAAATGAAGGAGCTAGATATCGTAGTTACAAATCTAAATTCAAAAAAAAAAAAGTATCCTTCATAGAAAAGATGTTATGTGTTATACACTAATCATCACTCTTTAAAAATGTTGTTTACTGTTAAAAACTAGTTATCAAATGAGATGGAAAAATAAATGCAATTTGATTCCAAAAAAATAAAAAATATATATTTAGAATCTACAGACAAAATGCAAAAATATATATTTAGCAGCTATAGGTGTCTGAAAGTGAAGATTTAGTTAAAAAAGTTTAGTTCAATGTCAAGTTTGACCAAAAAGTGTAACCCACTATTGTGGGATCACCCCAAAATATTGTTTACAAGTGCTTATTTTTCTTTATACTATTATGATTCTCTAGGTAATTGAAGGATGCAATAGAAGAGCATGTTGGATTTATGAGAAAAATATTAGCCATCCATTAGTCTCAAATATCTTGAATAATAGACAATGAAATGAGTTGCACTAGACAAACATGATTTGATACCATGTTAGATTCTACAAGAAGTGAAAATTAGGCTAGGATCTATTGTCTATCATAAATCAATTCAACTCCAATCAACAAATGATTGAAAATCAAAATAGTAGAAATAAGAGATTATCTTGAAAGAGAGAAAATAGAGACAACTACAAGATAATTTTGAGAATACCCACATTAATCTCATAAAACTAGCAGATTTATGAGTAGAGTGTTGTATATATAGCAAAAAATGGGCAAATACATCTAAGAGGTGCATTAATTCCAACAACCCATAATAGGTGAGAATTTTTACCTACTTGGTAAATTCCAAAAAATGTGGCAATACCTACTCAAATAAAAACAAATAAATGGCTATGAGAGGTGGCATATAAATCCAAAAGAGGGTGTTAAACTCAAGTACCCATGTGTGGGAGAGAGCAACACATGTAGTTGATGGATTACACCATGTGGTCTTATGTTAACTAAGTCTAATTAACCCAAGAAAAATTAATAATATTTGTAGGAAAAATTAAATATCCCTAATATAAGAAAAATAAAAAACCTATGCTAACAAAAGCTAAGGTTTTGAGATTAGATAATGATGGTGAGTACTTCTCTAGAGATGTTGATGATTATTATAGGCATGTAGGGATTATTAGATAGAACATAACTCGCATAATCCATAGTAAAATGGAGTATTAGAAAATAAATAATAATTTGATAAATAGAGGTCTAGAAGAATTATAATTAGTGCTAAAACAAAATTTCTAGGTCAAAGTAGTATGTACACTACTTGTTATCTAGTTAAACTAGATCTAATTTTACTTTAGTTGACAAAACACAATATAAGGTAGACATATGTTCATGATCCTAAGGAGCAACTTTATAAGATTTATTTATGAGATAATAAGTGTATTTTAATGGGATATGGTGAGAAATTAGGTGTTATAAGACTTGATATCTTATAGAATTGTAAATATTTTATTCTAAGGATGTTATTTTTAGGAATCTTAGGATATTTAGAGATGTTGAAAAACCTCATTAAAAGCCTAACAAAATATCATAGTTTAATATTAAGAATGAACCATTGCAAGATGCATGCATAAAATAGAAACAAGATAGAAAAAATTAGGAAGGAGAAGGTTTATATTTGAGCTCCAATGAGGGACTTGAGGAGACTTTTGTTAAACTAATTATAAGATCCACTAAATAGTACAATCTAATAAAAAGTTGTATCCCTTCTGATTATAATTATATATTTTTTATAGTGTATTTGATAAAAAAAGATAGATTTTTGAAGGAAGCTTTATCTTTAGATGAGCATGAGCCCTAGTTAGAATCCATGAAGGATGAACACAAGGCCTTTAAAATATACAACATATGGGATCTAATTGAGATACATGAGGGGAGGAGCTCTAGTGGTTGTAACATGTGTTTAAAATGAAATTAAAATTAGATGGTAATTTAGAGTGGTACAAGGTCTAGTTAGTGTGTAATGGTTACTCCCAGTTTGAGGAAGTTGATTTTGATGAGAGATTCTCACTTGTGGCTAAGATAATATCTATTAGATTACTTTCATCTATTGTTCTTGATTTTGACTTTGAGGTAGAGAAGATGGATACAAAAAATAAATTTTTACATGTGGGTCTTGATGAGGAAGTAATTATGAAACAACCTAATAATATTATGATGAAGGAACAAGAGCACTTGGTTTCTAGGTTGAATAAATATTTATATGTTTTAAAATAGTTACTAATAATATGGTATAAAAAATCATCACTTTTATGTCGGATTCAATACTATGTTAGAAGTGAGGAAGATCATTGTATTTATTTCAAATTAATTGGTGATCAATTACAAATCATTTCCATGCATGTTTATGATATGTTATTTATTGGGAATGATTAGATAAATTAAGATTCAACTATATAGTACCTTTTTTATGAAATATTTAGGGGATGCAATATATATTTCAAGTATAAAACCTATAGGGTTTTATTTAATAAAAAAATTTGGTTAGATTATACGTGCAATAACATTATATTTTAAACCAATTAACATTCCCTTACCCAATTGCATTGGGATCTCTCTACAACAATGTCCTAAAATAGGTAAGGATCTTGAAGAGATGTATAAGGTTTTGAATGCTAATTCTATTGGAAGCCTTATGTATGCCATGATCACATGTATAAGGCCTGATATTACCCAAACAATGGTAGTTCTAATTATATTTATGTTAAACCCTAAAAAAGAATTAGAATTATAAAAATATATTTATATGTTCTTTTAACCATTACAATTGTTATCATGGGATTAATGATGTGGGTAGGATGCTTGATTTACAGGGATTTATTAATTATAATTAGGCTAGTGATTTAGATTATAAAAGGTCTACAAATAATTATGTCTTTACTTTGTACCTAAACTTAGTTGGATGAGAAAATAACAATCTACAATCAAAATTTCCATTACAACAGTAGACTACATGTTTGTGACATGTTCATAAGGAGGCAATGTGGTTAGAAATGTTGTGCTTAGAAATTGGATTTTAGTGTAGATAGGTCAAAGTCAAATATGACAATCAAAGTGTCATCTATTTAGATAAAAACCTAACATATCCTTCCCACATGAAGCATGATGATGTAAAATATCACTTTGTTCAACAAATAGTTGAGTTGGGGTCATGTTATAAAAAGTGGACACCTTAGAGAATGTTGCAGATTCACTCACTAAGCTAGTGAACACATAGTTCAATTGATATAGTGAGTCCATGAATCTCTCCTCTTCAATAACTTAATTCATTATGTTCATAATTATTTAATTGAACAATCTAAATGTCAAGATAATGTTGGGATTAGTTGTCATTCACCTTATAAATCCATAGATGTATGTTTTGATTATATTTTATTATTATTATCAGTCATTAATGTAATGTCCCCAAAGATTGAGGCATAATGCCCCTCCTATGTGATAGGTAAAATTATTTATTATTATTTATCCTTCATATTTAATTGAAGTAATATTTAAGTTGGGAGTTTCTCTTTGGAATATATTATAAATTGGGTAATGATTAGGAGGTGTAGAGTCCATGGAAGAGGGTCTTCAACAAATGGGTCTAATGATACATTTAGACAATCCTATGGAGAACCTAGGATTAGAATTTTTTTTCAACTTGACCACTATGATAAATCTATGATATTTATGATGTGTAAGGTGGGTGTAAGGTGTGTAAGAGAAGTTAGTTACTATTTAGGGTGGTTCATCAATTTTATACATTTATGAGATTCCCTATGATGGAGATGGATGGACACTAGTTTTGGAGTACCATTCATTGTATCATGTATCCATATCTCTTATATACTAGTGTAGATAGGGAAAAATCCAAAGGTTTATAATGTGTTGAAAACAATAAAATAATTAAATCCTATCAAGCACCATGAAGCACAAACTAGTATGAAAATGCAAATAAACAAAGAACATGCAAACCAATTTTCAAACTTAAACTTGATTGATCTCCATGGCTCTCCTCCACCTGCATAAGAATGCAAGATTTTGAAGGTTGATTGTTGAAGGAATGTTGGTTGCTCAATTCTGCAGCATAATGACCTGATGAAGATGATAGATGGTGATGGATGGAAGATAGAAGAATGATTTTGACAACATAAGGATGTCTGAAGAATGTGATTCAAATGGCTTGTGAAATTTTAGATTTATAGATTTTTGATGTGAGCTGAGATAAGATTTGATAAGACTGATAAGGATTTGATTTTTGACAAAAGAGGAAATACAATGAGATGAGATAAGATTTTCAAAAGATAGAAAGAATTTGATTTATTGTTTTAAAGGAATTAAAACAAGATAAGATAAGATGTGAAAAGATAGAAAGATTTTGATTCTCTTTCAAAGGAAATAAGTCTTGAAAAAGATGAGAAGGATAATTGATAAATTATCTAATTAAATCAATTAATTAGATACACATGAGTTCAAATTTTGGAAAGAAAGCGAGAAAATATTTTTGATTTTTTTATTAATTAAATAAATATTTGATTTATTTAATTAATGTTGAATTTATGATTTCATCAATTAAATAATATAAATTATTTAATTAACATTAGAAGAACTAATAGAAATGATTTAATTAATTAAATAATATAAATTATTTAATTAACATTAAGGGAATTGATGAATTATGCATAGGAAGGGAATAAATAAAATTAGTCAAATAAATAAGATTTATTTAACTAATTAGATGATGACATGGGTACCTAGTGGCAAAACATACTACAAGGTGTCTAAATGCTGCAATGTTGTGACAAGGTATCATAAGAGGACAATTTTTTGATGTCTACATTTTTCCCCTCTTTGAGATGATGTTTGAGATGATGAGATTTGTGTTGAGTAACATCATTTCAAAGAAGTTAAGGTATGGATAGAGGAAAAAATGGATAATGATAGAAAGATAGGATGACAGAATAATGATGCCCCCTCGAGAGGATAGGCGGGTTGAACAAATACGAGTAGGCTCATGAAATGAAATGATAAGGATAGACAAGATGATGCAAGATAGATAGTGGATGGAGATGAAAGTATGCGCTATGCTGCAAGGAAGGTGAGCAACCATGGTGTTTGATATAGCACTAAACGTTATGCACCAACATATAAGGACCAAGGTGACGATGTGTCTCATGCCCCAGCGTAATACAACCTTGTCTAGATGTATGAGGAAGTAGACTTAGAGCATTAAATTCCTAATGCACAAAAGGTATGATGTGACCTTAGATGCAAAGGGTAGTGCAAAAAGCTACTCCAACATACACAAGATATGAATATTAGCTAGAATGATACGGATTTGATACAAATGCAAGATAAAATGATAACACACACAAGCAAGCATGCACAAATGATACAAAAAAAAACAAGGTATTTCCCCTGTGAAGTTGTAAACCGTTGATTTGATTGATTGATTGATGATTATGATAGTGTTGTAATTGTGGGGAGCGACATGTCCCTAGAGGAACACAATATGTAAAAATGATGATATTTTTATTGCTTCTTTGGTCAATAGATATAAAAATGGGTGTGTCATCATGTTGATATGGATAGAAAATCAAATTGATAACTTTGTTTCCAAAATAAAAATCAAAAAGTAGATAGCTGATAACTTTGTTTCCCTTGTACGAAAAACAAAGAGTAGATGATTGATAGGACTTCTGATAAATTTTCTTTCTGCGATAGAAAACAAATAGTAGATGATTGATTGAAAATATATTTGCATTCGTGATTGAAATACAAATAAGATGATGTTTTGATTTTTGATAAATTTACATTCTTGAAAAAGAAAACAAATAGTAATTGATGATAGAATAGATTGATGTGATATTCAGATAGATAGATTGTGCATTGATATAGATCACTTGATATGGTTCACTAATATGGTTCACTGGTATGGGTCACTTGGTATGGGTCACTTGATATGGGTCGCTGATATGGGTCACTGATATGGGTCACTTGATATGAGTTTGGTGAGTATGTGTCACTTGATATGGTTCACTGATATGGTTCACTAATATGGGTCACTGATATGGTTCATTGATATGGTTCACTGATATGGGTCACTTGATATGGTTCACTGATATGGTTTACTTGATATGGTTCACTGATATGGGTGGCTAATATGGGTCATAGATAGATAGACATGATTTAGATTGATTTAGCTTGATTGAGATTGAACCAGTGATATGATGTTGATTGATTGATGATGATGATACTGTTGTCATTGTGGGGAGCAACATGTCCCTAGAGCAACACAAAGATGATGATAATTGATTGATTGAGTGGTTGATTTGGTTTATGACATGATTAGGATCAAGACCAAAGGATTTGATAAGATTGATTGACTTGATTGGTATGGATTAAGGATTGAATTGCATTTGGATTATTGCTTGGATTGAGTTGATTGAGTTGATTGGATGCAATGGTTTTGAGGAAGATGATTGATTTGATTGAATGGTTGGATGATTGGATTGAGGTGAGGGATTGAATTGATCAAATTGGAAGAAGTAATTAGATGGATTGATTTTAATGCATGGATTTTTGCTAGCTATTTGAACTTTTTGTATTTTTGGGGATATTTTGATTTTTTTGAAATTTTGAATTGTTTTGATTTTTTTTGTATGGTTTTTTTTTTTGAAATATTTTGATGATTTTTTTTTGTATTTTTGAAACATTTTGATGTGTCAAAGGATAAAAATTTGAGTAGCCTTTGTGCTAGAGACTAATGACAAGGGGGAAACCAAGTCTAGGTGCAAGGAGATAGATGAGATTGATGGATGATATGGGTCACTGATATGATGCATTGATATGATTCGTTGACTAATATGATATGGGTCACTAATATAGTTCACTTGATAGATAGAGCACATGATATGAGTCATTGGTATGAGTCTAATTAGTTGTACTTGTGATGACCAAAAAAATAGGAGGTTTTTGACAACCTCCAGATTAGAGAGTGTTTCCCAATATGTTGGGATCGGGTAGGAGAGCTAACTCTAGTAGAGATACAGTGGATAGTTGACTATGGGTTGGGATCATTGTTGACTATCTTGTGAGGGATTTGAGTCAACAGGGGACTCTTGACTGCATTGGCAGAGAGGTGGCACTCCAATCATAAAACCTTTCATTTGTCAACTGGTGAGATGACCGTGACACCCGAGGATGTGTACAGGATTGTAGGGATTCTCGTGGTAGGTGCCCTTGTGGTTTATGACCACAAGGAGATAGGAGGGACCGAGTCACTGAGGAGGATATGCGGTGATATGTCTATAACAGGATATTGGGTGCCGTGGGCAGATTTCAGTAGATATCTAGCCTTAGTTGCTATGTTGGGTGCATTCATTGGAGGCTTCCTTGGATCAGACCATCGGTCGAAGGAATTTTTAGTTGGTTGGGGTAGGATGCTAGAGTGGATGGTGACTCAGTCGTAGAGGCATGCCTAGGGTAGATGCATTTTGGCTCATTTGTATCATGATCTACATCAGGTGGTATACTGAGGATCGACTAGTTTGGCCAGTGGTGTGACTCTGCTCCAGATCAGGGCATGGGAGCATATTGCAATTACGAGGCTAGAGTGTGTCAGGGCTAGGCCACTAGGCAAGCCATATGTATATGCATATTCAGATGCACTTTTCTAGCCCAAGTTGGGCAAGCTTGAGTACTAGCGGTGCATGTTAGATGATGTGGATGCAGTTATATGGAGGCCATATACAAATTGCGAGCCCTAGGACACCAATCATTTGGAGATGCCATTTGTCTGTATGCTCCAATATATGATAGGACAAACCCTGTACATTATTGAGATATTTTTGGCCTTGTGAGTTTAGAGGCAATATGGATACATGCAGGGATGTCACATGGTGTTTCTCACTATGCGCGACACAAGGATGATCCTGGATGGGGACGATGTATTACATACTATGTGGCATATACAAAGTACTCTAGCTTACAACAAGAGGGATGGGCATATAGGCCAGAGGTGATAGATGCAGGTATGTCAAATGATTACTTAGTGTATTTCCACACACATCGATTACCATGATTTACATGCCTAGATGAGCCAGGGCCCATTGTAGTAGCACATTAGCTAGGGATGGAGAGATAGGAGGATGTGGCTGGTGGAGAGCAGGTGGTGGGCGGAGGAGAGCAGAGACGAGGAGGAGGGGGATAGAGATGAGGAGGAGGGATGCAGAGATGAGGATAGCTCAAATGATGGGGATGATGGGGGAGATGGTGGAGGGGAGGAGGAGAGGGTAGTGAGGCAAAGGTTAGATAGCCTAGTCAGTGCTCAAATTGTATGACAACCTAGATTTGGTGGTAGACCACAAACCATTATCAGGGTTTCCTCCTCTTCACAACAGGCATAGATAGACATGTTGTAGTCCTAGGTGTAGACTGTTCAGGGTTAGTTAGGTCAGGCGCAGAGTTTGATAGCGCAATTACAGGCATAGCTTGCACAGTCATAGGTACAGGCACATGCACAGG
The DNA here is from genome assembly GCA_007258455.2 of Sequoia sempervirens. Taxonomy (NCBI): domain Eukaryota; kingdom Viridiplantae; phylum Streptophyta; class Pinopsida; order Cupressales; family Cupressaceae; genus Sequoia; species Sequoia sempervirens. The sequence goes on from VDFB02270651.1 coordinate 760,950,925, forward strand.
CACAGGCACAGCTATCTCAGCCTACCCTAGACCCACAAATAGCCCAATTGATTACAAAGAGGGATGCATTCAGACAAAGGGCAGTGGAGGCTGAGGGTGTTGCTCAGAGGCTTATGGGAACTGTAGAGAGTGCATCCTTGCAAGAGGCTCTTGCAGAGGGCATGGAGATGGCGAAGGAGGCAAAGTACTACCTTGTCAGATATGAGGAGTTGTGTCCTCTTGAGCACAGGGATCCATTCCCATGGTCTCATAGTAGGACTAGGTGTAGGTCACAAATAGCCACACAGAGCATGGGGCTTACTGGGCCTCGATGGGATCCAGACGCAGGTACTAGTGACAAGCCACCTTCTTCTAGACCAGCTCCATTTGGGGCATCGACCAACTAGTTTATGATGTTGTGATGTAGATGTATTTCCCACATGTATATCATTTTTGGACCATGTATATTTGATTTTTTATCATATCCCATATATCTCTCTTTGGAATTTTCAATTTCATTGGACATTGGACATTTGTATCATTTATGATGAGAGATGATATGCACCGGCAATGATTTTTGATGATGATGATGTGCATTTATGGGATGATTATGTGATATGCATTTATTTCTATATGTTATGGATTTTGGTATGCATTTTAATGATTTGATGACTAACATGATATGCAAGATGATTTAATATGATGTGTTTATGATGATGAGGAAAAATGATTGATGATATGTACTAATGATGTCATGTAGGTGGATGACTTATGATGTGATTATGAAAATATGTCATGGGATATTGGATATGTTTTATGAAAAATGTTGTTTGGAAAATGATATGAAAATCTATGTATGGAATGTTTGTTTTTGGATTTTCAAATGCAAGTAAATAATGATAATATGATGGAAAATGAATGTTGTGTTTATGATATGCATCATGAATTTGTAATATGAATTGATATGAAAAATGATAGGATGATTAAAGATATGATATGAAAGTAATGTGACAAATGATAAATGATATGAATAATGATATGAAGTGAAATGATTAATAATAATGAGATTTATGATAAGATGATAAATGATATGTGATGAAATGTAATGTTTTGTAATGATGATGAAATGAAATGATAAAATGAAATGAAATGATAATGAAATGAATGATAATGAAATGATAAGTGATAAGCGAAATGAAATGAAATGGGCGATAATGAAATGATAAGTGATAAGTGAAATGAAATGAAATGAATGATAATGAAATGATAAATGAGAGGATAATGAAATGATAAGTGATAAGCAAAATGAAATGATAAATGAGCAATAATGAAATGATAAGTGATAAGTGAAATGAAATGAAATGAATGATAATGAAATGATAAATGAGAGGATAATGAAATGAAACTGATAAGTGAAATGAAATGATAAATGAGCAATAATGAAATGATAAGTGATAAGTGAAATGAAATGAAATGAATGATAATGAAATGATAAATGAAATGATAAATGAACGAGGATAAATGAGAGGATAATGAAATGAACGATAATGAAATGATAAATGAGAGGATAATGAAATGAAATGAAGTGATAAATGGGATGCAAATGTGCAAAATGAAAATGAAATGAATATAAAAATGATAAGTGAGATGTTAATGATATGAAGATGATAGATAAGATGAAAATGAAGGTGATATGAAAATACAGAATGGATAAATAGATGATATGAAATGATGAGGAATTCAAATGATATGAAATGATAATGATAATGAAATGATAATATGAAAATGAAAGTGATATGAAATAAATGTTTGAATGTCCTCCACAAATAGTCCAAAGAGACATGGCAGTCGTTGATGTTTTTGTTAGCCTTTCAAAACTCTGATGCAAATCCAATATGTAGATATGTACAATGAGCGAGATGAAATGCAACTAAATGAAACCAACTATTTGTTGAGACTTTTATTAGCTTTCTTGAATCATCATAGAGCCTTTTAAAATGTTGGAAGTATGTACAAGCATCAGAGGGTAAATTAGCACCAATGATGACCTGAGTACAACTTTCATGATTTTTGATATAGCAAGTAAACACAAGCATCGAGGTATAATTGAACCGAGATGACCTAAGCATTTCTTGCATAAACAGAAAAATATTAACCACTTTCTAATGCAAATGTGGAATTGTCATCAATGATATGCTTTGTAAATCATGTCTTGTGACATATTTGCACCAGATTGATAGTTAACCTCAAGACAACAAATAAAAAGAAAAAACATTCTCTTTCCTCGCCACTCTAGTTCAATACATCATCGAGTGTGCTCTAGAGAGATGATATAGAAAATAAAACAACCATTGATCAAAATATAATACAACTATTCCAAACATTATTCATATTTTAGATCATCTAGATATAAGTCAAGATATGGTACTTGCTGAAAACTATTGTGATATGGATCAATGATTGGATAGTTATTCACAAGATTTTATTGTTTGTTCCCATGATTGGATTTTGTGTCATTGTCTAGTTGTTTCTGTAAAACTTGAAAGTTAGTTACCCCCAGTATGTCAACGTTTGTCCCCAGTATTAACATAACTTGCTGAAATGAATATGTACAATAATCAAGCCATGGTAAGACTTTATCACTCTAGGAAAATGATGGCAGCATGATGCTAGTATGGCCCTAAGATGATGGAAGGATGCATGAAATGAAGGCTGAGAAGCCAAGTGCAGAACATGAACTAATAGATGGAGAGCTACAAATAGCGTTTATTTGCTATATTTTCACTATTTGTTTTTATTGCATTTTTTCTGATTTATTTTTAGGACTTTTTTTATTTTTTTTGTATTTCTTTAGGACATTTTATGATTTTTTTGTATTTCTTCAGGACATTTATGGATGATGATAGCTAATTTAAACATAATATTTCTTTAGGTGCATGTTGTTGATAGGTTCGTCAAACAGGTCCCCTTCTAGCATTGATAGCTTGTAGGCTCCTGAACTGTAGACTATGATAACCACATAAGGACCTAACCAATTTGGTTCAAACTTTTCTTTCTTTTCTTTGTCTTACTAATTTTGTGGATTTTCTTTCAAAACTAGATCACCCACCTGAAAGGTGGCTTTACTTTGTGATTATAGCTTCGAGACATCAACTATTCATATGCTTTCAAATGGTCAGCTGCTCTTTGTCTCTTTTCATCTAGGAGTTCTAGCTCTTACAGTCGGGAAACTCTGTAATCATCATCTATTGTGAGACCTTTCAATGATGCTCTTAGTGAGGGTATTTCAACTTCTAAAGGTAATATGGCTTCTACTCCATAGACAAGAGCATACAGTGTTGCTCCTGCTGGCGTGTGGACACTAGTTCTATAGGCCCATAAGGCGGGATTGAGTTGAACATGCCAATCTTTCCCTGAATCATTGACAGTCTTCTTTAAAAAATTTAGTATAATCTTATTTGAGGCCTCTAGTTGGCCATTCCCTTGTGGATAGTAAGGTGTTGAATATCTGTGTTGAATATGAAATTTCTCACAAAGTTCATCAACATCCTGATTTTTAAAAGGTCGTCCATTATCTGTAATAATGGAGTTGGGAATGCCATACTGACAAATAATATAGTTGAGTATGAACGATGATATTTGTTTGCCAGTAACATTAGTAAGAGGTATTGCCTCAATCCACTTGGTAAAGTACTTTGTGGCTGTGATGATGAACTTATGCCCATTCGATGATGAAGGATGAATCTTGCCTACTAGATCTAACCCCCATTGGGAGAATGGATGGGTTGGCGTAAATGGTTGATGTTTCTGTGTAGAAGCATGAATGAGATTCCCATGAATCTGGTATTTTGAGCACGTTTTCACGAAAGTGAACGATTCCCTCTCCATTGTAGGCCAGTAGTAACCCATTCTAATCAATTTATTGGATAAGGTCAATCCACTCGAATGAGTACCACAAATTCCACCATGAACTTCTTATAAAGCTTTGTCAGATTCGTCACGTTCAAGACATCGAAGTAGAGTACCATCAAGACCACAACGATAAAGGGTGTTGGCGATAATAGTATAGCAAGAGGTTTGGTGGATAAAATTATGTTTTCAGTTACAAGATAAGGTAGGTGGTAAAATGTCATCCTTTAGGTAGGCATAAATCTTTCCATACCAAGGTGAATCAGATCCTAGCAAGTAGCAAATGATTTGGATTTCAGGTGTGTCATAGGCAGGTGTAAATGATTGTTCCACTAGAAATTCATAGCGAGCCTGATTTTTTGGGAATTCTAACAATGATGCAATCATAGCCATGGCATCGACTGCTTTGTTATCAAGCCTTGGAATTTGTGTGAATTCAATGTCCACAAAATACTTCTTGAAATCATCAACCATCTTTTTATATGGCAACAATTTGTCATCTTTGGTCTAATAATCATCATTGATCTGATTAATGACTAACTGTGAGTCACCATACACTTGTAATTCTATAATCCTCCATTCCAATGCTATTCTAAGTCCAGTGATTAATGCTTCATATTTGGCTATGTTGTTGGTGCATGGAAACATCAGCCTATATGATCAAGAAATGGTGTGTCCTTGGGGGGTGATGAAAAGTATGTCGGCCCTCAATCCATGTTGATTGAAAGAACCATCGAAATATAAGGACCATGGTTGTTTGGATTCTGCAGTAAAGACATCAACATCTAGAAATTCAATGTGTAGGGGATGGTCTGCTTATAGTGGTGCTTCAGCTAGTTGATCAGCAATAACTTGTCCTTTGATTGCCTTGCGATCAACATAATGGATGTCAAACTCACTCAGAATCATTACCCATTTTGCTAACCTTCTTGTCAATGATGCTTTTCTTAACAGATACTTGAGTGGATCAATCTTTGAAATGAGATTGATTGTATGAGTTAACATGTAATGCCAAAAATTTTGTGAAGCAAATACTACTGCTAGACAAGCCTTCTCGATGGAAGTGTAGTTGAGTTCATGACTTGTTAGTGTTCTACTGATGTAATAAATTGCATGTTCTTTCCCTGTATGGTCTTCTTGTGCTAACAATGCACCCAAGGATGTCTTTGTTGAGGCAATATACAAGATCAATGGTTTTTCTGGATTTGGTGGTACTAGAACTGGTGGAGTCATTAAGTACTATTTGATTTGTTGAAAATCCACTTCACACTTTTCATCCCTCTTGAAAGGAACATTCTTATGCAGTAGATGTGTGAAAGGTAGACTTTTGTCGGCCAATTGTGCAATGAACCTTTGTATAGATTGAAGTCACCACTGTAATGATCTCAAATGACTAATATTCCTTGGTGGAGGCATTTCCATAATTGCCTGTACTTTGGCAAGATCTACTTCAATTCCTTTTCTTGATACTATGTATCCTAAGAGTTTTCCATATGTGACCCCAAAAACACATTTCTTGGGATTGAGACGAACTTTGAATTTCTCCAATCTTGCAAATATTTTGGACAATATTTCTAGATGTCCTTCTCTGGTGTATGACTTTTCCAATATGTCATCTACACAATCTTCCATGAATGTGTGCATCATTTCATGAAAGATTGTAGTCATGGCTCTTTGGTAAGTAGCCCCAGCATTCTTTAGACTGAAAGGCATGACGTTCCAACAATAAGTTCCCCATGGACATGTAAAAGTTGTTTTCTCTTGGTCTTTGGGTGCAATCTTGATTTGGTTGTAACCAGAAAAACCATCCATTAATGAATACATGGCATGGCCAGCTGTTAGATAAACTATAGTGTCGATGTTTGGAAGTGGGAAGTCATCCTTAGGGAATGCTTTATTAAGATCTTTGAAATTTGTGCACACTCTGATACTTTTATCTAGTTTGATATAGAAACAATGTTGGAGATCCATTCTGCGTAGTCATTTGATCTTATGAAGCCCACATCAAGGAGTTTTCTCAGTTCTTCCTCAACCAATAATGCAACATGGGGGTGCATCTTTCTAATTTTTTGTTTCATAGGTTTAACCCCTAGTTTGATAGACAAGTGATGCATGATAAGATCAGGATCAAGACCTAGCATGTTCTCATAAGACCAAGAAAAGTTGACTTGATTTTCTCTTAGAAATTCTATGAACTCTGGTACTTCTTTCTCTGTCATTGATGGAACTAACTGTAAAATCCTTGTTTTTTTTAAGTTTCAAGATTGACGGCCTTTGTAGGCTCAATCAAAATAGGTGATCGCTCATGTTAGTGCTCTGAGAGAGTGTCAAGATTCCCATCATCTGGTGCCTAAAAAAGGTTTTCACCATCTGATACACTCTTTATTTTATTTTTTGTTTGATCTAACACTATCAAATTCTGGTTTTCACCATTAGATCTTTCTTTTTTATTTTTATTTTTGCAGCTAGGAGACTTGACACTCTCTTGATTACAGACTCTATGCTGAAAATCACTAGTGGAACAATCATTTACGTCATCTGTAGAAAGGAAGTTTGTGATAGTTTCATTACTTGGAAACATAGGTATATCGATAGGTTCAAGTGAATCCCAATCAATGAGATTAGGATGAATCAAGGATAGCAGGTCATTAGGTTGCATGAAATCAGCTATGGTTATGGTCATAACTGAGTTTTCTAGAGGATCCAAGGTATGAGGTGGATCAATGATGATACTATTCTCATGATAGTCTTGTTCATTTAAATCTGACTCAGTATTACTAGAATCATAGTCACTTTGTTGTTCAGATTCTCATGTTTGGGACCCTGACCCTTCACCTTCGATTAGAGTTGGGGTATAGTTGTGTATTACATCAACCTTTTTGTCCCTCTAGAACTCATCATTGTAAATGGTGTCCCATTCATATTCAGCAAAGTCAGTGTCAAAGTTATTATCCACAAAATTTTGAATTGTTGTTAAACATGCTTCTCTTGAATCTGAACCTTCTTGCAATGTGAAGAAAATGTCTTGTAGTTGTTTGGATGTTCTTTCTTTTGAGTTAGTATCATAGCCTAATCCGATTTTCTCTTTCACAACAAGTCTTGGAAAGTGAATAGGCTCAACTACTCCTTTTCTTTTTTCGATAGGACCCTTATCATAGCCCATTTTCTGCATGATTGAATACCCTTTTCCATATCTATTTATTGGTAATTTGACATTAAAAATTGTTTCATTTTCATCTTTATAGAGCCAGTTTATAATTTCACTATCCTTAGGATCTTCCATGGGGAATTTTTCTTTGATGAATCGTCCATTAAACTTTGTACTTAGCTCTGTTGGTGGTTGTGTTGATGTTGACGTTGTTGATATTTGATGTTGTGTGATAGAAGGTTGTCCATGTGATCAAGGTGATGTAGGTAAATTAGCAAGACAGAGAGAGTACCCCCTGACTCCATGGTCTTTGAATTTCAAGTTCTTGTCAAAAATATTGGTTAACTATCTGATTTGTGTATCAATCTTGAGAGAAGTACTAGCATGAGCTTCTCGATTGTTAGGAACCAAAGTATCTTGACTAGCTTTGATATTGGCACAAGTTTGAAAATTTGAATTATCAGTTGGTATTGTGATTTCTTGTCCATCATGTGGAAACTTAAGACACTGATGATATGTGGATGGGACAGCTTGATTTCGTGGATCCAAGGATGACCCAACAAGATGTTGTATGCAATATCATGGTCTAATACTTGACAGAAAGTATTTTTGATAACAGGTCCCACTCTAATTGGTAGCATGATTAAACCCTTGGATGCTCTTTCCTCATCATCATAGGCTTTAATAGTAATCTTTCTTTTGGGATCAATGGAGTCCTTAGAAAATATTAAAACCTGAACTAACTTCATGGTACATATGTTCAAACCAGCCCCTCCATCTATTAGGACGTGTCTAACACGAAACTTGTGGATCGTGAATTCTAAGTATAATGATGAATTGTGGGGATGAGTCATGGAAACGTCATCTTTTTTAGAAAATGAGAGACATGTGGGTGAAGACAAGTTTCCTACCATGGCTTGAAATTGGTCCACATCCAAATCAGTGGATACAGTTGTTTCAATGAGGGCCTTTTCGAGAATTTCCTTATGTGCTGGGGAAATCTTCAAGAGTTCTAAGACAAAAATCTGAGCAAGAGTTTTTTGAAATTGGTTGACTAAGTCATATTGATGTTGTGGTGGAGGCTCAACGGATTTTGAAGACACCTTTTAAGACAACTTTAGCTTGCGCCCTTGTTGTTGCATTGACTTCTCTATATTCCACCTTCTCGTTGACTTTAATAACATTGACCCGTTCATCGTTAGTGTAGATATGATTGATTATTAGATCATCAACATGATTCACACTTTTTCCAAAAGACTCGCCTTTTTGATAGTTGGGAAAAAGGTTGCAAAATGCTTGGTGGTCTTCATTTGATTGTTGATGTCCTTCTATTGTGATGGTGCCATTTTTTTATTAAGTATTGAATAGCATTCTTCAAGGCTTGACAGTTATTTGTGTGATGACCTTTGCACCAATGATAGTCACAATAGTATGCCTCATTCCATGATGGAGGCTTCACACTAGGTTCATATTTTCGTTCAGGTGGCAAGGTAATGACATTTTTAGCCATCAATTCTTTGAATGCAGATTCCAAAGATTGAGCTAGTGGAGTGTAGGTTCTTCTACTAGAGAAGAATGAAAATAATTGTGCATTTGTGTTCAAGGTATTCCCTAAGGAGTTGTTATTATTAGTGGTTCCCCGGTAACCTTGATTGTCGGTAGTCCCTTGATTGGGAGTATAATGTTGATTCACATTGTTCCTCGGAGGAGGAGGATTAGTTCCTTGATTTGTAACCGAGTTGACATTGTTATAGTTGTTGTTGCGAGGAGCACTTGGAGTACTAAGAACAATTGGCTTAGTCAAGACATGATTCGCATCAACAACACCATCATTCACCATGTTCTTGTTGTGAGTCCAAAATTTAGACTTGTCTTGATTGGATGATTAGAATTTTGGTCAACTTGACCACTATGATAAATCTATGATATTTATGATGTGTAAGGTGGGTGTAAGGTGTGTAAGAGAAGTTAGTTACTATTTAGGGTGGTTCATTAATTTTATACATTTATGAGATTCCCTACGATGGAGATGGATGGACACTAGTTTTGGAGTACCATTCATTGTATCATGTATCCATATCTCTTATATACTAGTGTAGATAGGGAAAAATCCAAAGGTTTATAATGTGTTGAAAACAATAAACTAATTAAATCCTATCAAGCACCATGAAGCACAAACTAGTATGAAAATGCAAATAAACAAAGAACATGCAAACCGATTTTCAAACTTAGACTTCATTGATCTCCATGGCTCTTCTCCACCTACATAAGAATGCAAAATTTTGAAGGTTGATTGTTGAAGGAATGTTGGTTGCTCAATTCTGCAGTATAATGACCTGATGAGATGATAGATCGCGATGGATGGAAGATAGAAGAATGATTTTGACAACATAAGGATTTCTGAAGAATGTGATTCAAATGGCTTGTGAAAGGTTAGATTTATAGATTTTTGATGTGAACAAAGATAAGATTTGATAAGATTGATAAGGATTTTATTTTTGACAAAAGAGGAAATACAATGAGATGAGATAATATTTTCAAAAGATAGAAAGATTTTGATTTATTGTTTTAAAGGAATTAAAACAAGATAAGATAAGATGTGAAAAGATAGAAATATTTTGATTCTCTTTCAAAGGAAATAAATCTTGAAAAAGATGAGAAGGATAATTGATAAATTATCTAATTAAATCAATTAATTAGATACACACGAGTTCAAATTTTGGAAAGAAAGCGAGAAAATATTTTTGAGATTTTTATTAATTAAATAAATATTTGATTTATTTAATTAATGTTGAATTTATGATTTCATCAATTAAATAATATAAATTATTTAATTAACATTAGAAGAATTAATAGAAATGATTTAATTAATTAAATAATATAAATTATTTGATTAACATTAGAGGAATGGATGAAAATGATTTAATTAATTAAATAATATAAATTATTTAATTAACATTAGAGGAATTGATGAATTATGCATAGGAAGGGAATAAATAAAATTAGTCAAATAAATAAGATTTATTTAACTAATTAGATGATGACATGGGTACCTAGTGGCAAAACATACTACAAGGTGTCTAAATGCTAGAATGTTGTGGCAAGGTATTGTAAGAGGATAATTTTTTGATGTCTACAACTAGAACCTTGAGATGGTGGTATCATTGAATTATTTTGTAGGTCATTTGACCACCATTATGTTGTCAAAATACAAAGGGATAACCAAATTGTGTTGTAAACTACTTTTAGGATTAATAAAATCTTGAATCTCTTTGGGTGTGCAATTTTTTTCCACAAAGGTTTCTCCATGTAAACATTGTGTTACGATTTCCATTTTCATTTATTGTTGATTTTCTTTACATCTTATAACCTATCATGATTTTTTCAAAATACAAAGGGATAATTGAGTTGTGTTGTAACTATTTTTATAATTAATACAATCTTGAATCTCTTTGGGTGTGTGGAATTTTTTCCACAAAGGTTTCTCCATGTAAACATTGCGTTATTATTTTTATTTTAATTCATTGTTGATTTTCTTTACATCTTATGATCTATCATGATTTGGTAATATGAATGCAAAAGAGAATAAAAATCCTCATTTTATTGTTTCACTTCATTTTCAATAGGCCAATCAACATCATTAGTTGATATGGGTTTATCCTCCTTGTTAATCCCTAGTGGCTCAATTCTAAGTTGATGGCCCCTCTTATAAAGGCTACTTATAGGTCTCCTCCCCTTTTCTCTAAATTTGTGTGCTTGGTGCTTCCTTTGGCCTCAATTCTCCCTTATGATGCAAGATCAGAGGAAGAAAAACAACTCACCAAATCTCATTAGACAAAAACTCAAAACATCCTTGTTTGATTACTCATCTCAAATTCACTTTTCCCTTCACAAAACCTTGATTCCAAAGCACTAAAACATAAAACAAGGTGCCAAATCATTTATTGATTCCACAAAACATCTTAGCAACATCACAATGTTCAACCCAAGCCCTCTCATCAAATTAAATATTTCAAAAGTGTGAATTTTCCAAAGTTGACTATCCAAATTAGCAAGTAGGTCTCTTTAGACCACACAAACAACCAACTATACAAACCCAAGCCCATTTCTCCTTTCTAACATTACAATAGGTCTGCACAATCATATTAGACCATTCTCCAAGCTTTATTCAAGACTTTTTATCAAATACCAAATTGTAACCCTCTTGATTGCTCTTCCAAGCATTGTAACAGTGCTAGGGCATCACCTAATGAACCAAAATATTCAATAATTACACCTGAAACCTCAATAATCTTGAATAACACAATATAATTTACTTACAAGCCAATTTTCATGGGATTCCAATCAATATAAATGGAGATGAATTTTTTAGAGCTTGCTGCCCTGTCAAAATTTGAACTTGACTATTTCAACCAAAATGAGCATAAATTCCTTAATATTCAATGAAATGACCTCAAACCAATGCCAAAAGAAAGATAACTTGTTCCTCTATCCAACCATATATTATTTAGTTCATTTGGAGGTTGTACCTGCACATACAATTCACTGCAACACGATTGTTCACCACCTATCCTCTAGAGGGGGCATCATCATTCCATCATCATCATATTCTGATATCATCATCTATTTTCCTCTATCCATACCTTAGCTTCTTTGAAATGATGTTACTCGACACAAATCTCATCATCTCGAACATCATCTCAAAGAGGGGCAAAATGTAGACACCCAAAAATGTCCTCTTACAACACCTGTCTCGACATTACATCATTTAGGCATCTTGTAACATATTTTTCCCTAGGTACCCATGTCATCATCTAATTAGTTAAATAAATCTTATTTATTTGACTAATTTCATTCCTATGTGTAGTCCATCCATTCCTCTAATGTTAATTAAATAATTTATATTATTTAATTAATTAAATCCTTTCTATTCATTCTTCTAATGTTAATTAAATAATTTATATTATTTAATTAATGAAATCATAAATCCAACATTAATTAAATAAATAAAATATTTGTTTAATTAATAAAATCTTAAAAAGATCTTCTCACTTTCTTTCCAAAATTGAAACTCATGTGTATCTAATTAATTTATTTAATTAGATAATTCATCAATTATCCTTCTTGTCTTTTTCAAGATTTATTTCCTTTAAAATAGGTAATGAAATACTTCTATCTTTTTTCACCTCTTATCTCATCTCGTTTTATTTCCTCTTTTGTCAAAAATCAAATCCTTAAATCTTGTCAAATCTTATCTCCATCAACATCACGGCTCTATAAATACAGCCTCTCACAATACATTTAGGGGGTTGATTCGTCTAGCATCCAGACTCTATCAAAATCAGTCTTCCATCTCTATCTATCATTCTCTTCATTTGTCATTTTTATCATCAAGTCATTATGCATCCAACATTCCTCCATTGTCAACCCTTCAAAATCTCGCATTCTCATGCAGGTGGAGAAGAGCAATGGAGATAAATTGAGTTTAGCGTGGAGATCGGTTTGCATTTGTGCTTCTTATTATGATTTTCATGTTGTTTCATACTCTATTGTGCTTGATAGGATTTAATTAGTTTATTGTTTTCATTACACTAAATTTGTTGATTTTTGGCCTATCTACAAATTGTATGACCTACGATCATGTCATCTTAGGATTGTACCATACAAAAAGATGTTATTTTCCCTTCCTCTACAACTTTGTATGATGGTTTAATTTCTTAATTCAAACCTTAATTTAATATCTTTTATTATTTTTCATATTTACTTAAAATATAAATTACATAAAATAAAACTTATAAAGACTACAAATATCATTTTTATTGTTGATGATCTAACAAGGTATTCCCTAATATCTTTTATTATTGATTTATCTTATTCCCTAACTATCTATTTTAGTTGATTAAACTTTTACCCATTTAATTGATTTCATAGTCCTTATTATTGATTTAAGTGAGATCCCAACTAAAAATTATTTAAATGTCAACAACTCTCCCATCAAATTAACAACAAAGATCAAGAACTAGTATAAAGTAGTGTGATAAAGAGGGAACATCATCATAAAGTGGACACAATTTTTCATTCTTATCCGAATGTTCACAAATATCTTCCACCTCGATGGAGAATAAAATATAAAACACACTTAAAATAGTGCCCATGCCAAATTTTAGATTCGACATAAAAAGGAAAGATTTTCCCAATATATTCAAGGCAATTTTCCATGGTTTCCCTTGGAGTGACCTAGAATATTTTATTTCCTATAAAATGTCCTAGAATACTTTTAAAAAAAAAGAGTATCATCTGAAAGTGACTAGTATTTATGATTATAGCCATAAATTAATGTTTAAAAAATTCACATAAGGATAAATTAGACTATTAGATGGTTTGGATTGACTAATTAAAAACCAATATAAAAGGATGATTTTTCCAATGAAAATATAACACAAAAGTGGAGAGAATCTCTTGCAATCCCAAGTAAGTCTCCTTGCATTGTCATGTTTTCCCATATTAGGAATTATTAGGCATTGATTTGCCTAAGAAATAATAGAATAATATATCAAAAGCATGAAAGCACACAATCAATGAATATAGAATATTTTCTAGCATGTAAATGAGATTTTATTTCCATAAAGAATTATAGGATGAAAGGTCATAAAGTAGATAAAGTTAAACTAAAGCAAAACAAGACAACGGAAGCTTCAAACCAAACAAACCAAAGAAAGGGACTTTTATTAAAGCAATTGAACATGTGTTAGTTATGTATGCCATTGATACTTTCTTGAATGTTTAAATCAAACCTACCCTAGTCACATTAAACCACAATTCCATGCATGGTGTATATATTCATAGTTTAAATTAAAAAAAATTATAATTTCAATGTATATAGTTTGATATATTTTTGGATTTAATTATGTATATAGTAAAATCTAAAAATATATTAAGATAATTTATTATAGATTATGATTTATTTATTTTTATGATATTCATTCATAAAAAGACTAACTTTTATTTGTAAAATATTCAAAAATTGGATTTGATTCTTTTATAAATTTCTTTTATAATGTTGAAATATTTTAAGATTCTAATATTACTTTTTTAACTTTTTAAAAATGTTGAAATTTATATATTTATGATCATTTTCATTTAATTTTGGGTTTATTTTGATGGACACTTAAAATTATTTTTTGATTAATTCTATTAATGCTCCTCATCATCTTCAAATGAATTAAATTTATTTAATTAATTAATTTAATTATTTTTCTAATATTAGATTTAATTTAAATTATTTAATTAATCTATTTAATATTTCTTTTAATGTTAATTAGATAAATTATAACTTTTTATTCAATTAATTAACTTTTCATCTAAGAATCAAGCTTAAATAAATTAAAATTTTATTTATTTGATCCCACCATGCACATTCATCAAAAAATTAAATAAATGGTTCTATTTATTTAATTATCTATTTTGTTCACTTTCCTAATCACAATTAATTAACTTGATTCTTTATTAGACAAAGTCAAAAAGTTATTAATTAAATTAATCATTAGTCACATTTAAATCCACCTATCCATAAAATCATTATATATAATTTCAAGTCTCTATTTTATCTTTGAAAATCTACACTATTCATAACATTTCATATGATATCTCACATATATGTGAGAGACCACTTGTCCTACGTTTTTTCTCCATGTGACCTATCACACATGTGTGAAAGTACACATGTCAAAATATATCTTCTCATGTGTCCTCACACATGTGAGAAGCTACTTGTCATAACTATCATCCCATAAATCTTTTCATGCATGTAAGAAGATGCAATCCTATCCAATTGATCAAAACAAGAAAATCCCATACATTCAAAAAATATCAATGCTTAGCCTACATAAATATATCCACCATGATGTGTCTAGTGTCACATGAAACTACACCTTATTGAACTTGGGGTTTAGTATTCCAATGACACAATGGAGACGACCTTAAGGTGTGGGACCTTACATGTATGAGGTCGAATCTCCGAAGAAGGCCAACTTCCTCTTTTGATCCAAGTGCAATGTGTTGGTCTAACCCAACACATGAAATCCTACCACTGCCTTACTCTAACAACTCATAAGGGAAAAGGAGAAGAAGGAAAGGATGAAATGGAAATGGGAGGTGGTACACCAAGATAGAAAAGTTGTTTCTTCCTAATTGAAATTGTACAACATCACCAATGAAGAGGGACCATGGGACTCACACAAATCTCTATTTGGTTGATTCCCCAAGGAAAACATGGAGGTTAGGGTTGATTAGGGTGTTGAAAGGAAAGAGATATTCTCAAGAAGCAACTGCAAACAATTTAACTCAAACATATATGCTTGGAAAGAGAGAAAAAACACTTAGATATGCAAGTAATGAAATTACACAAACATAAACAAGCCAAGAAGAGGTAAGCTTAGTCGATTTCATTGATGTAGAGGCAACATCCAATATTTATAGATGTAGAGATGTAAAATGCATAAGTCTACCAAAGAAAAACCTTGGAGGATCTAGAGGAAGAACACTTAGAAAGAAAACAAATCTTTCCTTTATAGATTAGGCATAACTCAAAACATGTTCCCGAAAGATTAAGCAACACTCAACACCTATGCCCTAGCAATGAATGTTGTCATGAAACTCGTGCATAAGAGGATGGAAGTGTAAGAGAGGGGTACCAACCACGTTCAACACCCTAGGTCATGGAGGGCCAAGAGTGAAAGGCTTCCCTAACTTACCTCAACTTAACAAGATGTTGGGGAATGTGGGATGAGAATGATGAGGCCTATAAAGTCCTTCAATCACCCTACAGGCCCGAAATGCAAGATGGGGCTAGGCGAGCCAATTTTTGGGTTCAACACTATGCCTTAGGAAGCTCTCTGCTCGAGGACAGAAGTGTGGTCCTAGGACGACAGTGCGGTGTGTTGGCATCTCTTAAGTGTGCTAACGTCTGTACAACCATACAACTAAAGAGATAAGGTCGAATCTAGGAAAACAAGCTAATGAACCAGCTAACTACTACTAAAGGGAAAAAATAATGTGATTAAGTAAACAAAATACTCTCTAATGTGATAAAGTAAAAAATGCAAGAGTTAGGGTGGAAAGGATGGTCTCACAAAGAAACTCATTCACTAGCTAGCTCCTTGAAAGCACGTTCACCTACACACAAAGAGGAGGAAAAATGTTGGGTGGTTGTATAGGGGCATGCCTGAGTCAGACCCCTATTTAGGTGTTTCCACCTCCATGAACACCCAAGAAAACAAGATAAAGAAAATAACATAACAAAGAACACTAAAGCACTACAAAACAGTAAATACACTTACTCTACCAAGTAATAGAGAGGAATGGGAATTTTATCACCTCCACCAAAAGCATTCAAGGCTGATGGAGGAAAGAATGAGAGTACTCGAGCCTCTGCTGCAATGTTGTGGTCCCAAACTTGCTCTACTAAAGTGATGGAGTGAAGTTGTTACTGTAATGGAGTGCAAGAGTGCTACTAGAATGCTTGAGAATGTTGGAAGTGAGTACAAGAGAGTGAAGAAGATTGCTTGAAGGTATACAAAAGAAGTTGTGAAGCATGTAGGAGGAAGGAATTTGAAGAGGAGATGAAGACAATGACCATATTTGAGTCAGTCAGCTAAAGAGGATGTTACAACTTGACCACAAGTGAGAAGTGTAATGCCTCTATAGGTTCAGCCACAGGAATCTTCTTGGGATGTAAGCACATCGTGCAGACATCTATGTGTTGCATGGGTGTCCCCGACATAAATTCCCCTTCCAACACTCAAAATAGGTGCAAGTAGGATGAAAGCAATGGGCTTAGGTGTAATTAAGCCTCCAAACTTGGTTTTCTAAGGTGGAAAAAGACAAAAGGGGAATATGTAGAAGGGATGCAAATTCACTCTTATACATCTTTCCCCCACTTTAGAGAGCACGAGTACTGATGAGTGCTTTGGTAAAGTAGATCGAGGAAAGAGTAAGGTTAGAAATGTATATCTGAACCATCAAGGAAGTAGACCACAATCTAATGAACCTAAAGGTACAAGACAAGCAAAGGACTTCATAGCTTCTCATAACTATGAAGTTGAAGAAAGAAATCCTCTTGTAGACTCATGGACCTACAAGGAGGAAACCCCCAAGATCTCTCACATGAAGGAAGCCCCATGAAGTAAGCACCTTATAGGCCCATAGACCTATAAGGAAGGTGTCCCCAAGAACTCTCAGATGGAGTATACCTGGGAAGCATCCTCCAAGATTTCTCACATGGAGGAAGCAAGGAAGGCACCCTACAAACCTGCAGACATGTAGGGAAGGCATCCTTCAAGATCTTTCGCATGAATAATACCCAAGGAAGTTCCCTACAGACTCACAGAACTGTAGGGAAGGTAACCCCCAAGATCTCTTGCATGAAGGAAACCCAAGGAAGTTCCCTATAGGCCTATAGACCTGCAAGGAATCCACCCCCAAGATCTCTCGCATGGAGGAAGCTCAAAGGAAGCACCCTATAATCTCTTAGACCTATAGGGTGGTATCCCCCAAGATCTCTCGCATGGAAGAAACCTAGGAAAGTGGACTCCGCAAAGTCAGGAAGCGGCCATGTAGGCAAGTAAGCGGATAGTCACGAAAACCGTCAACAATTTGGAAGACTTTCAAGGGTTCCCTTGGGAACCCATCATGAAGAAGGGGTCCACTCAAGGGATGCACTGTTCAAAAGTAGATATTTTCTCTTTCTCAAATCGATCCATCATCAAGGGATCCTTTTGAATGATGTTCACTTCATCAAGGAATTTGAAAGGAAGAATATGCCCCCACACCAGGGGAAGTTCAATGCTATTCCTACTCGAAGGAAGGGTTTCAAGTCCTTTCTTTATGAACCCATGATGAAGGAAACATGTTTCATCAGGGTTCCAAGTTGAGAATGTGATTTTGAAGAAAGGTTTTGTGGAGATTTTTGAGAGAATATTCACTGGCAATGAATGTGTTTTCTAAAAATTGAAATGTTGAAGAAAGGTGTTGTCACACATGAGAGGGACAACTAAAGCAAAGAAGAGAGAAAGAAAAAGATAAAAACAAAAAAAAGGGCACATGGGTAGCCTAATATTTCAAGGTCTGAACTACTCATAAATATATATATATATGTATGTATAGTAATAGTATATAAATGAACTGTCATTAACCCCCTACTATATCAAACCATGAGAAGAATGCACAAGAAGACAAAGTAAAAAATAAAAAATTGGGTCAACATGGAAGGGAAGGCTAAATTCCCCCAACACTTTGCATCATCCCTAATTTATCAAAAGTCAAGCACAAACATGGAAGAATGATGATACAAATAGAAGAAGGTTTACAACACAAAAACCACACATGTATCCAAGCACCAACGGGGGTGACAGAGGTCATCTAGGTACACATACCATGATCATGGGGGAACACACCATAAAACACACACACACACAAGATCAAGAAGAGGCATCCTCCTAACATTGATCGACCAAGAAGTTGTCCACTTCCCACTCTAGATCATCATAGGGGGGAGGAGGACAAGCTTGTAGTGGTGGGATGTTAAGAGGAGTATTTGGCCCTCTCACAACAAGAGCCAAGGAAGAAGGCCCCACAAGGTCTTCTTCGTCGAGCTCTTGTGGAGCTAGGGTCAGTGATTTTGCGAAGATTGCTAACAAGGTCAAAAATCTATCCATAGAGTTAAACATGAACCCAATAGGAGTGGCATATTTAACTTCAATGGACAAGGTAGGCTGCACCTGAGATTCACCGCTAGGCTCATCGAATGACTTGGAAGCGGTGATGAACTCAAGGGAAGTTGGGGTTGGTTTCATCACTAGGACAGAACAAGTCAGCATAGGACCACCTTGTGAAGAAGGTGGGATCCTCTTACCCCCTTCACTACTAGTAGGACCACACTCCACCTTTTGCTTCATCAAAGGAGATGAACTCCCCACAGACAAGGCTAGAGGTGCAGAGGAAGAGGAGGAAAGAACCGTAGTGGATATGACTGAGGTATTAATCATATCCACAGGCTTTGGGATAGGCTAGATATTTAGGATGGACATTAGCAAAGGTGGCTCCACTGAAGGAGCGATGAACACCTATACCCCCTTGGGGTTAGGTGCATTTGTACTCACAACAGAAGTCAAAAGCAGGGCAGGACCAAACTAAAGAGAAGCAGAAGAAAGGGAAGAGGAAGACACTACAAGAGGCCCTAAAGAAAGGGAAAATGTCTCTTCCTCCTTTCTTTGTGAGGTGTTCTACTCAGCTAAGAGAACATTTCGCTGATGCTTACGCTCGTGCTCAAGGCAGTTTCTACAACTCTTTGAGTTGGAGGCTAGAGGCTATGAAGGAGTAGAAGGCTCCTACTCAACCATGGGAATGTCCACTATAGCCATATCTAGTGGAGGAATGGATTCCTGAATGGGTGCAGGAGAAATAGGGTGAGGAGCAGTAGGGGGAGTTGGCTTAAGAGCCTTAACAGTGGGACTCTTCCCATTCACTACTTTAGGAGCAAGAGTGGTAGGAGGCCACAGATCAAATTCCCTTTGGGAACCTCTCTTTTTTCCATATAATTAATACCATTTTTTGGGGTATTCATTTGGGAGATTCAAGATCCTGAGCTTGGGCTTGTGCCAAGGAGGTATCATCAAACTCAACGGATAGTCGTCAAGCTGACTCATCCAGTACTCTTCCCAAGAAAGGGGAGAGTACGAGGAAGTTTGGGGAAAGGAAACCTTCTCTTTACCTTTATAGGAAGGAGAGGAAGCCAGTGTGGACTTCTCTCTTCCGAGAAGGGGGAGCAGTTAGTGCAGAGTTCTCCTTCTCCTCTCAGGAAGAGGAGGCAACCGATTGTTGCATCAGAGGAAGGGTCAATTTTGGTTGTCCCTTGCCCCCAATCTTATACTTTACATAATTCTTGTAAATTAGGTATGTTCTAGAGGGAGTAGCCTAACTGGGGTTGGCCAAAGTGATTCCATTCATGGAAGATAGCCAAGGTATTCCTAGCTTCAACCTAAGCAAATCTAACTTTGGAATAACATCAAAAATCATGTCAACAATCCTAGGTCCAACTAAGATGGACAAGGTTATAAAGCCATACATTTTGAGACACATACCATCGTGTGTACAGATGGTAGATTTTTTTCTTCATATTCTTCCCTCTGTAATGAATTTAATACCAATGTTTCCTCCATGATGACATTCACATGGTTCATGGGGTCTACCAAGACCCCTGTCATAATGTTACCATTAAGGCGAGTAGGAATGTAGAGGGGAGAGGGCTTGTTGTTTAAGGGCAAGTCTTGTGATGTGAATGTTATGTCTAGCAAACTAGGTCCAGGTAGAGCAGTAGACATCATCGTGACCATGTTAACATAGGCCTTAGGTTGAGTAATAGAATCGGTAGGATCGATAATCATGTTAGAAAAATTTGACAGAAACGGGTTCGTGTATATCTGCAATTCATTATTATCTTTCACCACTAATTTTTTAACATTTTGTTTACTCCTATTGAGACAAATGATATTTTCCTCGATGCGGTCTTGTATCTCATGACACAATGACATATAGTGTTGGTATCATGTCCATTAACTCAATGGTACTAACAATAAGCACTCCCATCATACCAATTAGGGTAAGGCTCCTCAAGAGGCTTAGGACTTGATAAGGTTATGATCTTATCCTTCAACAACTTCTATAAGATAGAAGAATAAGATTCTGATAACTTTGTGAACTTTCAGTCATGTCTGAGGCTATTTTCATTAGTAGTGGCTACTACATTCATAATGGCCTTACCTTTCCTAGAGATTGATACAATGGAATTTCCCTCAAAATGGGAGTGCAAGGAGGATCCCCCAAACTAAGCCACCGTCTATGGTATTCTTGTAAGCCTGGACACAAATACGTGAAAGAAGGGTACTTCATAAGGGTGAACTTCTCTTGCCAAGGTATTTTTAAGTTCCCTATGAATACCTTTTGCACATCAAAATAGGGCAACTAATACAAGATTTGTGAAAGAAATACCTGATAGTGTGCTATAAAATCAATGATTTTTTCATTATCTCCTTGTTTACATCAGACAAGATTTGAGAAGGTCATCTTCAGCCTGATATTAGCTTGAAACTATCTAAGGAATTGATTTACAAGTTGGTCAAATGAGAAAATAGAATTTTTAGGAAAGGAATAGTACCACTCGAGTGTTGTATCCTTGAGTGATCATGGAAACAACTTCGCCATTAATGCATCATGGTGGAAGAATTCAGTGCACAAGGTGTTAAAAGTAGATACATGTGTCTGTGGATACCCTTTATAGCCATATTTTTCAAATTTAGGGATCTCCATTCCTTGCGAGGAGGGAGCATTCAAAATTGCAACTGACAATGGGCTATGTCAGAAGAAGGGATGAAAGATAGCCTGGGCAGAGACTTGGGAGAAACTTTCCAACTTGCTATGCATCTCACCCATATTTTGAAGGAGGGTATTTATAATAGGTTCATTAGAAGATAGAGGGCTAGAGGAACCTCCTCCAGAACCACCACCAAAGCCTAATCCAGAACTTCCATTGATGTGACCTGCACTAGAACCACTACCAGAGTCATCACTAGTAGTTAGGCCTCTGTTGGAACCACCTTCGCCAGCGCCACCTTTTCCACTGAATCCACTACCACTATGAAAGCCTCAACCACTCATCTCACCAAAACCTCCACCACTAGAGGTGACAGGAGGGGTGAAGCTAAATCCCAAAGGGACCTTGTATACTTTCATAGTTTCGGGTTCCTCAGAGACAGAAGAGATGCTGATAGAAGGGACCACACTGACCATGTAGACAGACGTGGGAGACATCAACACTCCTAGTTGTCATTCATAATCCTCTAAAGTGGCTCCTCACATGCTACTAGGAGTGTTTGAGGGAGCACATGCTTCTGTCATTCTAGTAAGACTAGCCATGAGTTCCAAGCCTATTCGATCTTTTCCAATCATGTATTTTAGTTCACTAATGACTCGAGTGACCCTAGCCGTCTTCAAGTTTCTTTCCAAATTATTTTCCAAAGCATCCAACCCTTTTCTAAGGGTGGAAACATATTCTGAAGGAATTTTAACAACCTCATACTCGTCCACCAACGATGGTGTAGGAGATACAAGAGGAGTGGGGACATGCTTAGTCTCATTAGATAATCCTATCTTGCCTCCTGACAAGTGCTCTTGTGTGGCTATACTAATGGTGAGGCCAGAGAAAAGGCCTATAGAGAAACTGATAGTGACCTTCATCTTTTCCATTGGGAGGTATCATACACTTCTTGAGTAATGATATACCCAAAAGTTGTAGACTGGGTTGTGATGCTCATAAACCTTCACAACACTCAGGAACACAACAGTCGCGAAGTACATGAGAAAGGTTTCAACACCAACGGATGAACAAACATTGGTTCACGTCGGATTCACCAAAAATGTAAGATAGGGGGACCAACCATGTTCAAGGCCCCAAGTCACGAAGGGCCAAGAACGGAAGCCTACCCTAAATTACCTTAGCTTAACAAGATGTTGGGGAATGTAGGACAAGAATGATGAGGACTATAAAGTCCTTCAATCACCCTACAAACCCAAAATGTAATATGGGGCTAGGCAAGCCAATTTTTAGGTTCAACACTACACCTCAGGAAGCTCTCTTCCCTAGGATGGAAGCATAGTCCTAGGACAATAGCATCACACGTTGGTGTCTCTCAAGTGCACTAGCATCCGTACAACTATACAACTAAAGATACAAGGTCAAACCTAGGAAAACAAGCTAACGGCCCAGCTAACTACTACTAAAGGGCCAAAATAATTTGATTAAGTAAACAAAATAGTCTCTAATGTGATAAAGTAAAAATGCAAGAGTTAGGGTGGCAAGGATGATCTCACAAAGAAACTTGTTCGCCAGCAAGCTCCTTGAAAGCATGTTCATCTACACACAAAGAGGAGGACAAATGTTGGGTGGTTGTATAGGGGCCTACCTCAATCACACCCCCGTTTAGGTGTTTCCACCTCCACAGATAGCCAAGAAAGAGAGATAAAGAAAATAACATAATAAAGAACACTAAAGCACTACAAAATAGTAAATGTGCTTACTCTACCAAGTAATAGAGGAGAGGAATGGGAAGCTTACCACCTCCACCAAAAAGAACTCAAGGTTGATGGGGGAGAGAATGAGAGTACTCAAGCCTCTGCTACAATGGTGTGGTCCCAAACTTTCTCTACTGAACTGATGGAGTGAATTTGTTGCTACAATGGAGTGCAAGAGTGTTGCTAGAATGCTTGAGAATGCGACAAGTGAGGACAAGAGAGTGAAGAAGATTGCTTGAAGGTATGCAAAAGAAGTTGTGAAGCATGTAGGAGGAGGGAATTTGAAGAGGAGATGAAGAAAACAACCATATTCAGGTCAGTTGGCCAAAGAGGGTGTTACAACTTGACCACCAATGAGAAGTGTAACGCCTCTATAGGTTTAGCCACAAGAATCAGCCAAGGATGTAAGTGTGTTGTACGGACGTCTATGCATTGCACGGGTGTCCCCAATAGAAATTCCCCCACCGACACTCAAAATAGGTACCAAGTGGGATGAAAGCAGCAGGCTTAGGTGTAATTAAGCCTTTGAACTTGGTTTTCTAAGGTGGAAAAATGAAAAAGGGGAATTTGCATAAGGGGCACAAATTCACTCTTATACAAGAGGTAATGCATGGATTCATCAGAATGGTCAAAAATAATAATAAATGAGCATGGGTAACCATAAAATTCACATACAAAAGTCAAGATGATCATAAATGGTGTCCTTGAAGTCCAAAAATTGAAATAGGTTGCTCAAAAAGGTAACTCAAGCATTAAATTTGCCACCCAAAAAACACATCAAATCCATAGAAAATTGGGGTGTTGGGCCCAAAGGATACCTTTTCTATGCATTAAATAGTCTACAACCATGAAAGAGAATCTTTGTTGAGGGTTGGGTGTTAGGCTTGCTTCATACTTTATGCTTCATTTGTATCAGACCGTCAAGGATCAAACTTTGGGAGTGCCATATCACTTGCAGAAGAAAGGAAGAGAGAAGATTAAAAGAGTGAACCATGAATATAGAAAGGGTTTCCCTTGTCAAACATCAACCTATTTCCATGAAATTAGGGATATTTCAGCTCTCATTGATTCTCAACCATTGATCCTCCTTGATCCACACTCACCTCTTTGATTTTCTTTCATCCGTTGATCTTGATATTGAATCTTGACCATTGATTAGAATTCCTAAAATTTATAAAACAAAGCCTCTCAAACTATAATTTCATTCACAATCTTCATAGCATCCTTACTCTCTCAAATTCCTGATCTAACCTTAAGCAATTTGAGAACCCTTTTTTTGAATCATCCCTCTTTAACCAAGCTTTTGTAAATAGATTATGCATTGAATTGAGAAATCAACATCATGCATCAATCCACAATGGGATTGAGAGTTTGTGCATTCTATTTGTTTAATATCTTTGAATTATGTTCAATTCTTTAGATTAAACTCTTTTGATGTTTTGTAAATGAATTTCATTGAGTATGACTTTTATTTGTTCTTTATCTTGTAGATTCTATTTTTTTTAGGATCTAATTTCTTTAATTCAATTCTTAGTTGATCATTTAAGCTAACCATATGATAATATTAATAAACTAAAACATCCAGATCTCATATGCCTTAGATTCTTCCTTGTCCAAGGCTTTAGACAACAATGTGATGATATCCTTGATCTCTGAGTAGAAATTTGATTTTACAAGCTTATGTGGGATCTTTACCATTTACTTTCTCTTTTTCCTTAACCATTTTTTATTTAGGTGTTTGAGATTTCCATTAATGTCCTTTTGATACTCCTTGATAGCCTTTACTTCTGATGCCATCTTCAAATTTGAATAAGGAGGTAATTTGAACACTGATCTAATCATTAGAGGAGAAAGGTCAATGATATTAGTCCCCCAAAGATCATAGCACTTCCTTCGAATAAGATTGTAAGAGGCTATTACTACTAGAATAGGCTTTGAACACTGCACTACAGCTAGAAATGAAGCCACATGAGCTAGGCCTAAATTGCTATCTTTTGTGCTCTAGGAGAAGCCTCGGGAGAGAGAATCTCTTCTTTAAAAGCCTCCATATTAATGTTCCCAAGCTCAATATATGTGATCTTCATCACTTGGGAGGTGAATTGGAAACACTAGGGACTCCTTGGAATTTATACTTCATTGACAAAGGAAACTTGTTAGCCTTAGACATCTTAGCCTTTGGTTCTCTATGGGAACCCTCTACACATGAATCCTCTCTTGAATCGGGCATTTAGATAACCTAAGATGAGAAAATAAGCTTTGTAAGAATCCTTTGAAAATCCAATAAGAGAAATTGGTTTAAAAATAAATTTTGAAATTTTATTCTATCGGGTTCTAAACCTCACAAGAACCTCTATATTCTTATCAATTCTAAGCTAGTGGCAGGAATCAAGATTGGGTTTGGAGTTTAGATATGGACTCCTTTCCATGATGTTCGATCAGGAATCATAACTCTAGTCAAATGTGACCCTTTCAAAATCAAGGTCCAAAATGAACATTAGCTCGTTTCTTTGGCATGTTCATTCAAGTTTAGGAAACCTGAATGAACTCTTAATTTGTCATGGTCTCATCAACACTTGAATTCCCAAATGGATCTCAGTGCATCTATGTCAGGTTTCGGGATGTATTTCAATTTCGACCATTGATGATTTTGGTTTGATTAAGATTTGGAATCTCAAATAGTCATGATGTATATGTCTTCGAGGTTTTGAAAGCTCAAAAGACTAAATGTGTTTCAAAATCATATTCCAAGATTTGAATGATAGTTCTTGGTGGAAACCAAGACTCGAAATGGACTTTGGATCTGATCTTAGTAATGTCTTGTCGAGAATATAAATACCAAAGAGACCTATTGCAGAGATTGGGACTGGTAATGAATTAAGGATTTTAGATTTTGTTGAATGCATCCCTTTGGAGTTTGAAAACCTAAAGGGATAATATGAGCAACTCAAAAAAAATGTTTTAGTGATTTTATGAACAATACTCTATGGGGATCAAGATCGAGAAAGCATTCTAGATCAAGACCTTTTGAAGAGATATCCTTTTGGGGTTTCTAGACCTGAAAGGATCAATTTAGAAATTAGGTCACTTAATAATTTAAAAAATCCTTAGTGAAGAACTAGGGCATATCGAGGATCAAAACCCTCAATTGAACTAGGGCACATCAAGATTTTAAATCCTGACTAATTAGTAGGGTAGAAACTAAATTTGAAACCCTAATACTCAAAAACCCTTGAATAAGGGTCAAATCAAGAGGGGAAAACCAAACTCAAATGAGCCAATGAAATAAACAACACACAAAACTTGAATAAAACAAAAATCAAATGAGAGAGAGATGATAAAACCAACAACAAGCAAATACACCTAGACAAAACAATAGAAGAAAATGAAAACACAAAGAGAACCAACCTGGCAACATGTGAGAAGGAAGACAAATAATGAGGAATCAACTGAAAAATGCTCCAATTCTTGTCAATTCATGCCCTAGCTCCAAATTATCTAAACTCAATTATTAACTTATAATAATGAGGGTAATTTAGATTAGAAACATTTAAATTACACTTGCACACATGAAAGCTCTTCTGCCATTAATACGATAGGTGGTTGGGAGTTCAGGGTGAAAACAGACCTTGGAACCAATGTTGAAAGAAACTAACATCTGATTAAGGTTTTGGTTGTTGAACAACTCTAAGAAGAAACATGAAAAAAAAAGGAAACAAGTTGGGAGCAGGGAAAGAAAATGGATCTAGACAAAGCTATACAAGGTTTGAAATCTATTTTAAATTTTGGGTCCTAAAGAGAAAACAAATCAGGGTTAGGACTCCAAAATGGATCTGAACCTTCTAGAAAAAGGTCCAATGTTTGCTTCAGAACTAGAAACTTGACACAACATAAAGAAAAGCAAGGTTGCAATTCAAAAATAGATCTAGACCTTTTAGAAAAAGGTCCAAATTTCATTTCAAAACTTGAAACCCAACAAGGAAAAAAAAATAGATCCTAAGAGAACAAAAACTCTTGGGACCAAGGCAAAAAGAGAAAGATCTTGGGAGAAAAAAATCTCTTGGGACCAAAAAGGAAAAAAAAAGATAGAAAGGGAAAGAAAACAAGCCAAAAACAAAGGAAACACAAAGAAAAAAAGGGGGGACCCATTTTAAACCAAAGAAAAAATGGGGATGGGTATGCATGGAATAATAAATCTCCTATAAATAAGGAAATCAAGTTTGGTAAATATTTATTAAAAATTATATATAATGTATTTTCTTTTTAGGATAGTAAGAACTCAAACCTTAAATATTTCCTTTTATGATTTGAAACCTAAGGCCCAATAGCTAGTGATTAATGATTGACACCATTAGCTATAAAATTTGAACATTAATTTTATTAATCACCTTATTCTATCCATGCTCATTCTTTGAGGTGGAGAATTATTTGTAGGTTACTTGAATTGAGGCTTAGAGTTTTGGGTAACTAGAGGACAAGCTTAGATTATGTGGTATGAGGATTGACACCAATAAAAGGTGTTTGGAAATTTTAGATACATGACCCTTTAAGTAAGGCTATAAATTCTGATATATACTTCTATTGAATCATTAAGGTCCTTGGATAGTTCAATCCCAACACAAACCCTTTTTCAAGGGTGAGTTGAGAAGAACCATTCTTTCTTAATATAGGTAATTTACCCTAACAAGGTCACAGTGCAATCTAGGAAGGGCTAGAGTGGTAATGAAAGACAAAGTAATTTAACTCAAATAGGAACTCAGAGAGAGCATTTCTCAGAGACCACAAATTCTCAAGTTCATTGGGTAAAGACTAAAAAATACAAGTGAATACTAAAAATGGCCTTAGCAAACTTGACTTCAATAATTTAAGGAAAAATAAATAAACACTTAATAAAGTTTTGGATAGCTTCCATGAAAACCCCATAAGAGACCCAATTTTAATTGACCCAACTCCTTAACATACTTTAAGAGTAAATTGTACCAAGGAATTCTTACCAATAATATAGTTTTATAGCCATGTACATGTATTTTAAAAAAGATGAATAAAAAAAATCAAGAGCAAGAGAGCTACCTCATGAACCACTTTTTGGATGAATTAATGAGGATATCTTAGAGCTATTTTATTGTTCTTCTGAGCTAGCATCCTTAGCTTCAAATGTTAGGCTATTTTAACTAGAAACTATTTAAAAATGAAAAAAATATTAGAGGTAAGGGAAAGTAGGAAAGCTTTAAATAAATGAAGAGAACTCCCACTCTAATAATATTTTGAAACAAAATTAACAAGTACAGTGTAATGAAATAAGAAAGAGTATGCAAACAAATCCAAAACCCTAATGGGTCCCTTTATATTTAAATAAATACCACTTACTAAAATAAGAAAGTAAACTAATTAAATAACTAAATACTTGTTATTTAATTTGTATTTAGCATTTGCATTTTAATTTTTACTTCCTTTTAGTTAAATTTCTATTTTTTATGTTATTTTTAATTCTTGTGTTGGTGTAACTAAATCACTCTTCTAGTCTTCATATATATATTTCGTTCTTTTATCACCATGATGATGCATCATGCAATGTAATTCACAAAATAACATAATTATTTTTAAAATATTTTCTATTTAATTTTTTGTTCTAAAAAAACTTTTTTTTAAATATAAATTAAGGGAGTCTATTAGGGTCCTCACCCATCTCAAAACTAAAGAGAGGAAAATTTTTCAATCCAAGTTTGGTAATCCTACTCGAAAGACAAGAAAAAATAAAAAGCAACCTTTAAATGAAGAAATTTCATTACTACAACAATTAAAGTAAAATAATTTCAACCTATCTCAAACAATAAATAATTGAAATATAATAAATAATACCTCTCTATTGAAAATTTTTAAACCCTACCATATTCAAAAAGAAGATCCCACAAAGTTTGAGCTAAGGACTAATTCTTTCTCATTTTGGAAAGAAGAGCTTTTATAGTCTAATAGCTTCCTTGGATTCTAAATAAATTCAATTAGATTCCATTTTTCTACCCTCCTACTTATTATATGAAGCTAATAGAGTCTCTAAAGAGGGAATGAGGGAGTCTAAAATTGTTACAACCATAGAGGAGGCCTTTATTATAAAAAAATTGGTGCAATCTCTCTATACTCTAGTCCATAATCCTTGTTTAAAATTATGGCAATTGTATCAAGGAGAATATATACATATATGTTGTAAAGATGGTGATCATTGTACCAAAAGATTGACTTGTTACTTCCTATTACAACTGGGCCAAAATTGATGAATCCATGGGAGGCAGTTAAGCCATGTCACAAACCTAAGCGCTACACTGCACAACATAAGGAGACCAAGGGCACACATGTTGCAACAATATAAACCTCATTTAAAGCTCATCCCTATTTTTTTTAAAAGGACATACATACATGCTTACCTTTTGGGCCATAATTAATTTTCTCATACAATTATTAGTTTGATAGATGGTTAAGACATCAAATTAGACATGAGACAATTTTCACAATCATCAAAGTTAAAGAAATTTTCATATGAACCCTCGCATTCCTCCATAATAGAGAAAATATTCCCACTAGCATCTTTGTTTATATGAAAATAAAACTTCATGATCACTTCATTGTAATCCCCTAATTGAGAATCCTTAACCATGAATTATTCATAATTTTATAGATAAATTCATTATCTATTTTTGTCAAATTTTGGGATCTACTTTTGAATCTAATTAGTCTTAAGGGAGATATACAATTGTGCCCAAAAAATTCCCTAAAATTTGAAAGAAAACCAATATAAAGTGTAGACACTTTAAAAAATTCCTAAATGATATACACACTTGAATCCAATATACTAACATCGTTTCGTC
The DNA here is from genome assembly GCA_007258455.2 of Sequoia sempervirens. Taxonomy (NCBI): domain Eukaryota; kingdom Viridiplantae; phylum Streptophyta; class Pinopsida; order Cupressales; family Cupressaceae; genus Sequoia; species Sequoia sempervirens. Next base: position 760,980,943 of record VDFB02270651.1, read on the forward strand.
CTGAAAACCATCTTCTTTTTTTCCTATTTGATTAAATTAGCCTATCTATTGGATTAAATATCTCATTTTTCACTTATTAATCTAATTGACCTAATTGGGTTATTTCACCCCTTCCCACACTATCATTTCATCTTGTTTAGCTAAATAATGTGAATTATTTAATTTAAACCCTAGGCCCTCTTATTTAGTTACCCTAAACTATTTAACTAAATATCATTTTGCATTCCCCCTTTCATTAAATAAATCAATAATTTAATGAATATCCTATTATTCTCCATCTTGCACATTTAAATTTAGTTTTAATTAACTAAATTTTTAATTATCTTCACCTTCCCACTTGCAAGGGAATATTCTTAGAATATTCCTCCTTTGCAATTCCTCCAAAAGAGAATATTCCTCCTTTGCACATTCCTCCAAAAGAGAATATTCCTATGGAATATCCTCTTTTGTGCACTCATTCCTTCAAAATATCTCTTAACCTCTTCCTAATTCTTAGGAAGTGTGTTTGTTGAAAGCTAATTTGGGCCATTGATTAAATTAATTGATCTATTTCAACTTTCAACCTTGACCATGGATTGGAATCCTCAATCCATGTTTCATCCTCCTTTCATCATTGACCATTGATTGATCTTTTCAATCTAAGCCCTTGATTTCTCATTTGTTCTCCTATTAATAGATCACTATTTGGAGAAAAATGGATCCATATTTTGATAGCATAAATTATGCTTTTAAAATCATTTGCATCCATATTTTATATTTGATAGCATTTTACTATAATATTCATCCATTTAGCTTAAGCATACATTAATGGCTTCCATGGTAACTTAGTTTGCATTCATTTTAGCATATTTTGCATCAATGGGTTACATCTTTGAATTTTGTTAGCATCTAGCATAGGTTGAATCCATTTTATCAAGCATATTAGCATTTAGAACTCATCTCATCATGTTAAACTAGTTTCCTATCATTTCTTGTTCATATCTCATCAGTTTCGTTAGTTTTCTTCAATAAACTAATTGAAACAAGCTCATATCATCCAAGGGATTGGGAAAGGGTCGTCATTCCACATCAATGCAACACCACTCCCCTAATAGGATAATATTGGAGGTCTTAGAATAGATTTCCCTTTCGTTTTCATGTTATTTTGGGTTCTTGTTCTTCTTAATTTTGAATATCTTATTGGGATCATGACTTAGGGGATTAAATAGGCTTTAAATTTGTTTAGATCTAGCATTCTTAGTTCATGCTATGATTATGGTCACATTTTGGCACTAGAAGGAGGGAAAACTTTAATGTTTTGAGTGTTTTTTGGAGGAATTTTGTAGGTTACACCCAAAAAAATTCTTGAAACCCGTCACATTTTTTAAATCACTAAAAGATGGATGAATTAAAGCTTGCAAAAAAAAAATTAGCTTTTTTAGACCCTGGTCTTACCTTTCTTCAGCTTTTTATGACACTCAATTTCATCAAAAATTGAAAAGGATATCACAATTTTAGTTATGCTATTTTTGTAAGTTTGGGTTTAATCTCTTAAATGCATGATTTTCTTTCATCTCGAATAAATTCTACATGATAAACTTTGCATGGTTTATGGGTTTTGAAGATCTCATGCTTAGCTTTCCAAAACACTTTACGATTTTCAAAATTGATAAAGATTTGAGAAAGTTGTCATTATCTCAAGTTGTTATAATCATCCATCATTAAAACTTGAGAAAGTAAAGTGTTGATGAACACTTGGAATGACATCTTTTAATCCAATTTTCTAAAAGTGTTTCTCAAAACTTAGTGAAAGGATAATCTCACTTGCTATTTCATTTTATGTTTTAGCTAAGTAATCTTTCAATTGGGCTTTAAATTAACAATAAAATGAATTAACTTTCAAAGTTGGATAAAATTGAACCAAACAACCTCACATTTGCTTTGAAAGGCTAAAATTAAACAATCAAGAACTTTCATTTGGTGATTAAAAATGAACTCATTGTTCTTTTCAAGGTTAAAATAATGAGTTCTTGATTTGCTTGATTGTACTTGTAGTGCGTATCCACTTAGCTTGCACTTCATGTGATCTTGGGTGAAGAGAAACACTCAAGTATACTTTTTTTTTTTTTTTGTTGCTTGTGTATACTCAATGTACATATTGAGTTTTGCACCATGTTTTACCTTTAGAGGGTTTTTCTCCTGACTTGTGAGAGGGAATGACCCAAGTGGTACTTTCATTTTGTTCTGCTATATAAATAATTGGTGTGACAAAAGTCATCAACCAGCTGGTGTGGATGCTCTATACCAACAAAAGTCTCCCCTAGTATCCATGTGATACATAAAAACCCTTAGATATTTATAAGGGATGGGAGGCCTCTTAATTAAGTGAATCATCACATGTATAGACACTATTTTATCCCAAAAAACACTAATTACGAACCTTTTTTTAGTATGCTCTATACTAAAAAAAGTATCCCCTAGTATCTATGTGATACATAAAAGCCCTTAGATATTTCTAAGGGATGGGAGGCCTCTTAATTGAGTGAATTGCCGCATGTATAAACACCAGTTTATCTCAAAAAATAATAATTATGAACCTTGTTTTTAGTATCCAACTTTGTGCATCCAATGAGTTCTTTGAATTGGTGAATTGGAAATTAGATTCCAAGAAGCTACTTTCCATGTCTCATCTTGGTTGAAAGTGTACAGGTTAAGAGTTCATTCTTAACATACATCTACATTCTTACCTTGATTGTATGTAAAATTGTCTCTTCTACTACAAAGAGCATGAGGCAATCCCATCAAAAGAACATTTCACTTGAGCTAGGGTTGTAATTGCTTGTGATTTAGTTTAATACTTTGCTTGGTTCCAAAACATTTTCAAACACACATCAACAAGTTTCTCAAAAATTAAAATCATTTGGTTTAAGTAAGAACACCCTTTGAATAATCTTGATATTGATGCTTATCCTAAGGATTCTATCCTTAGAGACTTCTAAATATTTTGACTTATATCTAAATCCATACTTTCCAAAGTTAATTTAAGTAACTATGGCCCTAACTTCATGATTTTTACATAATAGACTTTGTGAAATGAAGGATTTTTTTGACATAGAAATTTTTAGTTTGAAACTTAAGAAAGACAAGTGTATGTGGTAACGATAAATTCATTAATCAAGATAAACTCACAATTGAACCCCACACATGTGCTTGTCTTCATGATCTCTTGCAAGACCAAAGTCCTTGAACGAAGATCCACATTCTGCCTTTTCAAAAATAGGCATCATAGTTCAAAGTCTATTAAAGGAATTGAATATGTGTTAGTTGATCATTTAAGCTAACCATGTGACAATATTTAATTAAATTTCAAGAGCTCATCTAAGACCAATATCTTCCTCAAGAGTGGTATTTCCCATCAAAAAATCATCATCCATAAATTTAAAAAAGGAGAGGTACAACACACCATGGCCCATTGAATCTAATTATCATTAAAACAAAAGACATGTGAAATTTCCCCCAAAAATTTGTAGCAAACCCTATCATAAGCCTTAGAAAGATCAAGCTTCATGAACATGGAAATTTTATTATCAACATGCATAGAGTGAATTACTTTCTATATAATTAAAATACCATCGATGAGTTGGAAACCATGAATAAAATCCCCTTTTCAAGATAAATGATAGAAGTATGACAATATTTCAACCTCTTAGCAATAGTTTTAGAAAAAAATATGAAGTATTATAGAGAATTTTGGGTTAGACATCATTTAAATTTCAAAATATGATCTTTCCTAGGAAATAAAGCTAGAAGAGAGTTATTAAGATCTTTTAACATTTTTTTAAGGTACATGGTTCCTCATAAGCATCCATAATGTCATATTCGACAATTTAATCTAGAAAACATAAAATAAATCAAAGGGAAAAATATCTAGACCTATAGTTATATTCTTTCCATCATTAAAAATATTTTCTCTAGTTCATCCATGAAAGAGGGAAACTAAGGAATTATCATGATGATATCTTGAATGGATTTAATCTTCAACCCATCCCCTCTTTGAATATCCTTAGAATAATTAACATTTTTTTATGTCATAATAGAGATAGAAAAAATAACATTTCATGTACCCTAGATGTAACCATTTATTACAAGTTTTTTATCACTACATGATTTTCCACTAAAGCTCATGATTTTTGTCATTCTAGAGTTTAGAAAAGTAAAGAGATATTTACATAAGTCTTGCTCCTAAATATAGTCTTGGACCTTTTCCAACTCCCTCATTATTTTATTGCTCCAATTGAAACAACCATTACATGGATGGATATCCATTAATTGAAGCTAATTAATTTTTTGAATAAAAAGAAGCCCACACTTTCAAGTCACCTCAAATAATCCAAGGATAATCTTGAGAAGCTCCTTTTTGAACATGTAGATTATCCTAGAGTTTAACCTTACCTTGGATATCTTGGGGAGCATATCAATTAGTTATTAGGATGGTGGGATTGCTAGATACGAGAAATACTTCTAAAGAGAGACCACCATTGTAACTTAAGAAGGTTTTTTGAAAAAAAAATATCTAGAATCCCAAGCACACATAAGAGCTCTAGAAAAACCAAGGGAAAAATTAGCAATACTTTCCTAATAACTACCAATGTTGCAATTCCAAAATTTTCTATAAATTATTTTGGAAGATTATTTTTTTTAAATTAACAACACACAATGGTTAAAGTATGTAATCATTCTTCTAACAATATTTTATTTGGGTCTAATACCAAGCCCTCTTATATTATGTGAAATGAATAATCATGATTGCGATTGATGGGGAAAGGATGATACCACTTGATTGAGAAGACATGAAGCCAATGGGGATTCTCCCAAATATTATTATTTATCATGGTTAATCTCATGTTTCGGCCCCTTCCCTTGAATGCAACATTAAGGCACTCTATTGCAGAGAAGAGATCTAATGTCCACTATAGAGGATAGGGCATCAAAGCAGGTCCAATTCAATGCCATATCGGTGAATGGCCCCATCGACCGCTATCTCCTCCCACCCACCCCTGCAGTTATGCACTCAACATATTTACAAGATGTTGAAGCCGCACTCAACTGCTATTGAAAGAAAGGTGGGGGAGGGGGGAGAGGTTTCAATCCTATGAGATGCTTTGAATGCTTCTTGTCTTCCCTATTTTTTATTCTAGCTTTGTTTAATACCCAAAGTATAAGTTGAAAGATATTTTTTTGTTTTTGATAAGATAAGAAACATTTATAGGGTTTTGTACCCTTTACAATTGAGCCACAAGGTCCAAAAAAGATCAAGTCCAAAAAAAAAAAACTAGCTAAAAAACCACAGACACAACAGACTAATAGCCGACAGTAACACCATGCAGCAGCAACAGACTAACTGGAATTCTCCCAATTCTAAGAGAGGAGGTTGAAAACATCATCCCCAACACATTCGGGACCTTCTTTAGCAGTCTTCTTATCCATCTCATCCTTCATCATAGTAGAGAGGGTGCTAGTAACATAGTAGACCAACTTGACAGTGAACCGGGTCAAGCCACTGAACTTCTTCTCCATCCGCTCCTATAGCACATGAAGATCCTCCCCTTTATCCACAGTCTTCACAATATCAATGCACTCCACATCTAAGGGGTCAAAGGACTAGGAAGTCGAATTCTCATTAAGCATTTTTTTGAAGTCTAAAAGGTTGCTAGGCCATTCAACAAACTCCTCCTCCTCTTCCTCAGACTCCACATTCCTATTACCATTGTTGTTAGACTACTCCTCATCAGAATAAATTTCACTAATCTACACTTTCTTGTTATTTTTTTCCAACCTACCAGATCTCCTAATGTTGGAATTTTCAACCCCAGTCTCCACCATGGCAACGACCATAGTATCCCCCTTGGAATATCTTCCCACCATATTCTTTTCTTTATTTTCCATGGTCAACAACTCCATCAAACCCTTTCCCTCATCCTTCACTTTCTTCTTAGTAGTAGGTTTTTTATCAGTCTTGGCAGGGGTAGACTTAAGCTCGCAAAGACTAGCCACATCATTAGACTAGGAAATCCCCACACTCCCCTATTTCTTTTTGACATTTGGTTTAGGCTTGGGGGTTTCGACAGTCACTAGAGGGGTTTTTCTTTTGGGACCCTTACACTTGGCTAGGGAGATATTGGTCTAAACAGGGGCTTCAATTTCCCCTATACAAAAAGTGGAAATGGGTTTGGGTGGGCAGAGTGTGAGATGAAAATGATAAAGCCTCAAAATGAGGCCTTGGTGGAGCAGTAGTGGAGGAGAATCCTTAGGGTTTTAGGCAATAGACTCAATGCACTTCTCAACAAAGCTTTCCAAATCAGTAAGTAAGAAAAATGGGAAGGTTAAGAGAATTTTGTAGTGAAGGTGATTCAAAAGAGGAAATGATAGAAATAGTAGGTTTTATATCTACCTTCTAAGGTGACATACTTAATAAGAGTGAGATAAACCTAATCCCAAGGCCACGAGGGAGCTTCTCTTTCAAATCCAAACTGGTTGCAAATAGTTTTTTCATTACCCACAAAGAAGGCATTAAGGCTTTCATTTTCTTGAGGCTTAGTGTGCTTAGGGTACTTATTTCTGGTACACAATAGCCTCATCACTTGAGCAATCACCTCCTCATTCACCTTGAAGGAGATACCACCCATGGTAATTGTAGACACTAAAAAAGTTATGATTGATACTGCATATCTAATTCTGGTCAACTTAGACCATTTCTTCTAAAATAATCTCAAATTAATCATTTAATTAAATAATCAACATTATTTAATTAAATTCAGTTATTAATCAAATAATTAAATTCATTAGATTAATTCACCCTTATTCTAACTAATTATTCATTTTATTTAATTAAATCCTCTATTAATCCTCTCATTTGATTAAAAATCAATCAAATCAAATGTGAATCTCTTAATTAACTCCAATTAATTAATTCTAGATTAATTAATCCTAAATAAGCTTTCTAATAATCATTATCAATTCCTCCAGCTTTTAACTCCTCAAAAGTTAAATCAACTATGGTCAACTAACCAGGTTGCACATAAAATCAATTTCTTCTAATTATCTAATTACTTCAATTATCCTCATAAAGGAATATTCTCAGGAATATTCCTCTCAACCACCTCTCATTCAATTTCCCTCCAAAGTTTTTCAAAAACCTTTCACATCTGCAATAATTTCTCTTACAAACTTTCAAATCTTCTTCCATCCTCTCAAATCTCAACCATCAACATTTACTTCTCTTCCATCCTCCTCCACTCACACATTTGCAAAAATGTGCTCCAACTTCCTCCGGTAGGATTGTGGCACTTGGCACATTCTCATTTGCTCTCATTTTATCCCACATTCACCAATTTCAACCATTCTTCAACCCTTGGCTTTTGTAAATAGAGGCATCCTTTTCATAATATGGATCCACAACTTCATACATTTCCATTATAGTCATCTTGAATCCATAGCTTTTCATTATTTTCAAGCATTGTAGCTAGATGATAGTCAATTTCACCCTTGGATCATCAACAAATCACCAAGCTTATGAAAGGGATTGGGAAAGGGCTTCTTTCCACATCAAAGGAGCACCACTCCCCTTATGGGATGTGTTGCAAGACAAAATCACTAAGAGGGGGGGTGAATCAGTGATTCAAGAAAGTCACAAACTTTTGAACCAGAATATCAAATGACTATTGAAGAACAAACTTCACTTGAACTCAAATAATATTATATGCATTACAAATTAGATAAACATTTTATTAACTGAGACTGGCTTGAGAAAATTTACACATATATCAGAGCTTATAACTAAACCTTTTATACAAGATGCTTTGATTTAAAGAATGCCATAAATGAATGAATGACATCAACATTTTTTTATGCAATTGATGAGAATATTGTAATCAAGAAAATAAACCATTCACACATAGAAACATCACATGACACCAAAATTTGTCCTGAGTGGAGAAACCCTCTTGGGGAATAAAAAACCACTCAAAAAATCTTTCCTTTATTCACTTAGAGCACCAACTCTTTCACATTCAAGAGCACCAACTCCACAAAGTACAGGAGCACCAACCCCACACATTTAGGAACACCCATTCCAAGGACCACTAACCCCTTCTACAAAACACAAAATAATAAAATATCAGAGGGTTTCTCTATTTCAATTCAACTTACATAAACCTTCCATACTAATACATCAAATATCCTAAAGATTCATTTTTGAATCTCTAAAATACAAGATATACTAGTTAAAAAAATTGTATCATGTTTTCAAGACTTTCAATTGCAGAATGTGTGTACAAGTCTCTTAAAAATTCCAACCACAAAAACAATAATCAACCTCTATTTTATACACATATGTTCTCATGTAACTTCATTGAAATTTCTGGATTGGAAAAATTGTTTTTCTTCAACTGAATGCATTAACCCTTTATTTGTTTGCTACAGAATAATCAAGGGTTTTGAATAACATTAACCATTGAATCTTCATGACTAATTCCTTAACAAAAATGTTCAAAGCCCATAAATAATGATTTCTTTAATATCTTTTTATGGAGGAATGTAAATAAACAAATACTAGAAGAACCATTTCAAAATTGTCAAGCTAAAGACCTCCATCTATGAGATCTGCCTCTTCTTTTTCAACTTCCACAATCAAGCATTTTACCAGAAATCTTCAACCACAAACTCTCCATAGTGGTGGCTAGGATTTCATATGTTTACATAATTAAACAATAACAACTTTTCCCTACATTTCCTTCAAGTATTTTCAAGACCTTTCAATAGAATATAATCATTTGAAATCCAAACATCATAATGCATTTGAATCCAATGTCCATGGATTAAATCATTAACTCATGATGGTTGTTGATTGCTTGTGACTTCTAAGTAGCTTTAAGCAAAGTGGAAAACTTTATATATCATAACACCTGATGTCACATGCTTAATGTGACCGAAACATAAGCATCAAACCAATATCTTACTCAAGCATTTTAAAAAAGCTTTTAAAACTTTAATATGCCTAGCTCCTCAATGTTTAGCATTATCGAAAAGGGCTTGATTTGCTTTGTTTAACAAAGACCTTATATCTCTTTAGTTCCCAACACCATTTATGGTGTAAAATATAAATATTTTAATATCCTCACCATAGGATATATTAACCATGAAATACTTCAAATAAATTCACCATTGTAGCATATACAATTGAAATCTAAGCTTCTTAAATCCATATGCTTTATGTCTTGAAGACCCTGTTAGTAAAAATACTCTATGAAGAAAATATATATAGGTGACCTGAACCTGTAATCTACATTTCTTGAAACTTGTATGTGCAAACATAAGAATTCACATCACATTTGAACTATCAATCCATATAAAAACAAATTTTCACAAATGTATAAGAAAATGTATACCTCAACAAGAACTTGTCAATGTATATGCTAGCCAAAGTATGTATGCCACTGTCCATGGTGTCTAAGATGCCTAATCAAAACACATATTATCATGTAAAACCTAACTTGTAGCACCTTGAAAGATAAACACTATCAGCAACAACATGCATCAAGAGTATCAATATGTATCAAGAGCCCAAATATCATATGCCCTGAAAAAATGCATGTCTTGCTATAATGAACATATGTCAAACATCAATGCCAACATATAAAAAAACTAAAAACATTTGAAATTAAGTGCATGCCATGAACCATGTGAACCAACTGTAAATAGCATGTGCCACCCAGATCATATAAATGTGTCACTAAAGCTAGTTTTGTCATCAAGGACAAACAATCACAATAAACAACTGAAAGCCAACAAACTCCCCCTTTGTCCTTGATGGAAAAACACATCATCTCTCCCCCTTTTTACCTCAATGACAAAGAATAACAAAGGAGAATGTGAAATTCCATGAAATAAACAACTGAAACCAACCATCATAGTAACCAGTTGGAAGAAGAAACCAAGAACCAAATAACTCTGTGTCATATATCTTCTTTTTTTAATCACATGAGCAATCAAATAACTTGTCTGCACCAAATACCAACTATATAAACAATGTTACCAGCATGAATAACCATGTACCAAGGCATCAATTATGCACTTTTCAAGAATTTTTGTCACTTGTAAGGTAGCATCTATAGCATCAAAAGTATTCTAAGCTTCTCCCCTTATTTGAGATAACAAAGCAAATAAGATTCTCAAGAATCTCACTACAAATCTCTTTCAAGCACGGTACTGTCATAAAACATGATACTATTCAACATCTATCACAATGTCACAAGAACCTACATAAGCTTAAAGCACACTGTGAGAAAAAAAATCTCATGATACTCTTACCAATAAGCCTTGCTCCTCATTTGTTACTTACTTGGTATAGATATCATAAGCATAAACAAGATCGCATAGAATCATCACTTATGCTTTTTCCCCTGTCAATAACAATTTCAACACTAAAAAAAATATTATTTTGCACCAAGAACCAATAGCGATATGTCACTTCTCTATCCAAGAACACCAATCTCACATCCAAATCCTCTTCTCATGACTTCATCACTATACCACTTTTTAACATAAATTGATTCCTCTAACTAATATGTATCTCAGGAAAGGAATAATCATAAGATTTGTGTTCCTTTACTCCAACAACCTTCAATTATCATGCATTCATCCTCAAAATTACCATCCTTGACACCCTTATATCAAAAGGTTAAGGAATTTAGACCACAAAGCTTCAACCACTATCAATGATTGCCAATATTAGAACCAAAAGCTCTAACAAGTAGTCATGTCACAATGTCATATAAATCCTCAATCAAATATCACTGTATTACCAAAAATGAAACCAAGGTCAAATCAAATGTCCTTATCACTACCAAACTAATTTTAATGGAAATTATTTTACCCAAAGTGTTCCCTATTCACCACTTAGAACCTTATATGCAATAGTTCATTAAAAACTTGTGTACTATGAATGTAACAAGTCATTAATAGTTTACCAATGAAAATTGATAAGACATTAATTAGTTATTAGTGAAAAATATATATTAGTCACTAATAACTAGTGCTAACAAGGTACATAGATTATCAGGTATTTAACCAAATCATAGTATATGAAAGTAATCAATCAAAACCTCTTTGTTACTGAAAAATACCACCACTGTCATTTGATGGGTTGAGATTGCTAATGAAAATTGTGACCTTATCCAAGAACCTTTGCATCAAAAATACCTTGCACCTCTTGCAACCACACATTCCACATAAGATCTGCATACAAGTCCCTATACAAATATCATGTCTGTTATATTCCACAATGCAACTCCATACAACAAGTTCCTGCAATAAACAACTATCATGAATGTAATGATTAAATCACTATCAGAAGAATCATATGCCACTAATAATAGATCTTGTAGTGATCATACTCATGGCACCAAATATTTGCAACTAATTTTTTTCAAGATAACACTGTGAAACTAAGTAAGATTATTTTCCAAGAGTGCAATGTTTTGTCACCAATCACATCATTAAGTTTGCAACCCCTTGTCACTTCTATCAAAAAGACTCCAAGCATAGATACCCTGTATCATAAACTCTTTATATGAACAACAATAGAGATAGATCGATATGCACGTCAAGAAATCACAGTGCTTAGACATCTTATGTTAAGAGCCAAGAATGATTTTATTGATATCACTCAAACAAATACCCTGTACCACCACTACTTGTTATGTTATGCTTGCTTTCAAGACCTCACAGTCCTTGTTTGTTCACTATGACCAATGACCATCATTCTCAGTTCAAGATACCATGTGTACAAGATATAAACTGTCAAGATAAACAAATGCCCTCATTGTAAAACAATGACATAGAAACCACATGTCAGTCCTAAGCACATGTTTTTCCCTTTGTAAGAGCCAATCACTTTTACAGCAACTTGTGAAATGTTCAAGATCATAGATGCACAAATATTTTACAGTCTCCACACTGTTTCAAATATAAAAGGTCACTTCAAGTCATCAAATCCATAAAACATATATCTCACACCTTGATTATTGAAGAACAATACAAAAAGATGAATTCTCTGCTCAAACAATCATTCACCCATAAAGATTGCACCATCACTCAAAGGTTTGCATATGCATAAAATTTGTCACCTGTCTCTACAAAACAAAAAGTTATATTATTGTAAATCAATTTACTCCATTATTAAAGTTAGTAACATTTGCAACATCATAGAGAACTGTCACTACAATTCAAGCATTATTTTGCACACCTTAAACACATTCCATGGATATCTTAAACAAAGATGACTATCCCAACAAATCCATACATAATGCTTGTTACAATTGCATAAGATATGTCACCATTATGACTAATTCACCTGATACCACTTGTTGTAGCTTACAAAATTTTGTACTCCTGTCAAACTCATACCTGCACCTTATGAATTGAGCCATCAAAGAATCAAACTTTCCAAAGAACTATCATTGTACTTCCAAACTTGAATTCCTACAATGAATGTGTCAATGGAAACACATACAAGATGGTGAGAACTTTAAAAGATCATGATACAAGAATATTCATTAGCTTAATCTTTCTTGTTGCCTGAAAGATAGGAAATGAAAGGATCCATCAAATCAACACATAAACCTCAACCTGTAACAACAAATCTATTATGCACAGTACAATAATCATGATGATCTCTGTTATATCCAAAACTGTCAATATTTGAGACCTTTTACTTAACAAGTTGGCTATTTACTTCTTTTTAATTTGTTAGCAACATATGCCTCCAATATCATATGCAGACCTTCATTAACAATTCAATCAAAATAAACAAAATGAAAAATTGACATTTACAAATCTTTTCTTTACTTCTTATACCACCAATAGCAGTTGCATGTTGTCATACCTAATTCTTGACTTCATAGGGGTAAAATATGCTACTTCTTCTCAGGACCTAGATGGCATTACATGTGCAAGAAGTGCACAGGAAGTTTTCACAAATTCACCTTTATTGCTCTTCGTGTCATCTTGATTGCTCTTTCTTCTCCACACCAATTTAAACTTGTTCATTTGTTTTTTGAAAGTGCTTATATTTCTATTAAATTTGCACTATTGTACTTTATGCCCAACATTATTACATCTTAAACAAATGATCTTATGATTGATCTGAGGAACATAAGACTTCCTATAGAAATTTCCAATTTTGTTCCCTACATAATTATCACTTGTATTCATTCTATAATCTCTTCTTAAATGACCAAAATTGTTACAATTGTAACACACCCCATTCTCATTAGAATGACTCTTATTTGACCATCTTATGCAATCAATTGCCTTATGACCAAAGTCATTACAAACATAATAATATCCTTGAAAAGAATGATTGTACCTAAATAACTGATGATGCCAAGGATGTGAAGATATGAAATCATTTCTCCTTTCTCTGTGAATATCTTTAAACTGTCTTCTAGCAGCAGTGTTATCCTTTGGTGCAGCAATATGGTGACGAAGATAAACCTTCATTCTTGGTGTTTTCTTGACTATAAACCTCTTTCCATCTGCAGTAGAACACTATCTCATGTTTAGATTCTTCTACAAAGCTTTTTCCAACCTCATATCCCACTCTTGTAGGATCCTTAGAATTCTTTTGTCTACCAATCATCTCATTCAGTACTACGATCAAATTTTTGATTTTTACCTAATTGAACCTTGACACTTTCAAGCTATTTCCTTAATGGAACTACTTCTCCTTCAAGTTTTAGACATTCAATATTTTTAACCTCCAAATCAGACCTTACAACATCTGTTATCCTCTTAAATTCTTCAATTTCAATTTTCTAACTTATAATCATATCATCTTTAAGAGTTAGTTCTTTTAACAAGGAATCATTATATGAACTTTTATTCAATGAAGCAGCCTCATTCTCTAGTTTATTACACAATTCATTCTTGTCTTTTAACTTGACTTCCAATCCCTCTTCAGTCCTTTTTCTATCAATCATTTTGGATTTTAAAAATTCAATAATCTTTTTATCATCATTATGATTTTGTATTATAACTTTATTGACATTAACACTTTCTTGTAAGTGTACCTTGAGATCTTGATTTTCCTTTCTAAGCCTCTTAAGTTCATCTAAGGCAACAAGCAGTTCTTCTTCTAAATCAACCTCAAATTCATCACCTTCATATTCCTTTTCACCTACTAAGTGAACTCCTTCACCAACTACAAGATCACATTTAGTATTAATTGGTAGGGGTGCTACTTCACTAGACTTGACACTAGTGTTTTTCTTCCAACTTCTATTTCTTTTGGACTTACCCATAGTGCTCCTCTTATCAAGAATTTGGATGGACTTATGCAAGGGTCTAGCTCTATACATCAATAGCAATTGAGATCAGATATATTTCCATTCTAATTTTCAAAACACATAGTCTGTGACATGTTTGATAGACTTCCAAAAACTAGAATCAATCCTAGGTGGATTAGACCTATATGAGGACCCTGTGCTCTGATACCACTTGTTGGAAGATAGAATCACTGAGGGGGGGGTGAATTAGTAATTCAAGAAAGTCACAAAATTTTAAACTTTTAAACCAGAATATCAAATGACTATTGAAGAACAAACTTCACTTGAACTCAATCAATATTATATGCATTACAAATCAGATAAATGTTTTATTAATTGAGATTGGCTTGATAAACATTACACATATATCAGGGCTTATAACTAAACCATTTTTGCAAGATGCTTTAATTTAAAGAATGGCATAAATGAATTACTAGCATAACATTTTTTTATGCAATTGATGAGAATATTGTAATCAAGCAAAAAAACCATTCACACATAGAAATATCACATAACACCAAAATTTGTCCTGAGTGGAAAAACCCTCTTGGGGAATAAAAAACCACTTGAAAAATCTTTCCTTTATTCACTTAGAGCACCAAATATTTCACATTCAGGAGCACCAACTCCACAAAATATAGGAGCACCAACCCCACACAAATTTAGGAACAACCATTCCAATGAGCACCAACCCCTTCTACAAAAAAAAATAAGAAAATATCAGAGGGTTTCTTTGTTTCAATTCAACTCACATAAACCTTCCATACTAATACATAAAATATCCTAAAGATTCATTTTTGAATCTCTAAAATACAAGATATACCAGTTAAAAATTTTGCATCATGTTTTCAAGACTTTCTACAGAATGTGTGCACAAATCTCTTTAAAATGCCAACCTCAAAAACAATAATCAGCCTATGTTTTATACACATATGTTCTCATGTAACTTCATTGAAATTTCCAGATTGGAATAACTATTTTTCTTCAACTAAATGCATTAACCCTTTATTTGTTTGCTAAGGAATAATCAAGGGTTTTGAATAACATTAACCATTGAATCTTCATCACTAATGCCTTAACAAAAACATTCAAAGCCCATAAATAATGATTTCTTTAATACCTGTTTATGGAGGAATGTAAATAAACAAATACCAGAAGAACCATTTCAAAAATATCCAGGTAAAGACCTCCATCTATGAGCTCTACCTCTTCTTTTTCAACTTCCATAGTCAAGCATTTTACCAAAAATTTGCAACCACAAACTCTCCATAGTGGTGGCTAGGATTTCATATGTTTACACAATGAAACAATAACAACTTTTCCCTACATTTCCTTCAAGTCTTTCGAATTCTTTTCAACAGAATATAATCATTTGAAATCCGAACATCATAATGCATTTGAATCCTCTATCCATGGATTAAATCATTAACTCATGATGGTTGTCGATTACTTGTGACTTCCAAGTGACTTTAAACAAAATCAAAAACTTTATATTCATAACACCTAATGTCACATGCTTAATGTGACCGAAACATAAGCATCAAACCAATAGCTTACTCAAGCTTTTTAAAAAATATTTGAAAACTATAATATGCTCGAGTCCTCAATTTTTAGCACACCCGACAAGGGCTTGAATTGCTTTGTTTAACAAAGACCTTATATCTCTTTAGTTCCCGACACCATTTATGGTGTAAAATATAAATATGTTAATATCCTTGCCATAGGCTATATTAACCATGAAATACTTCAAATACATCACCAATGTAGCATATACAATTGAAATATAAGCTACCTGAAGCTATGTGCTTTATGTCTTGAAGACCCCATTAGTAAAAATACTCTATGAAGAAAATATATACAGGTGAATTGAACCTGTAATCTACATTTCTTGAAACTTGTATGTGCAAACATAAGAATTCATATCACATTTGAACTGTCAGTCAATATAAAAACAAATTTGCACAAATGTATAAGCAAATGTATACCTCAACAAGAACTTTCCAATGTATATGTCAGCGAGATTATGTATGCGACTATCCATGATCTTTAATATGCTTGATCAAAACACATGTTATCATGTAAAATCTTGCTTGTAGCACCCTGAAAGATAAACATTGACAACAACAACATGCATCAAGAGTATCAATATGTATCAAGAGCCCAAACATCATATGCCTTGAAACAAATGCATGTCTTGCTATAATGAACATATGTCAAACATCAGTACCAACATATAAAAAAATGGAAAACATCATAAATTTAGTGCATGCCATGAACCATGTGAATGCCATGAACCATGTGAATGCCATGAACCATGTGAACCAATTGTAAACATCATGTGCCACCCAAATCATATAAATGTGTCACCAAAGCTAGTTTTTTCATTAAGGAAAAACAATCACAATAAACAACTAAAAGCCAATAGGATGGAGGTTTAGCTAGTTCAATTTGATTTACATGTTATCTTTCATTAGTTTCTTGTTATTTTCATGTTTTCTCTTGAATTTGGCTAAATAATCTCATAGGGAACATTAGATTTTCTTTTCTAACATGTTTGACTCTTGTTTGATGATCTCTTGTTAGTTTTTCTAGGTTTGTGTTCACATTTTGGCGCTAGAAGGAAGGCTGATCAACTTAACATGATAAAATTCACTTGATTTTCCCATTTTTGCAAGTACAGGAATGTGACACCACCTTTCTACAAATGCAATGCCGCAAAGTGTTGCTTTTGACATACAATGATGCATTCGCTATGTCGTGTTGCATATGAATTCATCTATCAAGCTAATTTTGATTTACCGCCGCAATCGTACCCTTTATTTGTCTTACATTCTTGTTGTAGAGTGTCACATCTCTTATAGCATTGCATTCACGCTCTCTGTTTCTAAAAATTTCCACTTTTGCAATCACCAAAGTGTCGCATTTGTTTTTTAGTGCCACATTTGCAGTCCAACATTGCATTTTCTAAAAAAAATGGAGGACTAAAATTTGAAGTCCTAAAAGTATTTTTTAATGCTCTTTGTGATAATCTTGGGGTTTAATTTTTGCAATTCATTTCCTAGGACCAACTAGGTTCAATTTTGGGATTAAAATTAACCTACAACTCAAGCTTTGTCAAGTTGGTTAAAATTGAATCTTATACACTTACTAGAATTTTGATTTTGGTCTAAAATTGAACAATCAACTTTCACACTCAAATTTGGTGCTATGAAAAGAACTCATTTATTTCCTTTGAGGACCAAAAAGGATTCGTGTTTGCTTTTTTTTGTAATCTTCTTTACAAACTCTTGTCATTCGAATGCATATGAACTACTCTCGCGCTTCACGGCGATCTTGAGAATCAATATCATTTTAGTCACATTAGGTTGTCTAAAATATTACCTCCACATTTCAAATTTGGGTTTTTAAAATTGAACAAATCTTTCTAGTGTGAGAAAAGGCATAACGTGTGTTCTCTCTTTGTTCAAGAAAACAAAGATTGATCAAACTATGGATGTACTTACTCACTATTGTTCACCTTTAGAGGGGCTTTCCTAAGACCAATTTGAAGGTGATTCCAACCATTTTTTCACTCAGGACGGTATATAAATGGATAAGACTAAACTATCAAGTCCTCATGGTATGTAGGCCTTAGTCGTACAGTGTCTTTCAACATGGTGTACTACTGTAAAAAGTATAAGATCCCCTAGTAGGATTGATTAAATCCTTTAGTGGCTTGATGGATGCTTGCAAGGTGCCATGTCCTTGATTACCCTAACTAAGAACCAATTTGTATAGAAGCCAAAATCCCTAAAATTTGTTGGTGCAAGAATGTTCGTTCTAAATTCATCCCACATACTTTTAGTTATGAGTAGAGATGAAAATTTTGTCATGGGAGATTCATGAGAACTTGAAGCTTGGCTGACCCATAGAAGTGAGTGTCATGGAGGGGAGCCAGTGTGGTCAAGCTTCTAATCATCCACTCTAAATAAGTGTAGCTAGAGAAATCCAAGTGGGAATTCAAAAAATATAGCCATTTCTATCCTAGGGTTGTGCAATCTTTGAGTCAGTTAAACACATTGATTGGATCCAAAATCTTGAAAGAGAAAATACCTTTGAAAATTCCAAGTATTACTACTTGTCCTTAAGGATTCTATCCTTAGAAGAACTCTAAATATTTGGGCCTATATTGCAATTTGATCTCTCTAAAGTCAACATTAGTGAACTATTTCCTTGATTCTCTTGATTTCCACATAATGGAACTTGTGGGATGAAAAGAAATTAAGACATAGACATTCAGTTTGAAAAGCTAAGAAAGAAAGTGTTTGTGGTAAAAAGAATCCATTAAGCAACGATAAAGGAAAATTGAACCCCACATGTGTTTTTTCAAATGATTTCGTGCAAGATCAAAGTCCCAAAACCAAATTCCATCAATCATCACAAACATCTTAATCCAAGAAATATCAGCCTATGCTTTATCAAGTTAGAGAAAGAAATTGGTCTATTGCTTTTACAAACATGCATCGAAGGACAACCCAAACTTTTACTCATTTTATTATTGTCAAAATCGAACTCTCTTCCAATTTTTTGAGTATCTCACTTAGTAGGGTTGAAAATTTCTTAGAAGTGTAGCATGTTCTTCAATATTGAGGTCTTGTAAACAAAAGTCTCTCTAGGTTCACTTAGGATCAAAATCAACACTTTCATTCATCCCAAAACCAATCAAATCCCATCTCACAAACAACTCTTCGAATCTTGGAAAAATCATTCATACTAGACTTTTGGAAAATCCTTCAAATCAAAATTAAAAAATCATCTTGTTTGACTAAGTGTGTGTGGATGAATCCTTCTTCATACACTTAGTTAAATTATCATCCTTGTGGACAAGTTTATCCCTAGATAACATCCAACATCTTGGGGTTTATGAGTTCATTATCCAAAATCAAAATCAAACTCCAAAACAAAATCCAAATCAAATCCAAAGTCAACAAATCCAAAAGTCTTAAAGTCTAATATCCCTCCAAGGTTTCTTAAGAGTTCAATCATTCACATCATCCATCTTTCATTTATCTCGTCACCATCATTTGATCCTTAACATCTTAGATTTTATTTTTTGTTCCTAAAGTTTATACCAACCTAAGGGGTTAGAGGTTCACCTCCCATATTCTTGAAATTTGATCCTTATTTTATTGTCCAAACTAGATCTCAACACAAGAAAAACATGGAAGCAAACAAAGAAACATTCACTTCAAGTGACTTGAGTCAAACTACACTTGAAATCAACCCCATCAGATCTAACAATCCACCACTTGACCTTCCTCAACTACCACAAGATCTTCAAGAGGGATGTTTCCAAGTGGAGGATTTCACCAACAATGTCCTAGGAATGACTCAAGACGAAATCATGGAAATAGTCCAAAATCTTGATAACCACAATATTGTCAATACAATGATGAGACTTAATCCTTCTCAATACATGTTAGCATTAGCAAAGGAAGGGACTAAGCTACCTTATGATTATTATGTGAGAACTATTGTGGAAAAACCTCTTGGGAATATGCCACCTTCCTTCCAAAACATCATCCAACCCATCCCACAACCAACATCATCTCATGCTCCAAGTCAACCTATGGTTACCAAGGGAAGTTCATTGCTTCATGCTTTTCAAACATATCCCCTTATGAATAACCAAGACTTAGATGCAAACACCATCTTGGGTCTACCAAATATCTTTCCTCAAGATCCAAAGCATCCATACATCCCACTCATCTTTCATGACTCCAATAATCCATCCACCTTCACCGCATCCCCGAAATATTCTCTTGACACATAAGTCTCTCTCCCCATGACCTCACAAGGAAAAGTGGGTCTATTTGGACAAGGGGGAACCTTTGTTCCCTTGTCATCACTTTCTTAAGGAAACACACCACCCATCTTCCCACAATTTCCCCCTCTACCATCAACATCTACACCAATCCTCAGTTTAGGGAAACCCGCATTACCAATTGTCAATCAAACAAATCAAAACAATCCTCCAATTGTGAATCAAATCAACATACCAAATCCTCCCAGCATGCCATTGAAATTTCAACACCAGGTGGCACCAATCCAAACAACACAATCAATCACTACACCATCTATAACACCTCAAAATGTGGTCTCCCAAGGACCTAGCATATCAACCGCACCATTCACCACACAACCCCTTATCATCACTCAAATGACACCTCAATAACTGCCTCAAAAAAATATCATCACAACATTTTACACCATTATGAATTAGCCACCTCCACCACCAAATCCAAACATGGAAAATCAATACAAAATCACACTGCAAGCTACCCAACAAGCCTATCAAAAAGCATTTTAGCAATTTCAAGCTCAACAAGCCACGCAGGCTAAGCAACAAGCCACTCAACAAGCACAGGAACAACAAGCCACACAACAAGCACAACAATTTTCCCAAGCACAAGCTCAAGCTTTATTGCAACAACAACAAGCAACACAAGCTGCACAAGCTTCCCAAGATGCACAAGACTCCCAACTAGCCCAAGCTCAGGAACAAGCTCAATATCAAGTGCAACAAGCTCAAGTGCAAGCCTTGTTACAACAACAACCTTCTCAACAAGCTTTACAAAAAAACCAACAAGTATTGTTGGAAAAACAATAGCAAGACCAACAACAAGTGTTGTTGGCATAAAAACAATTGTAGGCATACCAACAAGCGCTGATGGCACAACAAAACTTACAACAACCTCCCAAAAACACACAAAACAGCCCACCCATCACTCAAACAATCAAACCACCCCAAAACACATTCATCCCACCACCTGATCTGCAAAATGATATATTTGCACAAATCAAATTACTCTCACAACAAGTGCTAGACCTACAATCTAGAAAAACAACAAAAACACAAGGTAATTTGTGCCCCTATCCATTTGACAAAAGCATTCTGATGGTTCCATTCCCATAAGGGTTCAACATACCAAAATTTGACAAATACTGTGGAACCAGAAATCTTGAGGATCACATCAAGGAATTCCATGTACATTGCATGGAGGTTTCCTATGATGAATCTTATCTAATTTGACTCTTCCCTCAAATTTTGACTAGACCAGCCATGGAATGTTTCTCTCGTCTTCTTCCCGAAATCAAAAAGTTCCAAGAAATTATGGACTTGTTCATACAGAACTATTCATTCAACATAGGCATGGATGTGATTCTAGAAGAAATATCTACTCTAAAACAAGCCAAGTGGGGAAAATTTTCATCCTTCTTACAACGATGGAAATCCAAGGCCAATAGGAGTAAGTGGGATATGCCAGAAGAACAAAAAATTGGTACCATCATCACCAATCTCAAAGGGACCTTTTCCTTCCATCTAAAAATGCAATGCATCACAACATATGACCAGTTGATCCCCAAGGCACTCAACATCAAAAGATCCCTTATTGCACAAGGGAGAAAACCAACTTATCAAGAAAACCATCCATCAACTAGTTACAACAAGAATGTTACTAACAATGGTGTGGTTGACGCCAAAGTTATAATTAGTGCCCCAAGACAAAACACACAATCATATCAACAACTACAAGTCAACAAATAAAACAATACACAAGCCAACACATCATCACAACAACCCAACAATCAAGTGGTCAATAACCTGAATAATCAAGGGGGGCCACCTACAAGGAACAAATATCCCCTTAAACGAAAATACATGCCACTTGGGGAACCAATTGAGTCTGTCCTGCAATAGTTGGTACAAGAAAAACTCATCAAGATCCCTATTTATGACAATTATCAAGAGCCTCAAGTTAAACCACCATGGTATAATGAGAAAAATCTCTATGATTTTCACAAAATTAAGGGACACACAATGGCCAGTTGCATGTGACTTAAAAACCTAAGTCAAGACCTCATTGATGACAAAAACCATAACCATTGAATAACCTACAGGAAATCAAGATCTCAAAATATACACGAATCTAATGTTGGATCACAATAAGCGAAATAACAATGGTAAGGTGAAGTATAATAATGTGAACCATGTTTATGACTATGTTGTTGCATCCTTAGATGAGTGGGTCACCATTGTTAACACCAAAGGATCCAAAGCCGACTGTGGAGTCACCACACGTGGTGGAAAAATTACTATTTCATGAAAATCCCAACCACCAAAGGCATCCGCCACCAATCCAAAGTCAGTACCTAGTGGTTATAATATCATAGATCAATTGAAAAAGATCCTTGTCTAGATCTCCATCATGGAGTTACTGAAAATATTTTTGGTGTAATTAATTATTTAATTACACTTTGCATAAGTTTACTTAGGCATATTTAACTCTAAGTTATAGGTTTTATCCTTATCTTGTTGAGCTATCTTGTTGCTCAAGATAAGATTAGGTTTATGCATCTTTTCTTTTATAAAGCAAATTATCTCTTGTAATATTTTGTATTTATATATCAATTTGCACATCTTTTGCAAATCTCTACTTTTCATTTTTCTCTTCTGTGGAAGGTGATTTTTCTGGTTTGCAATCAGATCTTGGTTTCTAACATGGTATAAGAGCCTCGATTTGCACCCCTTCTCAGCTTTTTTGGAGGAACACATTGCAGTGCTCGTTCGAGGTCCTTCAAGGGTTTCATTCCTTGAGCATCATTATGCAACATCTTGGATTAGATCAGGGTTTTCCGTTGGAATCAGAGCGAAAAAAGTTAGAAATGACTTTATTTTATTCATTTTGTCCCCATTTGCCAGATTTGTGAGGGTTGTAAGTCAGTGATTTTTTGATAGATCTAAGGGTCGCTGATTTTTGGAGCACTTGGGGCCAAACGGACCTCACTTTGGATTCGCAGCACCCAAAAACCCCTATTTTCATATAAAGTCTATCCGATTTGGACACAGTCATCCGGAGAGGCAAAATCTTCTTGCCCAGGGGGCCATCCAGTTTCCAAGGTAGAGAGTATGAAAAAAATTCAAAAAAAATATCAAAAAAATCAATTTTTGTGTGGATTTTTTCGCCACCCATTTTAAATGGATTGCGCCACCCATTCTCCACCGGTGGAGCGGCGCTCGAGCAGCACCACCCATTTCCTCCACACGGCCGCCGGATCGCCACCGAGATCACTCAGCTCCTGCGGGCTTTAGCACCTACCGCGAGGTCCTATGGGTGACCGATCATCTAGCTTCAGCCCCTACGGGCCCCTTAAGCACCTGCCAGGGTCCTATGGTGACTGAGCACCTAGCGCCAGCCCCCGCCAGTCGCTTAACCCCATGCGGTGGTAATGTGAGTGACCAAGGGCCGCGCCTAGCACCCAGCCCTGGTCACATGGGTGACCAGGGGCTCTGACTCAAGAGCCAAAAAACCAGCCCCCTGGTCCGCCCATGCAACCAGGGGCTCTAATTTTTTAGCCCCTGAGGGCTTGTAGGGGCCAAATCGAACTTTTTTTGAGCAATTTCACGGAAACGCACATAGCTTTCACATATGGCATCATTTTTTTGCAAATAAGATATCGCCGGAAAGATGTTTCCAAGCTCTACGCAATGGTATAGGATTTATTTTTTGGTTTTTCATTTTTGATACCTTTTTCAGCCTCGAAAGTCAGATGTTTCTATTTTCACTCCGAGAAGCATATCTTTTGATTCACTTATCCATTTTTGGATATTTTTGCGGTGTTAGAAAGCTGGTTTCAGCCTCTATGCAGATCTAAGGTCATTTCTAGAAATTTTGTAACTTATTTTGTGCATGCATTCATTTTTGTTTCATGTGCTAGGTTTTTAATTTTTGCCTATGTTTCTATAGTTTTGCATTATCTCATTATGCAATCATTGGGTATTGTAATAATAAACTGATATAAAGTTCCATTAAAGGGGGTTCTTGCATCCATTCTTAGTATTGGTGACAACTCACATGATTTTTTCTGATTTCCTATTGTTTCCCTTAGTGTCTTTCTTGCTTAGCTAGACACATCATTGGTTTGCTTTGATTCACACTTCAGTTGGGATTTTATGGTTCTTGATCTGCATTGGTTCAGATCTTTCTCATTTGAAGGCCATGTTTTTATGGTTAATATTCTAGAATATTGATGGTACTCATCCTATGGGAAGTTTTAGTTTCAGTTTGGCATTGGCTTCGAGAGACACAACTTCCAGATTTGTCATCATTATGGGTCCTTTCATACTTTCATCTATTGTTGCTTACAGATTCTAGGGTTGATCCAGTATGTGAGCTTCCAGTATTCCTTAGCATTGGGTCTATTGTTGCATTTGTGATTTCAATATGGTATTTTGCAAACAGAAGTATCTTTCCTTGCTTGCCAGATTTGGGGTTCCAGTGTTGCTTCATCAGAGTTCTTCTAGTGCTTCTTCACAGCAATTCATCTCTATGAGGGGGGGTTTTTCCCATTGGTTTTTCTCTCTCTTTACATTTTTACATGAGTACCTGATCAGGTCTTGTTGTTGGGACTCATATTTGCATAATAATTTGCTTCTCCCTAAGTTGCACTTATGGGGGGGTGTTGGTGTAATTAATTATTTAATTACACTTTGCATAAGTTTAGTTAGGCATATTTAACTCCTAAGTTATAGGTTTTATCCTTATCTTGTTGAGCTATCTTGTTGCTCAAGATAAGATTAGATTTATGCATCTTTGCTTTTATAAAGAAAATTATCTCTTGTAATATTTTGTACTTTGAATATATCAATTTGCACATCTTTTGCAAATCTCTACTTTTTTGTTTTTCTCTTTTGTGGAAGGTGATTTTTCTAGTTTGCAATCAGATCTTGGTTTCTAACAAATATCACTAGCACATAGGGAAATCCTAGAAAAGGCATTGGATTCATCCACTTTCCCCATGGATCTTGATGTAGACCAATTCCAAGATATGGTTGGACATATCACCACCCCACATCTCCTAATATTTTATGATCAAGACTTCCCAATGCAAACATCTCATAACCACACAATCCATCTTGAAGTATTAGTCCATAAGAATAAATTCAAATGAGTCTTGGTGGATGGAGGTGCAGGGTTAAATATTTGTACTCTCAAGCTAATAAAGAATATGGGATTCTCTAAAGATGTCATTGAAAAAGGTAAGGGCATTACTATCAAGACATATGATGATCAATAATGGGTGACTCAAGGCACCATTCAACTCCCTATTCAAGTAGGGCCAACGATCATGGAAACTACATTCCAAGTCCTTGATCTTGAGCTACCTTACAATATCCTCCTGGGGTACCCATGGATCCATGGGATGCAATTTGTTGCATCCACCTTCCATCAATGTGTCAAGTTTCCTTATCAAAATAAAGAGGTCACAGTCCATGGAGACCTTGAGCCATTCTATTATTGCAAGAATATGGAAGCCAAGTACTACAAGATCCATCAAGTACCAAAGAATGATGAGGGACCCACATCTCCATATATAGACCCATCCACCCTAGCCTCTAATTCTAAGACAAATACACCCTCCATTCCATACATCTTGATATTAAATTCATTATCCAAGATAATGGGTATGGGGACTACAAAATGAAAAAGAGTGCCTTTGTAATAGGAGAGTTTCCTCAATCTCCTCAATCTCATGGGAAACCCCAACCAATTGACATGCCATCTCAAACCTTCAAAGTGGACCCCTCTAGATTCAAAAGATGGGGGGACCTAAGTCAAGAAGTGGTAGATGAAAGGGATATATCAAGCTTATTCTATCAAGATGAAAGGCCCATAGCTGATGTTCCAATGGACAATGACAACAAAGAATTGTAGTTAATGCAAGGATCGGGCTATAAAAAAAATGAAAAGCTTGGGTAAAATGATAACAACTTTCTAGAACCTATCATTCTTGAGAATCATATGAAGAATCTTGACCTTGGATTTACCCCTCTAAAGATAACCATACATGGAAAAGGTTCCTGAGTTAAAAAAGTCAAAACTCCTATTCAGTTACCGGTGTCCACAAGTTAACCTTTAGATAACTTTAGCTTTGATATAACTAATGTGTGTGATGAGGACCCCATCACTAACTTACCCATGTTATTTGAGGAATCCTCTCTTTTCATGATCAGTACCCTATCTTTCAAACCAAGTAACCAAACCAAGGAGCTAAAGCTTGTCTACCCCCAACTCATCGATTATGACCAACGAGGACCATCAATCTTAGACACATTAAAATATGATGAGGCTCTCTCGGAATTCATGGGACAATGGGATACTCTACCATGTGGAGATCATAAAGCTAGGTTTGACATTGGGCTAGAAATACATGCATACTATGGGGAAACGATTGAATCCTTTAGTTGTAAATTTGAAAATTTAAGAGTATTATCTAGGGATTTTGGTGAAAACCATAGTACGGCACTTTCTAACCCAAAAATAGTAAAAACAAAGGACATATCCAATGGTGAAAACCTCTCTGAGGCACCAAAAGATGAGGGATTCAATCTTCCCCTTAGTGATATTCATCAGGAAAAATTAGGAGTGCTAGCAGAAAAGTACAATCCAGTCAATCTAGGAACCAAAGAAACACCACACAACACCTTTTATGTAGAACCATTTTTGACAAAAGAACAAGAACTTCTAGATACATTTCTGAGAGAAAGAAAGGTAAACATTGCATAGACCTATGTTGACATGCCTGGTCTTGATCTAGAGGTTGTGGTTCATCATCTAGTTGTATATCCATAGGTGAAACCAATAAGAAAAAAGCTGAGAAAGATGCATCCATAGATTGCATTACTAGTCAAACTTGAATTACAAAAGCTCCTTGATGTTGGATTTATATGACCAATTAATTATCTAGAATGGGTTTCAAACCTTGTACCTATCTCTAAGTCCACTGGGGACATCCACATCTACACTAACTTTAGGGATCTAAATAAAGAATGTCCTAAGGATGATTTCCCTCTCCCAAATATAGACATGATTATGGATATGATGGCAGGACATGAAATGCTATAATTAATTGATGGGTTTTCAAGGTACAATTAGATCATGATAGCTAAGGCTAATCAACACAAGACAACTTTCACCTACCCATGGGGAACTTACTACTGGAAAATGATTCCATTTTGGTTAAATAACATTAGGGCTACATACCAAAGAGCTATGATGTTAATCAATTAGTACTTGCTCACACCACCAGTCCTTATGCCACCAATTTTGAACAATCCATTGATCCTGTATATATCGTCAACAGCAAGAGCCCTTGGCACTATCTTAGCTCAACATGAAAAAAATGGGAAAGAGAGATTTATTCACTAAATCAGTAGAACCATGGTAGGACATGAGCTAAATTACACATTCATTGAGAAGGCTTGCCTCACAATAGTATTTACTATATGTTGGACCATTAGATAAAACTCATCGCCAAGATAGATCCTCTATAGTATCTACTTTCTAAAGCAATGCTTACAGGGTGAATGACTAAATGGGTCATGATCCTAATAGAACAAGAAATTGAGTATGTAGAAAAAAAGGCCATTAAAGGACAAGTAATTACAAACCAACTAGTAGAGGCACTGATATATTCAAAGAACCCATTGATATCAAAGTTTCCCAATGAGTCAATCTTTAACCTAAGTGCAACAGATCACTAGAAAGTATATTTTGATGGGTCCTACACACAACATGGGTCAGGAGCAGGAGTCTTATTCATCACACCACAAGGGGATTGCATACCGAAGTCATATAAGTTATAGTTTCCTTGCACAACCAACATTGCAAAGTATGAGGCTCTTTTCATAGGACTTAGAATTATAGTACAATGGCAGATTATGGCACTTAAGGTCTATCAGGACTCACAACTTATCATCAATCAGGTCAATAATGAATACCAAATGAAGGATGACAAACTGACCCCATACAAGAAACTAGTGGAAAGCCTCAAAGAATTCTTCAACGACATCATGTTTGAGAAAATAGCAAGGGAAAACAACAAAGTAGTTGATGCTATGGAAATAATTGGTTCACTCCTGGATATCCCACACAACGTCCATAAACATGAATTCCTAGTAGAGTAGCTTCTTGTACCAGTATTTGAGGTACCAAAGTTTGAATTTTTTTGTGAAATTATTAGTCCTGGTGATCCTTGGTACCACGACATATATACCAACTTGAAAATAGGAATCCTCCCTGCTAATATCACCTCGAACCTAGAAAGAAAATTTGTTAAGAAGTCATCCTATTTTGTTATCTTAGGAGACACCCTATACTATAGGAGTATCGAAGGAACCTTGTTGTGATGCCTTAACCTTGAGGAAGCTTTGATTGCTTTTACTTAGGTACATGATGGCATTTGTGGATCACATTTTAGTGGTATGACCTTGGTTAAGAAATTGTTGAGGACTAGGTACTACTAGCCTACGATGGAGAAAGAATCCCATGACTATGTCTAAAGGTGTTTGTAATGTCAACAATATGGGGACGTCATCCATGCACCAACTTAGGAGCTCCAACCAATTATAAAACCTAGGCCCTTTTCACAATGGAGGCTCAATCTCATTAGAAAAATAACACCCACCTCATCCAATGGAAACAAGTTCATTAACATCACCACTGAGTACTTCACAAAGTGGGTGGAAACCATTCTGATGACTACATCATAGGGAAGCAAATTTCCAAGTTCATCCTAAATTACCTCATTTGTCACTATGGTGTCCCACAAGCCCTTATCTCAGATAACGGGACATAATTCAAAAAATAGGATGTTCTAGAACTATGCCAGAAATTCAATATCCAACATCGCTTCTCCACTCCATATTACCCCCAAGGTTATGGCCAAGTTGAGGCTACAAATAAAACCATCTTGAAAATCCTAAAGATAACAGTCAATGAAGTTGGTCGTGACTAGCACTTAAAGCTAAATCTTGCCTTATGGGCTTATCGAACAAGTATCTGCATGCCTATAGGTGTAACCCCTTTCTCCCTAGTCTATAGATCATAAGCCATCCTTTCCATTGAGATCGAGCTCTCATCCTTAAGAATATCATTATAGAATCTCATCACTGATGAAGAATATCGGGTGTAGTAGTTGAACGAGCTAGAACTACTGGATGACCGACGCATGGATTCCTTCAACCACTTGCAGGTATATTGGAACCATCTCAAGGAAAGCTACAACAAGAAGATTAAGAGTCATATCTTTCAAGTCTTAGAGCTCATATTGAAGGAGAATCAAAAGAATGTACTAAATCCAGACAACAAGGGCAAGTTTGAACCCAATTGGTTGGGACCCTTCATCATTACAACAAGCTACAAATCAGGAGCATATCAGCTATGTACACCTGAAGGGGAACCTCTGAAGGATCCTATCAATAGCTCCCATCTCAAAAAAATTATGCCTAAACTTACAAGGTGTAAATCCAAAAAATCCAAAAAAAATCAAAAATATAATACAAAAAAATAAAAATAAAAAATCATTACAGGGATTGAAAACAGTAAAGAAAAAAATTGTTCTCTAGTGAAAACCACTTCGATGGTGCTTTAGGAAAGTACCTTGGTGAAAACTTGGAAAATAGGTGCCTTGTGTAAATAAGCACTTTCCATCCACCATGATCTATACAGCTTATTCTGCATCATTCATCCATCGCATTCCATATCCCCATCCATCACCCATATGTGTTTGCATCATAGCTTGATAATGTGTTTGTATCATGATCCCTCCTTGTACTACTTGGCACATTCCTAAGGTCAGTTTGTCCTACCTATATCAAAGTAGTCTATCGCACCACATTGGTGGCATGTTTTTACATTGGATTGAATTCGTTTATATTCTTGAAATATTCCTTAAAATTAGAAAATCCAAAAACATTCAAAAAATCAGAAAATCCAAAAACATCATAAAATTAAAAACCCAAAAACATCCAAAACATGTCAAAAATCCAAAAACAGGTCAAAAAGTCAGAAAAAGTCAAAAATAGAGTTGTTGTGTTGAACTACGAGTCTCTGAGCTTGAACGTAGGCAAGTCCATCATTGATGTACCCCTAAAAAACCCTAGGTTAGTCCTTTAGGAATCTGTCATAATAAACTGGCAATCCATTTGTTCATTTCTCATCAATAAATGAGTCTGTGTCAATCAAACCACATGGTCTTTATGTGTATAATGTAGGCAGGGCTAATCTTTGATCAGCCCCTGAGGCCCCTAGGATAGGTCCTTAGGTTAGGTTCTTGGTCAAAATCTCAAAAAACACCAAAAACATTGAAAATTTTAAAAATCAAAACATTTGTAAAACATCTTGAAAATACAAAAAACATCCTCAAAACATTTCAAAAAACATCAAAAACATTCAAAAAACCCAAAATCATCCATCTCGTCTCACTTGCACCTGCAATAAACATTCGCTCATAATAAATGATTGAGATCTCCCAACCTTTGGTAAAACAATCAAAAGCAAGTTTAGCAAATTGAAAGTGAAAACTCAAAACATCAAGGTCTCAAGTATAGGTCAGTAGGTAAACAAGTTGGTAAACTCTTGATATTAATATCCCATCATCCAGTTAAGTCCCAAAATCATCTGATAGCATCATGTCCTAGGATTCATCCTTCCTACAATAGACATCAACATCAGGCATCACCGTAGTTTAGTCTTGGCGAGAGGTATGAAGAACATTAGCTTGTTGTTTACTTGATCTTTGTCTTGTTGATTTATCTTATTGTCCTCATCCCAATGACCTCTCAATGATGTCTAATCAAAAATATTTAGAGAGAAAGGAATGGGTAATTGATCATTATCTTTTTTCTGCTATGCTTGTTGGATGTTCTTGTAATATAACCTTGGTCACACTTTGTTTGGTTTGTAGGGAGGGTGTTTTGGATGTCTTGTTGACTATTACCTGGGAAGGTTTTTTCTTTCTATGTTTTGGTCCGAAATGTTTAAAATATTTAAACTGCATCCTAAATAGGGTTTGGCATGTCAGGTATGAATGAGGATACTCCTATCTGATTGTCAAGTCAAATTCCATCGCACTAGGTACAACGCCATCCTAGTTCTTTATACATTGATGCATCATACCTATGTGTGTTATCAAAAATAAGGCAATTAAGCTCTTTATGTCCCCAAACTCTGATAATCAATTATCATCATTATCATCATGTTTCTACATCATCATCATTATCATATTTTGAAGTCAAGGGTTGATTTCTCTTTCCTCTATCTTTTCCATATACTAATACTAACAAGGTATCATGACATTTAGAAATAAAAAAATATATATATGCATCCATCCTACATCCACAAACCATCAACATATTATGCATATCATCATAATAGAAAACATCAATCATCTCATATACATTGCATTTCCATCCCTCATAATATAGATTGGTTATTCTAAGCATCTCATAAACCATACATTTGCATAAAACATCCATTGCATAATCATATATAATGTTGTATCATCCATACATACATCGCACATGGAAAAGATACTGAAAAGGAAATTGAACATATCATTACATTACATAAATACATTTGCATCCATCACATATAAAGTGCATCCACATAGATCCATCATGCATCAATAATATCAAATCATATCATAAAGCATAAAGCATCATAATATAAGCATTACATAGCATATGCATCCATCACATAGAATAAAATAACCATCACATCATATAAACGCATCGCAAGTCACCTCATATATATATATATCAAAAAAGTTGAATGTCATGATACATCAAAATCAGATATATAGTATCATCATCGAATATACAAGAGGCTAGTCAAAAAACTCAACTAATGAATGTATACACATCATAAATCAGGTTGTACAAAAAAGTGTGTCCAAGTGTACTATCAATATCCCGAGCTGCCCTTGCTCTATCTATCTTTGTGATGGTTGCCTCAACTCTGATGGTGAGACCCTAAAGGTATCCTTGATGTACCTGTGTGAGGGGTCCTGATAAGAGAAATTTGGCTAAGATGGGAGAAATTTGACTCTTGCCACTCCTATACCATAGCTCTGTAGTACACTACCTTGTAATATGAGGCATCCTACATCACTTAGCCATACATCTCACCCGGGACTGTGGCCTATCCCTGAATCTATTGTATTGTAGCCTCTAGCTACTACCTCTACCCTATCTCTAGTGCTAAGGCCATGTTTGAATCCCGCCACATTTGGCACTCCTTCGCCACCTCTTGTAGTGCTTGGTCTCTCTCCTAGACCAGTTTCTAAATCTAGGCATGTGCCTCCTGAAGCTTCCTTGTCAAAACCTAAATTTGCGCCTGTAGTGCTGCTATCTGTCTATCCCTAGGATTGAGACCTCATGGTCATCGTAGGGGTGGCATGTGCTAATATGGCTACTAATGGGGCTAGACCAGTGGCCTCTATCCAATAGGTGGCACCAATGATGGTATTTTTTCATCATGATCTCCACCCCGTCTTGTCTGTCATGCGGTTGATCTTCTAGCTACTATGGAACTTGTCCAATCCTAGGTCCTCTAACCCATCCTCTCGCCATGGCTAGCATAGCTAGTAAGGTCAATGGAATAGGGGCATGAGCCCACCAATATGCATCATAAACTTGGGTGGTTCCTACATCTGCAAGACCGTCAAAGTATACCCATGACACCATGACCAACTATCTAAAGTCGATCACCTACTGAGGTGGGATCCTCTGTCCCCATGCTGCCTCTTTGGTCATGCAAGAAAAACTAGCTCTCTACGTATCATCAGGTGCATCTTGCACCTCCCCAAACTATCAAGCAACCTTATCTGGGAGGTACCACTCAACCATAAAATGCTCTCTCCCTTGCATATACTAAGACTATCAATAGTAAAAGAGATGATCAACATCATCATGCCATCTAGGAAAGTGGAGCCAAGGCCTCCACCAAAAAACTGTCATCTCATCTAGAACCTGCCTCCAGTGCAAGATGCCTATAATACCTATGAAGTGAAGGGTGGTCATCCCCCCATATTTGTATGTTGCAGGATCATCGTGATTAGTCTATACATCTACTATCTACAAACTCAAAACAGCAATGTGCTCATCGGCCCACATGTGAAGGAGGGTAACACCCACTCCAATGATGTGAGCCTTGTTGTATACAACTTGGTGCATATCATGGTATAAAGATGTCAGGATGACTGCCCCCAGGTGTAGATGGTCATGTCCTCCATCATTTGAGACCAAACAATCCCCCATCCAATGTTGCATCCTTTGGCTCACCAGTCAAGAACAAGGACTCCTGAGATCAGTGCACTAAAAAACAAAGTCAAATCAAAGGCAATCCCCTCATATCAATGAAGGTCTATCTGTCTGTTGTCCACCTCATATGAATCAACATTGAACAACTAGAAAATGGCATCATCGTTGGCCTCAACATCATAAATAATATGCTCCCCATGAATAGGGATCCTCAATATCTTCCATACATTCTCTAAGGTGATGGTGGCCTCACTAGTCAGTAAGTGGAACAAAGAGGTCTCGCTCTGCCATCTCTCAACCAATGTTGTCATCATTGCGAGGTACGTTCGCACCTCGAGCATTTAAACGATATGGCTAAATCTAATCATGCCAAGGAAAAACAAGGCTTGGTCCAACAAATGTCTCACTCTACACAAAAATTGGCTCATGTGCTCCTTTGAATGGATCACTGGTAGGACCACCTGCAACCAAAACGTGCATGACATCAAAAATTTGCTAAACAAATGCCTTTTCAAAATTAAAAAATCCTTCAAAAATCAAAAGCAAGTTGGCATGGCAAAGGCAGTGTAGCATTTACAAAAGTGACACTTTGCATCTTACAAATGTTTTGCTATAATCAAATGTGACGCTATCCCCCAAAGGCGAGTCGGCATTTCCGAGCAATGCCAAAATCTAGGGCCACATGACGCCATATTGAAAAGGTGAGTCGGCATTCTTTATGCGACTCTAGAACCATCTAATGCCACATGAGGCTCTAGTGAAAACGTGGGTTGACATCTACAAAAGCGATGACGCCTGTGACAAAAGTGATGCCCTAGAGGACTGCTTTTGGTCAACCTAAAAGACCCCTAATAAATGCACTAAAAACATGGAAAATGAGAAAAGTCTCAGAAGGCATACCTAGGGTCCTGCGTCATGAGGCTGTTGGAACTTGCGAACCCAATTCATCTGTGTCTAGGAAGCATGCAAGCAGCCATTCCATCAACACCTCAAAGAAAAATTGTCAAAATCTCTATAGGTCAAGTGAACAAATTATTTGAAAATGACCCTCTTAACCCCTTTTATGCAAAATGTTTTAGGGTTTTTTGGCTATTTTTTAGGGTTTTTAAACCCATTTAATCTATTTTTACCCGAACAAAGCCCATTTTGATCCATTTTTTGTCATCGTAAGCTTAATTTCGCATCCTATGGGCTATTTTCCACTCCTGAATCATTGTTGAAACATTTTCACGAGCTCGACCAAATTTTGTAATTTTTGCCCGATCTCTCGAGGGGGTAGTATAGCAACGTGATTCCTTCTGCTGGGGCAATAGTGAGCCATCCGAAAAAATCATAAATTTTTTGAATTTTGATCATGGCAGTGTTAATTTTTGAACCAACGCAGCAAGTGCTTCACTTGAAAGAGGGGAAAAATGTAGACACCAAAAAAGTCCTAATTGATACTGGATATATGATTCTGATCAACTAACATCGTTTCTTCTAAAATCATCTCAAACTAATCAATTAATTGAATAATCAACATTATTTAATTAAATTCAGGAAATTCAACTATTAATCAAATAATTAAATTTATTGGATTAATTCACCCTTCTCCTAACTAACTATTCATCTTATTTAATTAAATCAAATTAGTTAATTAAATCCTTTATTAATATTCTCATTTGATTAAAAATTAATCAAATCAAATGGAAATCTCCTAATTCACTACAATTAATTAATTCTAGATTAATTAATCATAAATCAGCTTTCTAATCATCATTATCAATTCCTCTAGCTTTTAACTCCTCAAAAGTTAAATAAACTATGGTCAGCTAAGCAAGTTGCACATAAAATCAATTTCTTCTAATTATCTAATTACCTCAATTATCCTCACAAAGATATATTCTGAGGAATATTCCTTTCAACCACCTCTCACTCAATTTCCCTCCAAAGGTTTTCAAAAACCTTTCACATCTACAATAAATTCTCTTACAACCTTTCAAATCTTCTTACATCCTCTCAAATCTCATTCAATTCCTCTTACATCATTTTCAAATTCTCAACCATCAACATTTACTTCTCTTCCATCCTCCTCCACTCACACATTTCCAAAAATGTGCTCCAACTTCCTCCAATGAAATTGTGACACTTGGCACATTCTCATTTGCTCTCATTTTATACCACATTCACTAATTTCATCCATTCTTCAAGCCTTGGCTTCTATAAATGGAGGCATCCTTTTCATTATATGGACCCACAACTTCATGCATTTCCATTATAGTCAACTTGAGTCCATAGCTTTTCATCATTTTCAAGTATTGTAGCTAGATGATAGTCAATTTCACTCTTGGATCATCAAAAAATTACCAAGCTTATCAAAGGGATTGGGAAAGGAATTATTTCCACATCAAAGGAGCACCACTCCCCCTATGGGATGGAGGTTTAGCTAGTTCAATTTGATTTACATGTTATCTTTCATTAGATTTTTTTATTATTTTCATGTTTTCTCTTGAATTTGGCTAAAGAATCTCATAGGGAACATTAGATTTTCTTTTCTAATATGTTTGACTCTTGTTTGATGATCTCTTGTTAGTTTGTGCAGGTTTGTTGTTCATAATAACCCTTCTTTCTTTATAGGAATTCCCAAACTGCACAGATAACTTCCGATTGTGACCCACCAAACTTTCCATTAAAGGCGCCAGCCCACCTTCAACGCAAATGTACCAAACCAGTGGGTCCTTGTGAAATTCCCCACAAATTTTTAGGGTTCGTTCTCACCCTATCGCCACCCATGTTGCCACTCTGCACACTCAAAAACTAGTAAACCTGTGAAAGCAAAGGGTTAGATTTTTTACAAAGTAAGAGGTCACCCAAATACTAATATTTTTAAGCCAAACAAGACTACCTTGGGAAATCAAGACCGTGTACAAGACACACAATTGAAGAGTTAAATCCAAAAATACAATCTTTGTGATCTCATTAATGAAAATCTTTAAACACTTGTGGCTAGGTATGCAAGAAATGGTGGAAATAGAAGGTTTTCCTTCCACGTTGCTTTTGCACAAGTACCAACAAAAGTTGGCCATAGGGCCAAATTTAGATAAAACTATAGTCCTACCTTTCAATAATAGAATCATTTTAGCTAAAATGATAGGACCAATCAAAAGCTTCACCTCATAATTATTTGTCACATCAATTGAATTCAAAAATCTGCAAGGATATACGAGTGTTGAGATAAAACCCCAAAAAGAGATTACATAAGGTTAGACCCAGTGTGGCTGTAAACTCAAATTACTCCCCATTACTCCTCATAATTACCTTTTTAAAATCGATCTCCACCCCATTATTCAAATTTTTCCACTTGTTTGACACCTCAGTAGTCAACTCCATCCACAAAGCCCAATAGACAAGAATGTGGACCCCCCAAAAGATGATAGTAATTGCATAGTTATCATCATGGAGAATACATGTGCCTTGCTCAAGGATTAAACCTTGTATATCCAATAGTAGGTTCCCCATATTTCACTAGCACTTAGATACTTTCCAATGGGTGCCAAGATTAGCCAAAGCATCAGCAACTTGATTACCCTCCTCGAAAATGTGGGTAGCAATCTTCAAATTTAGCTTAGGCACTAAATGTTTTATATCTAATAAGATGTCTTTAGTACTCCATCCCAGTAATCCACCCAGATTAACAACATCAATCATAGACTTAGAATATCCTTCAATATGCAGGTTATCAATCCCCATAGTGACAGTTAATTGGATGCCCTTTAGCAGCGCCCTTGCTTCCACAGTCATGGAGGATTGAATCCCAATCCCCCTGAGTAACCAACCAAAAATTTACCCTTGCAGTATCTAATTATACCTCCTATGCTTTCCCTACCCGGGTTTCCTTTGGTAGCTCCATCAAAATTGAGGTTATGCCATCCACGATCAGGGGGTTTCCAGACAATGTCCTATCGAGCCTGGGATCTAGAGTTGTCATAGGAATTGGCATCAAGATTTTGATGCCAAGCTTTAGTCATTTTTATTTCCCACTCAATAGGGGCTTTGTTCGAGATTTTCCCATTCAAAATTGATATGTTTTCCAAAATTAGCCTTGACCCTATACCAAAAACCTCCTTTGGGCTCATCTCAATATTCTTGAATATCCCATTGTTCCTCTCTTTCCATAAGCACCAACAGATAATGAGGGGGGCCTGGTTCCAAATCTCACATGGTAAGGGGTGAAGGAAAGTCCCAAACCAGCCCAAGATAAAGAATTTAATATCCTTGCTCATAGTACATTGAGTGCTAAAGCACTCCAAAGCCAACTCCTACATACTAACAGCAAACGGGTACTGCAGAAGTAAGTGATCCACAGATTCTTCATTGCACTTGCATAACAATAACCTATTAGGGATCTGGAATCCCCTTTTCCTCAAATTATCCTCAATAAGAATTATATTATGGTAAGTTTTCCACTAGAAAATGTTTATTTTTGAGATCATGTGTCTGTTCCAAACCTACTTCCAGGGTCTAAGAACCACACCCTAGTTCGATAGCATACTGTAAGTCATTTTAATAAAAAGATCACCCTACTTATCATGAGTCTAGGAGAAATCATACTTCATGTTGGTTAATCATAATCTAGTAAGGGAGAGCAGGTCCTACAAAGACTTGGCCAGAAGACACAACTCAGGAGACAAAGGGCAGCAAAGGATCAGGTCTTTCCACCTCCTAGCCCCCAGCTGGCCAAGAAGGTAATCTCAAATGTAAAAGTTGAAGAAGAGTTGTGTCGACCACATAAGGTTCCTAAAGTCAGAGTGTGCTAGAGGGGTGTCTCATAACCAAGGGTCTTCCCAAAATTGGATAATGTTACCATTTCCAATCTTCCATCCCAACACTATCCTAAGTAGCCCCTGCAATTTTCAAATGTTCTTCCAAGCCAAGGAACCCGAAGGATGATCATAGGAGAGGCAATTAATCAAAGGTATATTATGAAGATACTTAGTGTTTACAATCTTGCACCAATCCTTTTAATTCCTTAGCTGATCCCAACCCACCTTGGCAATCAAAGCCTTATTGGTGCAAAGGATATTCCTGATCCCACAACCACCACAAGGTTTAGGTTTACCGACTTTGTCCCATTTAACTAGTGCAAAAAAATTCTTTTCCTCGATCCCCGACAATAGGAAATTCCTTTGAATTTTTTCAAACTTCTCAGCAATATATTTGGGGATCTTGAAAATGGAGAGGAAGTAAACAGGGATCCCTTAGAGAGCTACAAATAGAAGCTATAGTTTTCCAGCATGACTGGGGATGGAACCTTTCTAGCCTGCCAAATTCCTTTGGATCCTTTCAAGAACCAAGTTTGAGAAGGCAAGAGTAACTTCCTTAATAGTAAGGGGTAGACCAAGATACACCGAAAGGAGAGAGCCACTCATACAACCCAAAACAATAGTCACCCAAGTTTGAAGAGTAGGAGTGTTGTTGAAGAAGTAAATCATGCTTTTATTATAGTTAATACATTGACCAAAGCAAGTAGCATAGTTATTGAGACAAATTTTATATTTCCTAGCTTCAATCACTGAGGCTTTCCCAAAAAGAAAGGTATCATCCACAAATTGTTGGATAACAGTAGGCTCCAAAGAAGATGTGGCATTAACACCCTTAATTAAATAGCAGATTAGATATGTTCCTACTCAAGACATCTGCAACCATGATAAATAAATAGGGTGAGAGGGGATCCCCCTATCTGATGCCTATCCCAGCATTAAAGAACCAAAAGGATCCCCATTAACAAAAATAGAGTACTTCACTGTGGTAATGCATTCCATCAAAAGGTTGACCACATGTTGGTCAAAACCAAACTTAGCTAGGACTTTAGGGATAAAGTCCCATAACACCTTATCATATGCTTTTAAAATATCCAATTTGAGCGCCATACTGGCATTATTTCATTTTTTCCATTAAGTGGAGCAATTCATAAGTAGTTATAGTAGCATCCAAAATATGATGACCAAGAACAAATCCTTTTTGTGTAGGGTTGATAATTTTGTCAAGAAGGGGTTTTAGATGATTCATCAAGATTTTAGAGACGATTTTATAAAAATTATTTCATAGGTTGATGGGCCTAAAATCATTCATTAACTAAGGGTCAACAACCTTGGGAATCAAGGTGATAAAATTTTGGTTCAGTTGTTTGAGAAGCTTATCTAATTTGAAGAGATCTTTAGCGGCCAAGACAAGGTCCCCACTAACAATCTCCTATAAGATTTGAAAGAAGGTCAGGGGGAAACCATTTGGGCCAGGTGCCTTATAGGGCCCCATGCTGAAAGTTTTCATATAGACTTCCTCAAGAGTGACAGCATTGAGGATGTTAAGGATCATCCTGGGTAATGGTGGTTGGGAGAGGGTCCAACAATAGATTATCCATAATCGGATTGGGAGGTTCAACAGGGGCTAAATAAGCCTTCTAAAAATATTTCACCGCCAAAAGACTGATATGGGTAAGCGTATTAACCATAGCCCCTTGCTCATTTTGTAACTTAGTTATCTGATTCCTTTTCTTGTGTTTTAGAGTAGAAACATGAAAAAAGGAGGTATTTTTGTCCCTTTTATTGCAACCATTGAACTCTAGATTTCTATTTCTAGAAAATTTCCTCTTTCCTTAAAATTTGTTCCCACTCCCTACGACTCTCTCTTTCCTAATTGTAGGTTGGAATGTTGATATCCCCTTCTTCCATCTTTTTTTGGATGGTCTTCAACTTGTCCCCAAGAGCTCTTTTTTTCTAAAAGACATCCCCAAAAACTCTGTTGTTCCAACCTTTCACCATGCATTTGATATACTTAAGTTTATAAAAGATCATGAACATGGGGGAGCCATGTATAGGAATGTTCCATCATTCAACAACTTTATTCTTAAAATCAGGATGAGAGTTCCACATTATCTCAAACCAGAAAGGGAAAGGTTTGACAGCAAAATAGTCATTCATTACTAGTAGCAGAGGGTTATGGTTAGAAACAGTCCTGGGCAAGACAAGGAGATTAGAACTAAGCAGGGTCATCCAGTTGTTGGAATAAAGGAATCTATCCAATTTTACTTGAATCAGTCCCTCCCCAACATGCTTGTTGGTTTAGGTAAAGGATTGACCCAACAAGTCAAAGTCAATCAGGCCATTAGTACTAAGAAATTCACCAGATTAGCCATGATATCAAAATAATCCACCAGACCACCACTTTTCTCCAAAGGATATAAGGGGGGGTTGAAGTCCCTCACCACCAACTAGTGAGACCCCCTATTATTATTTAACCAAACAAAGAGATCTTTCCAAAGGGCATTCCTTGCATTCCTCTAGTTAGGGGAATAGACATTAATAAGTGACCAAGACCCACCCATGTATGAAAATAGGACTCCCACACTACTTCGACAGTGAAATAATTCAGAGCCATTGATCCTATTGGGGTTCCATAACACAGCAAGCCCACCAGACGCCCCCTCTACATCACTATAAGAGTAAAGGGCACCCAACCATATATACTTAGCAATATTATCAAAGTTAGCTTTCTTCATTTTGGTTTCCTGCAACAGTAAAACATCAATCTTATGTTCTAAAACATAGTTCTTTAGTGCATGCTATTTATGAGAGTTATTTATCCCTCACACATTCCAGGACAAGACCTTCATTTTTTACCCTTCTTTTAGGACACTTCCAATGTCCTTTGTTTACCAATGGCTATCTCTTTCACTATCTCCCTCTACCTAGTTTGTCGTTGGCTGGGCCTTCTTGATTTAGAGTCACCACCCATATCCACTTCTTTTGTTTCCTTTTTTTCTTTGGGGTTGACCAGAACTCTTCTTCCAAAGTTTTCTATTGGGTCAAACCCGCCGAGTTCATAATAACTGTCACATCCTTAACTTTAGCAACCTCTTCCTCCATAATTTCTCCTTATTCACCTATGGTCACACTAGGCCTAGTAGAAAGGTTTAACCCAACTTCCTTCAGGGAGTCACCAAAATCTGCATCCCCCCAAAGAGCCTAGCCAGGGGAGGTAGTACCAAACTCCAAATCCCCACCACCGAGAAAACTCTACGAAAAAATAGGTACAGCAAGAACCAGAGCCAAGTCCATATAGGAGGCATCCTCCCCAATAGAATGACCCCCAGAGTTAACTGAGGGGTCATCCAAAAAGGGAAAGTCAGACTTGGTTGGGGAGTCAACAATATTCAAAATGTCTTTCAAAGGGGTACTGGTCTTCAGCAGCAGACTCACCAAGGTTAGGCACACGATTAATAGAATATTTGTAGTCTCAGATAAGGTGGCCAGGTTTAGCACACTTCTAACAATAAACCACAAAATTCTCATAACAAACTAGTTGGATTCAAGTACCAAACTTAGAGCATAGCTTCACAAAGGTATGAAGAATCTTATGCACATCAATATTTACACAAAAACAGGCAAGAACTAACCTGGATTTGGTCCAGGTAATGGAGTCTAAAGTAATAAACTAGCCCAAGGAATCCCCAATGCATTTTAAAATGGATTCATCCTAGTATTCCAGTGGAAAACTAGGTTGGTGGACCCAAATCGGCGTTGATTTATTAAGATCCACAACAAGGTCAAAACCCAGCTTCCAACGACATAAGGCCAAATTGTGCTTCCCATACACCCAAGGCCCAGAAGAGAGGACCGTGATCAAATCATCTTAAGTTGTGAATTTGAAAAGGAAAATCCCACCCATCATAGCACAAATTTCCACACTTCCTTTGAGGCACCATTTAGTAGCAACCCATCTCTGGACCATATCCACAGGAGGTCAGAAGGAGAGGAAAAGACCCATCACTACATTTTCCATTGAGGAAATAATCCTATCACTGACTGAATTAGGGATAGCTAAGTCAGTGCCCATGAAAATGACTACTTCTTCAGGGTGAGGAAAAGGGCCCTTAGTACTCTAACTACCATTAGTCAGCACATCCTTCCAACCTTTAACCTTTGGAAGGACCGCAACTGTCGGCACTTCCACACCAGATAGAACCAAAATCACGGGAACCTTCGAACCAGACAAGCCAAGAGTGACTTCTGAGGGACATGAGCCCGCATATGACAAGGCGATGCTCGAGTCAAGAGGGGAAGGGGGGACCATGGGGTACCCCCAAAAAATCCACCATGCACGCAAGTTGTTCAAACGTAGACAAAGGAGAGAGAAGCAGGAAAAATTAGCATATGTCTAAAGATCTTTTTTGTTATTTTATTTGACAAATTATAATTTTAAAGTGTCTCCTAGATAAAGAATAGAAATATTTTATTGTTTATCAAAATATATGATAGAATTTTCAAGCACATGTTCAATCTTATCAAAGACAAAAAGAGTCTCCTAAACTTGAATATTCTGAGAATTATAAGGAATAAAAAAAGGGTTCTAGAAAAAAATAATGGAGTTACTTGGCACCAAAGTAACATGGTGGACATTAGCAATTGAAACACATATATCTAAAAACTCCCTAGAAAGTGGAAGAATTGGTGTTATATGATCTTGATTCTCATTTTAAAATTTAGCACCCTATAGTTTACCATGACTTATTTGATATTACATTATTTCATCATTCATCTAATTTAGTGTCATTTATTCCTAGTTTTCAACTTGATCATCCTAAAATATAGTCTGTACTTTTTTTATAATAACAAACTAATTTTTATTTTGAGTACCATCTTTAGCTCCTCTAGGATTTGGAGGAGGTTGAGCTTTACCTTTCCTATAGGCTTTGGTAAAGCTATTGACATCAAAAGGACCAACAATAGACCCTATTTTTTTGTATTGAGGAAATGCATTACAAAGAATAAAGAGCAGTTAAAAAACTGCAATAAGAGACTGTACCCAAAGACCCTTGATTATCTTGTTGAACTTTTTGTTTTTTTTTTTTTGTTCTCTTGTGCAATTTCTCATAAGAATCATATGATTTAAGATGGGCATAGTCCCAAAATAGATTCCCTACATATGAAAGGAATGGCTTCATAAACCAAGTTTTGATGCCAAACAAAATACCCCA
The DNA here is from genome assembly GCA_007258455.2 of Sequoia sempervirens. Lineage (NCBI taxonomy): Eukaryota > Viridiplantae > Streptophyta > Pinopsida > Cupressales > Cupressaceae > Sequoia > Sequoia sempervirens. The sequence goes on from VDFB02270651.1 coordinate 761,024,465, forward strand.
CCTAAATATTAAGAACTTCTAGTAGGAATATGTAAGGTATACAAATAGGAACTCAATGAGTCGCCCAAAACTTTCAAGCATTCATTTTTCTAAAAGAATTAAAAGGAAAACACATAAAAAATCTAAATGAAAATCTTGGAAAGGAGCTCTACTATTTGGATAAAACCCAAATGCCAGAGTTTCACAAAAAGAATAGTATTCTTGAAGAAATAAAGATCTCCCTCAAAATTTTGAGCACAATTAGAACACTATTAAACAAAACAAAATAAAAACTCATTGTTGACTAGGGTAGTGTCTATGTCTACAAGCTCTACATGCCCAATCCTCTAACATCCTCATGTTGAGTCTAACCTCCATAAACTTATAAATGAGGACACATGTTTGGAAAAAAACTAAATCTTCAACCTCAAAATCTAGATTAAAAATAACTATTGAAATATCCTTCTTCTCAAAAGTTATCTATATGTTTTCAAGTATTAACCTTTCCTTTTTAAAAACATATTATTGTCTTTGAACTAGATCCACAAGAATATTTGTTACACCAACTTCCTACATAAGATAATGAATACAGTGATGAAACATTATTTGTTTAAAGAAATCTTCAAGGAATCCAAAAACTCGCACAAATTAATCATAAAATTGTCACCCAAAAAATAAAATAAAAACAAACAAAAGAAAAAAACCAACCCTACAAAGACCCCAGAAAAAAATTAAACACATGAAAAGCTGAAAAACGGCATGCAAACCTGCCCTACAACATCAAAAACAAAAGAGTATTGAATAACCAAACAAAACCCACAAGTACAACTTTTTTACTTAATTAGACTTATAAATAAAGGCCCCACTATATTCCTTACATAAATTTTTTTCAACTTAAAAAATGTCAACAGCTCTTCCATCAAATATCATAAATACTTAAAAGTAATGACTCATTTACATAAAGTGGATACGTTTTTTCACGCTCTTACAAATGTCCACAAATATATTCTCTCGAAGTGGATGAAAATATCAGAACCCACTTACAATAGTGCCCATGTCAAATTTTATATGTGACAATAAAAGGAAACATTTGCCCAATATATTTAGGGCATTTTGCCATGGTTTTCCCTTGGAATGTCTTGAATATTTTATTTCCTATAAAATGTCCTAGAATACTTTAAGTAAAAAGAATAAGAGTATCATGTGAAAGTGACCACTTGCATAAATAATTGTTAAAAAATCACAAAGGATAAATTATACTATTAAATTGTTAGGAATGGCTAACTAAAATCCAAAATAAAAGATGATCTTGACAATGAAAATACAAACCAATTTTCTTTTTTCAAAGGATCTCTTTTGTAATCCAAAGTTTGGCTCTTTGCATTGTGATGCTTTTCTTTTATTAGGAATGTTAAGGTGTTGTTTTTTCCATGGAATAATAGAACAAAAGCAAGAAGGCACACAATTCATGAATATAGAATATTTTCTAACATGTAAATGATGAGATTTTCTTTTCATGAGAGTTAGGTATAGAATAAAGGGTCATAAAGTAGAGAAAGTTAAAAGTGAAAAAAAAAAAGGAAAGCTTCAAATAAAAGAAACTAGAGAAAGGGGCCATTATTAAAGCAATTGAATACGTGTTGGTCATTTATCTACCTTTGATTATAATTGATATTGATATTTTCTTAGATGTCCAAATCAAACCTACCCTAGTCTAGAGGGGGAGATAGGAGAGCTATCACAATTTTTATTGTCTTTTTTTCATAAATTCAATAATGTTGAAATTTATATTTATGCTATTTTTATTAATTTTAATTTTGTTTTAATTGAATGGTTAATCATAATTGTGTATCTATAAATGGAGTAATTACACTGAAGGTATTTCCTATGTGAGTTTCATCGAACTCATTTTGTCCATCATGACGTATAGTCTCAGACAACACATGCAAGACAATCTAAATGATAGGACCATTCCTCATCTCATTGGTTTATGATCACCATTTTCCCTTGTCATTTTTTACATTGGCCACTTTTCATGTTCACATTTTTTTGGGCACACGTGTGTATTTTATTATTGAAGACCGCAATGACATATTAGCTTTTTAACTTTATTTTTAACTGGCAAAAACTTCTTAACTTTATTTTTATTTGTGTTTTGATGTGATTTTTCATTTCTTTATAATTGTAGTTTTGGACTCTTTTTTTTAAATAGTTTTTACAAAATTAATATATTTTTCATTTAATTATTATTATATTATATTTTATATAATGTAAATTTAATTTTAAAATAATATTGTAATTTTATTTATTATATTATATATAATTTTAATATTATGTTTTATATATTTATTTATACTTATCATTTAATTATATATTTATTTTATATAATGAATATTATAATTATATTTATTATTCTATATTATATAATATTTATTATTTATTTTGATCTATATATATATATGATATTTTAAAAATTAACTTATAATTATTTTATTTATTATATTCTATAATAGTGAGTGAGTGTAATAATCATCATCAATAGAATTCTAATATTATGTATTATATATTTATATTTATTTATTTGTTTGAAATATAACTAGTATTATAAGTATATTTATTATTCTATATTATATAAATTAATCTAATATATATTAAATTATGATACTATTTTAAATTAATTTATAAAACTTAGAAAAAATAACTAGAGAGGGTGATAGTCATATAACAATTTAAGTTTTTCTTTAATTACAATTAACTTTTTTATATGACTTTTTTTTTTTTTTGCTACGTAAGAGAGATTATATTCATATGAAAAAAATACATACAAGTGTCTATGAATGCAAGATATGGATTTGTGCCCTAAACCAAAAAAACACTAGAAGCATTAGCCCAAACCAAACCCCTGAGGAGAAAACTAAAATGGCTATCAGCCATACTAGACCACCATGCAATCATCACCAAAAAGAGACAACTAGGCTTAGCTTAGCAAAATGCCCATCTTCGATAGACAACTGAACAATGCAAGAAACGAGAGTTTACATAAACCCTACTATGAACCACCCCCAACCGCCCACCAAAAAGAAACTGAGAGGAAACAACTAAACCCCCAAACCCGACGTCATAGCACAAGGGACCCAACATTTACAAAAAGACATTTGCTTTTGCAAAGGCATCAAACTCTTTAACCCATTCGAAATCACTGACCTCAACCAGGAAAAAGATCTTCTTCAAGAAATTCACCATGACCACAACAATCATTTTATGTCGCACAAGAGCCATCCCCTTTAAATCAAGGAGGAAGGGATAGATTCTAATAACCTCCCCCAGTTTTTTGACAACCTCCAAATCACACGGGCATGGAGCACCTTTGCCAGAAATGGAAACCTTTAAAATCTCCTCCAAACCACCCAATAGCTCCTCTTGAACAATTTACCCATCAAAGTTTTAGCTTCAGCCTTGGGGACCTGGTTATCTAGTATGGATGCCAAAAACTATGACGCCACCTACAAATTCGCTCAAAATTACTTCTTTTGCTCCAGGTGCTTCTTGCCAAGCACCATTTCCACTGCCACGACTGTTAGCGAGTCAATATTCAGCAGAATGTGCATTAAGCATTGGTCTGTTATCTCTCAAAAGGCATTCTGGTGCTCCTTACAATCAAGGGCTAAGGGGGTATCAGTCCCAAAGCAAGCAATCGACTCCACTGAAATCTCCACCATAAATTTTATGTGCTCATCCATGGTCGCCCAGGCACCAAAAATGAAACTAAGAAGCAAGCTCACACAGAGAAGGAAAGAAGCATTACCCTCACCACCCACAAATAAGAATGGAGCCACACCACAATGATCACCACCTTTATTACATTGTACACTGCCAACGTTCCAACCACATAAACCTTTGCAAATGTTGATGTCGTTGTCACTCAAGTGAATGAGTATGTGTATAAGCAAGATGAGAAGTCATATCAACTGTTTTGGGAAGCGATCAAATCCTCCCAAGCCGCCAACACTACCACAAAATGATGGTGTCATAAAGAAATCTTACACTCTATCACACATGCAAAGAGTATACATCAACCAGTCCACACCCGTCCACCTCAGATCGCACCCACCAATCGACAGACTTGCCACAATCTATGTGGCAAGTCACTTGCCCTACTGCCCACAAAATATAATTATATTTATTATTATTATATTTAAAATATTATATATAGTTTAGATAATATAAATTGAATTATATTTAATATACTTATACTTATTATTGTATATAATATTATATATAAATTATATTAATATTATTATATATATTATATTCTAGAATAAAAATATTAAATACAAATGATGAGGCCAATTATTAACTAGTTTTATGTTGTTTAGCACACACTTTTAGATATTTTTAGATACTCATTTCATACATATTTTTGAACTTCACTATCTTTTTATGATCATCATGCAACTTGAACCTATTTTTAGTATATGGAAATATGATTATGGTAATGTTAGTAATTGCATGGTTAATGTGTGACTATGTATGGAATGCAGTGTATATCTATGTTTAAATTATGGTTATTAGTATTGTGTATATGTTTAGGTGAACTAACTCTTTGCATCCAAGAAGCTAGAGCAAGCAGACTATAGCCCACAACAACTAGGAAGTGCAACCCACATCCAAAGGGATTTCAGACAACGATGTAGGGGAAGTTTATCCTATGGAGGTAGTCACTTGATGAAGGGCTGCTCAAGGTAATTGTTCCCCACTTTAATTTATGCACATTTATTTATGTTGTTATAGTGGTTACCTTCATTATTGCATTTGTCTTAATCAAATTCTTCATGTTGTGAATGAAATCATGAATAATATCTTGTCTTGTATTTCATGCTTTGTTTGTCTCAATGCATTATCCTTTTGAGTGAGTCAAAGTTTGCAACATTAGTTAGTGATAGAATTCATTCTTGATAGTGAACTAGTCACAGTCTTTAGTTGTAAGTACCCATAGCAATCGTTCCATATTCAATTCTTTTCACTATTCTGCAATTTATGTTTTTCCCAAATGTGTAAACACCTATACTAGGATGATATAGGTAGTATAGATTCTTTGGATGCACATGCAGTTTCAACATCATCATAATCTTACGTTAGCCTTGGTTGATAATTAAATGGAGCCTTTACAAGGGTTTAGTAGACTATTCAGTTAGGTACCACATCTGAATTGTGTGAATAGCACCAAATTTACTGAACATTAGTTGGGCCTTATAACAAATATAAAATTATAATAATTAATAATTAATATTTTTTTATATAGTACAAATTAAATAAACATATAAATATAATATAATAAATAATAGATATAATATAAATTAAATTATATATAAATATAAATTAAATTTGCATATAATATAATACACTATAAAATAGATATAATATAAATAAAATTATCTATATAAATTAAATTATTAAATATTCTCTAATGAAAATTATTAAATATAAATATAAAATTACTATAATTTATAATTAATATATTTTAATCTATTGTAAATTAAAATAACATATAAAAAATCTAATAGTTTAACTAACCTTTGGAGAGAGAGCAAGAGAGGAGGAAAAAGAAAGAGAGATAGAAGGGGATACCAATTTATATAGAGATAGGTATATATATAAAGAGGGAGAAACTCAAAAGATACAGAATGAGAGAAAGAGAGATTTTGATAGATAGATAATAGAGAGAGGTAGAAAGATAGAGACAAAGAGATATAGAGGTAGAGAGATTGAGAGATTGAGGAATAAATAGGGAGTGGGAGAGAGGGAGAGATAAATAGTGAGAGATAAATTAAATCAAATTCATTTTCAAACCAATATTATATTTAAATATCATTACATATTATATTATACAATACAAATTATTAGATATAATATATTTTTATAGTACAAACTAAATTAACATATAATGAATCTAGAAGAGAGAAGGGAAGACAAATATAGAGAGAAATAGGGCAGAGAGGAAAAGAGAGATTGAGTCTATTTCTCCTCTCTCCTCTCTCTATTTCTTTGGCTCCCTTCCCTCTCTCTTTCTCTCTCTTTATATATGTGTGTGTGTCTATCTTTTCATATATCTCTCACCTATATATATGTGCATTCCTTGTTTCTCCCTCCTTATCTTTGTCTCTATATTTATCTCTATCTTTCCCCTCTCCATCTCTCTCTCTCCCCTCTCTATACCTCTCTCTCTAATAATTATATGTCTTTACCTATCTCTATTGTACATATCTCTCTCACTCTTCCCCCCTCTATCTCTCCCTATTTATATCCATATTTATCCCTCTCTCTCCCTCTCTCGCCATTGCAAACATAACATGAACCTATTGGAAATGGAGCTTGATTATCTTCCTCATTCAAAGGTTTTGTTTCAGTTGTATTTGGATCCTTCTAAGTGAATGCATAGTTGATTTGAAGCTCACTTTTCCATTTAGAATTTTTTTGCAAAAACATCATTTGCTAAATGACCTACCAATTGACCTCATTTACTATACAAATGTATGCAAATAATAGACCAAAAATAATCCTCGTTGACCTTCCACACCTCTTCAACCTACCCATTGTCACACCTAGTTTTATATGAAGTTGGGTTTATTTCTCAACTCTTTATATATTGTCACCTCTATATTTTTCATATATATATGTATATGTATATAAATAAATATATATATATATATATATATTTCTCTTCCATCTCTATCTATCCATCTCTCATCTCCATCATTATCTCTCCCTCTCCTCTCTATATCCCTATTCATCTCCCTATCCATCTCAATCTCATCTCTTTATATCTATCTCCTTACCCCTCTCTCTCACTCTTCCCCCCTCTATCTCTCCCTATTTATATCCATATTTATCCCTTTCTTTCCCTCTCTCACTATTGAAAACATAACATGAACCTATTGGAAATGGAGGTTGATTATCTTCCTCATTCAAAGGTTTTGTTTCAGTTGTATTTGGATCCTTCTAAGTGAATGCATAGTTGATTTGAAGCTATCACTTCTCCATTTAGAATTTTTTGCAAAAAAAACATCATTTGCTAAATGACCTACCAATTGACCTCATTTACTATACAAATGTATGCAAATAATAGACCAAAAATAATTCTCGTTGACCTTCCACACCTCTTCAGCCTACCCATTGTCACACCTAGTTTTATATGAAGTTGGGTTTATTTCTCAACTCTTTATATATTGTCACCTCTATATTTTTCATATATTTGACCTTTTCTTATTTATTTTTATTTAAAGTATCATCCATGTGACTTTTATGATGTTCCTTATGTGCAAACATTCATTCTCCACCTTGACATTAACTTTTCATTATCTAGGGTTAATATTAGAATGCAAGATTGATTGTTTATTGCACAACACCACTTAGAACTAACCCTTGAGGTTTCAATTTAAAAAATTTAAAATATTGCTAACTCTCACCCATGTCCTTCCTATAATGGGATGAATTGGTAAATTTTATGTGTGATTCATTTATATGTAGTGATATTTGATGGCATCCAATGTGTGTTTATTCACCATCAATTGTTCATTAAAAATTATATGTATTACAAAGAGAATCATTCTAAGAATCTTACAATTTGGAACAATAAAAGGAATCTAAATTATACATTGTTGAATAAAAGATCAATTATCTAGTCCAATTTTTAATCATTGAAGTTCTAATCATGCTATGATACTAATTGGTGAGATACAAGGCTTAGACCACTATAATTTGAAAATATGAAAATATAAAAATTGTATGCAAATCTAAAATTAAATTTTCTTAATATGGAATTACAATGTAAAGATTGAACCTCTTTGTGATGCTTAAATAAAACACTTTATCATGCTTAATATAATCATCTAGATGAACTTAAAACAACAATATAAGAAAGATAATATCACTATAATATGGCAATGGAAATTAGGCACAAATCAACAACATAATGTTGAACACCTAGAATACTGAGAGGGGGGGTGAATTAGTATTCACTGAAATTCATTACCTTCATCAATTTTAAACATTCATTCAATGCATCACATTAAACTTGCAGTAATAGAAAGGAACATAAAAAGCATGCATCACATCAAAGAACACAAGAACACCAGATTTATGTGGAAAAACCAAAAAGGGAAAAACCACAGTGGGGATTAGCTCATAATTTATTATAACTAGTTATAAGATATTAAAAAATGACTCACTACTAGGTGGACTCACTCTCCAGAGGACTCACTATCTAGAGAATAGAATAAATGGCTCACTACTAGGATAGAAAAGAGGGTGGATCATTGCTAGAGATTGAACTGATACAATGCATCTACAATATATTGGAGATGGTTCCAATTAAGCCCTATAAACTGACTTAACACACTTCATGCTTCACAACTATCATACTCTACTCTATTGCATTGCATTCACATCACACCCTGTCACTTTCGCATAAATACATTCACTCTACTACTTCCACACTCCTACAACACTGAAATGATCTTACATTTATATGCATTACATTTGAAAACACTTACAACATAGGTCAACCTAATTAGATGTACCATGCATCCTCATATCCTGTCAACCCAAAACTCAACCAAACACACCTCACAGAATAAACTAAAACATGTGACACATAAAAATAGGTTAGCGTGACCTATAATCACTCCCATAATTCTACTCCATACTCTATCCAACTCCGCATGAACCTAAAATACTTAGGTCAGTTGCATATAGCCAAAACTGGTGAAGTAAAACTAAATGAACCAACTGTTCATCCACACCTCGACACGTTGACCACCAAAATACTTGCCACTTGGAGTATACTCACTTCTAACACCTATAAGCATATCCTCAAAACCACATAGCATAACAATCATCTACATTGGAATGTAGAGCATTCCAATCAAGTACTCTATCATATCTAAGCAATACATTGTCAACTCCAACTTCAACTATGGAGGAATTCAATTCTTGAAACTTTGGATTTAGATTCCTCCAACATGCACCAAAATTACCTTGGAACTGCATAACCAGATTCTTCATGGAAGAGCAATGTGGACCACAAAATAGTCTCATTGAACCCTAAAACTGCATTCTAAAGAGGCAATTTATCCAACACATTTGATCTACTCTAAACTAGCACTACTTCAATTATGCAATGATTTGACATCACTAACAACACCATATTAAATCATGCTTATCAATCTTCAACTATGCATCAATGTATACATTACAACAATGTTGGAATCAATGACAACACCATGAGTAACATCATCTGCCATACATCCGCTAATCTTCTTAATGACAAACACACTTATAACAATCTCCCCCTTTATCATTGATGGTAACACATCCTTCAAATACTCTCAAATTACTCCCCATTTGACACCAAGGGAAAATGGCTCTCAATATCAAACTTTTTGAACTATCTCAATTGTTCTCCCCCTATGTAGATATATATATGCATGAGAGTAGCTCCCCCTTACAATGTTATCCATCAAAAATGACCAAAAATGTACTGCAACATTCTCTAATACATCTGCATATGTACAAATAAATTTGAAACTGCATAAATAAAATAGAAATGTACATAATCAACTAAAAGAAGGGAAAATAATTTTGTAGGACACTTTCAATTTTACAAGGTGTGCCTCCCAATCCTTCTATGCAAAGGAAAACATGCAACACTAGTTCTTAAATTGCATAAGGAGATCTTCTCCTTCATCTGGTGAACTAGGAATCAAGTTCTTTTGTTTGATCTTTTTTGCGCTTGCTAATACACCATTCAAGGGGGTAATCCTTACACTTACCATATGTCTAAGTTGACTGTACTGCACTATTATATTCTCCCTTTCTCTTATAGCTAGAAAAATTATCCATGCAAATTCTCAATTGTAGTCCTTGTAGCACCATCTAGATCATTGACCAGATCATACACATCTTAGGCTTGAGCAATTTTTGACTCTATTGAATCCATCTGGTCCTTAATGCTCTTCGTTGAGTTAGGCCATTTTAGACAAAATTGAAATAAAATCCTTGCTTCATCCAAACACTTTTGCATATTTTCATATTTTCTTGTAGTTTACCATGTGCAACACTACACTTGTCAGATATTTCAGTCAATCTCCTATCATTGACCTTCTTTGCTATTTATTTTTCCAGTCTCTCATCCAAACCGGTAGAATAGTTTTTGAAAGATTCCATCAACAATTTTAATTTCTCCACACTAGACAAAGATTAATCAATGGTTGCTCTAAGAATGCCTTCTTACAATACTTTAATTGCTTCGTCGATCAATTTTGTGCTATTTTGTTGTGTTAATAGTATCTCCTTCCTTGTGGAGGCATGAAATACATCACCAAGTTGAAGCTTCTATACATGAGAAATTTTTTCCATGTCCACTTGTTCCTATTGCATTAGAAGTTGTAGCAGTTGTGCAAATAAGTATTGGTTCAAATTGCAACTGCATGTCTAATATACTCTTCAATGAATCTCTAGATGCTTTAGAGATTCACCAATAATATTTGCATTTTCTTCTTCCTTCTTCCCATTCTTCTCCCTTTCATCTCTGTTGAATTGATCCTCCAAACTATTGGGAAGAAAAAGGCCATGGATAGTAGGAGAGAGGAGAAATAAATTCATGACAAACTTTTTGAGGAAAAATCCTTGATCCAACTAGACCCAAAAAATGAAAGGTTGCTTAAAGAACTTGACTTTATAAAGGACAAGTTGAGAAAGTCCTAGGACCACAAGATTCAAGGAGCAAAAGTAATGGCCAAGCTAAACTAGCTTCACCATGGGGACAAAGGATCCAAAATATTTTTTAGGTTCATTAAGCAAAAAACCTTCAAAGAGCAGATTGACCAAATCTACAATGAGGGCTTGTTCACCTCCCAAGATGGTATCTTAGAGCAATTCCAATCCTACTTCCAAAATATCTTCACCTCAAAAACTAGGATTGAAGGGAGCCAAGAGGCTAGGAATTTTTTGAAAAGAACCATCACTAGAAAGATCTTTGATGAGGATGCCACCAAGCTTGAGGCAAAGTTAACCAAATAAGAAACTATAACTACCATCAACTCAATGAATAATGATAAATAACCTGGTTGGGATGGATTTCTTGTGGAATTTTATAAGACATTCTCAGATTGGATATGTGATGACCTATTGTAGGTGTATGAAGAAGATTTAGAGAGAGGCTCTCACTAGGAAAAAAGTATCAACAAAGGGATTATAAAAATACTACCAAAAGGAGGAGATAAAACATTGATTAAGAATTGGAGGCCTATTACATTGCCTAAATGTATCTTACAATATTTTGGCGAAAGTTATTGCATCAAGGTTGGTCAATATTATATCCACCTTCATTAACAACACCCAAAAAAAGCTTCATCAAGGGTAGGTTTATCCTAGAAAACCTAATAATAAGTTGGGATGCCATGGAATGGGAAAGATGCACAAAACAAGATGTTTCTATTCTCCTACTGGATTTTGAGAAAGCTTATGACAAGGTAGAGTGGAACTTTCTTTGGAAAACCCTTGAGGCTTTTGGATTCCCCAACATGTTTTGCAAAATGGTGAATACATTGCTAAAAGATGTTGTTGCCTAGGTGGATGTGAATGGTTCACTCTCGAAGGATTTTATGCTAGAAAGATCCATTAGATAGGGTTTTCCACTATCCCCAACCCTTTTTGTTATTTACTTGAATGCTTTCCATTAACTTCTGAGGGGAAATATCATGTCACCAAAAGTTAAAGGGATAAGTCTCCCTGATCAAGATGAGGTTATAAACATCTTGGTTGCAAATGATACATCCATCTTTTTGGCCCTAGAAGAAAACAATATGGACTCAATATTGGGAAAACTTAATATATTTTGCAAATCTTTTTGGGCCAAAATTTTAATGGCTAAGTCCATTCTCTTAGGCTAGTAAGATTCCCCTCTTGAGTGGGTCAAAAAGTATGAATTCCAATGGGGAGGCCCTTCTAAGGAAGTAAGGTACTTAGGGATTCCTTTTGCAATCAACCCAAACCTCGAGGAAATTGGAGTCAGATCCAATCAAAAATTAAAGGGAAGGTTGCCAAGTGGAATAGACAATACCAATCATTGGTTGGAAGGATCCAAGTTTTCCAAAAGATTCTTGTCTCCTACAACATTTACTTTGCCTCTATCTAGTTTTTAAGTAGCTACTAGATTAACATTATTTAGAAAAAGATAAGGAATTTCTTGTGGTCTAATGGGAAAGGCAAGAGAAAAAATGTGATATTAAATGTAGTGGTGATGCCCTAATAAAAGTCAGGGGGATTGGTCTCAAAGATCTAAGAATCCATGGGACTACCCTTGCTGCAAAATGGATAGCCAAATCCCTTATGGGAAATGAACCTTGGAAAGTTTTAATCAAGAATAATATTCATCTTGCCACCCCAAGCAAGATAAATCTTGGAAACAACTACCATTGAGTGATATTCTAATCAATAAGAATCCAATGTCCCCAACTAGTTCCATAGTCTTTAAAAGCATTTGTAAGGGCTAGGAGTTAATAAAGAATAACACTGTCTCTAATCAAAACAAAATTTATATTAATAAAAATACCAATTTCCATGTCTCCATCTCCATTTGGTGGAATATGGAGCACAAATGCAAACCCCTTGCCCTGTTGCAAGGCTACTTTACAAGAAATTGGTCCCAAAAGGGTATTAAAACCTTAAAAAATATAATTGATAATGGTCAACTTAGAAGTTGGAAAATTCTTTTTGAAGAATTAAAAATACTTGAATCTAATTGTAGAACCTTCACCATCCTCCAAGAAGCCTGTAAAAATGCTAAGCTTCCCTTAGAAACTAATGATAGTCTTGATCTATCCAATGTTCTCAAATGGATGGATGGTACTATTCTTTCAGAAATCAAAGCTAAACCATTTATAAGACCTTGGTCAACGATGAAGCTGTAATTGATTATCTTAATCACTATTGGAATGTTTCCTTGTCAAATGTGATGTGCCATAATGTATTTTACTCTGTTTGGCACAATATCAAGGAACCTAAAAAAGCTTGGTTTAGATGGTTGGTTACTCTTCAAAAAGTTCCGTTCAAATATAATATCAATGAGGTGGATATTTGTATTATATGTAGAACTCTTGAATCTATTAGACATATTTTCTTTGATTGTTTCTATGCAAAAGAAATATGGAAAAAAAATTGCAATGAGTTGTCAATTTGAGATTAAAAAAAAAGATAAAATTTTATGGAATGAAGTTTTGTTTTATGGAAAGAAACTTAAAAATGATTATAGTATGTTTTGGGATTGTTTAACTACTAATATTATTTGGCACATATGGGGGGCAAGGAATGAAGACAATTTCAAGGGTTCATAGAGGACACTTACTAAGTCATCCAAAAGAATCACTTTTTTTTAATATTGTTGTGTAGGTCACTGTTCATATGAAGATCTCCATGACCAAGTTTTGGAGGTTGATCAGGGAAGGATCTATGAAAATTAATAGAGGGGAGGTAAGATGTGGTCATGCTCATCACCACAACCATGAGGAGACTGAGGCATTACTAAGATCATTAAATGAATTCTAGAGAATTCTCAATAATCCATATTAGAATGGTGGTAGACCAAGGGTACCACACAATGCAGAGGTCCAAGAAAATGAAGATGCCATTTGGGCCATAGGTGAAATCAGACCCAATGTACAACCCCCTACATGGGATGGAAGCAACAACTAAGCTCCTACAATCTACTTCAGGCTGATTTTTTGGTCAATTTGGTGATATGTATCATTTTGTATAGGAAAATACCCGTCTAAGATGTCTAGATTGTTTATTTTGTAAAACAGAATTATACCTGTAAGTTCCTCTATGTATCTAACTATTAAGCAATGGAAAGTTCGATATAGATGTAGTGGAAAATAGTCATAGGAAACTTAGAGCATTGTGCTCTTATCATTATGCTCTAACTTCTATATTTTTTGTAGTAAGAACATAACTATTGTTAATACTCGATATTTAATACAAAAAAACCCTAGAAAAAATAATAGACTTATATAGAAAAGGTTCTGAAATATTTACATGGAAATTATAACCATTATATTTTTTATCATGTAACTAATAATGTGGGTAGAATGGTTAATGTTTAGGGATTTTTTATTCTAATTATCCTAGTGATTTTGATTGTAGAAGGTCTACAAGTCACTATGTCTTCACTTTATTTGCAAGTGAAGTTAGTTGGATGAGAAAATAATAACCTATTGTCACATTGTCCACTATAGAAGTAGATGCATTATTGTGATATATTCCCATAAGAATGTAGCATAGTTATAGAGGCTGTATCTATAGATTGTTTTTAGTGTAGATACATCAAAGTTAGATGTGATAATCAAAGTACCATCTATTTGGCTAAAACATAAGGTACCATTCCCACATGACTTGCAAATTGATATACAATATATCTTTGTTGAGGAAATGGTTGAAGTGGGGTCACTTTATAAAAATTAGACACCAAATAATATTATAGATTCGCTCACTAAGCTAGTAAGAATAGAGAAATTCAATTGGTGCAAGGAGGCCATGTGTCTCTCCTCTTCAATATATTGATTCATTATGTTCTTGATTATGTAATTGTAATGTGAATGTCAAGTGGGAGAATGTTAGGATCATGTATGATTCACCTTGTAAATTATTAGACATGTTTTGATTGCATTTAATTATTGTTGTCAATAAATAATGTTGTGTCTCCAAGGATCATGAAGAGAGAAGAACTCCTCTCCTATGTTGTAGGTAAAATTATTTATTATTATTTATTCTCACATATAATTGTAATGGAATTTAATTTGAGATTTACTCTTTGGATTTAATATTATAAATTAGGTAAATATTAGGGGTCTTAGAGGATGGAAGGATCATCTATAAAATGGATAATATAATAGATTTGGGCAATCTTCCTATAGAGCGCCTAGGATTGGTATCTTGGTCAATTTGATCATGTTATAAAAATATATGATTTTTATGATGTATAAGGCGTATGTATCAAAGGAGTTACTATTCTAGGTGGTTAATCAATTTTGGTGAATTGTCAGATTTCCCATGATGGAGGTGGATGACTAGATTTGGGTGAATGGTATTTTCGACTAATTTTGAAATGCTATTATAGTATTTGTATTTGTATCTACTATACATTGGTTACCTGATATGATGGTATCATGGGATTACTTTTCAAGTCATTCAAGAACCATTATGTTGTCAAAATTATACAAAATACATATTCAATTTTTTTATTGCATTCAATCAACTTGAGATAATTACATAATTTTCTCAATACAAAAATGCTTCAAATATGCCCCACATTCTCCTCATGTAGCTTTCTTTCACTACCCCAACAATCTTCATACCATTTCTCCAAAATTTCTACACCTCTCTTGAACTACATGTTGCCCTCTTCTTTTTCTTGCACTGAGTTTCCAAAACATTTCACATTTTGTCTACCACTGCTCCCTCCTTTTTATGAATCTCCTCAAACAGTTTTTGGGTTTGGTGCGCATCATTTCCAGCTTTCCAAATCATTTTGAAATTCTTGATTTTGTTACCGTATGAGAAAATTATGGTCATTTTACTGAGACTAGGTCTCACAGTTATGACCTAACCAATCTTCCTCACCCCAAAATGTCATTCAAACCTCTGCCTCCTCCATTCCAGGCATGGGATCCATGCACTCAACCCCTTAATTATTCTTTCCTAACAATTTTCTAATGTTTTCCTAAATTGACATCCATTATCTCATTCTTGCGCCTCCACTACCTCCAACACTTGCACCCAAAAGACTCCAACACTAATGGCAAACAAATTCAAATTCTTGGGAGTTACAAATGGATAAAAATCAATTTACATTAGGCATGGGACTTTGCCTCCCAAGTATAATTTTTAATTTGTGACATTTGCAATATCATTACAATTTAAATTCAAAGCATATTATTGATTTATGAAAAAGGGTCTCATACGAAAGAGCTAAAAATGAAAGAGGGCAAAAGTAATATGCCTGCAAAACCAACAACACACCAAAAATCAAGAAAATAAAACAAATTAATTTTTGGGTGTGTAGGAAATCTCTTTTAGTTTCATTGTATCTATTGAATCAATATGAAGAGGATAGATGTGTAGGATGGATTCTTAGTATTAACAAGAAGGTTATTATAAGGAAAAAAACTTGTATCGATATGATCTTGTGATCTCACCTCAAGAAGATGATGATTTAATCTAAATCAAACCTTAATTTAATTTTCTATGTTGATTAAATAAAATGAGAAAAGGCTATAAAGATTACAAATATATTTTATTGTTAATGATCTTACATTATTCCTAACTACAATTCTTTTTATTAATTAATCTTGTACCATTTAATTAATTTTATATTCCTTATTAATAATAATTAGATTTATAAGTGAGAGCCATAAATTCCGTGTGAAAAAAATAACTACTCTTCCATCAATTTTTTTTTAATTAGTATAAAGTAATGACTCATTAACCTTTTTTGTGCAATGTGTGAGAAAGAGTGAACGTCATCATGAAAAAAAAAAAGAATTCTCTTACGAATGCTCACAAATATCTTCCATCTAGAAGGAGAAGAAAAAATGAGAACCCACTTAAAATAGTGCCATGGTTTTCCCTTGGAATGTCCTAGAATATTTTATTTCCTATAGAATGTCCTAGAATACTTTAAGAAAAAAGAATTAGGAGTATCATGTGAAAGTGACCACTTGCATAAATAAATGTTAAAAAAATCACAAAAGGATAAATTAGACTATTCGATTGTTTGGGTTAGCTAACTAAAAGCCAATATAAAGGATGATCTTCACACTCAAAATTAAAAAACAAAAAAAGTTGAGAGAATCTCTCTTGCAATCCCATGTATGTGATTGTTTTTCCTTTTATTAGGAATGCTAAGGTGTTGATTTTCCATTGGAATAATAGAATAATATATCAAAAGCAACAAGGCACATCCCCATTTAATGAATATAGAATAATCAGAATATTATATTTTCTAGCATATAAATGGGACTTTCTTTTCAAAAGACTTATTGGATAAAAAGTCATAAAGTGAAAGCAAGACAAAGAAAGCTTCAAACAAAAGGAAACTAAAGGAGGGACCATTATTAAAGCAAATGAATACATGTTAGGTATCTATCCACTAATTGTGATTGATATTTTGTTGGATGTCCAAATCAAACCTACCCTGGTGAAGCCATTCATTGTGTAAAGATTTAATATTCTCACATTGCATGGATTTCTTCTTGAAGTTTTTTAATAATGTTGAAATATTTTGAAATTGTTTAAATAATAATGTTGAGATTTATATGTTATGATTATTTTTATTTAATTTTATATTTATTTTGATATAATGATTTATTATAATTATATATTGATTAATGGAGTAATTTTATATAAAATTAAGTTTATTTTTTAATTTTTTTATATATTTTTATTTATGTACATTTTCATATTTTAATCTTTTTTCATTTGTTTTTACATAAATTTCTACTCATTTGACATTTATTATATCTCACATGTAGAGATTCATACTCCACCTTCACATTAGCTTTTCATTATCTTGAGTCAATCTTGGAATGTAAAATTGAGCATTGATTCTACATCACATCGAACTAACCCCTTAGTTTTTAATTTTTTAAAATTCAAATTTTGCTAGCTCCCACCCATGTCATTTTCGTCATGAGATGACTCAGTACATGATTAATGTGATTTATTTCAATGTAGAGGTATTTAAAGGCATCTAATGGATGTTCATTATCATCAATTATATATTAAAATATATATGCACTACAAGGAAAATAGTTTTAGGAGTCTTTTGTATTGGAGCACTAAAAGGAATCTAAATTGTACATCTGCATCTTAAGACATTTGCATGACTAAAGAGTGTCATCTTCTCTTATTTTCATTACTGTAAAATTGATTTAATATATTAGAATTACGTGTCATGCACCTTGTAAATCCTAATGTTTGATTCTTTTTTTTTGTATTATTTAATGTGTCCTCATGGAAAAGGATGTTCCATTTGAGGTGACAACTTATGCATCATTTATATTACATGATATTTAAAAATATGCAATATCATGTAATATGCGTAAGATCATCTATCTATGACATTGCAAGATGTAAGAGATTCTATGACACACGAAAGAGTATGTAAGAGTTACAAGGTGAACTAGAAAATTTGTGGACTTTTGACCACTAATGACATGAAAGAATAAAATGTTATAAAGCAACATGTTAAAAGAATAATAAGTCCAAAATGGAGCTTCATATTTTGGTGAGTGTGTAAGACATGGTGAGTTGGATTCCATGTTGAAATATTTAATCCATCAAGATTTAAATGTTTGAATTTGGGTGTCATATTTGCTTATGGTTCTTCTCTCTTGATTTTGAAAAACAACTAATGGTTTCAAATTGGGTTTTCTTTATGGATTGGTTGATTAGATGGAGTTTTGTAACACTTCTATTTGCATGAAGTTATGTCGCTTGAACTTCTTTAGACATAATTGATGCTTAGGTAAATGAGTAGATACCCTAATTTTATTGTAATCATGGTGTTGATTGTAGAATAAACATTAATGTTCCTTTCTTGTTGATTGTTTCTAGGTTGAAAGCATTTTTAGAGTATAAATCATGTCAAATATGTTTTTATGTGTTACATGTTATTGCATGTGTGTTGTATATTTATACAATTGTTAGATCCTATCCTATTTGCATCTCTTTCCTCTCAAAATTAGTGTAGGAAGTCCCACTTTATTGATCTTAATTTCATTTTGTATCAGAAATTACATTTACATCACATGTGTTACATGACTAAGAAAGATAAATCATCATTTAGGGGTTTATCTTGCAACTAGAACAAATATAGGACTTCTCTAAGTACTTTAGACACAATTCTCTAATTATATATCACAATGCATGTACAACTCAATCATAAATTCAAAGGTTTCACCTCATTAGAAATAGATAATCACTCATGAAACATGGGTCAATGACTTTGACTCATAATAATACATGGTTGAATCCTGATAGAAATATCACAATTTGACACGATGTGGAAAATACCTTCTACTTATCACTTTTATCCTTCATTTTCTTTATTTTCAATGCTTGTATCTAGATCTTATTAGTCTTGATTAGATTATATTTTTTTAATTATATTAAGATCACAAAATTTAGGTAATGGTTCTTTAATTTCCTCACATAAAATGGTGAACCTCAATATTGCTTACACTATCTATAGCTTATTCCCATGACATTCTTAATTGTTAAATATTAAAATATTTCATAGTTTGCATCATTGATAAATATTTCAATGTTTAGACCATTATTTTTTAACCCTTTACTCCTAATAAAACTCCAAAGTCCCTTATTCCCTATTGGTGAATTGTTAGGCCAAATCATTTTATGCCAATGGTTTCTTACAACATATTATTTAAAACATAACCACTTCCATCCATGTAAATGATGAGGAAGCATTTGATCACCATTATCACTTTGCGTCACTTGAAAATCAAATGAAAAGTGAAATGGTTGTAAAATTATCTCTTAAAATAAGATTCTAATGCACAATCATTTTTTTCTATTTAATGAACTTCAATATGTTCTTATAACCACATAGTATGGCTTGGGCATGTTAAATGAAATTATCTAGATTGATAGGGACATAAACCCCTCATTAAATTTCTCTTTCTTCTCACTTGAAAATATCCTCTACCATCCTTCCTCCCCACCCCAAATCCCTTGCATTACTATTTAGTCCTTTCAGTCTATCGTCTCTTTAACACCTCCTACCCATCTTAATTCATCCCATACACCTCTCATTATTTCATCCATCATGACCCCTACTTCTCACACACATATCTCCCTAAATAGTCAGATGATTTGATCTATAAAGGGTTCAATTTATGCTTATTAACATGATTTGGTATAGCTGACACGTATTTAATGCTAGAGAATGCTTATGATTGTATGTGACATCTATGAGTGGGCTCTAGTGTGTAATAAAAGTTACAAAGACACAAAATTCTACTATTTTTAGTGATTTTTTCAATTAGAATAGGTGGTGAAAATAAGAACACCACAACAATTTCAAAAATTATTAAGGAAAAGATATAAGTATCACTTTGTGTAAAGTATTAAAAATATCACATTCAATGGTGGCATGCATTGGCATTTTGAATCCAAAAGAATTTTACTTCATTTTCTTCTTGGATGGTTGTTTTAAATTTTAGATAATAATATAATATCATTATATTATATAATAATTTTTTGCATGCTTGAATATTAAATCTCTTGTTGTGATCTATTAAGTGAGATTAATATTTTTGTGATTGCTTTATGTTTATTATTGTTGTGAAGTCAAGAGGGTAGATTTCTCATTTGGGAGAGGTTGATTGGTTCTTGAGAAGTTAAACATATTGTTGGAGCTCTTGTAGATAGCTTAATGTGATTTTAACAAATATTGTATCCATTTTTACACAAAGTGAGTGTATAGACATATGTTTCTAGAGTTTTACCCACAAGGGGTTTCTATAGGGTATCATTGTCTCTTTCTCATGGTGTTGTGATTCTATCATGTTGTCTCTTGTTCTGATTTATTTTCTTGATTTTTAGTTAATTTTGTCTCAATTTCTAGGACTAATAAATATGAAGTTACTAAACTAGGTGAGGAATATCATTGTTAGTTAATGAATGAACTAGCACCAAATTGAGTTAAATTTTGTAAGTGTATTTTGAAAGTGTTTTGTAAGTTCAATCTCATAACAAAATCAAGTGGAAAGAAGACTTTTCCTTTAAAAAGTTATATCAAATCTTATAAGTGAATAAAATAGTTGAGAAGTGGGTCAAAAGAAAGAGAAGAATGCCAGTATTATAAAGTATTGTTCTCTTAAATGGATGCTAGCATAACAAGACTATCCCAATTCATGGTAGCTATGATAATCTTGATGGAAAAACTTATGGATACATTGAAGAAAATAAAATATTTGACCAATTCCAAATTAATAATCAGTTTATTCAAACAATAAGGATTATCCAAGAAAACCCTCTTTGAATTAGAGGCTAGGATTGAGATGTCACATTTTAAAGAAGTTGATGCAAAAAATCTTGATTGATGGCTGGAAAAATTGGAGTTACACTTTAGTATACATTCACTTCCTTTAAAAATAAAATGTTTCCTTCACTAGATTATCAATTAAAAATCATTTCTTTTATCTATGGAATTAAATAAATAAGCTCTTATAAGTTTTGGGGAACAATTGATGGGCTTACAAGAGGATATTTCTATGGCAGAGCAATGGCTATGGAAAAAATGACAGAGTAACAATCATATTCCAGGAAATTTCAAATTTGCAGGCCTTTGTGGTCCCCAAGGTGATGATAGGAGGTGATTGCAACCTCTTATTCCAGAGATAATATCTCAAGAACAAGGAGGTTTTGTCCCAAGGAGGGAAATTTTTGAAGGAGCAATAGTAGCACATGAGGCCCTTCACATGATCACAACTACGAATCTATCCTCACTCATTGTTAAGTTGGACATGATGAAGGTATATGATAAGGTAGACTAGAACTTCTTGAACAAAGTGTTTCAAAAGTTCGGTTAATGTCTTGCTTGTCAAGGGAAAAATTCTTAGTCATCATCAATGGGAGTCCCACAGGTTTTTGCAAGGCTTCGCTATTAGAATTGTGAAACAAGCACAAAACCACGAGCCACAGGATCAAACAACAAACAAAACACCTTCCACACAAGAGATCTGCAAACAAATGTATGCAATTAACTTCAACAAGAAAAAGCTACAGAAGAGAGAAAACTTTCAAGAAGATATGAAAGCTATAGATATTCTCCCATTTTTAATTACAATGAGATCAAATCCTTATGAAAGGAGATCAAGAAATACTAAAAAGGAAAACCCTTGTGTGCACACTTAATAATTAATAAATAATTAATTATTAATGTGCCTAAGTTTAGCTTAAGTAACTAAAGTGATAAGTGACTTAATTAATTAACCAATATGATTAAATTAATTAAGTAAAACAACTTATTACTCTAACACCCCCCCTTAAGATGAACTTAGGAAGTAGGTAAAACACTAAGAAAAAGATGCATGAAAGCAAAGATGGGTCCCGGCAAACAAGGCCAAGAAAGGTACCCATGTACAAACAGAAGATCTCTATAAAGAGGAGAAATAGAGAAAACCTCATGGGAAAAACTCTACTCCAAAAAGAGATCAAAGGTGATTGAAGGACTAAAAAGCCTCCAAATCAAGGAAATGTCTTAAAAAAGAAGAACATGTAGAACATCACAGAAGCATGAAGAAGTTGCAAACTCTATCAAAGGATGACTGCTACGGTGTCGAAGAACCTCCTCTGAAGATATGATGATCAGGATCAAGAAGACAACAATCTGCATGAGTGCCCCCAACAACACTACTCGAATCAGATGGCAAACAAAGGAAAAACATCTGGAACGAAGATACATATGGCACAAGTACCAATAGCCTGAAGAACACTTAATCAACTCAGAATGGAAGATTCCTTCCAAGGCGAAACCAAGGAAGCATTAACACCAATAGCAGAAACCCCCCCATAATGCTAAAAAGGGAGAGGCATGACAGGTACACTGAAACTGAATGCCAGAAAGTAGTGCATGAAGAGGAACCAAGAGCATCTGAAAGGGCACAAGAAAGCACCTACAACTGAAAAAGTGGTGTGAAAAACAAAGCACACATACATGAGGCTGGAATCATATGGATCCACTGTTGTCGTGGAGGTACACTCACCGGACAAAGGTGTGATGGCAAAACAAAGGCACTACACAACCCCCCATGGCACTTTATAATACAGTGCAAGTACAAAATATGGCACAAAGTGATGTGCAAGAAACCCAATACTACACATACAATGTTGAGGCACTTTATCTCAGTGTGTTTACAAAAGAGAAATACATGCAATGTGAGCCCATAATGTCTACAATGTCCAAATAGGACAACATGCTGAAAATTACAATTCACTTGTAGAAAAAGAGGAAACTAGTAGCACCATGATGAAGTACATGAAAAAACATGCAGTTTCAAAAAAAATGACACCCAAAAATGTGTTCGGATGCAGAAGATATGGCTCGTCAAAGTCTCCAAAATGAGAACTAAACAACAACAGCACTAAGAAAATAAAATTCTGGAAAAAACCAGAAGTCAAAACTAGAAAATACCTACACCATTGCGAAGAGCACGAAATTCCACCCCATTTCAAAAAAAATTGCACTGAAAAAGCCCACCGTATGGCCAAGATATGACCTCTGGAATATTGCGTGCAAATTTGAAAAGCCCAACGGAGAGGGGCTTAGTGGGCAAAAAATGATCTCCGCCAAATTTAGGAAAAACACCTCCAGATCTGGAGGTCTTCCAGATTTAGTGTGCAGGAAAAAAACTCCTCCAATTATAGTGTATTATTTTGCATGAAAAAGCAAAATAAAATTCATGTTTTATTTTTAAAGAAAAAAACAGCAAAAAAAACTTATTACAAAAAATTGTTTTTGTTAAAAAACAATAAAAAAAATTGACAATATGTTTTTATTAAAAAAAAATTGAAAAAAAAAATGCAGGGGGCGGGCGGAGCCCACACCCCTGCCACAGCCGCCCACTGGTGGTATTAAGACCACCGCCGGTGGCTTTAAGCCGCTGCCGATGGCAAGGACAGGGGGCAGAGGTGGGCGTAGGGACGCCTGCGCAGGGTACCCTATACCCAACTTATAATGCAAACCTTTTTTTATTAAAAAAAACTGTGTTGCCCAATACAAAGGGCTTCTAAAAATATTTTTTAAATTGATTTTTTTTTAAACAAAATGTAGGAAATTTTATTTTTATTTTTTTGACGAATTTTTGAATACCTCGGTTCGCATGCAGATAGCCGAACAGGGCCGTACAGGTAAAAAAATTTTGCTTCAGAAATCAACTGCTCGGATTTTGATGATTTCACATCGATCTTAGGGTTTTTGGCCGCTGCGGACGCAATGTCGATGTCCGTTTGGGCTGAAAATGCTCTGAAAATTCAAGCACCCCTGGATCTAACAAAAAACCTTTTCTTTCAAACCTTCACAGATCTGACAAATAGAAGCCAAATTTGACGAAACAAAGGTCGATTTGGACTATTCCGGCAGCTCTGGTTCAATGGAGAGGTTTGATTCATGCCAAAATGCTTCTATAAACTTCCTCCTCCAAAATTTGCAAAGCAAAAGGGATTCAGATCTGAAGTCTGCAACCCTTGTTGAAGAAGAAAACCTCATAAATCGAGAAGGGGTTCGCTGAATCCATGCTCTGATACCATGTTAGAATTGTGAAACAAGCACAAAACCGAGCCACAGGATCAAACAACAAACAAAACACCTTCCATGCAAGAGATCTGCAAACAAATGTATGCAATTACTTCAACAAGAAAAAGCTACAAAAGAGAGAAAACTTTCAAGAAGATATGAAAGCTACAGATATTCTACCATTTTTAATTACAATGAGATCAAATCCTTATGAAAGGAGATCAAGAAACCCTAAAAAGGAAAACCCTAGTGTGCACACTTAATAATTAATAAATAATTAATTATTAATGTGCCTAAGTTTAGCTTAAGTCACTAAAGTGATAAGTGACTTAATTAATTAACCAATATGATTAAATTAATTAAGTAAAACAACTTATTACTCTAACATTCGCAAGGTGTAAGGCAAGGGGATCCACTATTACCTTTTCTTTTTATTATGTTGGCAGAGGCTTTGAGCAGGTCTATCTTACTAAAGCATAATCAAGGGCTATGACATGGGGTCAAGTTAGCAAATTCAGATGTATCAATCATTCATTCCCTTTTTGCAGATGATAATCTCCTCTTTGGTAAGGCAACAATTGGTGAAGCTAATCAATTTAAAGAAGTGTTAGATAAGTACTCTTCTGCTTCGAGACAAAAGATTAATGCAACAAAGTCAAAAATATACATTTTTAATGTTAGTGCTAGTATTAATACAAAGATTGTTCACTTACTAGGTTTCCAAGAAGTTGAGTTGCCATGTTCTTATCTAGGAATTCCATTCTTCAAGGGCTCAAATAAGGCTACATACTGGGACAAAGTGATTGATAGGCTCAAATTAAGAATTATGTTATGGAAAGCCAAGTGGCTATCACTTTCAGGTAGAATAGTGCTACTAAAGTTAGTTTTAACTTCAATTCCTAATTATTTCTTGGTTGTTCTTAAAGCCCCTTGTTCAGTCCTATCAAAAATTGAGAAAATCATAAGGACATTCCTTTGGAAAGGAAATTTAAATGACCAAAAGAAAGTACCTTTAATATCATTAGAAGGACTGGCAAAGGAAAAGAAGCATGGAGGTGCAGGTATTCACAATATTTTGTGTAGAAACAAAGCTTTTGGAGCCAAGCTTGCATGGCAAATGTATTTAAAGCCTAATGCTAAATGGTGCAAGATCATGCAAACAAAATACTTAGACAATGGAAACCCAACAATAATCTTGACAGTAGCTAATCCTCCTAAAGGATCTTCCATATGGAACTTTCTAATCTCAAGTAGGAAAATTATTACATCTTTCTCTACATGGGAAGTGAATAATGGAAGGTGTGTAAAATTCTAGATAGATTCATGGAATGGGAGTCCTCCGTTGTCTGAAAACTTGGATTTGCTAGATGTAAGAATAGTCCTAACAGAAGCTTGTGGGGGGAATTTCTTAGACTCTGTGTAATCAGTAGAAGATTTAATAGGGAAGAATGTTTGGAGAAGTTCCCCAAGAAATTTGTTAACAATAGAACAGTGGGACTAGTTAAATAATGTGCTTAAGGAAAGAGTAGTGTATCTCTCATCAAAACCAAATAAGGTTATTTGGGCTGCTTCAAAAGATGGGGTATATTTAGGGAAGGAAGGCTATGCAGTTTTAACTCGGCCAGGACAAAATATGCTTTCTCAAAGAGCCTTTTCATTTTGTTGGAACAGTAGCATTCTTCCTAAGGCTGGAGGTTTTTCTTGGCTTGCTTTAAAAAAGAGAATTTTGACAAGTGATCAACTAGCAAAATTAAAGATAATTGATCCTTTCAAATGTCTGTTATGTGAAGAAGTCCTTGAAACAACAGATCATTTGATTCTTCAATGTATTTTTGATCAACAATGTTGAGAATTTGTATTAAATAAGCTAAACTTGTTTGTACCTTTACCAAATTTAGTTTGGGATCTATTCCAAAGTTAGCCTATCCTATACCAATCATCTTTTTTTGCAAGCATTGGGCATGTGGTTCCTGCTCTAGTTGTCTGGAACATATGGTGGGAATGAAACTTGAGGATCTTTAGAAAGGTCAAATCATCAGTGGTTTCTACAAATGTGAAAATTGAAAAGGCTATAACTAAGGTGGTTAATTCAATTGTTCAAAGACAAAAAACTACAAGATCAACTTTCACAAATTGGGATAGTGACCTCTTAAAACATTAGCAGGGTTTAAAATTGCCATTTGATGGAAGTTTGCATAAAGGCACCAGTAATAAAGTGAACAAAAGTGTAATAAGATGGGAGGCCCCACAAGCAAGGTTTGTAAAATTAAACTTTAATGGAGCATCAAAGGGAAATTTGGGTAACTCAAGGGCAGATATTTGCATAAGGGATTCTTCTGGCAGAATTTTAATGGCATCTTCAATTCATCTTCACAAGGGAATGAATAATATTGCAGAAGGTCAAGTAGATTGGAGATGGCTTTGAAAATGAGATTTTCAAGTTTGCATGTGGAAGGGGATTCAATGCTAATAATAAATGCTTGCAAGAAAGAAGAATTCACAATTGAAATTTAGGTTATATACTACACAAAGCCTGTTCACTACTAGACTCTTTTCAGGATTTCTTGTTAACACATACATATAGGGAAGGCAATAGGTTGGCGGATTTTCTAGCAAGTATGGGTTGTGATTCACAAGAAACAAGTATTTTCAATAATGAAAATCAATTAAAGTTAATTTCGGGGTTGGTCGAGTTAGCAATGCAGGAGGTAGTTTCTTTATAGTGAGCAAGGATAAGGCAGTTTGATATAAACTGAAAGTGGAAGTTGCATATGCCAATATTATTGTTAAATTAAACACATCTCCTACCTTCCCCACTAACCTGATCTCCCTTCTTCTGTGTCATGCGATGGTACGGTGACTACCCTGTCCCACATCTCCTTCAATTGTGGTGTGCAGTCGTGCAATGTCTACTACTATACCGCTTTTCCTTCCCTCTTGCTATGCAATGGAGCGGTGACCTCGCAGTCTTGCAAGTGTGTTCAGTTGGCTTGGTGGTAGCGTAGTGAAAGTCTCTTTTGGCGGCATTTTTGAGTTCAATTACATCTCCTGCCTTCCTCACTGACCTATTCTCCCTTCTTCTGCGTCATGTGGTGGTGCGATGAAAGTCTCTTTTGGTGGCATTTTTGAGTTCATGGGGTGAATCATATTTGAGGCTCTTTTTCCCATCATTTTCTTGGTGCAGTTCATATTTGAGGCGTGTCATGTTTCATTTTCCCATCATTTCCAAGAATAACTTGGGAAAGGCGTATTTGAGATTTGTCTATAAAGTTGCATTTCTAAACACAAATTTGCATTAGTAAGGGTTTGTTTAGTCTGATGAACAACATTATAGAGTGTTCTGGGTGAAGCTCTTCTTCGAATTAGTGATTTTATGCAAAATTTGTAAGTTTGGGTGACTGCACTAGCTTTGTGCGGTGATAAAGAAGCAGGTGTTCAAGTGTTCAATGGATTTGGGTGGTAGACAAGGTTATCTTGAAACTTTCTAATGAATATGTTTTGTATAGTTTGTATAGTTTGTGTAGAAATCTGCTAGTAAGGAATGGTAGTATTTTCATATGTATGGTTTTGGGTTCTCATCGTATAAGTTTGGGAAGCACTTTTTTGGAAGGGGTTAAAGAATTTTGTCTATTTGGGTAGTTGGTTTGTTCAGGTGGCATAAGTTTTATCTACCATACAATTGATAAACTCTATGTAATTACATATTATATGGTATTAATATAATTGCAGGCTTTTACCTTTTGCTAAAAAAAAAGTTGTGGGGAACAATTTAAAAAATATATTTTCAAGAATTTTTTTATCATATTTATCATGCAAAGAACAAATGTATGAAATGGAAGTTTATAAAAAGGAGAATTTAAAAATGTAGAAGATTATAAATTAGTGAATTTTCTAGGAGAGGTGTCCAAATGGAAAAATATGTAAAAAATGAATAAATACCAATGAAGTACATAGAAGGTCTTAATGTAGTCATATTCATAGAGTTTTTTTTTTCCAAACTAATGGAGATAGATGAATGATTCTCTCATACTCACTACCTTGAGGTACATTTCCCTCCATACTATCCCAATGGTAAGGGAGTTAAAAGCCTAGAAACAACAAGGTAAATTATATAATCACTAAAAATAAATATGCACATTATGGCCATTATGATAAGAATGGTCATAAAGAGTCATATTATTCTAAATTTCATCCAAAAAATAACTCACATAAGAAAAATGGTAAAAAGGAAGCTAATATCTCACTTGAAAATAATTTTATAAAAGATATTATTTTTTATTGATTGTTGAGACACTCATATTCCTATAAATATTTAAAACCTTGAAAGAGTTAAAAGTCCTATCTTACTCAAAAAAAAATTGTTTTTTATTGATTGTCTAAACACTCATAAAAAATGTCAAGTACTAAATTTTGGCTTTCTTTTATATTGTGATGAAAAATGGGATAGTGTACATGTCATTAATTGAGGGATTCATCAACCCCTATCTATTGAGTTTTAATGTTTTAATGACCAAAATATCCCAACTAGGGAGGTGTGATTTGTAAAGGGTCCATTGTGTGCTCATTTTCATTTTTGGGGTAATAGATAACTTCTTGAAAAATAGAGAATGCTCAGGATCATATGGTACATCTATATGTATGCTTTAGTGTGCATCAAGAGCTATAGAAATAACACATTAAACTAATTTAGATAAATCTGTCAATTTCAACAAGTGACATAAATGAAATTGCCTTGGTTACCCCAAAATCATTTGGGGAAAACATCATATCATTTCTTTGTTCATAGAGGAAAAAATGTCACATTTAATTATGGCATCTAGTGGCATTCTAGATCCCATTTTTTTACATTTTTTTTCTTCTTGGATGGTTATTTTAGCTTCCAATTGTAAGAAAATATACATGTGGTCATATATTGTATGCTTGAGTCTTCAATCTCTTGCTAGGAGTTGTTTAGTAACATTTGTATTATTTTAATTATCTTACTTTTATTATTTTTATGAAGTAAAGAGGGTAGATATTTCATTTGGGGTAGTTTTGATTGATTCTTATGGAGTTAGATGCATTAGGATATATATATGAACATAAGGTTATAATATATAAATGTATATATATATATATTAGATGCATTAGGATATATATATGAACATAAGGTTATAATATATAAATGTGTGTATGTATGTATATATATATGTGTGTGTATGTATATATGGTGTGTGTGTATATATATATATTATAATCTTATGTTCATATATATTCATATTATAACCTTATGTTTATATTTATATATATATATATCATGCATTTATTCAAAAAGAAAATGTTTCTAACAGTAGTACTCATATTAGTATATACACATACATTATGTGTATGTATGTACTCATATGAGTACAAATGCAGCTTTTCTTCTCATCACTTATGCCAATAAACTTGAAATTATAGTATAATGAACACATTATTGTTTAGAAGAAAGTATTTGTATTTTAGACCTTTGATCTCTAGATTCTCTTATCATTGACCATAATCCCAAAAAATAGTATGTTCAAACATTTAAATTTAAAGTTTAATGGTTGATTATTACAATATAAAAAGAATATCATTGCTTCATTTTACATTTATGTTATATTCTTCACATACTAAGGTTTATTATGTATTTACATAATCGATCATGCATTCTTCTCATCAATCTAAGGTAAAACAGTGACCAATTGGTTACAATATATTCCTTAGAACGTAATCAATTTACTTATCCTATTTAACAACATTGAATATCACAACAACAAATACTCCTTCAGTATTAACAAAGATATAGAAATTTGCATACTTAGCTCATAAGACCCATATAACAATTGCATTAATTACTTGGTCACTTGCAATACAAACCAATAACATTGTCCAAGATGAAAGGCTAAGAATATTAACGAATGACTACATAGCCATTTAGAAATGCAAAAACAAAAATTAGACTACACAATCATCATTAGTTTTATAGCTAAAAAGGATTCATCCCAAATAACATTAATGAATAAGTTGAATGGCTTAAATACATAAACTAACATGGTCTTATGCAAATTATGACTAGGCCAAAAGGCTTAAAACCAACATAGTCATATACAATGACTAGTCATAAGTCTTAAATACTAAAACCAACACAATCATATAGAATTACTAACTATAAGGGTTAAATACTAAAGCCAACATAATATTATATTAAATACATCTGTTCTAAAGATTCCAATCGACTAGAGTTAAACCCTAACTCAGAAATATGAAAGTTATATTTGTGCTCCTAAATAAATTGCAATCTTAAGTCCAATAGCTTGTGGTTCATGTAATAAACTCTATTTTTAAAAGAAAATAAAACCACATTACAAATTCCTTCATTATACAAATTAGTTTTAATGGCCAAACTAAATGTAACCTAGACGTCCAAAATCACTAAACCATGAAGCAATACAAAACTAGCTATTTCCATTTCCACACATTAATTTTGCATAATATTGTACTTGTAGGAATAAGGTTATGAATCATAACTAAATCCTACAATTTGATCATCTTCAACAAAAAATTTCTACAATCCTTCCCTCTCTATCGACCTCATTTTATTATCTTTCTTCTCTCCTCTTTATTTCTCATAAATCCCTTGTTATTTATCCTTCTTCTACAATGTGTTCATTGAAAGCCTCCCATACTACCCTTCCATACAGAGGCAATGAAGACCTTGTTTACTTCACTTAGTCTAAAGTTAGAGTTTACAACTACCACAATGATCTCCACTTTGTGGAATTTAATAGAGTTCAATGAGCTATTCATTAATTCCAATGTTCTCTTCATTTATTACAATAATAACTATACATACATATATATATATACATGTATGTACATTTATAATTTAAATAAACTTAGACAGACTTGAATATTTTTAACTATAGAATATATATATATATATATATATATATATATATGAAACACAAAAATAAGTAAATCCAACCAAAAAAAGGATTTTTTTCTTACATGAAAAGAATATGGCTTTTTCACAAACAAAAACATGCTTTCCTTTTAGAAATAGATTTTTTGATGAAAACACATACTTGAGGCTACAATTAGAAAGGGTGATATATTTTTCATTTCATAATCATGCAGCTCAAAAGATAAGAACAACCAAATACGCCATAGTCAAGCAAGTCAAGGCAAATATTCACAATCATTGCAACCAACATTAAATAATGTGAGTGTGTGTTAGTGTGTGTTCTCAAAATGATGGTGATCCTGATATTTCCTTTTGATTTGTTTCCCTCTCTCTAGTTATGCTCTCCCTCCTCATCCAAGAGGGGTAAAACTATCTCTTGTATCCACCTCATCAAATCAATGAACTAGTTAGTCCAACAAAATGTATCACTAAAACATAATATAAATCATTTATTAACATCGCATGCTAGTGAATTTGACATGTACAACAATTAAAAATAATATCATACTAATATAAGCTTGAATCATCATCATAGAATAATTGTTCATAAGATAATTTTTGGTATCATATCAAAATGTAGAACAAAATATAACATAATCCAAAGGGCAAAAAATGGGATGTGACAAACTCACCTTCCACTATCTCATGGGACAAACTATACGAATGGTTTAAGTCAAGAAGAGAAGTTGGATAAGTAATTAGTTGTGATAGAATAAAACTAGTAGTAAGTAGTGTTCTATTAAAATGAGGATAATTTTCCACTTTTGCTAACTCCCTAGTGGCTTGAGAATAAAGAATATATTTTCCTTTTAGGATTTGAAACATGAGGCCCAATAGCTAGTGATTAAGGATCAACACAATTAGCTCTAAAATATGAACATTTATTTAATTACTCACCTTAGTCTAGTCCTACTCATTTTTTAAGGTCGAGAATCACTAGTAAGTTGCTTGGGTTGAGGCTTGGAGTTTTGGGTAACTAAAGGAAAGTCTTAGATTTTGTGGTATAAGGATTGACACAAATAATAGGTGTTTGGAAAGTTGATAAACATGACCCTTTAGGTAAGTCTGTGAGTTTCAATATAGTCTTATATTGAATACTTAAGTTCCTTTGATAATTCAATCCCAACACAACCCCTTTTTTTGAGGGTGATTTGAGAATAATCATTCTTTCTCAATATGGATAATACACTCTAACAAGGTTAGATGCAATCTAGGAAGGGCTAGAGTAGAAAGGGGAGACTAAGGAGTTCAACTCAAATAGAAACTTAGATAGAACATTCCTCATAGACCAAAAAGTATCAAGTTCATTGTGTAAATACAAACAAATAGAAGTGAATTTACCTAAGGCCCTAGTAAAATGGCCTTAGCAAACTTAACTTTAATAATTTAACAAAAAAGAAACAAACCCTTAGTAAAGTTTTAGATAGATTCCATCCAAACCCCATGATAGAATAGGTGTAATTGACATAACTCAACCTAATTTAGAGAACCAAATAACTCCTAACAAGAGTATAGTTCTTAAGCCATGTGCATGTATTTTAAAAAAGTTAAAAAAATAAAACATCAAGAGCAAGAGAGTTACCTCATGAATCACTTTTTGGATGAACTTATGAGGACATCCTAGAGCCATTTTATTATGCTTTCGAGATAACAACCATGGCATCAAATATTGGACCAATTTAGCTAGCAACCATTTAAAAAGGAAAAAAAATGCTTGGAGACAAGGGAAACTAGGAAAACTTACAATAAATGAAGAGAAATCATACTCTAAGTAGTATTTTAAAACAAGAGTGACAAGGACAAGGGAATGAAATAATAAGGAGCATGAAAAATAAGCCAAAATCCTAGTGGAACTGTCTATTTATTAGAAAATCTCACTTACTAATGTAAGAAATTAAAATAGGTTAATACTAATGTAAGAAATTAAAATAGGTTAATACTCGTTATTTAGTTTGTATTTAACTTTTACATTTTAAGTTTTACTTATTTTCTAATTTTTATTTTAGTATTTTTGTTCTTTTTTTAACCTAACTAAAACACTATTCCCGTGCTTGCATTTAAATACTTATTTTCTATTCTAATCTAACAAGCCATATATATACATATATACACGATGATGCATCGTGGGTGTGATTCAAAAAGTAACATAGTTATTTTCAAAATATTTTCTATTTAATTTTGTTCTCTATATTAAACTTTTCTATTAAGGGACTTTATTGGGGCCCTCACCGACCACAAAAGTTTAAATACAAGAAAATTTCTCAATCCAAATTTGATAATCCTACTCAAAATCCCAGGAAAAAATAAAAAATAAAAAGTAATCTTTCAAGGAAAAAACACCCTCACTACAATAATTTCTTCCCTAATTAAAGGCTAATGAAAATCATTTTAAGATTTCTCAAACCATATCCAAAGGAAAAATAACTATTGAAATATAAAAAATGATGCTCTAACATTTAAAAACCTTGCCAAAGGAAAAAATAACTATTGAAATATAAAAAATGATGCTCTAACATTTAAAAACCCCACCTTGTTCAAAAAGAATAGCCCACAAGGCTTAAGTTAATGTCTACTTATTTATCCTTCTGAAATAATAGATTTATAGTCCATTGACATCCCAACCTAATAAATTCCTTGGATTCTAAATAAAGAAACCTAGATTCTAATTTTCTACCTTTTTCTGCTTATTATATGAGGCTAAGAGAGTCTCTAGAGATGAAATTGGGGGAGTCTATAGCTCTATGGCATTTTCCTAAACGCATTGATGCAATATTTCTATCCTCTAGTCCATAGTCATTGTTTAAAATTGTGGAAATTATATCAAGAGAAACATATCCATATATACCTAATTTCCACAATCAACCTCATCTTTGGTTTTTTAAAAAGGAATTACATACATGCATACCTTTCATTCTACAATTAGGATTTTCATATAATTCTTAGTTTGAGAGTGGGTAAGGATATCAAATAAGACATGATATTATCTTCATAATCATCAAAGTTTAATAACTTTTCATTTGAACCCTTGTATTCCTCCCTAATAGAGAAAATATTCCCACCAACATCCTCATTAATATAAGAATAAAATTTCATAATTGCTTCATAGGCAAGCCCCTTTAAGCAAGAGGTTGAGCTTTCAGAAGCATGATTTTTCTATGATTTATCTAAGATAAATTCATGATTTAGTTTTATCAAAATTTGGGATCAATTTTTTAAGATAAATAGTCTTAAGGGAGGAAGCCTTGGGAGAGCTACAATTATGCCAAAAATGTATATATTATAAGTTTCACTAAAGTAAAAAAAAAAGTAATTTGGGCTCAATTTTTTTGAATTCAGACTTAGATCAAATATTGATGTAGGAACATCCATGGCTAACAGGCAATCAACATCAACCAAAAAAAAAAGGAGTATTTTATTTTATTATTGTTGTTTTGTGGAATAATATTATTATGTGAATAAAATGCAATATTAAGGCTTAAATAATTTATATTAAATTATTAGTCTTATTTTATATTGCAAATTTTGAGTGGGAGATAATGGTGGAAGTGACTTTGAAAATTTGAAAAATCAAAAAAAAAAAAAGAAGAAGAACTAGGTGTGGATTTTTGAGAGGTTACAAGTTTTTAAGAATTCTTTTATTTCACCTCATAAAAGCATTCAAAAAGTTGGGTGCCTAAGATTGTGATTACAACTTTTTCTATTTTGGGGTCTAGTGGAGTGGAGTGGAAAAATCAATTTGTCTTCTTGAATTAGAAATTTTCAAAAGTGGGTTCAAATATGCTTTTATCATTTAATATTTTCATTATTGCATTTATTGAGCATTTTCTTGGATTGGGCGTAGCATTTGGGAGTTACAGGAAAATGATGGAGGTGTTTCTTGAAAATGCTTGATTTTTAGCAATTTTGAGGGGGTCTTGATGCCAAAAATGTGAAGAGGAAGACTTGGGGTGTAGCCATTGGGGAGAAGACCAAAACACCATGAATTTGCAGGTATGAAGATGAAGTTGCAACAACATATAGATGGGGTTATAGAGGTTTTATTGCAGCAAGGTTGCACATGACAATTTACAAGTTACAAGAGCTAGAATCTTGTAAAGGAAGCTGAATTGAAGAAAATCAATTTGTATTCAATTTTTGTTGTTGTTTTTCTAATTTACATCGGATTTTAGATGGTTTGCATCAGCCCATATGGCTAAAAAAGAAAATCAGTTTGGAATTGATTTCTATGTAAAACATAAGAGTTTGAATGAGAAGTTGAAGGCTCTATTTGCAGATTTTGTCTTATTTAAAATACTTTATGAGTTGCACTATATGTTGTTGTGAGTTTGTGAATGAGGCTTGATTTCCTACTTCATTAGTGGTATTAGAGCAGGAGTTCCTAAGTGTGCAGGCAAAAGTGTCGATGTGAGGCAGCCTATACCTGAGAGGTTGAAGATTGCAAGTGTGTGGCAAGTGTTTGACGAAATGACAAAGAAGAAAGATAAAAAGAATTCATAGTTGTGTATGCAGGTGAACATGAGGGAGAGAATATTATAGAAGTATGCTTTGAGGACGGTGAGAAGAAGAGTAGAGAAAATGAGTGTTGCAACCCAAGAGAGAAGGATGATAATACAAAGATTTGTGGAGATCCTATGTTTGACAAAGAACCTGATGAGGAATATTCATTGTTTGTAGAGGAGATCATGAAGATAGAGGAGATGTTCAGATCGAATGAGAACCTTCAAAGGAATGAAAGTGCAGACCCAATAAAAGAAATTACAACAGATGATGATGAGGTAGAAGTTGCAGCAATAGAGAAAGAGAATAATGAAGACATGTTGGTGGACATGAAGCATCAAATTGATGAAGAGGTATTTTTTATTTTTCTAAATTGTGTGATGAAGTAGTTGATGTGAATTTGCATAAGGAGTTAGTGCAAGAAGATAGAAAGAGAGATCATGTAGGTGTAGATTGGTGTGAGGATGTAACATATTTATATGTAGAAGCTATAAAAGATGTCACAGGTGAAATTTGGTGGAGGTGGTCAGTTTGTGATGGGATAAAATCCATGAAAGAGGAGAAGAGGGAAGGAAAGATTTTTTGGAGGAGGATGTTGAATGTTCCAGCAAGATGTTGGAAGAAGAGAAAGAGGAAATTTCAGAAGGATAAGGAAGAAAAGTGGATAAAAAATAAACATACAATTTTTAAATGTTTGTGAGTCTCCAACTCATGGAACATTTTCTTCTTACCATGGGTGTCTGATGTAGGAGCATCCATAGCTAACAAGTAATCAACATCAACCAAACAAAAGGAGTAATTTATTTTATTATTGTTGTTTTGTAAAATAATATTATTATGTGAATAAAATGCAATATTAAGGCTTAAATAATTTATATTAAATTATTAGTCTTATTTTATATTGCAAATTTTGAGTGGGAGATAATGGTGGAGGTGACTTTGAAAATTTGAAAAAAATAAAAAATAAAAGAAGAACTAGGTGTGGATTTTTAGGAGGTTACAAGTTTTTAAGAATTCTTTTATTTCACCTCATAAAAGCAATCAAAAAGTTGGGTGCCTTTAAGATTGTGATTACAACTTTTTCTATTTTGGGGTCTAGTGGAGTGGAGTGGAAAAATCAATTTGTCTTCTTGAATTAGAAATTTTCAAAAGTAGGTTCAAAGATGCTTTTATCATTTAATATTTTCATTATTGCATTTATTGAGCATCTTCTTGGATTGTGCATAGAATTTGGGAGTTACAGGAAAATGATGGAGGTGTTTCTTAAAAAGGCTTGATTTTTAGCAATTTTGAGGGGGTCTTGATGCCAAAAATTTGAAGAGGAAGGCTTGGAGTGTAGCCATTGGGGAGAAGACCAAAACACCATGAATTTGTAGGTATGAAGATGAAGTTGCAACAACATATAGATGGGGTTACATAGGTTTTATTGTAGCAAGGTTGCACATGACAGTTTACAGGTTACAAGAGCTAGAATCTTGCAAATGAAGCTGAGTCGAAGAAAATTAATTTGCATTTGATTTTTGTTGTTGTTTTTCTTATTTACATTAGATTTTAGATGCTTTGCATCAGTCCATATGGCTGAAAAAAAAAATCGGTTTGGAATTGATTTCTATGTAAAACATGAGAGTTTGAATGAGAAGTTGAAGGCTCTATTTGTAAATTTTGTCTTATTTAAAATATTTTATGATTTGCATTGTATGTTGTTGTGAGTTTCTGAATGAGGCTTGATTTCCTACTTCATTGAATATGAATAGATTTTAGGATAGGTTTGAATAGATCAATCATTACATATATATAACTTTTAGATATGTTAATGAGGGATTATGTAGGGGACCTTACCCATTAATGATAAATATCACAAGGTATACCAATAATAGACCAATTATAGTTAAAACAACTCCCAAGAGCTATGAGTACAAAGCAAAAACTAGCAATACTATATAAACAATAATCACAACCAATAATTACCATAAACTAAAATAATCTATATATAAAGGACCCTTAAAACCATATTTCAACCCAATACAAAGACCATTCATAATTCACAACTATACTAAACCCCACTTCTCACTTCCACTTCTACCAATTAGATTTTTTCATTACTAGACTACTTATGATCAGTATTAGCTAAAACGGGGAACCTTACATCATAACATATTTTTCTTTACGATCAATAATTGTGTACTTATGATCCACATAAGAAAGGGGTGGCATAATCACTAACAACCTCCATGTATCCATAAAAGTGGAAAAAATGCATCTCTAATAGAACTTTGT
The DNA here is from genome assembly GCA_007258455.2 of Sequoia sempervirens. NCBI lineage: Eukaryota > Viridiplantae > Streptophyta > Pinopsida > Cupressales > Cupressaceae > Sequoia > Sequoia sempervirens. The sequence goes on from VDFB02270651.1 coordinate 761,062,561, forward strand.
TGGAATTATTATAGTAGGCTAATAATATTATTAAATTTCCACAATCCATAATAATCAGAGAAGCATATTTCTGGATTAGATTGTGTAAGCTTTTTTGGATCAACGTTTCGGATCACACTCTGTGATCCATCATCAGGATAGAGAGCTCAAGGAGATGAAAGTAGTTTGTTGCAGACCCAACGGGTATAAAAAGAGGCAGAAAGATCCATCTTTCTGCCCTTTTTATACCCGTTAGGTCTGCTAATGATACGTTGATATCAGGCTAATAATAATCATCTCTCACCTCAGTTAATCCATAATTTTTAATAATTCCTCCTATCGAAGATCTATGCTTTAAACTCTTGAGATTTGTATTTATACCCTAGTAAGAGTCATATTAGTAGGACCTAATCTTATGTGGTAGATTGTAGTAGAATACAAGATAAAAACATATAAAATTAAATAAATTAATACATTCACTATAAACTCATATTCATTCATAATTCATACAATATTCAATATATTGTCATGTAGTATATAATTTTTTTTTCTATAATATATTTCTCTGATACAATCTTAACATTCTTTCTTAAACAAATCATTTCTCTCTTTGCAATTCTTTTCTATCATACATCTTCCTCTTCTACTCTTTATTTCTCTTCTCTCTCTCATATATATTCCTATATTCTACTTATATTTGTGTATAATTGTAAAGGAATGTGTCCCTTTTCCTTATTATTTATTTTGGGTAAGTTGTAAGTCAGTTACATGTGCCATATTTCACTTGTAGTAGGTTTAGTTTTTCTTGTCTCAAAGTGTCGATCTATCCTACCAATACCACCCCCCTTGAAACCATGTCTTGTCCTCAAGTCATGTTCAATTTTTCTACCAAAAATAAATATTATAAAATTTCTATCATAGAAGCTCAAAATTATGGGTATATTCCTTCTCATAATAGGATTTTCTTGTAGATCCCCTTAGTTGTCCCATTATAGTATCGCTTTTGAAAGAAATTAGATTTTCCCTTTGATGTTCATCAAAGGAGTTTCTCCTTCTACAAGGCGTGTTGGGATTTGAATAGAATTGATGACCTTTCTAATAATCATGTCACATATTTTAACCATGAGCTAACCATTTCCCTTAGTTGTTTGATTTGAACCTATAAAGACTCACATTGGTCATGTGCCTCTTAATATTGATTGTGTGGAGTTTCAAGCTACATTCAAACACTTCCATTTGGATATCTAATTGCATCATAAGTAGTGGATGCCTACACAATTTGATTCTCAATATTCTCCATCTAAACTTTGAGTGCCTTTGTGGAGACCAACCACACTAGATAAAATTCAAATAATAGATTGATGTTATATAAAATTGTTTTTATATTATTAACCTCCACTTCCAACCTAGTATGTATGGAAATAAATTTCCTTCTTATATCCTCAAGTTATTTCTTATCCATATTTGTTGACACGTTTTGTTTGTTGAGGTGTACAATTTTACTTGCAGGACTTGAGTGTGAATTCTAATTATGGGGCACTATCCTGTCTTTTGATATTATGTAGAACACCTCCAATTTAATTTTTTTGAAGAGGGGATATTTGTGAGACATTGAACTAAGATCCAAAAGGAGAGAGTGGAAGTAGTGGAAATATGACCAAATAAATCCGCTTTTGCTATACTAAAAATTCCTTGATTTTTTGTATGAGGTCTATCTAAGAAGGTGGGGGAGTAAAATTTATTTTGGTGGGATCACTACTTAACTATTCATTTATTTTCCTTTATCTTGTACCACCTCCTCTAATTTATGTGATTATTTTATCTTTTGAGGTCTCCTTTGTTGGTGTGAATGGGGTATATTATCTAATTTGTTCCCATATAGGTCCTACTCACACTTAGTTAATTAAGTTTACTTAGAACATATTTAGGTCATTTAATTTGTGTGTCTCATATCATATTATTGTGACACTTGTCATAATCCTATGTTGTCCTATCATTTATCTTACCTATATAAGTAAGGTTTCTCTTGTATTCTATGTAGGTCATTGTATCCTAATTATATAATTATATGTATTGTATGGTATAACATTCATTTATTGCACCACTCCCTTTGGAAGGTTGTTTTGGGTTTTACAAGTGATCTTGGTTGCTTACATGATATCAAAGATTTATATCTACAATCCCCTTCTAAATTTGGGAGTGTTTTCACAAGGATTTTTTTGGGTACATCTTTATGTGAAATTAACCTCACTATTAAGTATAAAAGTCCCAAAAACCTATAAATTGATATATAACTCAATAGCTTTCCAATCTTAAAAATATTACCATTTTTGGGATTTGTAAGAAAATTCATATAAAATTCTACATGCTTTGTATGGGGTCACTACAATATGGATCTATACTATGTGAATCTATCAACAGTGGTCATAGTACTTTTTTAAAAAACTACATCATCATTATGCATAATTTTTGTGGTAATTATATGATTTGTTGTGCCAGTGGGGTATGCCATATATCACGTCAACTAATTTAGAGGAATATTCCTCTATATATAGGCTTCTATTGTTGGTGAAATGTTTCTACATGGGGGTTTCTATTTAAGCTAAAATCACATTACAAAATTGGGGGTTATAGATTTTAGTAACTTCACATTCAAGTTATAGCCATGGTTCCTCCCAACCTTGGGGGCACTTAACCCCACAAGTGGTGTGGCCATCATTGTCTCCCAAACCATTCCTCCAATGAAATTTTATGCTTTAGCTCCACCAAGTATCCACCTGCTCTACCCTAGCCACATGAATCAATTTTTCCACCAAATCACTACCTAAGCTAATGACACAACCCTATCATTGCTTCAACAATTGTAAGGGGCCTATTTTACTTACCTAAGGGATTTTTTTTGGATGGCATAACTTTTTTCTTGGGTATTATTTTTGTACATTATTATAGGTGTTAAAAAGTTGGTTTTGAGCACTTCATAGTGGTATATGTATATTTTTTATGTTTGTTGTAGGTGCTTGTTATTTCAATTTAAAATAATTTTTCTTATATTTTTTGGCAATACATTTTTTGCACGCATAGTATTCAATTTTTGAATTCTTATAGGAATTAGAAATATATTTCAGGATATATACATCAATCCATTCCATTTTTCAATATTCTTCCTTCAATATCAATTTTTTTGTTTGAAGTCATATTGAATAATTCAACTAATTTATTAGAAAAATTATTGAAATCAGTGGTTGACTTTTGTTGGGGAACTTCAATTTTAATATTAATTCATACTAAGGATGTTATAAAAAAAATAGGGTTTCATGTATATGTAAGTTGGGGACCGTATAGGGTGAACCCACAAAAGTGGTTTACAATTGGAGTGAGAAAGGAAAAGTTGAAAAAAATGACCCCGTGCCAAAAAAATTTGTTTTTGGGGTTCGAACGAACTAATAGGTTTGAACGAACCAAAAGAGGGCTCGAATGAACCAGGGTTCAAGTGAACCCATTCAATGAACTTCCCACCATTCTCGCCAAAAAAACACAAAGGAAACCCTTTTTGAAAGGGGGTTCGAATGAACCCTGGCTCGAGCAAACCCCCCTTTTCCCACCTTCCCACTCTCTGGCACATAAAAACATTAAAATTTTTCCCTTAGAAGCTTGAGTTTAGGATGAAAATGGAGGAGACTTCACAGAACCAACTGATGATGGTAGTCCTCAGAATGAGCTATCCAACAAATATAATTTTAATATGTTTTGGTTTTATTATGTATTTGGTTTTTTAGTTTTATTAAACATTGTTTTTTCACTGAAAATCAAGCTCTATGTTCTACACATGTGGAAAAATAGTAGATTATCAAAAAATAATTGAAAAATATGAGTGCACTAGATATTGAAGTCCTTGATCCAACAAAAGTCCTTGATCCAACAAAAAATAATTGAATTTTGATACATACAAAAAAATTTATGCGTTATACAGTCTGCCTATGTCTGAATTGTAATTGGTTTGACTTTGAAAATTGATTAAGGAAAAAATATTCAATAAAACACTATCTAACCAATTGGAGGCATAGAGGCACTAGATATCAGAGTTACAAATCTAAATTCGAAAGAATTAGAATTTTATCCTTCATGAAAAACAAGTTATGTGTTATACGGTGAGTGTCACTCCTTAAAAATGTTGTTTACTAAAAAAACTAGTTTTCAAAGGAGATGGAAAATGAAGTGAAATATGATTCCAAAATTTTTAAAAAATATATATTTAGAATCTATAGAAAAAATTTCACAAATCACTAGTTTGCATCATCTTCAAATTCCTCACGGTTTAGCCGCTATAGGTGCCTGAAAGTGAAGATTTAGTTAAAAAAAATTATTTCAATGTCCAGTTTGGCCAAAAATTGTAAACCAGTATTGTGGGATCACCCTATATCTTTGTTTATTATGAGAATTTTCATTTCATCCTTTTGTAATTTCCTTGCAAAGGGGGGACTATAAGAAATGGAGAGATGATATCTTGAAGCACTCGGTTTTGCTTAATATTTTACCACATCTACATGGTCTTGTTCCTCAACTAGGTACTTATTGGGGAAAAAAAAATTAGAATTATAAAAATCATCATGTAAAATTATTGATTGATCTACGTGTTGATGATCACACTTGGGGTGTCATTTCGTACATTGAACATCCTTATTCTCTTTGGACAAATATTTAGAAGATGCATGGAGATCTTAATACTTAACCATTCCTTGATGATCTTTTTATTAATTATCTTGTACCTCTTGATTATTTATATAACCTACTATATGACAATGGAAAAATTAATGAATTTGATTCTACAAAAATCCTTGCATGTTTGGATGATGATGATAAGGAGGAGGGGGATTCTTCTAATGTTCCTTATCCTCATGTATAGAGACACTTTTTGATCCTTCAACTTCACTAATACCTCATGTAGAATCATTAATTGATACTCCCCTTATTCCTACCTCTTCAAAGTTAAATGTTGTTTCATCTTCTAGTAATTTAATTTAGTAGGATCATTCTAATCTTTCAAATTTATCTTTGTGATATGATTTTTTTTATAGGTAAGCTAGATTTGTTTTGTGAGCCCCATATTCTATATTTGATAGATGTAATTGAGGATATCCATTCCTCTTTGATAATAGTACAACACACCCATTATCACATCATATTTGTCTTTGGAGATTATTCTTCATGAGTCTTCATAGATTTTTTATTAATTTTACTTTATTTTATTGTGACATCCTTTGATTCCAATATGTGGACACTTGATTAGTTTCAAAAGTCATTCATCATTAGACTTCTTCCCTCCTCTCTCTTCTTGGAGTGATAGTTTCTTCTACATATCCCTTTGGATTTATTTCTTCCCAAGGGTAGAAATATTATTTTCCAATTTTGGACAATCTTTAACATTCACTATTGGCACATGAGCTACTTCTTTGTGGTGGGATATAAATTCCCACTCTTTATCTCCTATGTGGGGGATATTGATTATTTATTCATGATGGATGTAGTCCTAGAGGAGTCATGTTGAGCCCTTCTTCCATCACTTATATATATTTTTCACATGTTTTCTCTCTTTTAGAGGGATTTTTCCTATAGGTTTTTTATTCTTTACTATGTCTAAGATATTTTTTGTACATGGGTACCTCATTAGGTCTTGTTTCCATGGCCCATATATTTGTATGTTTTTTTATTTTTTTTGTTCCTTCCTAATTTATAGTTAAGGTGGGGGGTGCGAGGCTGCTGGTGTGAATGAGGTGTATTACCTAATTGGTTCCCATATAGGTCCTATTCACAATTAGTTAGGTTTACTTAGGTCACATTTATATCATTTACTTTTTGTGTCTAAGTCATATGATTGTGACAATTGCCATAATCCTATGTTGTATTTTATTTCACCTTGCATATATAAGTAAGGTTCCTCTTGTATATTATGTATTGTATCCTAATTGTATTATTATGTGTATTCTATAGTATAGCATTCATTTCTTCCCACTCTTGTGAACTTTTGTTTTTGGTTTTGCAAGTGATCTTAGATACTTGAGTCTATTGTGTGACCATTACATTCTCTTCCCCTACTAAAATATCCAATGAGTTCCCAGTAGTGGCTTCCTCTATTCTTATCTCCTATTCACCTTCTACATGTTATTTTTCTTCTTCCAACAATATGTTATAAACCCTTTGTGTGGCATGTAAGGTTTCTTTCTTAACACTTTTAATTCCTTATCTTGGTATAGGAAGGTTTCCACTCTCTTTTTGACCAAAGTTCCATTTTCTCAATTAATTTAACTTATCTTTTCTCTTCAAAGATAAGTCTAACTGCCGGTAAGGGTGTGGTTCGGTGCTCAAGTCACTTGGTTGTAGTGAAAGCCACCAGGGGTCAAACCCTCGCTGGGCCAAAGTGCTCACAAGCCTTGTGCCTTCGTTGGGCCAATGTGCTTATGAGTTTGGTAGTTTCTTGTGGTTTCTTGTACCCAGTTCATAGCTTTGGTCAAAAGCATTTACCCTAATAATATGGGTGCATTGCATCTTTAAAAAAAAGAAGATAAATCTACCACAACTTTATTTTTCCTTTACTTTTCCACTAAAACCTTCTTTCTCAATTTATCATTCATCTCTAGATGTTTTTCTCCATTTGTTCATCCTTTTTTAAAGAGAACTAGACTCTTTATTTTTATTCATCCATTTCTATCTTTAAGCATCACTTGGCACCCTATGGGTGTTGTTTTGGAAATCTCATCATGAATTTGAACTAAATAATTCCTCACTTCTTGTTGACACTAGTGCATTCTTAAAATATTATTATGCTCTTAGGAAACTAAATAAATCACGGTTGGGTTCATTGTAAAATCCATAAGTTTTCTTCTTTTATTCCTTGTACTCACTTCCATATTGCCCCCTTCATTTTCTAGGAATAGGATTCAGGGATACTTCATACCGTGTACTACATAAGAAGTATTTTCACATCACCAAATCTCAAAAAGTGTATAGAATAAAACATTAGAAGTCGGGGATTAGGGATGCTATGGGAAAGGTACTTGAGTAAAGGGATGGTTGAAACTTTAGCTCTAAAGGTAACTTAGTGCAACAAATTGAGTTGGGGATTAGGAGAAAGGCATGTTGGTAAGAGGAAGTATGAAATTTTGAAAAAGCAAGAGAAAGTGGAGGTTGAAGGAAAGGGGTGACAAGAAAGATGAAATTTGAGGGGGATGTTAGGAAGGGAAACTCTAAAACTTTGAAATTTTATACAATCCTTGGAAATGACTTGAAAACCTCCATACGTATAAAAATTGATATTTTTGTAACATCCAACACATGATAGGTACATGGGGGACAACAAAGCATAACACTTAGGAAATTTGAAAAATAGAGGCCGATACACAAATTTCTTAGATCGGTTATATGTGATGGGAAAAATGAGGCCTAAGTGCGGAAAGGAGTTGGGACTCAAGTAAAATTTGGCACTATAAGGTTGAGTCCCAACACAATAAAAAATAAAGGCTCTAAATCAATGATAGGATTCACGAAAAGCAAGACATCCTTAGAGGGACGAACTTGGGACATAAGATCCTTAATCTACTTTTTATGAACAAAAAATTGAGAAAGAGGGGCAAAATATAGTCAAATGAAAGGAGGGATGAAAGAAGCACCCCCCAACAAAAGACTCTTTTTACAAAAATCACCACAAGAATGGTAAGGGTTAGCAATATTTTTACATGCAAGAAAATATTGCCCTAACCTCCTACTCAACTCCCTTCATAGATTTTGCAAAAGGATCATCTCCTTTAATCTCCAACCTTAGTCATTGAAGCTTATTTCTACCATTTAAACCAAATGCCATCTTAGCATTCCAAAGAGTAGGCTTTAATAATACTTTTCCTAATAACAAGGATAATTCCAACCATCTTCCCATTAGGTTCTTCAACAACTACCTTTGCACTCTTTACCTCTACCACCATCCATTCAACCTCCCAAAAGAAGTTATAACTTCTTACTTAAGTGCCAATTCATCTAAATCTTAATATTTATACGATGTTATACTTACAAAATATGATTAAAAAAAATTAAACTTGTTTCAATTTCATCTATTTATGTGATTGGCTATTTTATTTCCATTTTTGTAAGGTATTCAAGACACGTATGATAGTGTAAAACGAGGGTTACAATATTGAAACATCTCACAAGAATAGTAACTTCTCCTTTAAAGGGGTGATAATAACAAGAAGAGTAATTGTAATAATGCAATGTATATATAAATAAAAAAGGTTTTACACATCAACTTAATTTAAATAATATTAAAATTTATTATCATTAATAAACAATGATATACTAGAAAAAAGTCTAGTTATATTTGTATGCAGTCTTTATAATTAGTTTATTGTTTTTTAAGTTTTATTCATATAGGTTTGTTGCTATTTTATATGTTTAATTATCTTTGAATTGACATTTTTATGTTTTTTCAAGCATAGTTATTGTCTTATTCATATAGATTTATTTCTATCGTACATGTTTTGTAGTATTTGTAATGTTTATTGTATGATTTTTCAATGGAATCATTCTTTATACTCTACTCCTAAGATTGTTTTTGACTTGAATTGACATTTTGATATTTTTTCAAGCATAGTTATTGCCTTATTCATATAGGTTTATTTCTATCGTACATGTTTTGTAGTTTTTGTATTGTCATTTGTAGGCTTTTCAACATAATCATTCTCTAGTCTTTGTATTGTCATTTGTATGCTTTTTCAACATAATTATTCTCTATATTGCAATCAACTTTGTTCAATACAAACAAGAAAAAGGAAAAAAGACGTACATTTCATAAATAAAAAAACACGAGGAGAACAAAATTGTTCACATCACTACTTCATCACAAAAAGATCATAAAGAAAACACCTTTAAAAAAATTACATTTAACTAACAAAAACAAATAAAAATATACAACTTATTAAAAAATATATTAATTAAATAAAAATAATAATTCTCCTAAACATGAAAAACTTTATATATAATAAAAATAATATCTTGAAACTTCCAAGAAAAACCTCATACCCCATAATCAAGTCTAACCTTAAAAAATTAGAACAGATTTAACATGATCATTATAATTTGTCCTTGCAGGTGAGGGAAGATCATTTAAAAAAAACTGGCCGATCTCACCTTTACTCTTAATATATAAGTGGACATGTCTTTATCCACCTGTACCCAGAAAATTTAAAAAATTCAAATCAACCAAATGTAATGCTGAAATCTGTGAAGTAGAAAATGGCCCAAAAATCAGTAGCAAAATTCCTTTAGCTCGGCTGCCCAAAATGGACGATTCCCATGAAACAAACACTGTTAACAATAATGATAATAAAGATAAAGTTTTGATAATGATATAAAATTATAAAAGTTCTCGATTGAGCAGTACTGCACGGAATGGGCAATTCAAAGGTCGCCAGGACTTGAAGGGAGATCATTGTGGTGGTCGATTCAATGGGTTTGCACTTAAAGACCACTGCGATGTTGGTAACAACGCCTCATATTCGCATTCCTCCCAATATTCTGGTGCTCTGTTCTGCTGCCACGGGACTTTTACCAGTGGTATTTATTCATTTTTCTTAATTTTTTAGTATCAGAATCTGCTGAATTGCAAGCCTGTCATGCTTTTCCACATGACCACATGATCAATTTGTCTAAAGGGCTTGTAGGTGTAGCCTATATATATAGAGAGATAAATCATAGTACCATCTCATTCATTGTGCTTCTGTAGATCACTGTACTGAGGTTTTCATCCTGGATTGTGTCACTTTCTTATTCATTGCGTTCGGGCCGTGCTAGGTCCTCCACTGGTAGGGCTTCGAGAGGAGTTGAAGAGGATACAAATTATAACCTGGTATGTTCGTTAAATGCTTGTCCTTTGTCTTTTCGTCAGAAGGAATTTAGTACAGGATCCACAGGTTTCTGCTTGAAGCTATTTCGGTATTTTTGTTTACAATTTTACATTTAGTTTCCGGGGAAGAAATCTAATATAGGATCAGAGTTTGAATTTGAGGCTGTTCGGACTTTTTTAAGTTGCAAATGTACTTCTTGATTCCTGGTAAAAAAATCTAGTACAGGATCTAAATGTTTAAGTTTGAGCCTGTGGAGTATTTTTAGTTGGTTGCAAATTTACGTTTTGCTTTTGGGTAAGAAATTATGTCTAGGATCCAAAGGTTAAAGTTTGAGGTTATTCAGACTTTTCATTTGGTTGCAAATTTACGTTTTGTTTTTGGGTAAGAAATCTTGTATTGGATCCAAAGGTTTACTTTGGGGCTGTGGAATGTGGAGGCTATTTATTTGGTTTCAAATTTCCATTTTATTTTTAGGTAAAAAATGTGGCATAGGTTCCGAAGGTTTAATTTGAGGTTGTGCAGATGTTTCTTGGAGTTGCAAAGTTATATTTTGTTTTTGGGTTTTTAGCGGCTGTAAATGGAAACTAGTAACTTCAGTTGATTTACATTGGTTGTGAGCTAGTTTTGGGGTTTTTCTTGGATACATGTCCGCCAGATCAGTGTTAGGAGGGGAACTATATCCAACTACTCCACTGGCATTAGATAAAATTAGGGGCAGTCGAGCAAATTAATTTTTCATTGAATTGGGTTAGATATTTACTTGTTTATTTACTGATAACTAGAGGACTTTTGTTTGGTTTATTGAAGTTTTACTTTTGGGCATTTTGGAGTTGTGAATGAGAACTCAATTGCAATCAATTATATATGTGATTGATTTGTTGTGTGCTTGATTGTTTTTTGTCTTTTTTGAAAATACTTCTTGGAGATGGATGTTATTGGACAGCGAGCTTAACTCTTGTTTCCTGCTTACCGAGATCTTGTGTAAATCTTAATGAGTTGGTATCCAAGATAACACATTTCAGTTGCTTTTGTGGTTAATTTTTTTTTTTGAATTGGGTTTAATGTTGGCATTTTAAGGCTTTGGTTTGTGTTTAGGGGTTATTAACTGGGAACCGAACATGCAGAGATGTGCAGACATAAATTTTCCAGAGTCCATGAATAAAGTGTTTCTGGATTTGACTCACACAGTCAAATTGAGAAACACTTCATGCTAATATACAGATGTGATCAATTGTTTGTCACTATGTTTTGGATTATTCAATGAGAACTTTTCCTTGGGCATTAGTGAACACACAAGTCGAATCTGATTTCTTTTTTCGATTTTCTTTTTGCATAAGTTATATAGCTGACACCTCAAATCTCAGACTCAAACATCATGTAAGATTTTAAAAAGTTTATGTATATACCACAAGCAGCACTGGTGCTACTCCCACTAGATGCACTACCACAAGCACCACTAGTGCTAATCCCACTAGCTGCACACTCTAAATCCTTGATTGAGACTAAGGGAAGCTGTTAGCTAACGTTTATTATTTTTTATATATTTTTTTCTTTTTTAGTTAAAATATGATGTTTTTTCCAGGTCCCAGGGGGGTTCTCCTCTGGGTTTGCTCCAAGTTCACCCAGGTTTCTTCCCTGGGTTTGGCCGAGGTCCTACCCTGGGCCTGTAGATTTGGTCCAGATATGTCTGAACATAGTAGGACCAAATCCACTGGCCCAGGGAAGGTCCCTTGCCGAATCTGATAAAAGAGAAAAATATTTATCACATGACTTCTAATCTTAGAAATTTCAGGCAGTCAATATTTATGCCAGCCTTGTTCTTTGCATTACTTCTGCCCTTAACATTGTAACATTCATGCAGATGAGGTCTGAAGTTTGAACATTGTGTCTTTTTTTCTGTTTGTTAAATTCAAGCAATTGCAATTACAAGGAGAACTATAAATAGATATTCCTATGCCTCGTATTAACACTAGTGTTTTACTTTATATGTGTTCTAGATGCATGTGGCTGATATCCAGGAAATATGATAGAAATGGGTATTAAGATGGTAGCTTGATTTCATGTTTAAATCTTTTAGGAAAGCTTGATTTCTTCAAATGCACTTTCTCTAAAATTAAAGTAAGTATTTGACGATTAACATTTTGATGAACATGCGGATGCTCAAACCAATATGGTTGCTAGGTAAATTCATCCTCCAAACAGAGGGTGCAGAAAAGAGTTAGAGAGGGACATGGAACTGAATCTATGTAGCTAATAGCCTAGTATGTCAGTTCCGTACTGGATACCTATTATCTTTTTTCAAGGCTAAATTGGGAATTCATGTTTGTCATCTTTCAGATACAAGATGGAGGATGTTCAGAGATCCATGGAAGCCCAGCTGCCAATGTACGACTGCCTTTTGTTTGGTATGAATTTACAGACACATGGCTGATGCTCATTTATTCATTTATATGCTTTCTGTCGAGGCCAGTTATAACTTATGAGAAAATTTATATTTTGTCCAAAATATCTTTAATTCGTTCATGTTTGTTCCAGATTTGGATGACACTTTGTATCCTCTAAGTTCGGGACTTCAAGCAGCCTGCAGGAAAAATATCGAAGGTAAGCATAATATTGTATATCATTATCTACAGTTAGAGTGCATTTGTATTATAACAGTTGAGGTTTCAGGCTTTATGGTTACCTTAGTTAAATGGTTGACCTTATTTGCCCTCATTTTAACAGTTTACATGAGTGAAAAGCTTAAGATTGATCAAAGTGAAGTTCCAACCATGTGTTATGATCTTTATAAGAGATATGGAACTACCATGGCCGGTCTCAAGGTATTCTTATTTTCATTTGTTGATAAACGTGTACTTGGGGCCTTAAGTGCACTTAATTCTCAGCACTTTAGGCCAGCCCTTTGAGCACTAGCCTGGATTTCAGAATCTAAAGAAAAATATGTTTAAGACTTTGCCTATATTTGCATCATTTTAGGCCTTCTATAATTTTTCCAGTTACATTTGTAAATTATATTTTGTGCCTTACCTAATGTAATGGCTTGCTATGGTTGCATTTGCTGTTTGATTACAAACTGTTTCTTGTTTTACTGTTAAATGGTGAAATAAGAGCTAGTTCTTTCCTTCCATCACATTCGGTAAGCTACTATCATATGCTATTGCCACAAGAAGCCTGATTAAAGTTAACAACAGAAGTACAATTTGACATTTAAGGATTTTAAATTGAAAAATATAGCCTGCTTTGAATGTTCAAAAATCTGGCTATGAAAATAAACTTATAATTTGAGAGAGAAGTGATACGCATCCTCCAAAAACTTTCTTTGTGACTAATCTTTGTTCTTGTTGTTGGGAGTGAAAGCAGGCATTGGGCTATGAATTTGACAATGATGACTTTCACAGGTAATGTAACTAGTTAATTCAAATTGATATGTTTGGAAGTTTTTCTTATTCAGGCCATAAGGTTTTAAAGAATTTACTTTCCTCTGCAGCTTTGTGCATGGAAGTTTGCCTTATGAGAACCTCAGACCCGATCCAGTGCTGAGGAGTTTGTTACTAAGTATGCCTCAGCGGAAAATAGTAGGTTCTACAGCTGAATACTTGTATTTTGTCTAGAAGAATATACCTGATACATTGCAGTCTTCTACATTCTTAAAGCTTACATGTACTGGTGCCTCTCTCACAGATATTCACGAACTCTGACAGAGTTCATGCTGCAAAAACCTTAAGTAGACTGGGCTTGGAAGATTGTTTTGAAGGTGTCATATGCTTTGAAACCCTAAATTCCTCTTCATCAACCTTTTATAATACTAATGACTTGGAAACTCCCAAACTCTCTCCTGGAGAACTTGCTTATGATGATGTTTTAGAAACTACCAATCCCTGCCCAGAAAACAATGATAATACTGATGCCCTGAAATCTCCTCTTATTCTTTGCAAGCCTTCGGTCGAGGCAATGGAATTTGCTCTCAAAATGGCAAATGCAGACCCTAAACGAACGGTATGGGATTTTGTCTCAATTTCTTTTGAAAGGCATGTTGGAAGCTTTCGCTTGTGTAGTTAGAAGGATCTAATGTTTCCTTGTACCTGCAGATTTTATTTGATGACAGTACACGTAACATAGCAGCTGCCAAAGCTGCAGGTTTGCACACTGTACTGGTAAGCATAGACCACTTTTTACATTGATAAATTTGTTGGAAGAGCATGTAAGATTATTTTGAGATCTTGTGAAATGCCATCTGCTCCAGATGGCATTTGATATTTGATTTTAGACTTAAGCATTGAAGCTTTATGTTTGGAATTCTATTCCAATCTACAGGTGGGCAGTTCTGTGCGGACAGATGAAGCAGATTTTGCACTCAGAAGCATTCACAATATAAAGGAAGCCCTGCCTGAGATATGGGAAGACGGAGAGAAATCTGAACTTGGAAGCCAATCAATTTCCATAGAAACTGTAGTTGTTGCATAAAACACATCATGCTTGTGCCTATGTGCTTTTATATTTGGCAAAGAAAATACTAGCCTCCAATCTCATAGGAGGTCTTATTAGGTTATATCTCTTACATGAAAAGACTATTTACTAAATTGTTTGGAATGGGTTCCAAATGTGTTTCAAAAAGACTTCATATACTTATGTTGTTTTTGATTATAGGAAAAATAGGTTTTGAAGGGCCCCAAAACCTTTTACACAAAAGACCACAGCTTTTATATACACATGTTGCTAATTATATGAATACTATTTTCTATTTTATAGTAATATGACAATCTAATTATCAGTACGTTTAAAATATGTTGTTTTACATTTGTTCAAATGGATGTATGCTAATGTTTTGACACTCAATTCATGTTAGAATACAAGTTTTAAAATCCACACATTTGTTCAAATTGCTTTTATTTTTTATTGTGTAATTATTTTACATTTAATTTTAATTTATTAATTTCAAAAAATCAACGATATCAATTTATTTTCCCTTTCCTTATGGTGCTTAGTTCATGGATTGTAAACTTTAGATCCACTCTTTCTCCATCTTATAGTAAAAAAAAAAGCCTCATAAACTTGTCCCATGAATCTTTGCTATTATTTGGAAGACTTTTGCACCATTATTTTTCACTTTCTTCTAATGAATTCACAAAGAGCTTCATCATGACATCTTCATCAATAGCATCAATAAAATACCAGTGATAGCATTGTTACCTTGAAATTTTGAGACTTTTTTGTAATCTTAGGTAAAATGAGACTAGGATAACCAAAAATCTTGAGAAATTCCAATTTTTTTGAATCTTCTTAATCCTAATGATTGTCTCACTAGAGAAAATATCTAATCTTCTCTTTTGGGGTTTACCCCAATGTTTTGTCCTACATTTTAGTGATGGGATTTTTGCTAATGTTGTTGCAAATTATACACTTGTTGATTTGGAATATGTTGAATTATGTTCTAATGTTGAGCAAAATTTTGGTATTGATTTATTTGTTAAGCATCTTGAGCAAGTTGAGCTTTCCCTCTTGCAATTTGTGTTTTTATATCATACTACCTTTTTTTTAGGTGATCAATAAGATCTAGCTGTTGATCTAATTATCTTTCACTATGCTCACTCTCTAATCAAGTTTGATCAACATCATAAAATTTTAATGAATCTAAGGTAGTGGAACAATTTCCTACACTAATCTTAAGAGGAGAGTTATGCAAAAAAAAACAAATATTTACAATAATTATAAAAACTAAACAACTTCATAGAATTTCAATGAATCTAAGGTACTGGAACAACTTCCTACACTAATCTTGAAAGTAGAGTTGCTCAAGGGGAAGGTGTGTTCCTCTTGCTCCTTTTGTTTGAAGGCAAAATGGTTGGGTGTGGCTTTACTTTTGGTGTGTTGTTCGAGACTATCCTTGCCTTGTTCAAAGCTATTTTCTTGACAAATGTTCTATTTGGCTTTGTTGGCGGTGTTTTCTTGGTGGAGGTGGATCCTTTGTTGGGTATTGGAAGGATTGGTTTATTCGAGGTTAGCTTCAACTATCCTCTCTCAGACTGGTGGGTGTGTTTGGATTTTCTTCCCTGGCTCTCAGCCCAACTTCCCCTTTCGAGGTGGGGTTGTCTCCTATTGAGGTGGAGACTATTCTTGTCGGTTTGGCTTGGGTTTTTCTTCCTTCACATCTTCTCCTTTTCTATCAAAGCTAGAATAGTTGCTTGGGGCTTCCTGTCTTAGCTGAGTGTTTGTTATTCTCCTATAGAGATGGAGAGTCGATGGTTGAATTTAGTGGGTTTGTCTTCCCTAGCTCTCTACTAGGTGGAGATTTTTGAGTTAGTTCTTGTGTTGTTGATATCTTTGCAATTGGTCTCTGTTTGTGCTCCTCTGGTGGGGGGCTGGGGTTTGTGGACGAGATGGGTGTGTTTGGGGAAAGGGATCTCCTTTTCCCTTTGGTCTATTTTATGTTTGTTGCATGTTGGGTGCATTTTAAGCAGTTGGTTGGTGCTGGTTTTTCCCATTGCAGGGTGGTGTTTGCTGATTTGGACTCTTGGGAATAAATTGGGTTTTTCCTCCCCAATTGTGTTCTGGGTTGGTCTTTTGTTGCTACAGTTCCTTTTCTCTAGTTGTTTTGTAACTAGTTCTTAGCTACAGTCAAAAGCTTTGGTTATTGGTCTTATTATGCCTCACTCCTCATGAGTCTTGTTTTTTGAGGTCTCTTTTTAGGAGCCTCCTCTCTTCTGCCTTGATGGCTGCTTTGTAATGGATACTGGCCCTTCCAGTTTTAACATAATCAAAACATTTATACCACAACACAATGACTTATGTTGGGATAACCCTTTCAAGAGGAAAATTGCACACTCCAAAATCTTCCCAATAAATTATTCTTGTTGGTGTAAATAAAGTCTTGTACCTAGTTCATTCATTACTAGGGGACTTATTTACATGTTAAGTTTACTTAGGTCCTAGGAAGGAATCTTTCTAGAAGGTGTTAATTGTCATTAGTTGTTATCTTATCTTTTGACTTGTAACACATGTGAACCTAGGTAGTTGTGATTAGTTGTCTCATGTCATATGATTAAGACACTTGTCATAATCCTATGACATCTTGTATCTCACCTTGGCTATATAACCAAGGGCTTTCTACTACATTGTACACACAACATCACATATCATTGAATCATATTGATGAGAATACAGTTTATTCTTGTCACATTCATATTCTCTTTTTGTGCTTTCCATTTGGTCTCAAGATCTTGGCAGCCATAACCGATTTTAACATGGTATCAAAGCAAGTTGGGTGCCATTGGATAGTCTTTTTTTGAAGAGAGATGGTAAATCTTGAGAATCTGAGTATGCTCTTCTCTTGCATCGTATGATGACCTGGAAAATCATAAAAACTTGACAGAGATACTAGATTTGGAGGGGGTTCCATTTTTTGGCTCTTTATTGCAAGTTCAAATTAGAGCTTGCTGGTGCAAATCTAAGCTCACTATTGCATCCAAAAGGTTCGAGAAAGTCAATTTTTCCTTTTGCTTCATCCAAATCAGACAT
This sequence comes from Sequoia sempervirens, assembly GCA_007258455.2. Taxonomy (NCBI): domain Eukaryota; kingdom Viridiplantae; phylum Streptophyta; class Pinopsida; order Cupressales; family Cupressaceae; genus Sequoia; species Sequoia sempervirens. Next base: position 761,079,945 of record VDFB02270651.1, read on the forward strand.
ATGAGGCCAAATCTATGAAGGTTTGAAGCTAAAGAGTGGTTGTGAGATCCAAAAGGTAGCTGCAATTTTGGAGCATTTTGGGTCAAATCTGACCCTTCCATCATGTCCAGAAGGGCTAAAAACTTTAAGATTGACCTCCAAATCATCCAAATCAAAGTAGTTGTCTCGTGAGGCAATTTTTTTTGCCCAAGGAGTCACGACCCCCCAGGTCGCCATCATTACGTCGTGGTATGATTTTTTTTTTTAAATAATTGATTGAAACTTTTCAAATTTTTTTTGAAAAAATTTAATTCTAGCCGATATATTTTCATTGCAAAAAGTTTATTGTAAAACAAGAAAAATAAAAAAAGGGAAACAAGCCTGCGGGCACAGACTGTTGTACGGGTCCTGAGCAGAGGCAATACCACAGGGTACGCCCACCTTGCACATCTTCTAGGTGGCAACATACAAATCAGCCACACAACCCACATGTAGCCCCACATCATTTCACTGCCATCACACCTCCATAGCTGGCCGGAAAACAAAACTCGACAAAATCCAGTAACAAAGTCATGGACTGGTAAAAATAAAAATCGGTTGCTATTCAAATAACCAGCGAAGGGTTTTGAAAAAAAATTGGCGGACTGTATTTTTCACTTGCAAGCCTTTTATAAAATCGAACCGGCTTCACATAAATACGAGCGAGAGTTTTCTTAAAAATTTCGATCATCATTCAAAATCAGCGATAGGAAAATAATCTGGCGTCCAGAAAAATTCTAGCCGACGGACTTTGAAATCCGACGAAGTTTGAAGATTCCAAGAGAATATTCAAAGATTCCTCCAACCGGGCCAACCCGATGACATTTTTGAAGAGGTCAAATTTAAGCTACAAATAGCAGCATATTCTGTTAGGGCAAAGAATATTCCTTTTCAACAGTCATCTGAACATCAAATTTGATCATGTGAATTGTTGATGTCATCCATACGTCATTTTCTAAAAAAAAATTCCCTCTCACGGATTGCATTTTCATTTTGGTATTTCAACTTTGAAACTTCATATCTTGCTCATTTGGACTCCTTTTTTCAAGCAATTTTTTTTATTTATTTGGGCTAATTTTTCATGCTCTACATAGTGGTGCAATCTTTTTCCATATCTCTATGGACTAGTTCCTAAACCTTCATCAAATGGAAGAGAGATGTGTGGGACATAAAAATAAAACAAATCCCAGAAGTAATTGGTTGTAGTCGTGATATTGATATACAAATGGCCACTTATGGTACTGAGATCCTTCATAACCTTATGACCCCTACCTTGCAATTCCCCATGCAAAATATATTAAGATGTTATAATTACAAGGTTGAGACACCATTTTTCCTAACATTCTCCCACTTTTTGAACACCTTGCAAAAGCAATAGGAGGATCAACACCATGATTTAATTGCTAGGTGTTGAGAGGCCCATAGACTCTAAACACCACATGAACTTCTCTATGATCATGGACTTATTTAAAGAATCTACAATATTCATCAAAATCTATACCTTAACTAGCTTCACCCTACCATCCTTGACCATATCTCTAACAAAATGACATTGTACATCATGTGTTTGGTCCTGACATAAAATGTTGTGTTCTTTGTTAGGAAGATCATAGTCTAATCATCACAACAAATTATCATTACACCTTATTTTATTCCAATATCTAAACATAGTCTCTTAATCCAAATGGATTCTTTACAATAATGCATAGTTTCCATATACTAATTTTTAGTAGTGGACAAATCAACTTCAACTTGTTTTTTACTCATCAAACTGATTGCACCACCAAATAAAGTAAACCCATATGCATTGGTGGATCGTCTATTATCAGCATTGCTTGCCTAGTCTAAATCCACATAACCATGAATATCAAGGGAAATATCATCTCTTATTAAATTATCATGATAACATAAGGAAATTACTCTAAGGTACCTTAAACTCTTTTCACTACATCCTAATGAACTCAACCAAGATTAGACATATATCTAGAAAGAACTCCCACTACTTGGGAAATGTCTAATCGAGTACAAACCAAAGCATACATCAAACTTCCCACTACAATGTGGTAAGGCACTTTGCTCATGTCTTTAATCTTCAATGGAGATGTTGGATAATCCAAAATAGATAACTGTGTTCCAGTTGTAGAAGGAACACATAATGGTCTACAGTCTTATATGTTAAACATCTATAAAATTGAATTGACATACTTATTCCCGTCAAGGCATAGTTTTTTGTTCACTCTATCTCTTTTATTTTTCATCCCAAGAATGTGCTTAGTTGCACCAAGATTTTTCATTTCAAATTTATTTGCATGTTGAAATATTAGTTCTAAAATGATTGATTTCCCTTTACCATTGATAAATAATATATCATCAACATATAATACAATGAATAGGAAACAATCACCATCAATTTTATAATAAACATAATGATTTAATTTAGAATTTTCAAACCCCAAACTCAACAATTATGTATTAATTGTTTTGGTACCACATTTTAGGACTATATTTGAGGCCAAATATTTGTCCTATTTACAAACCAAATAACTTTTACCTTTTACCATGTAGTGTTTTAGCCATGCCATATAAATATACTCCTCTAAATCACCATGAAGGAATGTTGTTTTCACATCCATTTGTTCAACCTCTAAATCATAATTAGTAGCAATAGAAAACAAGAATCTAATGGATGTCATTTTTGTAACATGAAAAAATATCTTATTGTAATCGACACCTTCAGCCTAAGAGTAAACTTTTGCAACCAACTATGTTTTGCAATTCTCAAAGCCTCCATCAAAACCAATCTTTTTCTTGAACACCCATTTGCAACCAATAGATTTTCATCCTTTAGAAAATGGTACTAGATCTCATGTATCATTCTTTTTCAAAACTACCATTTCTTCATCCATATCAATCTTCTAGTATTCTACATCATTGATACCCAATGTCTCTTCTAGAATTTTGGGCTCACCTGTGTTATTATTATAAAAATACATCTCCATTAATGAAGTGAATATATTACAAGTGGTTTTCTATGCCTTGTAGACCTTCAAACAAGCAGAGTTGGAGGTACTTCCTTCTCTTCTGAAGATTCAAAGATAGATGATCTCTCCTCAACTTTTTGTCTAGCTAAAGGCCTCGATTCAACTTTCTCAAGCATAGAGGGAAGTTGAATCACATATTTCTATTCAATTTGTTTTGGTTGTAATGTAATAGAATAAGGCTTGATTTCTCTAAAAATAACACTTCTACGATATAGTACCTTTTGTGCAATAGGATCTAAAAGCTTGTATCCTTTAAAATCATAACTATACCTAATGAAGATACATTTCACAACCTTTTTCTCTAACTTTGTTTGATTCTTCTTTGACACATGTGCATAGATTTTGCAACTAAAAACTCTAAGATGTCCTACTGAAGGTGTTGAATGAATGAGACAACTAAGATAGGGGGTGAATCAGTTGTACCAAATTAAAACATAAAAACCCTCAATAGCAATCAAATCCACATGCATTCATTAAACCCTTAATCTGTTATAATGTTTAAACATGAAAAGTAGATAACATAAACTAAAAAAACCAACACCATACATAAGAGAACACCAAATTTACGTGGAAAATCCAATGAGGGAAAAACCACAGTGAGGATTAGCTCACAATATAAGTAATTGCAAAACTGGTACAAGGAGGCTCACTGCCAAAATATGACACATTGTCCTAAAAGGCTCACAACCCAGGTTGGTGCAGGAGCACCAATGGCAAATTTTGGTTTTCAGTGTTAGGGGAGTCTAGGTTTCAATAAAGTGTCACTTTCATGATGTAATAAGGTCATGTGACCAAAATTTTATGTAATTAGTGTAACTAGGAGGTCTTAGGTGTGTGGGGTCGAGTATTGTTCATAACTTTGTATTTGGTTAATGTTGTTTAGTGCAAATTTTGAATGGTAGTTAGAATGTGAACGGTCACAACTTCAAATTTCTGTTGTGAACCATTTGTATGCCTTAGGAAACATGATATAAGGCCTCTAAAACATTTGAGGTAGGTTGGTTGGATGAAAATTTGAACTTGCAATACAATAGTACTCTGTTTTTGGTGTTTTCTCTGCATATCTTTGTGTTTCTTGAATCTGTACGATCCCGTACAGTTTGAAATTAATGCAACCACCTTAAAACCTATTGGAGCATCATGTTGGATTTCATTTGAATCTTATTTGAGAAGGTTTCATCAAGTTTTAGGGGAGAAAAGTTAAGTTTTTTGTAGGTTGCTTGATATTTAGGGTTTCTTAGGGTTTTGACAGAAAATGGAGTTGTAAAGGCCATTCCACCATAGAGTAGTTCAATAAATTGGTGGAATGGGCCTATTAGAACTTAGGGTTAGAATTTTCATGTTTGTTAGGTAGGGTGGTATTGTGGTTGAAGAATTAGCACATGCATAAGCTTGATAAGTTGAATGTCAAGACATGGAAATACTAGTTTATGTGATGGACTGCAAGAAATAAGGATGAAATGTCAGTTCCAATGATGGAAATGTTAGTTTTGTGACTGTTTGGGACTATGTATGAAGGTTTTAAGGTTGTTGTTGGTGAAGTAGAATATAGACCTCCTTTGGAAAAGAGGCCTAATTAGGCCTAAAAGTGGCGTTGTTGATCAGATTATGGTATGTTGGGCCAAATCAACCCCAAGCAAGGGTTTGATATGTTGTGTAGCAGCATAAAGGGTCCCTGAAAGTGGGTTCTTCAATAATTGAAAAGGTCATAAGGTGGAGATATAGTTGAATAAGTTTGTCTCCATGGCCATAAGCCGATTGGTGGTTTAACAAAGGAAGTTAGTAGAGAAGGTATGAGTGACCTTGCAAACCTATTCAAACAACTTTGTTTGAGTCTAATACCACCCTATCTTGCATCAGGCAGTATCAGAGCTTAGGCTCAAGATCCATTGGTGAAGGAATTTTTGAGTTTCAAGAACAAGTTGTAAAGAATCATTCAAAATGCCTCCTAAGATGGGTAGCACAACGGTTTCCAAGGAGATTAGAGCCCTGAGAGAGAGCCAAGAAGCCATGTTGTCTAGGATGGAAGCACTAGATAAGAAAGAAAAGAGAGATAAGGGTCCAGTTGAAGTCAATGACCCTGAAGATGAGGTAGAGGGTGAAAGAGAAAACCCTCCAGAAGAATCCCAAGAGGAGTTGGGAACTGAAGAAAAGAAGTTTTTGCAAGTGCTCAAGGTTGCAAGAGGTGAGGCTCATGATGTGAAGATAGAGATTCCAATGTATGGGGGAAAAATGGATGGAGAAGAGGTCATTGAGTGGATTGATGCTCTAGATAATTATTTTGAGTACAAGGAGGTGCCTTAAGACAAGAAGGTTAAGTTTGCTAAGAAAAAATTGAAGGGACCAACATTAACTTGGTGGAATTACATCCAAGAAGAGGGTAAATAAGAACAAGCCCAAGATCAACACATGGGACTGGATGGTGCAAAAGGTAAAGAGTCATTTTTTGTCTGTTGATTATGAGATTCAAATTTATAGTAGATTGCAAAGTTTAAAACAAAAAGAGATGGATGTGGCTGCTTACACTGAGGAATTTCATAAATTGACCATAAGATCAGGGCATATGGAGATGAGAAAGAGAAAGTAGCTAGATATTTGAATGGATTAAGGTCTGCAATTCAAGATGAAATCAGTTTGACCACTCCTAGGACGGTAGAGGTTTGCTTTCAAATGGCTACAAAGGCTGAAGAGAAGATAAGGAAAAGGTTAGAAAAGCAATCTAGGGGAAGAGGTGAGAGTTTTAGGGGAAGAGGTAACCCTGGAGGAAGAGGTTCTCAAAGAGGGCCAAATGAACAAAGCAATTCTCAAGAATCAAGTGGAGAAACTAGAGGAACTTTCAGAGGTAGGAGACCAGGAGCAAGAGGTAGATTTAATGGATCAAGAAGGTGTTTTAATGCCTTCTTAGGAAGGTGTTATAACTTCAATCAGTATGGATATCCTGCTTGGAAATGCCCGGACAAACAGGGTACAAGCTCTCAAGGTGGAGATAAGAGAACTCAACTTGTGCATGAGGAAGAAGAAGAAAGTGTGGGCTCATGTGTAGGCTCATCATCTCTCCGTGCAAAACCTGAAGTAGGAGAGGCCTTGATGATTAGAAGGAAACTAATCAAAATATCAACTACAAAGGAAGGCACTATTTAGAACAACATGCAAGACTCAAGGGAAGGTATGTAAAGTTATTATTGACTCTGGCTCCACAAATAATATTGTATCCTTGGAAATGCTAGATAAACTTAAGATGAAGAATATGCCTCATCCTAATCCATATAAGATCCCATGGCTTAATAAAGGGCATATGGTTCTTGTGAATGAGCAGACTTGGGTGGATTTTCTCAATAGGTCCCTACAAAGATAAAGTACTTTGTGACATTGTGCCCATGGATGTGTGCCACCTACTCCTTGGTAGGCCTTGGCAATATGACTGGAAGGCACATCATGATGATTTTAAGAATGAATATTAGATTGAAAAAGATGGTGAGACAATCACTTTAGAACCTTTGCAAGAAGATGATAGGATAGTTCATGAAGGTCCTAGTGTGATGGTTGTGAAGGAGAAGGTGTTCTTAAAAGACTTGGAGAAGGAAGATGTTGGTTTTTCCATTGTAGGAAAACCTATCTCAGATGTAGAAGCAGATGACAAAGAAGAAGAAGTCCCAAGTGAAGTGCAGACCTTGCTTGACAGATATGAAAACATTGTGGTAAAGATCTACCAAGTCCATTGCCTCCAATCTGTGATTTAAGCCACCATACTGATTTGATCCCTGGTGTAAGTCTTCCTAATAAAGAAACATATAAAATGACACCTCAAGAAAATGAGGAGATCAAAAATTAGGTGCAAGAACTACTAGATAAAGGTTTGGTGAGAAAGAGCCTCAGTCCATGTGTTGTGCCAATTGTCTTGGCACCTAGAAAAGATGGAGAATGGATACTTTGCATTGACTCAAGAGCTATCAACAAGATAACCATTAGGTATAGAATTCCTATACCCCAGATGGAAGACCTCATGGATATTTTCGAAGGGGAAAATTACTTTTCCAAAATAGACTTGAAAAGTGGCTGTCACCAAATAAGAATCAAAGAGGGCGATGAGTGGAAGACGACTTTCAAGACTAATGAGGTCCTTATGAATGGTTAGTGATGCCCTTTGGGCTATCTAATTCCCCTAGCACATTCATGAGACTCATGAATGAGGTTCTAAAGGATTTCATTAACAAGTTTGTAGTGGTGTATTTAGATAACATCTTGGTATTCAACAAGACAAGAGAAGACCACTTGAATCACTTGGACAAAGTTTTGGGAAAGTTGTATGAAGAAAAATTGATGATTAATCTCAAGAAATGTGAGTGGATGAAGAAATAACTTGTGTATTTGGGCTTTGTGATCTCAGGAGGAAACTTGAAGATGGATCCAAAGAAAGTTGAGGCCATTCTCAACTGGCCTACACCTAGAACAATTGGGGAAGTTAGAAGCTTCCATGGGCTAGCAAGCTTCTACCAGAAGTTTATAAGAGGTTTTAGTCACATTGTTGCACCTATAATAGATACCATCAAAGGGGAAAGGAAAGGAAGATTCTAGTGGAAAAAGGATGCTGATCAAAGCTTTGAGTACCTCAAAACAAAGGTATCACAACAACCCATTCTTACTCTTCCTGATTTTGATAAGGTATTTACAATAGAATGTGATGCTAGTAATTTGGCCATAGGGGCAGTGTTAAGTCAGGAAGGGAAGCCTATTGCATTTTTTAGTGAAAAATTGAATTAGGCTAAGAGAAAATATTCATCCTATGATTTAGAACTATATGCCATGGTGCAAGCACTCAAAAAATGGAGGCACTATTTGCTACCTAAAGAGTTTGTGGTGTTCACAAACAACCATGCTCTGAGTTTTTTGAATAGTCAAGAGAAATTAAGCCATAGACACATGAAATGGGTTGAGTACCTATAGGCTTACACATTCTCCATAAAACACAAGAAGGGACAAGCCAACAAAGTGGCAGATGCTCTGAGGAGGAGGCAGTGCTAGTGCAAGAGGTGCAACTCCAAAGTGTGGATGTAGACTCACTAAGATGTATGTATCAAGATGATGAAGACTTTCATGATGCATTTTTTGTTTGTGAACAGTCACAAGGGTCATTTCATATAGAATATGAGGATTATGTGTTGCAAGATGGGCTACTCTTTAGGGGGGCTCAATTTTGTATACCAAAGTGTTCCATGAGCGATAATTTGGTTAGGGAGAAACATAGTGGGAGCCTAGGAGGGAATTTTTGTTATGATAAAACCTTGGATGAGGTTAGAAGATTTTATTATTGGCCCAAGATGCATTTGGATGTGAAAAATTATGTTGAAGGATGTGTCATATGTCAAAAAGCTAAAGGGACAAGCTCTAATGCTAGTTTGTACCAACCTTTTCCTATACCAAGCAGACCATGGGAAGCAATAAGTATGGAATTTGTCTTGGGTCTGCCAAGAACCTCAAGGGGGTATGACAATGTATATGTTGTGGTAGATAGGTTTAGTAAAATGTCACACTTCATTGCATGAAAGTCAACTAATGATGCCTCCTATATTGCAAGTTTGTTCTATAAGAAGATAGTAAGAATTCATGGACTGCCACTGTCAATAGTGTTTGATAGAGATTCAAAGTCCATTGGAAATTTTTGGAGAACATTATGGAGGAAGTTGGGGACTAATTTAACCTTCAATTTTTCCTATCATCCTCAAACAAATGGGTAGATTGAGGTTGTTAATAGGTCTTTGGGAAATCTGTTGAGATTTCTAACCAAAGAACACAATCATTCATGGGACTTAAACTTGCCACAGGCAAAGTATGCATATAATGACTTAGTCAACTGGAGTATTGCTAGGAGTCCATTTGAAGTTGTCTATGGAATGCATCCAAGGGGTGTTTGTGAGTTAAGGTACTTGAGTGGAGTGAACAAGAGGAGTGCTCAAGGAGAGGATTTTGCAGTTGCTATGCATGATATACACAAGCAGGTTATGGGACACTTGAGAAGAATGTACATAAGTATAAAAAGCAAGCGGACTTGAAGAGAAAGGATGCATAATTCAAAGTGGGTGATTTAGTGGGCACATTTGAGAAAGGATTGAATGCCTAAGGGAAAGCATACAAATCTAATGATGAAGAAAATAGGACCCTACAAGGTGGTCCACAAATATGGGAACAATGCATATGAGATTGAACTCCCACAAGGAGTTGCCATCTCACCAATTTTTAATGTAACTAACTTATATCCCTTCAAGGGATCTATTTTTTCAGGAGAAGAAGAAGGTGAACCTAAGAATGTTGAGGGAGAGTGGATCAAAGATCTCCCACCTACCCAACCTATGTAGCTTGAAGCTATCTTGGATTCAAGGGAGGTGAAGAGAACAAGGAGGAAGGTATATACAAAACACTTGGTCAAATGGCTTGGATTACCTGAAGAAGATGAAACTTGGATGTTTGAAGAAGACATAAAGCAGCATGACACATCAATCAAAGACCTTATTTCATTTGGAGGATGAAATTTCTCCTCCTTCGTTGTATGGTGCAGGAGCACCAATGACAAATTTTGGCTTTCAATGTTAGGGGAGTCTAGGTTTGAATGAAGTGTCACTTTCATGATTTAATAAGGTCAAGTGACCAAAATTTGACACAATTAGTGTAACTAGGAGGTCTTAGGTTTGTGGGGTCGAGTATTGTTCATAACTTTGTATTTGGTTAATGTTGTTTAATGCAAATTTGAATGGTAGTTAGAATGTGAACGGTCACAACTTCAAATTTTTGGTGTGAACCATTTGTATGCATTGGAAAACATGATATAAGGCCTCTAAAACATTTGAGGTAGGTTGTTTGGATGAAAATTTGAACTTGCAATATAATAGTACTCTATTTTTGGTGTTTTCTTTGCATATCTTTGTGTTTCTTGAATTTGTACGATCCCATACAGTCTGAAATTAATGCAAACCCCTTAAAACTTGTTGGAGCATCATGTTGGCCTTCATTTGAATCTTATTTGAGAAGGTTTCATCAATTTTTAGGGGAGAAAAGTTAATTTTTATGTAGGTTGCTTGATATTTAGGGTTTCTTAGGGTTTTGACAGAAAATGGAGTTGTAAAGGCCATTCCACCATAGAGTAGCTCAACAAATTGGTGGAATGGGCCTGTTAGAAGTTAGGGTTAGAATTTTAATGGTTTTTAGGCAAGGTGGTATTGTGGCTGAAGAATTAGCATGTGCATAAGCTTGACAAGTTGAATGCCAAGACATGGAAATACTAGTTTTTGTGATGGACTGCAAGAAATAAGGATGAACTAACAATTCCAATGATGGAAATGTTAGTTTTGTGACTAGTTGGGACTATGTATGAAGTTTTTAAGGTTGTTGGTGAATTAGAATATAGAACTCCTTTGGAAAAGACGACTAATTAGGCCTAAAAGTGGCGTTGTTGATCAAATTGTGGTATGTTGGGCCAAAATAGCCCCAAGCAAGGGTTTGATATGTTGTGTAGCATCATAAAGGATCCTTGAAAGTGGGTTCTTCAAGAATTGAAAAGGTCATAAGGTGGAGATATAGTTGAATAAGTGTGTCTCCATGGCTACAATCCAATTGGTGGTTTAACAAAGGAAGTTACCAAAGAAGGTGTGAGTGACCTTGCAAACCTATTGAAACAACTTTGTTTGAGTCTAATACCACCCTGTCTTGCATCATAGGTTAACTGCCAAAATAGAAAGAAGAAAGAAGATAAGAATGTTACACAGAGAACATTATCTCAATTCAACAAAGATTCCACCACAATAGCTCCACTAACACTATCAACCTTCAAGAGATTAAGATACCTCAACTCACTACATTCAAGAATCTTGCATTATAGCTCACACTACAATTCACACTTCTACACTTAATTTCACATCGCAACACTCAAATCTATTCCAATATTCAACTCGCCTCAATTCACCTTGCATTTATACCATCCACAACTTGAAAAATATCTTCAAGTCAGCTACACTCTACTTGTATTTTACAAATTCAAATTAGGTCGGCACTAAACATTCTTGTGGTGGATAGGAATGAAAAGAAGACCAAAACAAAACTTAGCTGGGACCCAAATTAACTCTCACACGCCATGTTACACCTTCATTAATGTTTGAACATCTTCAAATGTAGCATAAACACCAGGCTGGTCGTTACCCGTGCAAACACCATTAAACTTTGAATTACATGCTTCATCAAACTGGAGGATGGCTTGCAGACCATATACCATGCTTCATCATGATCTAGAATATTCCTCTATTCTCCTTAAATCCATCAAAATATTTCGCAACAACTCACATCATCAAAATGTACATGCCCAATACATTCAAACTATACTGCCAGACACTTCAACTCTACAATCCAACTTCCAAAGTACCAAACCACAAATTCTCTTGACACAAGCAAGAGATCAACCTCATCAACATACCTTCAAAATCACAAGATCTAAAGAATAACTATGGATAAATGTGGAGCAAATGCATTTCTCCTAGGCACCACTACAAAACTAGTTCACATATTGGTGAACATAACTTCCTCTAACCTTTGATCTTGTAGACACTTTAAAATGTCTTGAATGGTATTACACACTTGAATCCAATATATTAACATTGTTTCATCCTAAAACCCATCTTCTTTTTGTTGGAATCCTTGCAACATGAGCATGAAGTATGGATGGTTTGTGTTGGTTGTTCCTATGTTGTTATTGATGTCAACATGGTGATAACTATATGGGAAGACTGCTTGGTTTACCAAAAGCTATTATTTGTTGGTGATACCCTTTTCAGATAGATCGGTGTGTTAGTATTTGAGTCCGGAATTCACTGCAAGATCTAGTATGACTCTAATCTCTTAACCATGTTTTCTTGGCTCATTTAGATAACTATATCTTGGATCTTGAGACGTCTTTTGTTGTGAGAAAAAAGTTATCTCTAATAGAGTTTAAATCTATATTTTACTATTGTTTTGTGTGTGGCATACTGTGTGGGAGACTCTGCATTTTACTAAGGTGAATATTCTTATGTTGCAGTTTTGATTGATAGTCTCTTTGTTGGTGGTATGATGGGAAATTAATGTGCTCTCAGATTTGGAAGGTTTTTTCTTTGAGAATTATCTGTTGGTTTGGAGAATTGTGTTTTAGTCTTGGCTAACTTAGTGTATACAATATATTATGAAGACTAGTTATGCTTTATAGATGTTAGCCGACTTGGTATAATGCTTAAATCATATATGGTGCCGACAAAAGAAGGTTTTGATTATTCTTGTGTTCATCTAATTAGGCTAACCTAATTGATGATCAAGATATGCTTGTATATATATAAGATGTTTTGAGGAATGAAGATAAGGTATGGATGAAGAATGAAAAAGGAGAAGGAGAAATGAGAAGTGAGTGTGTGTGTGTGTGAAGGAGAAGAAAAGTGTGAGAGCCTAAATGTTTTATCAGTTGTGATCAGTATAGTTTTGTTGAGTGATTATTGCGTGAGGCAGTATTTCATATTCTAAGCTTTAGTGGAACTTTACCCTACACATTGAAGGTGTATTCTATCAGTTCAATCTTTTGGAAGTGAGCCACTATCATTGTATCTTGGAAGTGAGCCATCTTTTGTACTTAGGTTGTGAGCCTTTTTAAGGAAAATGAGTCCTGGTAGTGAGCCTCATAATATTTTGTATCTAGATATAATATATTGTGAGTTAACCCTCACCATGATTTTTCCCTTTTTGGGTTTTCCACAAAAAAATCCTAGTGTTCTTGTTTATGGTTGCATTGACTTGTTTCTATGGTCTCTCTTGTCGATTCAATTAGAATTAGAATAATGTTTAAGTGGATTTTATTATGGTTTTATGGAATACTAATTCACTCCCCCTCTCAGTATTATGGATGTTCAACAATTGGTATCAGAGCTTGGTCCCATGGAGGAATCCTAAAATCTTGAGGGAGATCTCAAAATTTGAGTATGAGAAATTTTTTCCTTTGGAAGTAGTCTCTGCCAAATGTTCAAGAAAATGGAAGATCTGAAGGACAAGTATATAAAAGTGAATGATTATATTGAAAAGTTGCAAAGTAAAAGTGTTGAAGCATGAGATCTATTTGTTGAAGGAGAAGAAATTATCTCTAGCATACTACAACAATTGAATTAGAAAAAAAGAACTGAAGAATGTCAGGAAATTGAAATTCAAAGGAGGATGGATGAATGCTTAAAGCTAGAAGACAAAGCAAAAATTTTGAGATCTGATTTGGAAAAGGCAAGAAGTTTTGAAGACAAATTTAAGATAAGCTCGGCGATGCCTGATGAATTGATTACTTCTCAAATATTAGCGATGGACATGAGTGGTTTAGGGTTTGAGAAAGGTCAGAGTTCTAAAGTGAAGCAATCTACTGGTAAGAAAACTTGGTACAAATATAGAAAAATCAAGGATCCTAGAAGCAATCCCAAAAAAATCCTGTCAAATGTTATGATGCTTAAAGGTACTTATATTTCAATGGTGTTTGTTATTCCTACAAGAAGTTTGGTCATAGACTGCAAAAGTAAAATGAATGATTTTTTATCTAGCAAGTGTTCTAAGAGCAATAAGAATGGATATAAAGTTGGTCCGTTGAATAAAAAGGAAAATGCAAAGAATAATATTGTTTTATGTAAGTGCAACAATTCGGAACATCCTAGCAGTATCAACAAAAGAAAGAAAAATATCTATCTGGCAAAGAAGAATAATCAAATCATTGATCTAGAAGAAGCAAGAAAAGAAATGAAAAGGATTTGGAGAAAGGAATTGGAATCATCAATTTTATCTATACCGACCTTCGGTGCAGATACTCCTGTCAATTTCTAAGAAAAAGCAATGGCTAAAGGGGAGCAATCATCAGAAAATCTAATGAACCCCCTCAGCAATAGTTGTTTCATATCATGACAGAAGTATATTCAATATGGTAAGGAAATTAAGAAAGTTTTTAGTCACAAGTGTGAAGGATAAAATTTGAATAATTCAAAAGAATGAAGGTGTACACAATATTCGAGGCAATATACCTACAAGTTGAAGCATTTATTGCAAAATAATTCAGAATGGAAGGAATAAATCCAGATAATTCTAAATTCTTATGTATCTTTGTCAAAGCATATGAAGGAAGTTTAGAAGGAAATTCAGAGTTTCAGGGTTTGAAGAAGTCAAGCAGATTCAAAGTGAGCTCCAGAAGAAGGATTTCTACACATCTCTTGTTGGCATTTTTGGAGATATTCTTGTTTGCACAATCTTTCATTTTTACTAGTATGGATAATTCAAAGGTTATGAGTAGTGCGGATAAAGTGCAAGTCAATTTCAGAAGATATTTGAAAGATCTGTCAGGAGAGTTTGTTGGTGCATTCTCTCACATTCCTCTCAGAGTGTTTTCCACAAAAGATATATATGCCTTTTTTTTCAGTAAGATAGAAGAAATGTTGTCAGTTCAGTTGAGCATGCTTTGGGAAAGTGAATTGGAAGAAAGCCATGATGCTTGCAAAGTGTTAGTTGAGAAAAAGTTGGATGTTTGGAGGAAAGTTCCCTTGTTTGAATTTGAGAAGAAGTGCATTCAAATAGTGTTGAGCAGAATTCATGATGAATCTTTGTGGATTAATGAAGCATATTTGATTACCAAAGAGGCTATTAGATATGTAACTGGTTTTTTTTCCTTCGAACTAGTTCCCAAACAGAAAGCTATGGATGAGAAAGAGATATTTGAGGTTACCGGTGTGAATCTTGAAGGAAAAGAGATTGATTTAAGATCAATTGTTGATTTGGTAATACGGTATGCTACTATGGTCATCGGTCACAAAGTTTGTATCCCTAACAATGACCTTACAATTTCTACTATTATTGTGCATATTGTTATTGATATGGTTAAAAAGATATGGAATATGACTTGTGTGAATTACTTCGTATACATATTTTGAAGAATTTAAGGGAAATCAAGAAGAATACATTTCAGTATGGAAATTTGGTTGTCTATTTCCTCTTTTACTTTTTGAAAGAGTTGTTGGTAATAGGAAGGATAGAATGGTCAAACTCGGAGCATATTGCCTATCAAATTAGGAACTTCATGATAAATCTTGGTAGTTTGGATCCACAAGAGTCTTCCCTTGTTGCATTCTTTGGAACATTTCAGATGAGGATGAACAAAAGGTTTAGGATTCCAGTAAGTGTTGTTGAAAGGTACTTTGAAAGCATAAATTTTCTCGTGTCTACAAATTTTTGTCACATGGAAGCACTTGAATCAAGGTTAGTTTGGATATCTGAATTGAACTATGAAGTGTCAGAGGCTGAAGTTGATAACTATGCTAAAATTCTTTTGGAAAGCCCTAAGAATCTCGATGTAGAAGGCACCTCTGATAGCGTGACTGGAACAAGGAAGAAAAGGAAGAGTGTTGTTAAGCAAGAAGTTGCAGAAGGAAGTTAGCTTGAACATGAGCATGAAAGAATAAATATTCAAAGAGCTTTGGAAGAAATTAAAAAGGTTATTCCCGGTGCTAATTTTGATTCATCTATTTTTGTTGTGGAAAATCTTTGTGGCATGATTGATTATTTAAAGGTTTACATCTTTAGACTTGAAGTGCCTACTGGAAGTAGGTCTAATGAAGGAAATTTGGAAGATATCAAGGAAAAATGTGTGAATTCACATAGTTGAGTGATGAAGGAATTGGAGAGTGCACAAGGTTGTGAAGAAGAGGCACATAAACTACTTTCCTTTTGCCTAGATTGATCTGGTTGTACACTAGATATAAGAAATGAGATAAGGATTAGTGAGTCCCAATTGAGCACTTAGGTAGATACATACAGGTTGGCAAAAGATAAAGATAATCAGAAGTGGTCCTACATTGTTCAACTTCAAGACAAATTATTTTCTCTACAATATCAAAGGATAGATGTTATCAAGAAGTTTGTGGCACTCAGAGACATGATTAAACTTAGACATACTATTGTTTCCAATGCTCTTGGTTGTATTGGTGAGATATCAGAGATCAATCTTAGTCCCAATACTTTAGAAAATGGTGTAGATTCTTTAATTAAGCTTGAGATTAAGTGTAAAAGTTTCATGGGAAGAAGGTAAAGCGTCGTGGAAGGCTATCCTAGGGAGTCTCAAAGGTTCTTCTTGAGGTTAATTCAACTCTGTGTTCATATCTATTTTGGCTACATTTTTTATATGTACATATATACCAATGCCCCTTCCTTTGTCATTGATGTCAAAGGGGGAGAGATGAAGAGATGGAGAGATGAATAGATAGAGAGTCAGAGGAAAAACATTTTTGTGAAGAATAGTTTTGATAGCGGGAGTATTCAAAGTATTCAGTTTCAGTTGTTGGAAAATGTTTTTGTCATGCATGTTGCCATCAATTCACAAGGGGGGGTTGTTGGAAGCCTTGCAACATGAGCATGAAGTATGGATGGTTTGTGTTGGTTGTTCCTATGTTTTCATTGATGCCAACATGGTGATAACTATTTGGGAAGACTGCTTGGTTTATTGAAAGTTGTTCTTTACCAGTGATACCCTTTTGAGATGGATCAGTGTGTTGGTATTTGAGTCTGGAATTCACCGCAAGATATGATATGACTCTAATCTCTTTACCATGTTTTCCTGGATCATTCTGACAACTATATCCTAGATATTTATACATCTTTTGTTGTGAGCAAAGAGTTATCTCTAACAAAGAACTTAACTCTGTATTTTACTATTGTTCTATGTGTGGCATATTGTGTGGGAAACTCTACATTCTACTAAGGTGAATATTTTTATGTTGTGGTTTTGATTGACAATCTCTTTGTTCATGGTATGATAGAAAATTAATGTGCTCTTAGATCAAGGTCTTTTCTTTGAGAATTATTTTTTGGTTTGGAGAATTGTGTTTTAGTCTTGGTTGACTCAGCGTATACAATATATTATGAAGTTTAGTTATGCTTTTTGGATGTTAGTTGACTTGGTATAATGCTTAAATCATATATAGTGTCGATAAAAGAAGGTTTTGATTATTCTTGTGTTCATCTAATTAGGCTGACCTAATTGATGATCAAGATATGCTTGTATATATATAAGATGTTTTGAGGAATGAAGATAAGGTATGGATGAAGAATGAAAAAGGAGAAGGAGAAGTGAGAAGTGTGTGTGTGTGTGTGTGTGTGTGTGAAGGAGAAGAAAAGTGTGAGAGCCTAAATACTTTATCAGTTGTGATTAGTACAATTTTTTTGAGTGATTACTATGTGAGGCGATACTTCATATTTCGAGCTTCAGTGGAAGTGAAACCTGCACATTAAAGGTGTATTCTATCCATTCAATCTTTTGGCAGTGAGCCACTATCATTGTATCTTGGCAGTGGGCCATCTTTTGTACTCGGGATGTGAGCCTTTTTAAGGAAAGTGAGTCTTAGCAGTGAGCCCCGTAATATTTTGTATCTAAATATAGTATATTGTGAGTTAACCCTCACCGTGGTTTTTCCCTTTGGGTGTTGCCAAAATACTGTGTCTCACTTTTGGGATGTGTTGATTTTTTCCCAAATTCACTATTTTTGAAAAAACTAATGATTTAAGTCTTGAGAGGCTCCATCTAAAGGGTTTTAATTGAAAAGGGATAGATAAGACCCCCTTGGATAGAACCCCTATAATATTAAATCATACCCACAATGAAGTCTCCTTCACAGCTATCAAAATGTTGGCAAAAAACCACTTTTTCTTTACCTTTTGAGGGATTAAATAACATCATTTAAAAATTACATTTTTCAAGATTGTATCCCTTTAAACTAGATTTCCAACAAGTATAGGTTTGATATATTTTCATTTTATCATGTATTTAATTTTCATTTTTTACTAAACATAGGTTTTTCTTTGAACATCAAACTCTTTTTTTTGTAGAGGTGGAAAAATAGTAAACCATTGTAAAAAAATTTCAAAAAATACCCATTCCCTAAATATTGATTTCCTTGTTTCACCCAAAAAAGAAAAATTGGATTTTGATATATACATAAAAATTTAGGTTGTGTGACACACATGTATGTCCAAATTATAGTTACAGTGACTTCAAAAATTAATTTTAAAAAAAAAATGCAATAAAAAATTATGAAAAAATATCCTTTCCCTAGATAATGATGTTGAGAATCTATATTCTAAAAATTAGAATTTAATCCTTTATAGAAATAAAAGTTATGTTGTACGACACAAACATTACTTTATGAAAATATTGTTTTCTTTCTAAAACTAGTTATTAAAGGAGATGTTGAAAGGTTCATGATTTATTTTGGAAATTTTGAAAGAAATTATATTTTGAATCTACACACAAATTGCCACAAATCACTAGTTCACATCATCTTCAAATTCTTTACGGTTTAACTGCTATAGGTCTCAGAAGATGAAGATTCAGTTAAAAGTATTGATGTAAATGTCCATCTTGGGCAAAAAGTGAGACACAGTATTGTGATTTCACCCCTTTTTGGTTTTCCATGTAAAAATCTTGGTGTTCTTGTGTATGGTTGCATTGACTTGTTTCTATGATCTATCTTGTTGATTCAGTCAGAATTAGAATAATGTTTAAATGGATTTTGTTATGGTTTTATGGAATACTAATTCAACCCTCCTCTTAGTATTATGAATGTTCAACAGAACTTTCACTTGTTTGATTAAATTAGCCTAGTTATTTAATTAAATGCCTCATTTTTCACCTATTAATATAATTGAACTAATTAAGTTAATTCACCCCCTCTCACACTAACATTTCACCCTATTAAATTGAATAAATCAAACTATTTAATTTAACCCCTATGTCATCTTATTTAATTAAATAATCCTAAACTATTTAATTAAATATCATTTTGTATCCCCCTTTTCATTAAATCAATTATTTAATGAATATCATATTATTCCTCATCTTGCACATTCAAATTTAGTTTTAATTACTTAATTTATTAATTATTCTCACCCTCCCACTTGCAAGGGAATATTCTTGGAATATTCCTCCCTTGCACATTCCTCCAAAAGAGAATATTCCTATGGAATATCCCCTTTTGTGCACTCATTCCTCCAAAATATCTCTTAACCTCTTCCTAATTCTTAGGAAGTGTGTTTGTTGAAAGCTAATTTGGGCCATTGATTAAATTAGTTGACCCTTGTCAACTTTCAACTTTGACCATGGATTGGAATCATCAATCCATGTTTCATCCTCCTTTCATTGTTGACCATTGATTGATCTTTTCAATTTGAACCCTTGTTTTCTCATTTCCTTTCCTAAATAGATCACTATTTGGAGATAAATGGATCGATCTTTCAACAAAAAAGTTATGTTGTTGAAAATCACACTCACTTGCATCTATATTGAGCACTTTTATTTAGAATATTAGATTAATTTCCACACATATTTAGCTTAAGCATCCATTAATGGCTTCCATGGTAATTTATCTTGCATCCATTTTACCATAGTTTGAATATATGGCTTATATCTTTTAATTTTGTTTACATTTATCATAGATTGCATCCATTTTTTCAATATTCTTAGTATTTAGAACTTTTCTTTATCATATTACACTAATTTTTCACCCACGTTTCACACACATCTCATCGATTTCATCAGTTTTCTTCAATAAAACCAATCGAAACAAGCTCATATTATCCAAGGGATTGGGAAAGGGTTGCCATTCCACATCAATGCGACACCACTCCCCCAATAAGATAAGATTTAAGGTCTTACAATAGGGATTTATTAAGTTTTTGTCTTTATATCATGTTAGTTTAATGGCTTCCTGTTTTTGATGAATTCTGAATATCTTATTGGGATCATTGCTTAGGGGATTAAATAGGCTTTAAATTCATTTGGATCTAGCTTATTTGGATTTTTGATGTTTTTCCCTTTTTAGGGATTTTTGATGTGTTTTGGATGTTTTGGATTTTGACTTTACATTTTTATTTTTGGATTTTAATTGTACAAGATTTTGATGTTTTTGGATTTTCAACTATACAAGATTTTGACGTTTTTGGATTTTTTAATTTTTGCAAGTGTTTTTGGATTTTTGTTGAGATTTTATGAATTTTTTTTGGGATTTTTGATGAAATTTCCAATAACCTTAAGATATACAAGAACCCAACCCGATACAAGTATAAAAATTTCCCCCAACATGATGAGATAAACTACCTTGATATAGGCAGGACAAACTGACCTTAAGAATGTGTCAGGTAGTACTAAAGGGGAATATGATACTTTACAATATTAAGCTATGATATGGTCATGGATGGGTGATGAAATAAATAGGATTAATGTTATGATGGGAATGATGGGAATGATGGATCCGAATCATGGCAAGCTAAAGAGGAAAAGATAGATGGACGTGCTTTATTTACGCAAGGCACCTATTTGCTAGGTTTTCACAAAGGTACTTGCCCAAAGTGCCACCAAAGTGGTTTTCACTAGAGGATGATTTTTTTCTTTGCTATTTTCAATCCTTTTTCTCATTTTTTTTGGATTTTTTGTCATTTTTTTGATTTTTTTGATTTTTTTAATTTTTTGAGATTTACACCTTTCAAGCCTAGGTATAAAACTTTTTGAGATGTAGGTTGTTGATTGGCTCCTAAAAGGGTTCACCTTTAGGCATTGATAGTAAGTAAACTCCTAATCCACATCTTGTTGTGACAATAAATGGGCCTAACTAGTTAGGCTCAAACTTTCCTTTATTGTCCTGATATGGAATGTTCTTCTGATTCTACTTTAGGAGGAGATCCCCTACCTGGAAAGACTGACTCTTGATCTTCTTGTTATAACTCCTTTTCAATTGGTTTTGGTAAGCTTGCAAATGATTTAAGGCATCAAGAAGATGCTCATCTAGGAATTCTAACTCATTAAACCGAGATACCCTAGGTCAGTCCTTTAGAAGTCCATCATAATAAACTGAGAATCCATCAAGTGTTCACAACTCATCAAATAATTGTTCAAGGTCAGTCAAATTACATGGTCTCTGAGTGTATAACATAGGCAAGGCTCATCTTTGATAAGCCCTTGAAGCCCCTAGGATAGTCTTTTAGGTTAAGTTCTTGGTAAAATCTCAAAAAACCCCAAAAAAAATTGAAAACTTAAGAAACCCTAAACAACCTCAAATATTTGAAAATCAAAACATTCATATAAACTTTCAAAAATACCTAAATAGCCTCAAAATATTTTCAAAAATACCAAAAACATTGAAATATTCAGAAAACCCAAAACCATCCATCCCATTTCATTTTCACTAACAATAATCCTTCATCTATAATAAATCAATTGTCATCTTCAAACTTTGGTAAAACAAATAGAAAACAAGGATCACAAGTCGTAAAGTGAGAACCTAAGTGTCAAAATTTAAAGTCTAGATCATAGGTAGATGAGTCAATGGTGTTTGTATCAATGACCTATCACACACTTAGTCTCAATCAAAACACCTGATAAACATGTCCTAGGATGCATCCTTCCTACAATGGAAATCAACATCAGAAATCACCGTAGCTATGTTATGTTGGCGAGAGATATAGATAACATTGACTATTTGTTGTTGATCTTTTCTTATGATTTATCTTATTGACCCATTCTGAGGACCTCTCGATCATGTCTCAAGTATTTAGAGAGAAAGGAATGGGGAATCGATCATTATATTGTGTTTGTTGTGCTTGTGGGTATTCTTGTAAAATAAACTTGGTGCATACTTGCTTAGTTGTGAGTGTGGACACTAATTTTGGTACCCACAAGGCTCTCTAACACTTCTAGGGTTTTCCAACTAAAAGGAGAGAGATGGACTAGAATGTGTAATTTCCCCACTCAAAACTAATGCAAAGATGAATGAAGTATGCCTAAATGCAATGTATAAATGCAATATATTGATAAAGGAAAGGAATTATTGATGTAAAACCTAAGAAATGCAAGTTGTCTTAAAACACATTGTGATATGAAAAATGACCTAAGAATGCAAGAAAACAATAACATAAATGAACAAGACTAGAGAGGTGTACCTAAAAACTGGAATGTGATGCAGATAAGCTCTGAAATCCTACAAAATTTGCTATTGTAGCCAACGACTTAGTCATGTTTCAGGGAGATTCTACCGGAATAGGTTTCAGCCAAATGGGTATCCAAAAATGTAGAAATCACTTTTTAGGCCTGGAAATGGGACTAATTTTCCATTTATGGTGACTTATTCCACCTAGGAATCTCAGGAAATTCGAGGCAGGAACCTGTAGCTCTCAGTCTGCACTTCTCTTACTGACAGGTGTCCAGTTCTGATTCTGCAAAAATTGAGCTGAAAAAGGTCTCCAAGCTTTAATTAGGGATTTGTTGACTTGAATGACTTTGATGGATTGTTGACCACTTTTAACACCTTTCTCTTTGACAAATCTGCATACAAGACCTACAAAACACACATGCAAAGAGTGGAAAAAGGGTTACGGGTTAGAGAATAGGGGTTTTCCTTGGTCAAACCCTGATTTGGTAATCAAATCCTTGAAAATGAAATGAAATAAAGAGATATTGATGAATGAACAACATGCAATGTCACAACTCACCAAACCCTTGATGTAGAAATCTGAAGATATACAAGTAGATGCTCCAATTAAGACTTGATAATTCCTAGAATGCTTGAGAATGATTGATGTATGTATGTTAATGTATGAGTGAATGATTGGAAATTAGAAGATGCAAAATGAGGGGAAACCCCTTTATACTTGATTTTACAATATTTCCTAAAAATAATACATCACAGGCCGACCTCAAGGTTAAGAGAATAAAATCCTGCTAGAAAATTAAAATAATTTTGATTTTTGTGCCCAGTGAGACTAAGTCGCCCCAAGTGGCAACTTGGTCCCACCAGGGAAATTTTACTGGGTTTCAAGAATTAAAGTGTATTTAGTGATGTTTAACCAGATTATCCTCCGAAACACTTAAGTAGGGCCAAAAAGTGTATTAAGGGGCCATTTAAATATAAGAAAGGGTCAAATTAGTGATGACAAGCTTAGAAAAGTGTGAAATTTTGTTACAACTCTTTACAACACTTTGAAATAAGACTTGGTAATTGATAAAAAGAGGGTATTTAAGTGAATTATAATAAAAAGGTCCTAGAAAAGTGTGAAAGTGGGTTACAACACTTCACAACACTTTTACAAGACATCCTAGAATTCTTGTTGATTCACAAGGATCCAAGACCTAATGTGAATATGTTGACCACATTACAACATTAAATCTAGGAAAAATCAAGCCAAATTCCATAAGAGAGAATCAAATGACTGTAAAAATGTCCAAATATACATTTTTGGCAACACATTAAGCCCCCACTTTAGGGAGAGAATGAAATTGCTTCAAACTCATACTGAAGTAGCCTAACATGCATATCAAGAGGGATCCAAATGCACCCATGCTAGTAAGATGAGATAACAACAATAAATATGGATGATCAAGCCCCCAGGATTAAGATCCCATGGCAAACCAAACATTATCACAAAGGAACACACATGAAAAATGATGTAAAGAATGAAAGAGAGAGAAGGAGAAGGAAAAGAGAGTTGGATCAAGCTTCGATTGTTTTCCCATCTTGTTGTGGATCAGATCTAGGTTGTTTGTCTAGAAAGAAAATGTATACTCACTCTGAGGCAACAAAACTCATGGTTGTACGCCAAGTGAGAAGGCCCAAAAGGTGAGAAACACACACCCATGGCTAGTATGCACTCATACACACGTAGGTGGCTATGGGGAAAATTCATGCCTCATAATGGGCTTCCCGCTCAAGCATACCAAAGTTATACCTCCTGATAACTTTAATAAGGCCCCAAAAGAGAAAATGACATTTTGAGCTTCATGAGAAAAGAAAAAATTCATATGCTTGGGGCTCATGAACAAAGACAATGGAACCACAGGCATGCAAGTTGTGTTATGCAAGGTGGCCATATAACAAATACAAAATGAAACATGCAAAAGATGTTCAAAGGAGTCTTGCTTAGTTCATGCAAGGTATTTAACTTAGGGAACATTGTGTCTAATGTCTCCAAGAGAGGACCGATCACAAAATAGAAAAATTCGCAACTTAGGGGATGCAGTGTGTCACATCAAGCCACCAAGAGGAATGTGATATGCTAAGATAGATCATGCTCATGAAGTACATCACGCCCAATGTCATCCACAAAGCAATAAACGCATTGTATGAAGTAACAAGGGTGCACTAAGAACTAAGAAAAAGGAAAAAATGAAAATAAATAATGCCAATGTATGCCCCCAATTTAAAGGAATTGCTAAATATCATACTGTGAGCAATTACTTTAAAGTAGAAAATGATAAATGCTAAAAGAAGAAAGAAGACATGAGAGCCAACTTGAAAATCCCTTATGCCAAGTCATATGTTTCTAAGTAAAGCTTCATCATGCGAAGAAAAGGAGAAGAGAAAAGAAAGGTTTGCCCCCAAAATGAAAACACCAAACACATAAGGGATCTATGGATTTGGGGTTAGTATGTTCTTTGCTACAATGTTTTGTAAAGAGCTCAGAACTGTCATCATTCCCTGAATACATAGAACTGGAAGAATGATGCAAAGAGAGCAAAAACAAAGAAAAAGAAAGATTCTTTTGGGTCAACATGGAAGATACATAGGATGTCTCAATGCTTTGCATCATCCCCAAAAGGAAAACACAAGCCAAAAGAAAAATAAAAGGTGAAAGAAAAAGGAAAATCTTTTGGGTCAACATGAAGGAGACATGAAATGTCTCAATGCCTTGGGTCATCACCAAAAGGAAAACACAACAAAAAAGGCAAAGAAAAGGGTCCTTTTGAGTCAACATGAAAGAGAAATTTTGGTCTCAATGCCTTGTGTCATCCCCAAAAGGAGAACACAAGAAAAGGAAAAAGGAAAAGAAAATAAAAGGGGCCTTTTGGGTCAACATGAAAGAGACATTTCTATCTCAATTCCTTGCATCATCCCCAAAAGGAGAACACAAAAAAAAAGGAAAAAGTGATGTACCATATAGAGAAGAATGAAGATACAAATAGAGGAATGTCACAAAGAGAAGGAGAAGAGTAAATAGAACATCACGAGGGAACACGATACACACATGCAAATGCAAAAAATAAAATGCAAAAGACTAGTAAGGAAAATGCAGGTCAACCATCGAACAAGTCATCTACCTCCCAGTCATGATCATGATATGTCAAGGGCAAACAACTAGCCAAAGGGACAAGAGCAAGTGCCAAACTAGGGGAAACACCAAGTTCTACACTCGTCGTAGGATATTTGTCATTTAAGCTCATGGAAGAGGAAAATAATGTATTCAAATCATTATGCACCTCTTCGTCTATTTTAGTGATCTCATCATCATCATCATCATCTAGATTAATCACAACGGGAGGATGAATGATAATATCCAATGAAGGGTGTACCTCTAGTTGTGGTTGGGGAGGAGGGTTGTCATGCAATGCTTTTGTCAAGTGCAGATTTTTATTTTCTTTGTTTTGATTTGCTTGTAATTTGTGAGCAAGGGTAGGATGTCTACACCTACACTCCCTAGCTTCTCTGTTTCTTTTGATTTTGTTATCGAGTTGTGTTTGTGAAGGAGTGGGTTGATCAACCATAGGTTGATTTTCTTCCCCAGGGGGAGGAACAAAAGCAACCATGGAAGTTTGGTCAACCACTTTCTCCTTTGCTTTGTAAACTTATTTTATACAAGGAGGCATGACAAAGTTGTTATCATTGTCTCTTGGTCATTTGGACAATGTCGGGGAGGTTTTGAGTGTTGGTTGGTCTTGGTTGTTTGGATCTTGTTCAGGTTGAAGCATGGTTTCATCTAGGATAGGAGTGTCAGAAGTGGATGGGGATATGTTGTGGAGAGACAATTCTGCAATTTTCTTTGCTTTAAATTTTTGGTAAGCAAGGAAAATAAGTCTTTGCGAGGCATTATAGGTTCCATGGGCTCAGGCCAAAAATCTTCTAAGGAAACGTTTCCTTTAGAAGACAAAGGGTTTAAGCCACTATGGTGAAAAGTGAATATGTCATTTTCAAAGGGAAACTTTAAACGTTTCTATATGATCAAAGGGACAACTTTCATTAAGCAAATCCAAGGATGACCTAGCCACAAACAAAACTAGTCCGACTGTGGGATGATGGAGAATGTGATCACATCCAATGTTTTTTGTCTTATTTTTAATGGAAGGATGATCAATCCTATTGTAGGGAAAGAAAAACCATTGTGTTTCTTAATCCATGCCTTTGGTTTATCATAATCATCTTGATAAAGATCATGTAATACCAAAAATTCCTTGGTGATCACATTCTCTCCATAGGTGGGATCTATGAGTATCCCATTAGTGGGCTTATCATAAGCTATGTAAAGAGGACCATTGGGGAGATTTGTAAGTATCTCCTTAGAGGAGAAGGTAATATCAAGATATTTCTTAGGTTGGCCCTTATGAGGGATAACGTCTATCACACCTACCATTTCATTCATAGGATTAATAGTGGTAGTATAGTGGTGTTGGAATGATCAAGATCAACATTTGGATGAACATTCATCACATCAATCTTTGGAGTTTCACTAGCTTTTCAAATGAAACATTATGTTTGGGCATTGGATTCAATGAAAATTTGAAAAATTTGATTTGGAGGAGCAACAGACTTATTGCCTTGATCATTAACACTTGCAATGGATAGATGACTGGAATCAATGAGGTCTTGCACAATGTGTTTAAGACACTTACAATTTCCATTTCAAGTCCATTTTGTCTATGAGAATGGAAATAAGCATTAGATTTAAAGTTTGGAGGCAAAGGTTTAGTAGGATCAGGTGCTTTAATGATAGGTAAGGTAATCATTTATTGTTGTAAGAGTTGGGACATTATGTTATGAAGGGCGTTTGGTAAAGGTGTGAATTATCATTTTGGATCTTCATAACTATAAGGTATCTCGGCTTAACAGCTGCTACTTGGTTGTTGATGGATTGAGTTGGTTGTTTAGGGGGGTTGAATTGTAAGAACCCTTTGTTTTGTTTTTTGAATGGTTGTGAATTTTTTTGGTTGGCATGTTCAGATTTTTCAGCTTGGCTAGAAGTGGAATTTGCATCACAAATACTAACCGAATTGTTATAATCGAAAAGGGAGGTACACAAGTGCATAAAGGAGGGAAATTTCATCATGGTGAGTTTGTCCTAAAGTTTAGTTTGCAAGTTTTTTATAAACATCTTTTGAAGGTGTGGATCAAGAATTTTGACATAGATTTGAGAATAAAGTGATTGATAGCATAATATAAAATTAGTTATCTTTTCTTCTTCATGTTGCTTTCATCTCATCAAATCATCCAAGGTCTTCTTTGGAGTCATATGCACTTGGAAATGATTTATAAATGCATCAACTAGTTCATTGAAAGAACGAATTGAATTATTCGGTAAGTATGAAAACCATTCCAAGGCAATGTATTTTAAAGTCCTAGGAAACAATTTTGCTAACAATTTAACATCAAGGAAAAAGTCACTACATAAGGTGGTGTAAGCATTAAAATGGTTAGAAGGATCTCCCTTCCCTCCATATTCCTCAAATCTAGGCATCTCTATTCCTTGTGGCATCAGTGTTCGCAATATTTCCAAAGATAGTGGGATGCTTCGAACATAATAGGTGGGTGGTCCATTTTGATTTTGGTTTATGGTAGATATTTGTTTTTGCATGGAGGAGACGGTTTAGAAAAGTTGTGCTATGAGAGGGTCAGTGTAAGTGGTATGAGGTCAAAGGGAAAGTGGTGATGGAGTGTATGTAGTGGTAGGACAAGTGAAGGGAATGCTTATAGATGATATGGTGGAAGAGGATAGAACATGCAATGCCACATAAGAATTAGGAATGCTAGCAGGAATAGTCGAGGAAGGAATCACATTACTAACTTGTTGCATTGTTGTTGTGACTTGAGGAGTAGTATAGGTAGGTATGGATACTACTGTTGAAGGAGGAGGAGTGTGAGGTCCTCCTTGGCTAACCACAGTGTTTGTTGGTTGAGATGTACTAGAGGTGGAAGAAACATGTTTTTGGTATATCTCAACTATTTGTTTCATAATGTCCAAACCTTCTTCACTTTCAAGCATGTGATGGATGTTTTCTATGGCAAGAATTGTAGTGGTTGAAATGTTTTCAAGACACACCTGATGTTAGAGATGTGTTAAGTCCTCATAAATGTTAATGATTTTGTCTTGTGGGATGTGATTGTTCTATGTGTCAACTTGCATGCTATTGGAAGGCAAAGAGTTGCTAACGGTAGTATCCATGCCTAGTGTACTAGTTGCAATACTAAGAGTGGAAGCTTTAGATAACCCAAGATCCACAACATGTGTATTATCGTGGGATAACATGAGTCTTGAACCTCTCACTAAGGTATTAGCAATAGGACACCAAAAACTCATGCAAAGGTTTCTAAATGCGGGTGAATGAAAATGCAATGTAAAATAAGAGCAATAAAATGTTGATAACTAAAATTCTGGAAACTGTAACAAAAATGCAATAAAATAAAATAGAAATGTAGAAAATGCTCTGAAAATGACAGAAATTACTATGCAGAATGTGCAGGAGGACTAAGTCGCCTAGTGTGGTGAATTAGTCCTAGTGGTGATTGTTTTGAGATTTTTTAGAATTTTTAAAGTGAATTTTATGATTTTTAGGTTTTCAAATGTAGGCATAACATGAAAATGTACATTTTTTAATTTTTAATGAAATGTAATGCAAAAATGTAAGCTATATGAGGTTTTCACTTATGCAAATTTGTAAAACCCTAAGATGCAATTTAAACAATGAAAAACCTAATGCAATGTTGATGAAAATTATGCCTAGGATGTAAATGCACTTGAAATCAGAAGTAAAATGTTCTAAATTTGGGTTCACCAAAATGTGGACACCAATTTTGGTACCCACAAGACTCTCTAACACTTCTAGGGTTTTCCACCTAAAAGGAGAGAGATGGGCCAAAATGCATAATGTACCCACTCAAAAATAATGCAAAGATGAATGAAGTATGCCTAAATGCAATAAATTGATAAAGGAAATGAATTATTGATGTAAAACCTAAGAAATGCAAGTTGTTTGAAAACACATTGTGATATGCAGAATGACCTAAGAATGCAAACAAACAATAACAGAAATGAACAAGACTGGAGAGGTGCACCTGGAAACTAGAATGTGATGTAGAGAAGCTTTGGAATCTTGCAAATTTGTTGTTGAAGACAACTAGGACACTTACACCAAGCTGGGCGACTTAGTCCTGTTTTAGGGAGATTCTATCAAAATAGGTTTCAACCAAATGGGTATCTCAAAATGCAGAAATCACTTTTCAAACCTAGTAGTGGGACTAATTCACCACTGATGGAGACTTAGTCCACCTAGGAATCTCAAGAAATTTGGGGAAGGAACCTGTAGCTCTCGGTCTATACTTCTCTTCCTAACAAGTGTCTAGTTCTGATTCTATAGAAATCGGGCTGAAAAAGGTCTCCAAGCTTCAATTAGGGCTTTGTTGACTTGATTGACTTTGATGGATTTTTGGCCACTTTTAACACCTTTCTCTTTGACAAATATACATACAAGACCTACAAAACACACATGAAAAGAGGGGAAAACAGGTTAAGGGATAGAGAATAGGGGTTTGTGATGGGGTCATTGCAATCCTCATCATTTAATTTATCAATCCAAGGTGATGTCCATGGCTGGCTGCAAGAGAGAAAGTAGAAAACTTGTTTGACAGTCTATTCTACTTGTAGAAATAAATCATATTTGCATGAAAGGAAATTTTCATGAAAGAGAACTAATCTAAGGCACACTTGCATGAATTGAAAAGACTAAACTACTTCACAATTTGTTGAAATGAAAAGCTTTCTTGGATTCAAATTTAATCTAGAAATCTGGAATTACATTGTTGGAAAATGAAACTAGATCTATCCTATTTCCTTAGGTTGAAACAATCCTTTCTAATCCCCTCCCTTTGATCAAATGATTACATTATATTTATAGAATTTATATTTTATATCTATCCAACCAATCCACTAAGAATGTGGATCCAAGATCCTATTTTTGAGGGGTCATTTACAAAACTTTAAGAAAATTGAAGTTGATGTCCTCCATCACGCCACTTTTGTCTTAGTCATTTCCTGGCGCATACTACTCCTTTCTTGCTACAAATTAGGACAAATTATCAAAAGGGTTTTTATATCTTCAAATATACTTTCCAGATCATTTTGAATTTTTGAATTTCATTGAGAAACGAGGGAGATATCACTATTTTACTGAGACTGCATTTTTCACAATTTCAGGGTGCCTGATTTGTAAGAAGTCTTCAAGTGTTGAACGTGAATGAAGGAATTATTCTTCAGTTCAGTCAACCAAATTATTGATCCTTAGCATGAATAACATGCTATAATCATGCAACAACATTTTAGTGATGCAATAACTTGAGTTATCTTTGGTGGAAGAAGGAAGCATGAAATTTAATTATTGTGAGAGATCTTTGAACTCAACATGAAACAAATACTCATCCCATTAATTTAGGAATGACTGATGCTCCATGATTTAGCATGAGTGTAGGAGTGTGTTGGTATTATTCTCTATCTTCTCATTATTTCTTCAAATCCTTCTAAAGCTTTCAGGATTTAACTGCCTCAAGTGTCTAGAGCTCTCTGTTGCAAGTGTCTATGAAGCTTCTTCTTACCATGAGTTATTTAATAACTCATTTATCTACATTATATCATTTTAAACACTTCATGGAGACATATTAGACGCAATTTTGATCACATAGATTACCAAAAATAAACCAAACATTTACTTTATATTTTACTTTAAAAAAGCTAAAGAACTTTCAATCATTACTCAAATCCACTTTAACACTAATGCATTAGGAAGAAATAGATGATTTTCTTTGATAAAATATGAGACAGTTTATGGTCCCATCAGTTTTCCTTGGTCAAACCTCGATTTGGTAATCAAACCCTTGAAAATGAAATGAAATAAGGAGAGAATGATGAATGAACATGTAATGTCACAACTCACCAAACCCTTGATGTAGAAATCTGAGGATATGCAAGTAGATGCTCCAATGAAGACTTGATAATGCCTAGAATGCTTGAGAATGATTGATTTATGTATGTTAATGTATGAGTGAATGATTGGAAATTAGAAAATGCAAAATGAGGGGAAATCCCTTTATACTTGATTTTACAATATTTTCTGGAAACAACACATCATAGGCCAACCTCAAGGTTAAGAGAATAAAATCCTACCAAAAAATTAAAATAATTTTGATTTTTGTGCCCAGTGGGACTAAGTCGCCCCAAGTGGCGACTTGGTCCCACCAGTGTAATTTTACTAGATGTTAGGAATTAAAGTGTATTTAATGATGTTTAATGGGATTATTCTCTGAAACACACTTAAGTAGGGTCAAAAAGTGTATTAAGGGACCATTTAAACATAAGAAAGGGTCAAACTAGTGATGAAAATCTTAGAAAAGCATGAAAGTTTGTTACAACTCTTTACAACACTTTGAAATAAGACTTGGTAAATTATAAAAAAGAGGGTATTTAAGTGAATTACAATAAAAAGGTCCTAGAAAAGTGTGAAAGTGGGTTACAACACTTCACATAACTTTTACAAGGCATCCTAGAATTCTTATAGATTCACAAGGGTCTAAGACTTAATGTGAATGTGTTGACTACATTACAACATTAAATCTAGGAAAAATCAAGCCAAATTCCATAAGAGAGACTCAAATGAGTGTAAAAGTGTCCAAGTATACATTTTCTAGTGACACAATGTGTAGGGAAGTCGTTTAGAGTAATTTTTTTACTATAGTGTATGCTTTGGTCCGAGATATTCTAAACTTCTAAACTACATTCCAACAAGGTTTTTGTATGTCAAGATGTGAACAAGAACTATCCTATCTATTTGCAAAGTCAAATTCCATCACACTAGATACAATGCCATCGTGGTTTTCAATACCTTGATGCATTCTATCTATGTGTTATATCAAACATAAGGAATGATGGAGAGTACCAAACCCAAGATATGAGAAAAATCATCACTATCACCACCATAAACTAATAGTCCTAATGTATCATGGACTTGTTGGACTTCAGAAACAATCTCAAAATCAATGGTCAGTCCATTCATTCTTCTATCTTCTTTCCATGTTAGCATGGTATCATGACAGCTAACCAAAATCATATATGCATAATCATACATCTTTCATAATCATATCATATCATCTGCATTCATACACCCTACATAATCATATCATATCATCTGCATATCATAAAGAATGACATAATCATATGAGAAACATGAAAGGAAAAGCATATCCATCTCATTGCATGTCATAGAAAGATACTGAAAAACAAGATGACACATCCATTGCATTGCATCCATATCATAACATCACATATCATGAACATCAAATCATAGATCATCTCATATCACATAAGTGTAAAATAAATAAGTGCATCCATAACATAACCATTTTCATCCATTGCATCCATATATAATAATAACATGCAATAAATACATCACATCATAAATCCCCATCGGTCCATCTCATATATATCTCAAAAATAATTGTCATGGTACAAGTATTAGTGTCAATGTGTGTAACTATCATCAAAAATACATATACAAGAGGCTATCAAAATGAGCCAATGAACATATCCATGTATAGAATCTGGCTATATATCAGAAAGGTGTCTACAAAATTGAGGTGGGGTATATCCCCTGCTACCTCTATCACCATCTCCTAGATCCTCTCCTGGCTTCCTAATAGATTTGAGGCACTTGGTTGCACCTAGCTCTTGTGATCAAAATCAGGCTACTGGCAGTATGGCGGGACATCTCTATAATACATTGATAATATGATACCTCCTCCTGTGTCTACCTATATAGGTGTGCTTCCACCATTTGGCCCACTTTCCCTTGAGCCTACTGAGCCTATTATTGGGAGACGACCTCTAGCTATTGTTGCTTGCCCACCTCTTAAGCCAACTGTACATCTGATGTCTAACAGAGTTCTCACTCATGATCTCTCTTGGATGTTAATTCCAAAATCTATTGTTGAACCTAACCCTACTCAGTTGTGACCATCTATAGCTATTGTCTCAACTATTGAATCTGAGCATCTTGGGGATCTAATTGTGTTGGTGGCTATTTGGGGGGTCCTTGTGGTGCCTATTTTTGTTGAAGTGGTGGAGGTGGTGGTGGTGCCCTTAGGACCTATCCAACCTATTGTCCCACTTGTCCTTATTGTTGACCATCTTGGCCTCCTTGGCCTCTGCCCTATCCCATAGGCTGGTCCTACTGACCCTGTCCATGGCCCCAACATGTTGCCCTCCCTCTCGACCTCCCTCAGGGAGGTACACCTTCTATATCTATAAGTCTTAGTGGAGGCACAAACCATCATCATATGTTGGAGTCATTTGGGCATTGACCTACCCCTGATCATATACCCAAGGTCTAGCAACCATCTGCTTGAATCCATCCATGACTTCATGGGGCTATATCTGTGGCCCCCATGTATTCTCTCGAGTTGTCCTGGAAAATATAGCAGTGTATGCATCGTTCGGTTTGTCCTAAACCTCGTCGAACTATTGTGCCACCTTGTCTAGAAAGTAGCACTTTATCATCGTGTGCTTGTGGCTCTACATGTATCAGGTCTGGCAAGCAAAGAAAAAAAATTCGTGGTTGTCATACCACACAAGCATTTGGACCATGGACACCATCTAAAAACTATCATATCATTAATGAATCAATGCCAATAAGGATTCTAGAACTACCCTATGTGTTGCAAAGTAATGTCCCCCTTGTATCTAAAGACCATGGGCTCATTAAGTTCCACATCTGCCATGTGCACTATCATTCCAAGCACAACTATATGCTCTTAGGCCCAAATATGTAATAGTGTCACTCCTACAGTGATTGTTGTTCCATCACAAAAGACAAACTAGTGCATATGGTGGTAGAGTGAGGCTAGCATCATTGGACCCTATGTGAACCATCCTCCTAAAAATCATCCTATGCCATGCCAGTCCCCAATCAGGATTTAATCCTCTACCTATCCTATTTGGGGTAACAATACCGGAGATCAAGGAACCAACAATCAATCTGAATATGAGAGAGTTTTCTTTGTACATCTCTAACTCGATCTATGAGCTCACTAGGACAATGGTGTTCTGAAAAAAAGACCTCGTGGAATGCATCATATCCAAAGTTAGTATAATAAATAACTCGATCCCCATGGATCAACAATCGTAGTATCCTCCAAACATCCTTCAAGGTGACTGTCACCTTGCTGGTGGGGAGATGGAAGGATGAGGTCTCATTGTGCCATC
Organism: Sequoia sempervirens; assembly: GCA_007258455.2. NCBI lineage: Eukaryota > Viridiplantae > Streptophyta > Pinopsida > Cupressales > Cupressaceae > Sequoia > Sequoia sempervirens. The sequence continues at coordinate 761,114,351 of VDFB02270651.1, forward strand.
TCTCACACAACACTATCATCATGGCTAAATGTTTCCAGACCATGGGAATGTATGTAATGAACCAAAGCTCGGTCTTGCTGAGGTTCTCCTATCGAAGGTTTTCCAAATCACAATGCTTTAAATGGGGAAAACTCTTTCAAGAGAAAAAAATCCACACTTCAAAAATTGCCCAATATATTATTCTGAAATCAAGAAGATTATAATATACTTGTTTTAGCATAAAAAATTGTCACCCTTGACAATTTTACATAGGTTTAGCTCCCCCCTATGTGCTTGGACCTAATTATGTAGTAATTGTCCATTTTATAAATATTCTTGGAAAATCAAATTATACATTTAATATTTTTCCCCCAACACTTTTAGACCTAGAGGAGAATGGGTCTAGGGTGGCTTCCACCCTAAAGCACCTTTTTTGGCTCCAAATTTTAATATGATGATGTTAGTAATTTATTATTTGAATTTCTAATTTTATTTGTCGGCCATTGATATTTGATTTTTAGGAAATTAAAATAATTGCATATAAATACAAGGCATTTTCATCATTTTAATCCTAGCACTTTAATTGAGCAAATTGAAGATCCTAAAATTAATCAAAGGTAGAATTAGTAGCATTATTCCAAAATTTTCGTCAATCAAGTTCAAGTTTGCAAGACATCAAGAAGAAGGAAGCTATTTTTGTTTGAGTTATTATGATCAATCATTCCAAATCATGAAGATGTATCAAGTTATCCTCTACATGCTAGCTTCAACAATCCATAATGTTTTATGGTGTAACCTTTTACAAGTCTATCAAGAAATCAATGCATCCATCAATCAAATTTTGTGGAAAATTGTGTGGCATCACTTCATCAAGGGTTTCACATCAACATAACATTGCCATTTATCATTCATCATTTCAATCAAGTATTGTTTTTTTGGATTCTACCAAGCCTAAGGCATGCCCTCTTGATCATCACCAATCACTGTATGTAGAGGTAGAAATACCAACACGGGGTTTGACTTAGGTAAGCCACTATAAAACAGCACCCTCTCCCCTATTTCATGAGTGCATGTTAGATATAAATATTTCAGCAGGTGGTTGTCACCAAAAATTGTATACTCTTGAAGAAAGAGGCAATTTTGCAACTAATTTGGTCTTATTTTAGACACCCTTGCATTAATCACCCCTTAAAAACTACATTTATAGGCCCCTAATGTTTATTATTTTGGAATTTAAGGCCTATTCCACACAAAAATCATACAAATCCCAACAAGAAATATTCAAATCATTCAAATTCCACAAAACCCACCTCAAAAACCCCAGGTGGGACTAAGTCGCCCAAGGTGGTGACTTAGTCCCTGTTGAAGGATTTTTCACTTTTCAGCGGGAAAATCACTAACTTAATTCAAATTCCCAATGGATGTAAACCTATGAAGTTAAAATAATGAATAATTAGGTATTTATTTCTATAAATACATGTTTTTAGGTCATTTTTCACAAGATTAAGTCATTTTCAAAGAGAAAATTCAAGAGTCAAGTGTCAAATATCTTTCACAAGAAGATTCATTAGTATATCTACAACAAAGTTGAAGCTTTAGGGTAGCAAGCTAGGGTTTTTTTAGGTCTTCAAGCTCAATTTTTGTTCAATATCTCACATTGCAAATGGTTGATCATGGATGCCTATGGAGAATCATGGAGAAATCTAGGTTGAGAAGATGCAACTAGCCATCAAATCAAGCTTAAAGACTTGTTTTTGAAGTGATTCCATCTTCCATTTTCTCTCTATTTTTAGCCTAGGGAAGGTTTTCATGTCATTAAGATTCATTTCAAATGTGATTTAGTGTCTCTTAGAATGAGTCTTGCATTGTTCTAAATCCATTTATGCATCTTATTCTTGCATATTAGAATAGGGTTGCATCTCATTTTCGGACTTCCTGGTCTTAGACACACTTAGGGCTAGGGTTTTATGTATATTTTATCTCTTTCAAGGTTTAAATACCAACTATGGGTTTGACCAAGGAAAACCCACAAATTAGAAATCAATTTATATTTTATTTTGCAGGGATTTTCACTAGTTTAGATTTGGGTTTCCGTCAGAAAACAAAGTGCAGACTGTGGGCTTATGTTTCCACTTTCATATTTGTAGAAAATCCAAAGTGGACTAAGTCACCAAAAATGGAAACTTAGTCTCACTACACTTGTATTTCAGAAGTTTTTGCAGATCTGGACACCCATTTGGCATAAACAGGTTTTGGAGCAGTTTCCCAGATCTGGGACTAAGTCGCCCAACTTGGTGTAAGTGTCCCAGTTGGTTAGAAAAATAGATTTTCTAGGATTTCAAAGAAATTTCCAATCTTCATTTTAGCCTTCATCAGTTTCCAAGTGCACAATTTCTTTCTATCATCTTTATCTTGTTCTTTATTGCATTTAATCTATCATTTTTCATATCATAATGTGTTTTCAAACAACTTGCATTTCTTAGGTTTTGCATCAATATTCATTATCTTTTATTAGTTTTTTGCATTTAGTACATTGAATTTAGACATATTTTCAATCATAATAACATTAAAATCTTTAGTGAACCTCCAAGTTTTTGTGGGATACCTTTCTCCTTTTAGGTGAAAACCATAGAAGTGTAAGAGAGAAGCCCCTACAAAAATTTGCGGTTCATTTTGGTGAACCCATATTTAGAACATCCTATTTCTGATTTAGAGTGCATTTACATCCTATAAATAGCTTGCATCAACATTGCATTAGGTTTTGCATTGTTTTGCATTCTAGGGTTTCCAAAATTGCATTAGTGAAAAGCTCATTTTGACTTGCATTATTGCATTTCATTTTCTTATAGTGAAATTCTGCATATACACTTTAGATTGGCATTATACAAAGTAGAACACATCAATATCTATCAAAAAATTTAGAAAAACTTCAAAAATACCCTTACTAGGACTAATTCGCCACCCTAGGCGACTTAGTCCTAGTACACATTTTGCATCAGTGTTTTCAAAATTATGTTTCCAGTTTCTCAAGTTATTGTTTGTTTCAGTTCCTTTTATGTTTCTATTTAGATATTTTATGTTACATTCAAATCATTTGCATTAGAATTATTTACTTTTATGGCCATTATGGATAGCATTATATTTTTGCAATTTTCATTTTCAACATTAGTTCCTAGTTCATTTAGATTAGATTCATCAGAAAATGCAAACAAAAACGTTCAACAATCAAATGAAACAATCAAAACAATGCTTCACTTTAGGAAAACTATATCATCCAAACCTTTTAGTAGTGATGACTTGGATAACTTAGATGAAGCTCTACATGGCTTCCTCTCATTGAGTTCATCCACTAAGGCTTGTGATGACATACCTAAACTAGCCAACGATAACTTATCTCCCAAACCTTTTAGTAGTGATGACTTTGGCATGTTAGATGAAGCCAGGTTGAGGACTTCATCTCACAAAATCCATCCACTAAGTTTTGTTATGCACAACCTAAAAAAAAATATGTCAATGTAATTCAACCTCAACTTGTCCTTTACCCACCTTCACATCAAGCTCAACCTCCACCTAAACCTGAGTTTGTACCCTTTACCCACCTAAGCATGATTTTGTTGCTCACACACATTACACTAGAAATAACCTGCAACCACAACAATCCAGCCCTACCTTTACCAAATCCCATCTTTCCTAGTGATCCTCGCTTAAATTCACAACTTAGGGAGTATGATCGTGTTGAACAACTTAAGAATACTCTTGCAAAGATAGCCCTCTGGGACCTTCTTCAAAATTCACCAAATTATCATTCAATGCTCCAAACAACATTGCAAAAAATAATGGTTCCTCTTGGTACAAACACAAATGATGTGGAAACTCTTATACAAGGAATGAATGCAATTAATATAGACATTACCATTCATCAACATGAGCTCCCTCTTTTAGAATTAAGGAAGAAAAATGAATCCTTTATGATAATTTCTCAATACAATAGAATAAGCATCAAACAAACCCTTGTTGACAATGGCTCTACCCTTAATGTGTGCAGTGTCAAGCTCCTAGATAGATTATGTGTCAATAAATCACAAATCAAATTTGATTCCTTATCTATTAGAGGATTTGGCAATATCAAAAAGCAACTGCTTGGTGTAATCACTTTACCTATCATAGTCAGAATGGCTACCTTGCAAAATTCTATTCATGTCATGCCCTATGATCTTGCGTACAATCTTCTTTTGGGAAGGCTAGATGGATTCAAGAAATGCATGTAGTACCTTTGACCCTTCATTAATTAATGAAATATTTCTATAACAATAAATTTTATCAAGTTGAAATAGACCCAGAGCCTGAAAGTTGCTTACAACTTGAAAAAGGAACAAGTCCTCTGAAAATTTTGATCCCAACATCTCACATAGAACCTTTTGAGACCAATAACCAAGAAGAAGAATTGGTGTCTAAATTACTAGGTGACGCTTGGGGTACATTAGAATTCACACCTTCATTTATGGATGAATACATAATCACACAAAAAGAGGACAAAAAACAAGAACAACCAATGGTTATGTCAACTCATAATTTAGAAGAATCTTTCCAAACATCTATCTCATCTACTTTGGAAGAAAATATAATGTACACAACAAATTTTGATGAGATAGATTATCAACAACCACCCAACCCGAAGGAAATGGAAAGAATTTATGGACGAGGTTATGAACTTAAGAAACAATTTGGATACAATGGTAAAAGGATGTGGAAAGAATGAGCAAGGAATTTGAGTTCCTATAGTAACATAATACACAAGAGACAAAGATTGGTTTTGGATATTCTTTTTATAAAGCAACAAAAGCGACTCACGACCATTGCTAAATATCAACACTATCACATGTAAACCAAGAATCAATCTTACACTAAAGCATCCTGAATTCCTTGATATGGATTCACCACCATCATGGGAGTATGATGAAAGTGATGAAGCCTTGAAACAAATGTTAGGTGCTTCTAATAAGACATCTTCTTCCAAGAGAAAAGTTACCTACATTGTGATAAGTACCAAGCAAAAAGATATTGATACTAATGAGACAGACATGAGCATGGAACCATATGATCCTGAATTTCCTAAGTCTAATGCACTCCCCTTAGGAGATACAATTGATATACCAATGGACATAAATGATAAAGAAAAGGTTATTAAGATTTGGAAGTGCCTTGATGATAAAGAACAAGAGGATACTACAACCATGCTTCATGATTTTCCTAAAATGTTTGCTTGGAAATATTCAGATATGCCAGGAATAGACCCGAATATAGTAACACATAACATTGTTCTTGCTAATAATGCTAATCCTGTTTGTCAAAAGATATGAAAAAATGAACCATCAAATAGCCTTGTATGTTAAAGGAGAACTTGATAAAATCCTTGACACAGATTTCATTTGACCTATTGATTATTATCCTTGGATCTCAAACATTGTCACCATTGCTAAACCTAATAATCATATTAGGATATGTACCAATTTTTGTGACTTGAATAAAGCCTCCTTAAAGGATGATTTTCCCCTTCCTAATATTGACATGATAGTGGATTCCACTACAGGAGATGCTTTGTTGTCATTCATGGATGGATTTTTTGGTTATAATCAAATATTTATTAACCAACAAGATCAATATAAGACAACATTTACAACTATTTGGGGAATGTTTTGTTGGTTTATGATGCATTTTGGATTAAAGAATGCAGGAAAAACTTATTAAAGGGAAATGACATTGATATTTCATGATTACATACATAAAATCTTGGAAGATTATGTTGGTGATATCCTCGCCAAATCCTCAACAAGACAAGACTGTGAATATCCTTTGACAAATCTTTGAATGGGTGTGTAAATACATATGACTAAATCCGAAAAAGTGTGTCTTTGGAGTAGATAGTGGAAATTTTTTGGGGTTTATCATATCTCATAGAGGCATTGAGGTTAACATAAAGAACATTTATGCTATCATAAATGTCACCTCTTGGAACATTTCTTAATTACACACATTACAAGGAAGAATTCAAGCCATTTGTCATTTTGTCGCTTCCTTGGCTGATCAAACATTACCTTTCACACATCTCCTTAAGAAGAATATTCATTTTGATTGGAATGGGGATTGTAAATAGGCCTTTGAGAGTTTGAAGGAATATCTTGCAACTCCTATTTTACAACCCACTATGCCAAACAAACCATTCATCCTTTACATTTCTACATCTGCCCATGCTCTTGCCACCTTGTTGGCTCAACAAGATGATAATGGAAAAGAACATCCTATTTATTACATCAGTCAAACTTTAATCAATTATGAAACACAATACATCCCAATCGAAAAACAATGTTTGACTCTTGTATTTGCTACTAGTAAGTTGTGACATTATTTACTAAATGTGGAAATACAAGTCATAACAAAATTTGATCCTCTCAAACATATTTTTAATAAAATAGACTTATCATGACATTTAGCTAAATGGGTTATGTTGTTGACTAAGTTTGACCTTAAGTTTGTTTCAGAAAAAGCAATTAAAGGTCAAGCCTTGATCGACCACTTAGTTGATGCTCCTTCCCCTTTGACACTACCCAGAAATGATTCTTTTCCTGATGACAGTGTGTTGACAATAGAGTTTTCTACATGGGAACTATGTTTTGATGGATCCAAGTGTAGAACAGGCTTTGGTGCTGCGGTTATATTAATTTTTCCCATCATAAAGCTTCTTCCCTTGTCGTATTGATTGTATTTCCTATGTATGAATAACACAATTGAATATGAGGCATTAATCACTGGATTGCGTGTTGCCTTAATCATGGGTATCAAAGATATTAAGATCTTTGGTTATTCACAATTGGTGATCAAACAAATAAATGGAGACTGTCAAGCTAAACATGATAAATACTTGAAATATAAGGATCTCACAATGACCTTGTTGGCACAATTTGACTCATTCACCATTGATAACATCCCACGAAAAGATAATAGACACGTGGATGCAATGGTGATTGTTGCTTCTCTTATATCTCCTCAAGATCCTTCAAAGGATGTTACGTTCATAGTTCATCCCATTCTGACACCCTTAATCAATGATAAATATGAAGATGCGTTAACATTAATGAAGGATAACTTGAGTGCATGGTATGATGACATATATAATTATTTAAAATATGGTACCATTCCTGAACCTACAAAAAAAAACACTCGAGCTCATTTAAAATAGTTAGCAACCAAGTACATAATCCTTGCCAATGTGTTTTATAGACGATCCTTTGATGTAATTTTACTGAGATGTCTTAAGGATTCCAAAATCAAAATGGCACTCAAACAAGCTCATGCGGGTATCTATGGAAGTCATTTTGGAGGAAAGACCTTAGTGCAAAAGCTTCTTCGTATGGGATACTATTGGAAAAGTATGGAAAAATATTGTTATGCATATGTTAAGTGATGTCACACATGTTAAGAACACAACAATTTGATTCATGCTCTTGCTTCTGAGCTCCATGCCCAAATTCCTATTTGGATGCTCTCAATATGGGGATTGGATCTAATTGGCAAAAACTAGCCACCATCTTCTGTTGGACATACGTTTATCATTACGACAACTGATTATTTTACAAAATGGGTAGAAGCTATTCCTCTTCAATCCACCACTACTAATGTGATATGTCATTTCATCTTGGAACACATTATTGCTCGTTTTGGACTTCCTTCCACATTAATTTCAGACAAGGAACACCCTTCAAAAAAAATGATGTGAAGAAGCTCTTGGAAACCTTTCATATCCAACATTGTTTTTCAACACTATCCTACCCGCAATCCAATGGTCAAGCTGAAAACACTAATAATATTCTCTAACAAATCCTCAAGAAAACTATCAACCAACATCACAAAGATTGGCACATTCAATTACTATATGTGTTATGGGCCTATCGAACATGTGTTTGATTATCTATGGGAACTACACCTTACAATCTTGTTTATGGTACCGAGGCAGTCATGCCTTTGGAGTTAGAAATCCTGACATTAAGGATTTATCTTCAAGATCTTGTCGATAATAACACTTATAAGGCACAAAGATTACACTAGCTTGAATTTCCTGATGAACAACATATTAACACTCTCGAGCATCTCCAAGCTTACACTAAGCAATTACAATGAAAACATGATACTCATGTCATCCCTCATAAATTTACTAAGGGACATTTAGTTTTATATGAATATCAATGAAACTCTACTATTGATTCTATTGAAAAAGGAAAATTCAGCCCTAATTGGTTAGGACCCTATATAATCAATACAAATTATGGATCTAGCGCTTACACCTTAATAGAGCTAGATGGTACACCCCTCAAAGACCCTATCAATGTCATGCATTTGCATCGGTATTATATCTAGTCTCTTTTTGAATGGTATGAAAGATAAAGGAGTGTTGATTAAGGCTATTGGGTCATATCCTATATGCTTTCACATTGCTTCGTTCTTGACAAACAAATTTCACATATGTCTTGAACACTAAAGTAGTTATTTAAGTTATTTTTATATAATTACTTTAGGTTTCATACTATTCAAATTCATCTTGTGCGTTATGATAAGTTACATCGTTTAATTTAGCATAACATACTTAATCATCATGTCTTATCTAAAAGCAACTACAATAAGTTTTAATTAGATCGCATAAACTTTGTTAAATCATGAAGATATTAATTTTTTATTTTTTATTTTTCATGAAGATATTAATTAAGTAATCTTATAACGGTTATTTAATTAATCACATTGTCATTTAACATTCAAAAACATTAAGACAAGTCATAAAACATCAAATTCTCATATATATATATATATCCAAAGTTTTATGTACATATCCTCACAATATACAATATCACTAAGGTCTGTGAGAATTCGACCCCTCAGGATCTGGTACTCACGATCTAGTAGCAGGACGTCAGGAGATGGTCGTATGTGATCGTGACTATGATCTATTGAACATGAGTACAAACTCTAAGCCCTGTATTCATCCAAGGGCCACCTGATGCTCCCATGCTATTTGTTACCTCTTCACCTATAGTCATGCTACCTCTGCCTCTAGTCTCTCAACCTCTACTAGAGTTCGGGATGACTATCCTATGGTCTCGGCTCGGTGGAGTCGTCTCCTTAGAATATTATATGTTGTTTTAATCTCATGAATGGTCTAAGTGACTCTGGATATTGCTCCACAATAGGTGGGGGCACATAATCTAAGTCCATCTCCTCCTTGTCAATGGATGTTGGCACTATCTCTACAGTTGCTTGACGGTAGAACTCTCGCCAGTCTCTCATCGCTCCTACAAGGTAGAAACAATACACAATCAGTACACATCATCATGATATATATAAAGAGCATAAGCATTCAATTACATGCATAAAATAAAATATCATCACCTATATCTTTGGTAGGCTGAGCAATATCAACATCATCCTTTGTTGGGGGCATAGAAGATGTGCTAGCCTCTCCACAACTATGGGTATTGATGCTTGTTGTAGCTACTACTCATGATTTCGTCATACGAATGGGAGAGGGCTCTCCCCACTCATGTTGATCCTTAGTTTCTACCTCATCTCTCTCACTCAGGGGTGGCTCCTCCTCCTCTCCCTCCTAGCCATCATAATCCAAATCCGCATCCTCATCATACTCATCATCAATGACATCGGTAAATATGTCTGCAGCTCTGTATCGTGTCTCCTCAACCCTATCCTCTTTGTCATCTCCCTCAACTAGTAGTGGTCTTGCATCTATTACAGGATCATCCATCAGATATACAGAAGCTAGTCGTGATACTGTTCACCACTCCTCATAATCCCATGTGGCACCAATTTCATCTGCATCAGAGACTAGAGGTTGGTTGTGATCTAAGAAGTTAGAGTCACTCTCAGCAATATGGTCTAGAGTGAGCCACAATGTATCACCTGATCTTTGAGCACTCCGCACTGACCTCTTGAAAAAGGACCATGCCCTGGGTGGCGTCTAAATATGTCCAAATTGCCACATGACTTGATCATAGTAGAAAGGACATACTACGTGATCATGTTGGCCAACCAAATATCTATCTAATTGAAGTCTCCTCAACTATCTCGTGTGATTTGGCCACTATAGTGTTAGTTGATAAGGTATCCATGAGATCTCATCCTCCTCCATTTGGTCCAATCTCACTCTCAAAAAATGTAAATCCCCATACTGCCATAATCGTCATAGAGGATAGTCGAAGGCCCGAGGATACCCCACTACTATAGCACATGGGTAGCTAACTGGTCTGGTACACATGATATGCTCTAGGAACAACACCTATAGAAGCATGCAATGCACCATGCTATCTACCTCCGAGAATACAAATTGACCAAGATCATAATATAAATTTTCCAAGATACAATGACCCCAGGCATATACTATACAATGCTTCACCATCCCTCAAATCAAATGAACTAGTCCTCCCTCAAGGTGTATTTCCCGCCCATCAAGGATGAGAACTAGTGATACTATATGCATCATGATCCATTTAACCACTAACACTTTTGAATATAGTAACATCGGTAGATCAATCCAACCTCTCACTCTCTCATCATGTATTGGACCATCCAAACAAAACTGCAAATTGACCTTCTACTCATGGAAGGTGTGGTCTCTCTGGAAATGTGCCTACTCTCCACGAATAGGAACATGGAGAATACGATGTACATCCTCTAGGGTAATCGTCATCTCACCTGTCGGTAGGTGGAATATGCATGTATCTACATCCTAATGCTCACAGAGCGCCATCAACATAGCATTGTGGTACCTCATGGGGAGCATGAGGTACACCCAATAGATACCTATATTTTGAAGCTTCTTTGTCTCCTTTTTTGAAAGTGATGGGGCTAAATCTCTCAAAAATCTCAACTACCTACGCCCTAGCCGCTGCCACAAATGGGTGGGTACCTATCAAAATCACAAAAATATGCTCTAGAAATCATCTAATATCTTTAATTTTTACTTTATTCATCATACAAGTGTACTAAAGTTGTTCTAGTGTGATTTCCTAAAGGCCTTAGACACTTTAGAACCCTTTTTACGACACTTCATGAAGAAACGAGACACTTTGTGAAAAAGTGGGACACTTTGCTAACAAAAGGGACACTTCACGAAAAAAGGGGCCACTTTGTGAAAAAAAATTAAAGATCCTAAATTAACCTAGAAATGCATAAAAATAATTAAATAACTTCATAAACACATAGCACAGGTAGCAAACTCAACTCACCTCGTGATGACACTCGTAGTGTGCCACCTGGTCCCGTAGAACATCCAATCGTGTAGGCCTATAATCTCATCTGCTCGGCATCTTTATTTCTTCTCTCATCACTCTCATGCTACAAGAAGGTAAAACAAAATAGTGATTTACTTCACTTTTACCTCTTTTACTCTTTTCATTCCTTTTTACTCTTATGAATAAAATTAGGGTTTTTCCTATCTTAAGAGTCAATAAAGTACTTTCTATTTACAACACCATAACAAGTGCTAGGGAACTCCATTTTCGATGTCATTTGATGCATTCAAATCCTGATTCCACACCCAACATCATCAATTTTTTATCATTATGTGGCATGGTACTTGGATATGTCCTATGATGTGATATTCCTTATTCGATGTCGCTAGTTTTCTACCTTGATTCCACCTCTGTAAAGCAAGCGGAATCAAGGGGAGCATACATCTACCCTCAAATTTGATTTCTAAAAGTTAGATAAGAGGATTCTTGGACAACTAATGAATTCATGTTGTAGGATGTGGTTCCTAATGTTGTGGTTTTGTAGATAATTACACTAGGGCCTTCATTCTCCCATCTTTTGAATGAGTATCCTTTTATGAAATAAAGTGTACTGTTTAGAGTCCTTTAGCTTACATATGCACATAGATTCATATGGGCACTAAAGTGGGGGCTTAATGTGTCACCAAAAATTGTATACTATTGAAGAAAGAGGCAATTTTGAGATTAATTTGGTCTTATTTTAGACACCATTGCATTAATCACCCCTTAAAAACTACATTTATAGGCCCCTAATATTTATTATTTTGGACTTTAAGGCCTATTCCACTCACAAATTATACAAATCCCTACAAGCTATATTCTAATCATTCAAATTCCACAAAACCCACCTCAAAAACCCCTAGTGGGACTAAGTGGCCCAGGGTGGCAACTTAGTCCCTTTTGATGGATTTTTCACTTTTGAGCGAGAAAATCACCAACTTAATTCAAATTCATGATGGATGCTTGAATGTGAAGAATAATGAATAACTAGGTGTTGATGTCTATAAATACATGTTTTTAGGTCATTTCTCACAAGATTAAGTCATTTTCAACATGAAAATTCAAGAGTCTATCTACAACAAATTTGAAGCTTTAGGGAAGAAAGCTAGGGGTTTTTTAGGTCTTCAAGCTCACTTTTTTTTCAATATCTCACATTGCAAAGGGTTGATCATGGATGCCTATGGAGAATCATGGAGAAATCTAGGTTGAGGAGATGCAACTAGCCATCAAATCAAGCTTAAAGACTTGTTTTCAAAGATTCCATCTTCCATTTTCTCTCTATTTTCAACCTAAGGAAGGTTTACATGTCACTAAGATTAATTTAAAATGTGATTTAGTGTCTCTTATAATGATTCTTGCATTGTTATAAATCCATTTATGCATCTTATTCTTGCATACTAGAATAGGGTTGCATCTCATTTTTGACTTCCTAGTCTTAGACACACTTAGGGCTAGGGTTTTATGCATATTTTATCTCTTTCAAGGTTTAAATGCTAACTATGGGTTTGACCAAGGAAAACCCCCCATTAGAAATCAATTTATATTATGTTTTGTAGGTATTTTCATGAGTTTAGATCCAGGTTTCCATCAAAAAATATAGTGTAGACTGTGGGCTTATGTTTCCACTTTCAGATTTGCAAAAAATCCAAAGTGGACTAAGTCACCAATAGTGGCAACTTAGTCCCACTGCACTTGTCTGTCAGAAGTTTTTGCAAATTCGGACACCCATTTGGCAAAAATAGGTTTCGGAGCAGTTTCCTAGATTTGGGACTAAGTCACCCAACTTGGCGTAAATATCCCAATTGGTCAGAAAATCAAATTTTCTAGGATTTCAGAGGCATTTGCAATCTTCATTTTAGCCTTCATTAGTTTCCAAGTACACAATTTATGTCTCATCTTTATCATGTTCTTTATTGCATTTAATCTATCATTTTGTATATCACAATGTGTTTTCAAACAACTTGCATTTCTTAGGTTTTGCATCAATATTCATTATCTTTTATCAGTTCTTTTCATTTAGGAAATTACATTTAGATATATTTTCAATCATAATAACATTAATCTTTAGTGAACCTCCAAGTTTTTGTGGGATACTTTTCTCCTTTTAGGTGAAAACCCTAGAAGTGTAAGAGAGAATCCCTTGCAAAAAAATTCGGTTCAATGACAATCTAAGAAAGCATAATGCAGAGTGTAACCTTTAATCTAGAATTTGTAGATCCAAAAAATAATTAAGCTAGTATGGGGCACAATGCACCCTTGTCCTTGTAAATCAGGCTCAAATTTATAGTACAAGTTCTTCTCCATGTCTTACTCTTAGATCTGAAGTCATTTTGTTACTTTTCATTTCATCTATCCACTAAATTACATTTTTTAGATCTAGGGTTGTATGTCAAATAGGCTTATCAAAACATAAATCAAATTTACCACAACACAACTCAAAAACAAACATAAAAACTAGGATATTTTCTCTCCATTTTTGAAAAATGAGAAAAATATTTTTGAAGTTAACTTCTAGATCTTCCTTGTTTGAGTTTCTACTCTTTAAAAGGAAAGAATAATCTTATTGTCACATGAAATCACACCTTGATGAACATAGGCTCAAGATTCCAATGACACAATGAAAATAAACTCACCCTGTGGGACCTTGAAGTTGAGGTCAAGTGTCTAGAGAAGGTTGGATTCCTTTTCTAAACTAGGTGTAGATATGTTGGTCCAACCCAACATATGAAATCCTATCACTAATTCTAATCTATCAACTCACAGAGGAGAAGGGAAAGAAATAATGTTGGAAATTGAAAGATGCTAATACACCAAGGGATAGAAATTTTTCTTCCTTCTTAAAACAACACAATGCATCAATGAAGATAATCATAAGGACTTACACAATTTTCTATTTAATCAGCTTCTATGGGTGCATATGGATGTTAGGGTTTGACAAGATATTGGAAGAAAAGGAAATATAAGCAATCAACACTTATAAATAAAGTTAAAACAACATATAGACATAGAAAATGGTAGAAAAGCATTCAAACATGAAGGTAAGATAGATATACACAACATATCCAAAGGAGAGAAGAGGTAAAAAATGGAAACTTTCATTAATTTAGATGCATAAGCTTGTTTACAGTTGCAGAGTGCATAGAATTGTAGTGTCTACTAGAGAAATCAGGAAAACCCTTTTACAATTAGCAAAGTAGTGCTCTATACATAAGAGACAATCTGAAAGAAACATGACTAGGAAAAGTTTCCAACATTCGTCTAACCTCCACCATGTCTTTGCATTGATGATTCCTAGATATAACCCCCAACACTCTTCTAACTAGTTAGGTCCTTCCATCATCACTGCAGCATACAGATCTGGTGCCTATTAGTTGGCTACTCTGGAGGGTGAACCATTATTTGATCCCATCAGTAGAATGCACCTTCGAAGGTACTATACATGACCTCTACAAGATCCCATGGGGTAAAAATATAATAAAATAAAATAAAATGAAAAATATCAAAAAGTTCAAAGAAAAATAATCCATCCTATAATGAAAACCATTTCGGTGGCGCTTTAGATAAGTACCATGGTGAAAACCTAGAAAATAGGTGCCATGTGTATTTAGCTTCTCCTCTACCATCTATCACCATTCTATCTAATTCCATCCATAAAAAACCTAAACACATAATCCTTTGTAGTGAAGAGATTTCTCATGGTCTGAACTTGGGTAACACTTAGTGTCAATAACTTATCACATTCAACCATCCATAAAAATTGGTCCTTTTCTAGATTAGGGACAATTCTTGACCTAAAGTTTCAAAAGGATCCTACACATGGTATCTGGGGATGTTAGCACATAAATCCAAAAACATCTAAAAATCAATCAAAACACAAAAATATTCAAATATCCTTTGAAATTCCAAAAAAAATCAAATTTAGAAAATCCAAAAATAGTTTCATTTTATACAATTGAACTACGATGTCTCTATGTTCATCACATAGGCACGGCCATCATCAATGAGCCCCTAAGGCATTAGGTTTTTCCTTTAGGTTAATTCAAGGTCAAGTATTTTTCTTAGTCCAAATCTCATAAACAAGGTAGAATTGGTCACAAATACAATCAAACTATGATATCTCTACATTTTTCACGTAGGAAAGGCCATCATCGATGATCCCCCGAGGCATTAGGCCAATACTCTTAGGGTTTGTCATGAGTAAGTCTTGTGTCACATTCCAAATTGCATAATAAACTATTCTTTTGTAGAGAACTAACATGTTGAACACAAATGACATAACTTACACATAATCAAGGTTAACAAATAAACAAAACAAAAATAGGACACTACTCAAGTAAGCCTTCAAACTAGCAAGTCATTTGTTTTCATATCTATAAAAGGTACCTATCAAATCAAAAATATTTTTTCTTATACAGGATATGGCATTATGAAAACTAGGCCAAGCATCTTATATGAAATGTTTTATTCTTACATCAGGCATAATAGTTTTTATTGTGTATTTATTGGTAGACAAGAAGATCCTAAAAGCTTGTCAACTTGTTTTTTTTAGTTAATCTTATCTTTTATCTAATTTATCGTATGTCATACTCCTAAGATACTTGATGATACCCACAAATTATTAGAGTGATAATGAGGGATGATGACAGTTCTTTCTGTTGATTTCTATCTATGTTTTTTCCTGAGAATGTACTAGGGAAACTAAGGTCCTTATGTGTGATTGGGATTTTATCTAGAAAAATCCAAAAATCCTATACAATTCAAATGCCAATATAATGCTTTCTTGTATCAAGATAGACATTCTTTATGGAAATTTCCTCACATGTTCCTATAAGGGTCTATTGTCACTAATCTTAATCAAGACACTCTTTGTTTGATATATTTAAATCTATGAAAAATGGATATTACTATCACCAAGGTTCATCTCAACTTGGTTTACATCTTCCACTTGTCCATATATTATATCTTTAAGAAAACAAAAACAAAAGCTACCTTTGCAATCCATGCTTAAGTATGCATACATTTGCTTGTTCCATGCCCCATAATAAAAACTCTCTATGATGATAAAACATGTACTACTACAAGCTCAAGTAATATCAATCATTTTATCAAATTTGAATGAATGATTTATTTCATAAGTTTTCTTCAATCTTTATTAATCATTTCTTTTCTTCTCACTAACAATTCTATTAACAGGTTCCACAGTCATTTTGGTGATGAACTATGACATACCAAAAACAAATATATGAGTTGCATCATCTTGCATCCATAAATATTTTAGAATATCATAATAATCATATGCATATAGGTCATACATACTGCATAAGAAAATTACAAAAAGATGAATCATATCACATATAATTTTGCAAAACATCATCATTCATATAAAAATCATATCACATATGCCACAACATGTTCCAAAACATGAATCCATCATCATATATAAAACATATAAGCATCAATAATGTCATCATCACATAGAAATTAAATTAATTCCATACATCATGTCATACATGTAAGCATAATAAATATATCATATGCATCCATTCATAGATCATAAATAACATCATAAAAAACCATATGCATAACAAATAACGCATCATATAATTGCATCAAAAATGGTGCATCTCATATATATCCAAAAAATAAGTGTCACAATACAATAATTGAATATCGGTAAAAAATTTGGAGCTTAGAGGCTCATTCCAAAAAATAATACATGTCTACATAATCAAGCACCGCTAGTGTTGTCTCTGTCTCCTAAAGTAGATGGTATGTGCTCTCTATGAAGTGATCCATTGTCATGTGACTTTTCACTCTGAGAATGTTGTGTTGAATGGTAAGAAGGTTGAGGCTGGGAAACACCCCCACTGCTCTGGGACTATCTGGAATGTGTTCTACCCTGAGACCTACTCATCACCTCGGTAAAACTAGACTCTCACTATGATGGAGGCACTACCCTCTCATATAAATCTCGATAATACTACTCTGCTCTACTATACCTATGAATCTCTTGAACCAAATATGTGGTCCCACCATTGACTATACTAATAAAATCTAGGGCACTCTGATCTACTCAATGTGCCTAGATCACAAACATATAGATCTCTCAACTCTCAACTAAGATATCTCACCCTGCAGACCCTATACCTATACTATTAGAGCTTGAATCTATGCCTGTAAAGTTACTACCTAAGGATCCACTAACCTTTCCCCCACATCCTCCTACATTGCCTCTAGGATGGGTATCTCCTCCAAACCCTCCTCCTCTCCACCTCCTATCTCATCTATTCCTCCTCCCTATCCTCCATCTCCTCTCTCACCTCCTCTCTCCTAACCTCCTCAACCTCGATGTCCATACCGATGTCCACATCTAGCTGCTCATCTACTCTGACACCCTCCTAGCAAGGAGGGACATCTACTCAAACACCCTCCTCCTAATGAGGAGCATCGTCTCCTGATCAACCACTAGCTCGCCTCAGTGCTCGAGGTGGATGTCCAAATTTGTCCCTTCTCCCTCCTCTATCCCCTCTCCCTCCTCTATCACCTCTTCCTCCACCACCCCATCATTCCCACCATCCTCCCTACCACCATCATTGCCTTGCCTCCACCCTTGGCTATGAAATTTTCCTCTCAGACCTCTCCCAAGCCTCTCTACTGGGACAAGATGGTTTGGACCTGTATAAGGGATGGGTCTATTCTCGGCCCACCATGCATCGTACTTGAGTGTGGTACCCACATTAGCGACCTCTACTGGGGTACCCCACTAAATAGCATGCAATGTATCAATCTCCTGCTCTACTACCTCTACACTAATTATGTGTCCCCACTAATTATTCTCTTGAGAGGACTTGGCAAAATTTGTAGTACCAACAAGAAGCCTCTGTCGCTCCCCAAACTTTTGACTAACCCACTTTGGTAGGTAATGATCAATAATATGTTGGGACTATATTATCCTCCCAATAAGGAACTATGGCTGGTGGCAATAAGGTAGATGCACATCATCATCCTCCCAAGGAGGACACTATCATTATGGTCTCTAGGTAAATGAATCAAGAAGATCAATAGTGTGACACCAATACTTGACATCACCGACCTGCACCTGTGTCACATCTCCATCATACATATACACATATGGAGGTACTGTTGCAAGCTATATCTAAATAGGTGGTTAGAACACCACAATATGCTCCCATTACCAGACCATGAGAAGAGTAGTGCCACAACTACTCAACTATGTGTCTCAATAAGCTACATCATGAAGCTAAAATTATAGCATGGCAAGCATACAAGGTCCTCGAGCATATATGATACCATGCATCATCATCTCTATGAGCACCTCTCCCCATCCAACAAGGAACCCGTGTCCTTGGCGATCAGGACACACAACATCAACAATCACACTACATATAACAATGGCCATCATCTCATATCTATCCACTAGAATGTCCCAATGGATCTCATAATCCTTGATGTCGAGGTCCGTTATGTCACCATGCTCAAAGGCTCACTCAAGAGTAGAATGACCATGACCAGTATCGTATATCGCATGTTCCCCATGAATCAGGATACACACAATCCTCCATATGTCCTCCAATGTAACGGTGGCCTTTTTGGTGGGTAAATGAAATGAACAAGTCTAAAATGCCACCTCTCAATGAGAGCTATTAGCAAACCTTAGTTAGTCTAAATGGCGAGCATAAAAGTAACATGATAGAGACCAGAGAATGAAGGGTATCCAATTCCTCATCAGTCAACTGATCTCACAATCAGAAGGTGGATGGTCAGATCTCTCAGGTATAAATGGGTGGATATCACATCTATGATAACAAGAAAATCACATCAATTCAATTAAAATGCCTACACAAACCAATTGGACTTTAATCGTACAGAAAAATTTCTCACAAGAAGGCTCAATTTTCTAAATAGTCAACAAGAATGGGGTGAACAGATCAATTGTGACATACTGTTAAGTAGGTGTGGCGAACCAAGCACATACGACATATTGTTAAGCAAGTGTGATGACCATAGCACATGCAACATACAATTAAGCGGGTGTAGCGAACATATCACATGCAACATACTATTTAGCAGTTGTGGCTAACCAAATCAATTACACACAACCTAAAGAAAATGTGGCTCTATTGTCAAATGTGTGTCACCAAACATAGGTAGAAAACTAGGCCACACATGTGGCAGACGTGATTGTAGTTGTAGTGTACAAAGTGCACTGCATCTGCTTGCTCAAGTTTGAGTGCTAAAATCTATCAAAAAATGAAAAAATTATGAAGAAAGAAAAAGGTACATACCACGTCCCCTAAGCCCTCTGGCTTTCCGAAAGGTCCTAACTCGGTACCCGCGATGTGCAGTGACTGGAATAGGAGACATTTTGGCAGCAACTTCACAAGGGAATCACGCTCAAAGCTCTCAAAATTTCTAAGCTAAAATGCACAAATGAGCCAATTTCACCCCCTAGGACCTAATTTTACCCTTCTAGGGTGGGATTTTTTTACCCCCTTCATAATTAGGTGCATCAGCTTTTGACTTCGAACACTAATATGGACCCTCAAAGACCCTAATATCTAAACTGAAACCTACAAATGTAATTGGCACTATAAAACTGACTTTTCAAAACAATTTATCAAATTTTTTGAATTTTTTTCAAAATGTGAAAAAAAATTCGAGGGGGCATTAACCTATCCCATTGTCACTGGGACATACCAGGGAAACTCCTAAGCACAAATTTTTGAATTTTCTTCAACATAATGCTATAAACACATATTATATCAAAGAGGGGCAAAATATAGATACCTAAAATTGTCCTAACCTATGAACAACACTTTTCAGCTAAAATGATTAAATAATGCATTATTATTTAATTATTATCATTTTTTCGTATTCTACTATTAATTATGTAATTTAACATTATTTAATTAATTCATCCTCAATCATCATTTTTTTCCTAATTAAATAAATCTCATTTATTTAATATTTCCTAATTAAACATTATTCTTCCAAATTAATTAAATATAAACCTTATTTATTTAATTATGTCACTAACTTCACCTATTCTTCTATTTTAATTAAATAGTTATCATTCTTTTTTTAATTAACATCAAACACCTTTCTCGTATTAAATAATTGTTACAAATTATTTAATTAAACTACTTTTCCACTTCTAGATTAAATAATTAAATTAATTATTTAATTCTCCAATATTCACTAACCATGATCAATTAATAAATAAAATTTTATTTATTAATTCAATTACAT
Source organism: Sequoia sempervirens (assembly GCA_007258455.2). Lineage (NCBI taxonomy): Eukaryota > Viridiplantae > Streptophyta > Pinopsida > Cupressales > Cupressaceae > Sequoia > Sequoia sempervirens. The sequence continues at coordinate 761,134,930 of VDFB02270651.1, forward strand.
CTTGCAGGTTCCTCTCAAAATTAATTAATTATCCTCACACATTTTGATTGATCAAATCAAATCCACTAATTATTCATTCTAATTTACTGACTGATCAATCATATCCACTAATTAATATATCCCTTTCCACCAATTATTCCAATTCCACTAATTATTCTATCCAATCCCATTTATTATCCAAACAATTTCCTTGATTAGATTAATCAAACTAGTTAACTATTCAATATGTTTCCTCTCAACACACATTGACCATTGATCTTGATTTTTGATATTTGCATCCAAATCATTCATTTCAAATAAGTATTTCTATAAAAGAAGCCTTCTTCTCACGTTTTTGTCTAACCACAAATTCTAAATATTTTCCACTCTTCATCATTCAATAGTGTTCTTGAGCTTGAATCAAAGAAGCACATACAAAATCTAAGAGCCACATTCAAGGAGACAAATGGAGAGAGACAATGAAGGTGAATCAAAGATAGCTTGGAAAGGAAGGTGAATTGGTATAGTTTGTTTGTGTTTCTATGTTGCTTTTGTTCTTCATTGAATAGATTTTATTTGAGCTTAACATTTGAATTCATAAGTTTAGTGGTTGCTTTAAATAGATTCATACTTAATGTTGACTAAAACCTCATTTTTCGATCTTACAAATGGTGAACCTAACGTGAAAAAGCATGATTTTCAAAAATTTGTACAATTTTTTTAGAAAATTATGTAGTTACAAGAAATATAATGCATTCATGGATTTTTTCAATGCACTCACATGATAGAACATCACAGTCGTAATTACATGTGACGTAGTCACTAAAAAAGCACCGCATGCAAAGATTGTCGTGTCATAGTCACTATTTTTTTAATTCTTTGTTGTAGGTTTTTGATAGAGTGACACATTCGAGTCTTGATAGTTCACCATAGTCACCTCGTAGTCCACCACAGTCATTTGTAAGTGCATTGTAGTCACCTTGTAATCCACTGCAGTTGTTTGGTAGTGCACCATAGTCGCCTCGCTATCTGCCGCAATCATTTGGCAATGCATCGCATTCGGTGTGACGCAATTGCATTTCCCATAACTGTAATCAACTAGTAAATAAAACATAAAGGTGGTATGATGACTTTTTTATTTCTTGCACTTTTTAGCATCAGTTAAAAGAGAATCAGTCATTGTTTCTTGCACTTTTTAGCATCCTTAGCTCTTTTGTTAGATTTATTAGGTTTAGAGCACTTCATCATTTAGCGTCATTTGTCATAGAGTCCTTAGAACATCTTGTCATTAGAATCTTAGAAAATTGAAAATCTATAAGCATGTTAGAAGGTTAAATTCTAGGTTGATCATTTGGAAAGATCCCAAAAACCTCACATTTTACATCATCATCATCGAAAACAAAGTTCTTTGCAACTCATATGTCTAGTTGTCAAAACACTTTTTCAAATATCTTTGAGCAAAATAGGGTCCCAACTCATTAGTCTAGTTGAGGAATCTTTTTTATAAAAAACCATACATCATTCCACTTGGAGGTTTTTAGAATTTTTACACGTGGTCACAATATTCTTCACAACTAGGAAACTTGCCAAAAGATTGTCATTTTTTAGGATCATAGATCAAGGTAACACTAAATATTTTGCATTTAGTCAAAAAATTATCAAGGAAAAAATCACAAAAACATATTCTTGCATCATTTCCAAAAAACCAAAAAAATCACAAAAATAGAAAAGTACCAAAAACATAAAGTAGACTCATTTTAGGTGCATTCATATAAAAAATTTCCCAAAACAAAACAAAAAAATCAAACAAACTTTAAAAAAAGGCGAACTTCAAAAAAATAAACATCACCTTTATGGTTCTTACACGATCCCAAATCAAGAGGAAAAGGAGGGATTCATCTTCCATCCTTTGTACAACCCCACTAGTGATAAGAACTTAGGAGAAAATTTTGGTGGTCACTTCAATACACAAAATCAAAACTCTAACCCTCTTGGTGACTACACATTGGAATCTTAGAAAATTGAAAATCTGCAAGCAAGCTAGAAGGTCAAAGTCTAGGTTGGTCATGTGGAAAGATCCCAAAAACCTCACATTTTACATCATCATCATCGAAAAAAAATTCTTTGCAACTCATAAGTCTAGTTGTCAAAACACTTTTAAAAATTTCTTTGAGCAAAATAGGGTCCCAACTCATTAGTCTAGTTGTAGGAATCTTTTTTATAAAAAACCATACATCATTCCACTTAGAGGTTTTTATAATTTTTACACGTGGTCACAATAGTATTCACAACTAGGAAACTTGCCAAAATATCTATCACAAAAACATATTCTTGCATCATTTCCAAAAAACCAAAAAATTCACAAAAACATAAAAGTACCAAAAACATAAAGTGGACTCATTTTAGGTGCATTCATATCAAAAATTTCACAAAACAACACAAAAAAATCAAGAAAACTTAGAAAAAAGGTGAACTTAAAAAAAAAACATCACTTTTATGGTTCTTACACAATCCCAAATAAAGAGGAAAAAGATGGATTCATCTTCCCATCCTTTGTACAACCCCACTAGTGATATGAACTTAGGAGAAAATTTTGGTGGTCATTTCAATACACAAAATCAGAACTCTAACCCTCTTGGTGAGTACACTATAGAGGAAATAAATGATAATCTTACACAAGAAGAAATTGAGACTACATCTCAAGATACTAGGATCTTGAGGATTATTGATGAAATGGTCAAAGAAAACCTAAATAAGTACTTCTTGTCATTGGCACAACATGGAGCTAAGCTCCCCTCTTACTCCAATGTGTCCAAATTCATTGAGGAATTTCCAAATTTAGCATCAAAAGGGTTAGAAACACCACCATCATTAGCACCTAGTACTACACCCCCCATATCACAATGAAATACATGTTAGGGTTCAGGCAGATTGGAGCAATAAACATTAACAATTATATGTAGATTAAATAACCAAGAAATAACAATGAAGAATAAAACAAAAGAGATCAACACAAAATTTTAATGTGGCTCACCCAATATGGGCTACATCCATAGAAATTCATCCACCCAATGATTTTATTATCCTGTGCAAAATAGATTACAATCTCATGAACACCATGTCGCAACATACATCCCAGCTGCTTATAACAAGCTTTTTGGAGCCTTCTAGAATTAGGGTTTTGCAAGATCTTTTTTCATTTGACATGTTAACAGGAAAACTTTGACGTGTTAGTGGGAAAAACCTTAACATATCAGTAGGAAAACCTTGGCATGTTAATGAAAAAAAAATTGAGATGATATCACAAACCCCATTTCTTGTTATGAGTGTACAGTATTTGCATGATCAGTTGCCACATACCAACAATCTCCCACTTAGAGACTGATTCTGGATGATACCGCTGCACTTGCAACTCCCACTAGAGGTTTGGCTAGTTTCTTATGTCCACCATTATCATTCATGGAGGCCAACGAAAATTGATGAGGAAATCAGTTTCTCCCATGTAGCTTTGTTTGTCAACATATATCTAGGATTCTCACTTGTGTGAATTTTCTCCAACTTCAATTGTCCATCCTTCAAAACTGACCGGATGAAGTGGTATCTGAGCTATATTTGTTTAGTTTTTGAATGTGGAGCTGAATTCTTAGCAAGATGAATGGAACTCTGGCTATCAGTGTACAAAGGGCTATCTTCTTGTCGTTGTCCCGATTCCTCCAAAAATAGTTGTAACCAAATCATCTCCTTGCTAGCTTTTGTAGTAGAAAAATACTTAGCTTCAGTAGTTGAAAGTGCAACATCCTTTTGCAATCTTGAAATCCAACTAACTGTAGTACCTCCTACATTAAAAAAATACCTTGTAGTACTCCTACTATCAATATCACCCACCATATCAGAGTCAACATATCCTTTTAGAGTAGAATTTGTTCCTCCAAAACATAGTTTCTTTGAAGTAGTACCTCTCAAATATCAAAGAATCCATTTTACTGCATTCCAATGTTCCATTCTTGGATTGCTCACATACCTACTCACAACTCCCACTGCATGTGCAATATCTAGCCTTGTGCATGCCATTGCATAAATAAAGCTACCAATTGTTGATGTATATGATACCTTATACATTTCATCTTCCTCCTCTTGTGTCTTTGGACACATCTCCTTAGTCAACTTAAAATTTCTAGGAAAAGGTGCACTAACTACTTTTACATTCTACATGTTAAACCTTTTTAACACCTCTACATACTCACTTTGAGACAAAAATAATTTTTTGTTTGTCTTGTCCCTTGTGATTCTCATACCAAGGATTTTTTTGCTACACCCAAATCCTTCATAGAAAATTAATTTGCTAATTTCTTCTTAATTTCATTAATATGTTGTATGTTAGACCCAACAACAAGCATGTTATCAACATAAAGCAACAGGATAATGTAGCTTCCATTATCCAATTTCTTAAAATAAACACAGTAATTAGAATGTCATCTTTTGTAACCTTGTTCATCCATAAAACTATCAAATTACAAATACCATGATGAGGTGCTTGCTTTAGGTTGTACAAACTCTTCTTTAACCTGCACAAAAATTCCTCATTACCCTTGACCTCATATCCCTATCGTTGCTGCATGTATATTTCCTCTTCCAAATCTCCATGGAGAAATTTTGTTTTCACATCTAGTTGTTCAAGATGCAAGTCTTCTATAGCCACAAGACTTAGAATAGTTCTAATAGAAGTCATCTTTACAACTGGAAAAAATATTTCATCAAAATCTATACCTTTTTCCTATGCAAAACCTTTTACCATGAGTTTGGCCTTATATCTTTTTGTGCCTTCATCTTCTTCCTTCAACCTATAAACCCATTTATTTGGAAATTCTCTTTTACCTACAGACAATTGGACTAAGTCCCAAGTCTGATTCTATAACAAGGAATCCATTTCCTCTTTCATGCCTAGCTCCCACTGCTTTTTGGTATCTACCTGCATTGCTTCTTCATAACCTTCAAGTTCACTAGAATCAATTAATAATATAGAATATAACGATGGAGAAAATATTTTTGGAGGTCTAGTTATCCTTGTTGAACGTTTAACACTTGTAAGATTATGTGGGATAACTTGTTGTTGTTGAGCATCAGGTACCACTGGCATTTTATTTTCTAGAATCTCATCTAGCACCACATATTCCTTTTTTGCCTATTCATGTTTCTTTTCCTACAGTTGATCCTTATACATGACCTTCTCATTGAATATAACATCTTTTATCCTAATGATTTTATGATTTTCATAATCCCATAACCAATAACCAAATTCCTCTACTCCATATCCAATGAAGGTACATTTTTTAGACTTAGCCTCAAGCTTGGTTCTATTTTTAATATCAACATGGATAAAATCTTCACAACCAAAGGTTTTCAGAAATGAATATTTTACCTTTTTACCCTTCAATGCCTCCTTAGGAATGCCACCATCCAAAGGATTTGAAGTTCCCATGTTTATTAAATAAACAACAATATGTACAACATCTTCCCAAAACTATAAGGCTAGTCCATCATGCAATCTCATGCTCCTTGCATGCTTCATAATGGTCCTATTCATCCTCTTAGAGACACCATTTTCTTGTGGGGTTCTAGGAACCATTTTCTTCCTATGGATTCCATTTTATGAATAGTAATTTTCAAATTCTCTGCTACAATACTCGTCTCCATTATCAGATCTAAGACACTTCAAATTTTTTCCTATCTCATTCTCAACCAAAGCTTTCCACTTTTTAAAAGTTTCAAATACTTATGATTTTTTTTTTAGGAAATGCGCCCATGTTTTCCTAGTTGCATCATCAATAAAAGTAACATAATAGAAAGATCCACCAAGAGAAGATACTTGAGTTGGTCCCCATACATCTAAATGTACAAGCTCTAATTTCTCACTCTTCTTATCTTTCCCAACTTTGAGAAATTGGACTCTTTTCTATTTTCCATAAACACATTTTTTGCAGAACTCCAAGTTAATCTATTTTAGACCTAGTAGCAACTTTCTAGAGTGGAGGGTCTTCATCCCTTTCTCACTCATGTGCCCAATTCTATGATGCCACAGTTTTGTTTTTGTCCCTATAGCAAGTGTTATAGTTGTCTCAGTAGCAACTATTTATGTATCATCTAAGGTAGAATAAGTATTACCATTACACAAATACAATGTGCCTACCTTTTCACCTTTAGCTACTACTAATGCACCTTTAGTGACCTTCTAGACTTTTTCTAAATAGGTAACTATGCAGCCTTCACTACCCAACTTTCCCGTAGAAATTAAATTCCTTCTCAAATTTAGAACATTCCTTACCTCCTATAGAAACCATTCATTTCCATTCTACAACTTGAATTTTATCTTTCCTTTTCCAACAATCTAATAGGGTTCATCATCACCCAAATATACCTATCCAAAATCACCTTAAACATAATCTACAAAATATTTCCTATGGGGTGTGGCATGAAATGAAGCCCTTGAATCTATTACCCAGGAATCATTTTCATTATCTAAACACATAATTAAAGTGTCGTATAATTTTTCACTTGCAACATTAGCTTCCTTATTTTCATCATGTTGTTTGTCTCCTTATTTTCTCTTTCAATACCAATAATCCTTCTTCAAGTGTCCCAGCTTTCCACAGTGCCAACAATCCATTCTTCCTCTAGATTTAGATTTTACTTTCTTTGACTTCCCTTGTGACTTCCCACATTTTTTTTGGATTTTTCCTCTCTCCTTTGTTCTTACCCTATTCTCTATAGTCAAAGCATTACCCGATGTTGAACTCTCACCTGTTCTTTTTCGTCACACTTCCTTGCTAAGGATAACACCAACAACATCACCAAATTCTAATGTATTTGAACCAAAGACAGAGTTACATGCATTACCAATCTATTCCAACTTTCTAGAAAAGAACATAAAACCAAGAGATCCCTCACCTCTTCATCAAAATTCACTTTTACATAAGTTAACTGACTAGTAATCGTATTAAATTCATTTAAATGATCTGTCACAGATCCACCTTTAATCATTTTCATATTAAACAAACACTTCATGAGAAATACCTTATTTGAGGCTGAGGGTTTATAATACAATTTAGCCAAAGCTTCCATTAGATCCTCTATTGTCTTTGATTTTGTTATATTGAATGTCACAGATGGTGGCAGGCACAACTAAATGGTTCCTAGTGCCTTTCTATCCAAAATCTCCCAATCTTCATCAAACATCGTAGCATCTTTATTTTCTTTTCCTTGCAATGGCCACCATAGATCCCTTTGATACAAATAATCTTCCATATTCATCTTCCATAATTGATAATTCTAGTCGTTGAACTTATCAACCTTGAATTTGCCTTCTTCCATTGCTCCTACTCAAATCTAGAGGTTTCCTGCCAATCAATCGAAATACACGTGGCTCAAATACCATTTGTTAGGGTTTAGGAAGGTTGGAGCAATAAACATTAAAAATTATATGCAAATTAAATAACCCAAAAATAATAATGAAGAATAACACAAAAGAGATCAACATATAATTTTAATGTGGTTCACCCAATATGGGCTACATCCACAAAAACTTAGCAACCCAATGATTTTATTATCCAATGGAAAATAGATTACAACCTCACAAACACCATGCTACAACATACATCCTAGCCACTTATAATAAGATTTTTGGAACCTTCTAGAATTAGGGTTTTACAAGGTCTTTTTTCATTTGGAGTGTTAACGAGAAAACCTTGACATTTCAATAGGAGAAAAAACTTGATGTGTTAGTGGGAAAAAACCTTAACATGTCAACGGGAAAACCTTTAAGTGTTAAACAACAAAAAATTGGGGTGATGCCCCAAACCCCATTTCTTGTTATGATTGTATAGTATTTGCATGATCAATTGCCACATACCAAAAATACAGGCATGCCACCTACAAGAAAAACACACATAACATCCACTAGGAACATTACACCTTCACTCATAAAATCCATGGAAAACCCATTTGCCTCTACATCCACCACTACAAAACCAACCCATACCATGGTTGTAGCCCAAAAAGCCACTCTTCCGAATACACCCAATACACATAGGACCAAAAGTGGAAACCACATCCACTGCTCAAAATGCAAAAACACAACCGATGAGGACTCAATCCTTTTTTGGTATAGGTCCCACTTTCACTCTAGAAAAACAACCACCCAAAAATATGGGTTTGCAGTCAACATTTGGGTTTAATCAATCCTCACCTCCACAACAACCCAATAAACCAGGTTTTTCCTCATCATTTGGGTTTCAACAACCCTCACATACACAGCAACCACTAAACCCTTAAGGTTCAATGTACATACATTTAGGTTCAATCGTCCATCACAACCAAATCATCTTGGTTCGCAAACCTTATTTGAGTGTTCTCAAAACCAAATGCAACAACCAAACTATCATGGTTATGCATACATAGTTGGTGTTAACACTCCTAACTATCTTGGTATGTCATTCATAGTTGGTATAAATGTTCCTCCACCATCCTGTTCATTCACTCAAAACCCCACATACACTTCACCATTTAACCATCAAAATCCACCCATGTATCAAAATCAAAACATACATGGATCCAATCCACTACATAACACAAACACATTCAAGAACCCATCACAAGGTTCCCCTCAATACATCACACCTACTTTCGTTCAGACAACCTCATCGCCTATGGACTTAATGGCACAATAGCTACAATCATTACAAAACCAAATGTCAAAAATCCATGTAAGTGGTGATCGAAAAATGTATTCGATAGAGGACTCGTGTCCTTACCCCTTTGACAAGAGCATTCATATGCCTCCCTTTTCAATGAATTTCATCATTCCCAAATATGACAAATACAAAGGAAATGGAGACCCCGTCGAGCACAGACAAGAGTTCCACACTATATCCTTAGATGTAGCAAATGATCATACTTACCTCATGAGACTATTTCCATGAAGTCTGGGAGGACAAGCCCTTGACTGGTTTGCACACTTACTGTCTGGTATAAAAACATGGGGTGAACTAATGGACAAGTTCATCACACATTTTTCATATAACATATTTGTCGACATTGACATTACCCATCTATGTGCCAAAAATTAGAAAGATGGCAAGAACTTCTCATCATATTTACAAAGATGGTGAAGCCTAGACAGTAAATGTGCATGCGACATACCAAAAAAAAAACTAGTCTAGATTTTTGTGGGAAACCTAAAATAGGAGGTAATGTTTCACATACAAATCCATTGATCTAGCACATTTGAAGAATTAATACAAAAGGGAATGTCCATCGAAAAAAACCTTATTGCCAAAGGGCTTGTTAAATTTTTAATGAGAATAAATATTTTTCTAATTCAAAACCAAACGAGAAAAAAATTTGGTCGTAGACTAAAAACATGACAAATGATTACGTAGTAGACACAAAATTCATCAATAAACCTCATCCTGTGTTAAATCTAAAAGGACCAATAGTGATGAACACCACTAAAACACTACATAAGTAGGAACCAACTGCTAATGCAACCCAAAACAATGCACCATGAGGTCCTCTTAGGGCCCCTCCACCCAAGCAAAAGTATACTCCTTTAGGGGAGCCAATTGAATTAGTTTTAAAGAAATTGCTACAAAATAAAGTTATCCAATTACCAGAGGTCAGACACTATGAGACATGGCCATTCAAACCAGCCTGGTGGAATGATGATTTCCATGAGTACCACAAAATAAAATGGCATAATACCTCTATCTACTTCCAACTTAAAAATCTTAGACACACGATCTTCAAGGACCCTCTACAAAACCATGGAAAGGGAAAATCCTCAAGTTCTGGAACAGATGAAAAATCAAATGCCAATTACACTAGTGTCACTTATAAGTACACAATGAATAACATTATTTCCTCTCAAATAAGATCCACATCCATACTCACCAAGTTCGACAATTTTGAATGTCCCATTACATCCACAAGAAGGGATATTCCCATGCAAAACCTTGACCATATCGATGCCCTCCATATTGAAGCTTTTACAAGAAGTATCAAATCAAACAAGTTTTGATAGATGGGGGATCAGGGATAAATATTTGTAGTTCAAGCCTTATCAAAAGATTAGGATATTTAGATGACACTATTGATCATAGCTTGGAAATAAGGATTAAAGCATATGTCGATGTTGAATGAGAATTGATTGGCACCATCATATTGTCGCTACAGGTGGGACCCATTACAACGGAGCTCATTTGTCAAGTCATAGAAATAGGGACCCCATATAACATTCTCCTCAAGCGTGCATGGATCCATTCCATGCAGACTGTCCCATCCACTCTACACCAATGCATCAATTTCACATACAACAAAACAATGGTGACCATATTGGAAGACCTAAGTCCTTATACACCCCATCGACCATCTCCAAGACACCTTGGCCTCCCAAGGTATTTCCTTGCTAACACCTCCATCTCACTTTCTTTTGCAGTAGTTAAGCCTTCAATCACACTCATTGTCTCCCATAGCCCAGGTTAATGCTATAAACTTTGGAACCAGTGAATATGAGTTGTTGGTATACCTTCCAAAAGCAGAACCCCTACTATGTAAGGAAGCTAAGGTAGCAGAACTTCCTACACTAATCTTAAGAGGAGAATAATGCAAAAAATTTACAAATCTTAAAAGTTACACAAACTTAAACATAAATATCATGCATACCATGACACAATGATTTACATGGGGAAAACCCTTTCAGGAGAGAAACCCCACACTCCAAAATCCGCCCAATATATTATTCAGTAAATCACAAGGATTAAAATATACTTGTAGAGAAAGCTTCTCACAGGAGTATCACCACTCAGAGGTCAAGAGACAACACGACTGCTATTAGACTCTCAAAAATAATCAAAATCTCTACCTACCACAGTCTAATACAATGCCCTCATAAAATAGAGATACATTCTAGGGCAAGACTGGCACACAAAATATCCACCATTAGATCTAAAACCTAATAATGAATGGTCCAGATTTACAATATATCCTTTATTTAATTTATGTCGACCATTCTAGAAGTTTCTTGAAAAAGTTAGCACGCTCACATTTTGCTCTGTACTACCATTGTATATACCTATCAGTGTAACTAGGAAACATATATATAAATATATATACATCCTTTCAACAATAAATCAATATAATTGCAAATTGAGACACATTTTCCCAACAAATCTCCCACTTGTCAAACACCTTGCAAGAGCAATGTGAGGGTGTAAACATCATCTCTTTAATTGCTAGTGGTCGAAATGCCCATAGTCTTTGAAAACCATCTAAACTTCTTTGTGCTCATAGGATTAGTTAAAGAATCAACAACATTCATCAAAGTCTCTACCTTAACCAACTTCACCCTACCATCTTCAACCATATCTCTAACAAAATGATATTGTACATCAATGTGCTTGGCCTTGGCATGAAATGTTGAGTTCTTGGCTAGACATATCACACTCTGAGTGTCACAATAAATTTTCACTATACCTTTTTTTATTCCAATATTTGAACATAGTCTCTTAAGCCAAATGGATTCTTTACAAGCATGAGTAGCTGCCATATACTATCCTTCAATAGTGGACAAAGCAACCACAACCTGTCACTTACTCATCCAACTAATTGCACCACCAAATAAAGTAAACACATAAGCACTAGTGGATTTTCTGCTATCAACATCACCTACCCAGTTTGAATCCACATAACCATGAATATCAAGAGAACTATCATCTTTAGTCATATTATTATGATAACATAAGGAATAATCTAAGGTACCCTACAAATATATGAAGACTCTTTTAACTACATTTCAATGAACTCTACCGAAATTAGACATATATCTGGAAGAACTCCCACTGCTTGGGAAATGTTTGGTCTAGTACATAGCATAGCATACATCAAAATTCCAACTACACTCTGGTAAGGCATTCTGCTCATGTCTTCCATCTCCAATGGGAATGTTGCACAATTTGAAATAGATAACTTTGTTCCAACTGAAATAGGAACACACAATGGTCTACAATCTTGCATACATCAAACCTCTGTAAAATTGAGTTGACATACTTATTGTAAGAGAGGGGGATGAACCACATTCAAGGCCCCTGGTCACAGAGGGCCAAGAGCAGAGGGTTTCCCTAACTTACCTCAACTTGACAGGGTGTTAGGAAATGTGGGACAAGAATGATGAGGACTATGAAGTCCTTCAATCACCCTACAGACCTAAAATATAGGATGGGGATAGGAGAGCCAATTTTTGGGTTCAATATTATGCCTCTGGAAGCTCTCTTTCTAAGGACGAAAGTGCAGACCTAGTACGACAGCAAAATGCACTGGCGTCTCTCAAGTGTGTTGGCGTCTATATGACTAGATAGCTAAAGAGACAAGGTTGAACCTAGGAAAACAAGCTAACAACCCAGCTAACTACTACTAAAGGTCCAAAATAACACTATTAAGTAAACAAAATACTTTCTAATATGGTAAAGTAAAAATGCAAGAGTTAGGGTGGCAAGAATTCTCTCACAAAGAAATTTGTTCACTAGCTAGCTCCCAAAAGCACGTCCACCTACACACAAAGAGGAGGAAAAATGTTGGGTGGCTATATAGAGGTTTGCCTTAGTTAGACCCCCGTTTAGGTGTTTCCACCTCCATGGAAAACCAAGAAAGAGAGTTTGATAAAGAAAGTAATGTAATGAAGAACACTAAAAAATAGTAAATGTGCTTACTCAACCAAGTAATAGAGGAGAGGAGAGGAGAGGGAAGCTTACCACCTCCACCAAAAGCACTCAAGGCTAATGGAGGAGAGAATGAGAGTACTCGAGCCTTTGTTGCAATGGTGTTGTCCCAAACTTACTCTACTGAAGTGATGGAGTGAACTTGTTGCTGCCAAGGAGTGCAAAAGTGTTGCTAGAAGTGCTTGAGAATGCAAGAAGAGTGTGAAGAAGTTGGTCTGAAAGCTTGGAAGAATTTGAAATGCATGTAGAAGGAGAGGTGAAGAAAATGGCCATATTCAGGTCGTTTGGCCGAAGAGGGCATTACAAGTCGACTTCCAATGAGAAGTGTAACACCTCTACAGGTTCAACCGCAGGAATCTATCAAGGACATAAGCGTGCCACATGGAAGTCTATGCATCGCACAAGTGTCCCCGATAGAAATTCCCCCATTGATGCTCAAAACAAGCACCAAGTGGAATGAAAGTAGTAGACTTAGGTGTAATTAAGCCTCTGAACTTGGTTTTCTAAAGTGGAGAAGGGAAAAAGGGGAATTTGCAAAAGGGCGAAAAATTCACTCCTATACATTTTTCCCCCACTTTAGCGAGCATGAGTACTAATGATTGCTTTGGTAAAGTAGATAAAAGAATGAAAGAGGTTAGAAAGGTATACCTAAATTGTCAAGGAAGTAGACTACGATCTGACAAACCAAAAGGTGCAGGGAAAGTGAAGCGCTTCATAGCTTCTCAAAAGTATGAAGCTAAAGAAAGAAAGTGTCTTATAGGCCCGTGGACCTGCAAGGAGGAAACCCCCTAGATCTCTCACATGAAGGAATCCCCATGAATTAAATGCCTTATAGGCAAGCAAACCTGCAAGGAAGGTGTCCCCCAAGAACTCTCACATGGAGGATACCCGAAAAGCATCCCCCAAGATCTCTCACATGGAGGAAGCCAGGAAAGCATCGTACAAACCCACAGACCTATAGGGAAGGTATTCTTCAAGATCTCTCACATGTAGAATACCTAAAGAAGTTCCCTACAAACCCACAAACCTATAGGGAAGGTAACCCCTAAGATCTCTCACATGGAGGAAACCTAAGAAAGCGCCCTACAAACCCATAGACCTGTAGGGGAGCCACCCCCAAGATCTCTCACATGTAGGAACCTCAAAGGAAGCACCCTATAGGCTCTCAAACCTGTAGGGAGGTATCCCCCAAGATCTCTCACATGGAGGAAACCTAAGAAAGTGGACTCTGAAGAGTCAGAATGAGGCCACATAGGCAAGTAAGCGGACAGTCGCGCAAACCATCGACAATTTGGAAGACTTTCAAAGGGCTCCCTAGGGAACCCATCGTGAAGAGGGGGTCCACTCAAAGGACGCATAGTTTGAAAGCATATATTCTCTTTCTCAAATTGATCCATCATCAAGGGATCCTTTTGAAAGATGTTCACTTCATCAAGGAATTTGAAAGGAAGAATATGCCCCCTCACGAGGGGAAGGTCAAAGTTGTTCCCGTTAGGGTTCCAAGTTGAGAATGCGATTTTGAAAAAATATTTGTGAATATTTTTGAGAAAATCTTCGTTAGCAACGAATGAATTTTCTAAAAATTGAAATGTTGAAGAAATGCATTGTCACACATGAGAGGGACAACTCAAGCAAAGAAGAGAGAAAGATAAAGGGAAACCAAAAGAGAAAAACACAAACAAAGGACATAGGGGTAACCTAATATTTCAGGGTCAAAACTACTCATAAATATATATATATATATATATATATATATATATATATATATATATATATGTATAGTAATAGTATATAGATGAATTGTCATCAACCCCCTACTATATCAAAGCATTTGAAGAATGCACGAGAAAACAAAGTAAAAATAAAAAATTGATCCAACATGGAAGGGAAGCCTAAATGCCCCCAATGCTTTGCATCATCCCCAATTTATCAAAAATCAAGCACAAACATGGAAGAATGATGATACAAATAGAGAAAGGTTTACGACACAAAAACCACACCTGTATCCAAGCACCAACAGGGGTGAAAGGAGTCATCCAGGCACACATAGCATGATTATGGGGGAACACACCACAAAACACACACTCATGAGATCAAGAAGAGGCCTCCTCCTAACATTGATCGACCAAGAGGTTGTTCACTTCCTACTCTAGATCATCATAGGGGGAAGGAGGACAAGCCTGCAGTGGTAAGATGTTAAGAGAAGGAGTGGTTGGCCCTCCCACAACAAGGGCTAAGGAAGAAGGCCCCGCAAGGTCTCCTTCATTGAGCTCTTGGGGAGCTAAGGTCAGTGATTTTGTAAAGATCACTGACAAGGTCAAGACTTCATCCATGGAGTTAAACATGCACCCTACATGAGCACCGTGTCTAACTTCAGTGGATAGGGCAGGCTGCACCTGAGATTCGCCACTAGGCTTTCCAAATGACTCAAGAGCATTGACGAACTTAGGGGAAGTCGGGACTGGTTCGATCACTAGGATAGAACAAGTCAAAATGGGATGACCTCATGAAGAAGGTGGGATCCTCTTACATCCTTCATTGCTAGAAGTACCACACTCCACCTTTTTCTTTGTTGGAGGAGACAAACTCCCCATAGAAGAGGCTAGAGGTGCATAGGAAGAGGAGGAAAGAACCGCAACAGATACAACTGAGGTATTAATCATATCCATGGGCTTCACAAAAGGTTGGATATCTAGAATGGATATTAGCCAAGGCGGTTCCACCAAAGGAGTGATGAACACCTGTACCCCCTTGGGGTTAGGCGCATTCATACTCGCAGCAAAAGCTAGAAGTGATGCAGAACTAGATTGAAGAGAAGCGGAAGGAAGAGGAGAGGAAGAAACTACAGAAGACCTTGAAGCAAGGGAGATCATCTCTTCCTCCTTCCTTTGGGAGGTGGCCTGCTCATCCAAGAGATCCTTTCACCAGCATTGGCACTCGTGCGCAAGGAAATTTCTATGACTCTTTGAGTTGGAGGCTGGAGGCTGTGAAGGAACAAAAAGCTCCTACTCAACCATGGGAATGTCCACTATGACTATCTCTGGTGGAGGAATAAATTCCTAAACAGGAGTAGGAGGAACAGGTTGAGGAGCAACAAGGGGAGTCAACTCAAGAGCCTTGGTAGCGGGCGTCTTCCTATTAACTACTTTGGAAGTAGGGGTGGTAGGAGACCGCAAATCAAATTCTCTTTAGGAACATTTCTTTATGTCGTATAAGTAATACCATGATCTGAGGTATTCATTAGGGAGATCTGAGATCCTTAGCTTAGGCCTACACCAAGGAGGTATCATCGGACTTAGCGGATAGCCACCGAGCTGACTCATCTAGTATTCCTCCCAAGAAAGGGGAGAGGACAAGGCAGTCCAGGGAAAGGCAACCTTCTCTTTGCCTTTACAAAAAGGAGAGGGAGATGGCATGGACTTCTCCTCTCCCTTCTGGGAAGGGGGAGTGGTTAGTGTAGGCTTCTCCTTCTCCCCTCGAGAGGAGGAGGTGACTAGCTGTTGTATCATAGGAAGGGTCAGTTTCAGTTGTCCCTTGCCCCAGTCTTATACTTTACATACTTCTTGTAAAGTAGGTTCATTCTTGGAGGAAGCAGACCGATTGGAGCAGGCAAAAAGTGATCCAATGGATATCCACTATGGGACACTAGGGGCTGGTATCTAGTGTCATGCACTACATGCATGGCACCTTCATGGGAAAATTTAAAACATTTGTGAACAAGGGAGGTAATTCCATTTATGGAAGCTAGCTAGGGTATGCCTAGCTTTAGCCTGAATAAATCTTACTCTAGAATAACATAAAAAATTGTGTCAACAGCCCTAGGTCCAACTAGGATAGACAAATTTATCGAACCATATGATTTGAGACACATACCATCATGCGTGCGGATGGTAGATTTCATTTCTTCGTATTCTTCCCTTTGTAATGATTTCAATACTAATGTTTCCTCTGTGATAACATTCACATGACTGGTGGGGTCTACTAAGACTCCTATCACAATGTTACCATTGAGGCGAGCAGGAATGTAAAGAGGCAAGGGCTTGTTGTTTAAGGGAAAATCTTGTGATGTCGGGTTGAGTAACAAAATTAGTGGGATCAATAATCATGTTAGCAAAATGTGACAGAAATGGGTTCGTGTATATCTGCAATTCACTATTAGCTTTCACCACCAACTTGTTAGTATTTTGTTTATTCCCATCGAGACAAATGGTACCATCCTCGATGTGGTCCTGTATCTCATGATGTAGCCACATGTAGCGTTCAGTATCATGTCCATTAACTTGATGGTATTAACAATAAGTGCTCCCATCATACCAATTTTTAATAAGGCAAGGTTGTGATCTTATCCTTCAACAACTTTTGTAAATTTGTGAACTTATGGTTATGTTTGAGGCCATTGTTGTCAGCAGTGGCTACTACATTTTTAATGGCCTTACCTTTCCCAGAGATTGATAAGATGGATTTTCCCTCAAAACGGGAGCATGAGGAGGATCCCCTAAACTAAACAACTGTCTATTGGTACTCTCGTAAGGCTGCACACAAATGCATGAAAGAAGGGTACTTCGTAAGGGAAAAATTTTCTTGCCAAGGCCTTTGTAAGTTCCCTATGAATACCTTATGTACATTATAATTGGGCAGCTGATACGAGATTTGTGAAAGGAGCGCTTGATAACATGCTATAAAACTAATGATTTTTTTGTTATCTCCTTGTTTACATCAGACGAGATCCAAGAAGGTCATCTCCGGCCTGATATTAGCTTGAAATTGTTTAAGGAATTAATTTAGAAGTTGGTAAAATGAGAAAATAGAATTATCAAGAAAGGAAAAGTACCATTCCAGTACTGTGTCCTTGAGTGATTAGGAAATAGTTTTTCCATTAAGGTGTCGTGGTGGAAGAAATTAGTGCATAAGGCATTAAAAGTAGACACATGTGTTTGCGGATCCCCTTTACTGCCATATTTTTCAAATTTAGGGATCTTCATTCCTTGTGGGAGGGGAGTGTTCAGGATTGCAATGAACAATGAGCTATGTCGAAAGAAGGGTTGAAAGATAGGTTGGGCAGAGGCTTGGGAAAGACTCACCAATTGGGTTTTCATCTTACCCATAATCTAAAGAAGGGTGTTCAGAATAGGGTCATTAGAAGATAGAAGGCTAGAGGAACCTCCTCTAGAACCAAAGCTACCTCCAGAACTGCCACTGGTGTGAGCTCTGCTAGAACCACCACCAGAGCCACCGCCACCAGTAGGGCCTCCACCAAAACCACCACCACTTCCTGAGCCACCACATGACCTCCACTAGAACTAGTCCCACCAACACCACCTCTACTGCCAAATCCACCACTGCTACCAAAGCCTCCACCACTCATACCACCAAAACCTCCACCACTAGAGGTGACAAGAGGGGAAAATCTAAAGCCCAAGGGGACCTTATTTACTTTGACAGTTTCAGGTTTTTTTGGAGAAAGAAGGGATGTTGATAGAAGGGACCACATCGCCCATGTAGACTGATGTGGGAGGCATCAATACTCCTAACTATCCTTCATAATCTTCAAAAGTGGCTCCTTGCATAACACTAAGAGTGTTTGAAGGAGCACATGTTAAAGTTAGACTATTAAGACTAGCCAAGAGTTCCAAGCCTATTTGATCCTCTCCAATCATGTACTTTAATTCACCAATGACCCAAGTGGCCCTAGCCATCTTTGAGTTTCATTCCAAATGATTTTCCAAGGCACCCAACCCCTTGCTAAGGGCAGAGACATATTCTGAAGGGATTTGAAAAGCCTCATGCTCATCCATCGACAATGGTGTGGGGGACACAGGAGGAGGTGGGATGTGATCAGCCTTGTTAGAGAATCCTAATTCGCCCCTTGACAACTACTCCTACATGGATACACTAATAGTGGGACTAGAGAAAAGGCCTATAGAGAAACTGGTAGTGACCTTCATCCTTTCCATCGGGAGGTGTCGTATAATTCTCCTAATGATATACCAGGAATTTTTAGACTAGGTTGTGATGCTCATAAACCTTCACAACACTCAAGAATACATTGGTCACAAAGTATATGGGGGAGGTCTCAACACCAATGGATGAACAGACATAGGTTCATGTTGGGTTCACCAAAAATGTAACAGAGGGGTACCAAGCACGTTCAAGGCCCCAAGTCATGGAAGGCCAAGAG
Organism: Sequoia sempervirens; assembly: GCA_007258455.2. Classification (NCBI taxonomy): domain Eukaryota; kingdom Viridiplantae; phylum Streptophyta; class Pinopsida; order Cupressales; family Cupressaceae; genus Sequoia; species Sequoia sempervirens. The sequence goes on from VDFB02270651.1 coordinate 761,153,854, forward strand.
CGGAAGGCTTCCCTAACTTACCTCAGCTTGATGGGGTGTTAGGAAATGTGGGATGAGAATGATGAGGACTATGAAGTCCTTCAATCACCCTACAGACCTGAAATATAGGACGGGGCTATGTGAGCTAGTTTTCAGGTTCAACACTATGCCTCTGGAAGCTCTTTGTCCAAGGATGGAAGCATGGACCTAGTACAACAGCGTAGCACACTGGCATCTCTCAAGTGTGTTGGTGTTTGTACAACCAAATAACTAAAGAGACAAGGTCAAACCTAGGAAAACAAGCTAACAGCCCAACTAACTACTACTAAAGGGCCAAAATAATGCTATTAAGTAAACCAAATACTCTCTAATATGGTAAAGTAAAAATGAAAGAGTTAGGGTGGCAAGAATGATCTCACAAAGAAATTTGTTCACCAGTTAGCTCCCAAAAGCACATCCACCTACACACAAAGAGGAGGAAAAATTTTGGGTGATTGTATAGGGGCCTGTCTCAGTCAAACCCCCATTTAGGTGTTTCCACCTCCATGGACAACCAAGAAAGCGAGTATGATAAAGAAAGTAATGTAATGAAGAACACTAAAACACTAAAAATAGTAAATGTGCTTACTCAACCAAGTAATAGAGGAGAGGAGAGGGAAGCTTACCACCTCCACAAAAAGCACTCAAGGCTAATGGAGAAGAGAATGAGAGTACTCAAGCCTTTGCTACAATGGTGTTGTCTGAAACTTGCTCTACTAAAGTGATGGAGTGAAGTTGTTGCTACCAAGGAGTGCAAAAGTGTTGCTAGAAGTGTTTGAGAATGCAAGAAGAGTGTGAATAAGTTGGTATGAAAGCTTAGAAGAAGTTGAAATGCATGTAGAAGGAGGGAATCTGAAGGAGAGGTGAAGAAAATGGTCATATTCAGGTTGGTTGGCCGAAGAGGATGTTACAAATCAACTGTCAATGAGAAGTGTAACACCTCTATAAATTCAGCCACAAGAATCTGCCAAGGATGTAAGCACGCCACGTAGATGTCTACGCATCATGCGGACGTCCCTGACAAAAATTCCCCCACAAATGCTCAAAATAGGCACCACGTGGAATGAAAGCAGTGGGCTTAGGTGTAATTAAGCCTCTGAACTTGGTTTTCTAAAGTGGAGAATGGGAAAAGGGGAATTTGTACAAGGGGTGCAAATTAACTCCTATACACTTACTTTGGCCAAGTCATAGCTTTCTATTCACTCTATCTCTTTTAATTTCCATCCCAAGAATATGTTTAGCTACACCAAGATCTTTCATTTCAAATTTAGCAGCAAGTTGAGATTTTAGTTCTGAAATCATACATTTCCCTCTACCAATAAATAACATATCATCAACATATAATGTAATAAATAGGAAACAATCACCATCAATTTTATAATTGTAAGGAAAGATCGATGTGGAAATGCCTTCCAAATGCAAAATTCTTAGGAAAGAAGTGCAGAAAATTTCATTTCTTTTGAGTTAAAATCATTAAGATGCACATTAATTAGAACAAGAGAATAGACAATTTAACACATAGAGAATTGAACACCAAATTTTATGTCAGAAAACCCTTTCGGGAGAAAAACCCACACACCAAGTGAAGTCACTTTGTAATACAGTAATTCAATTACATACAGAGTTCTAGACTCCACTCTCAGGTGTTAATTCATAGCAACAAATAGTTTTGTCCTTACACATTATTACAATGCTTGTAAGCATACAATGTAGAACAAAAAACAACTAAAATTCATCAGTCGAACCCCAACTCATTTTAGAGTATTACAATATATATTTGACATCCAGCCATGGCCACTTCAGTTCCAAAAAACTAACTATTTCAACTGTACACAAACTGCCATAAACTACATCGGCTTCAATGTCTGTTCAGTTTCCAAATCAGTCGTCAACCAACCACCAATAGTCAGCAACCAATGATCGCTTTCCATCTCATCACTAGTCGGGTCCCACCTAGGTACTCTTGACAAGTTACTGAGTCAACCATCATACCACTTAACAACTTGGCATTGGTCGGGTCCACCACGACATGTTTCCAAAGCCCACACACCCTGTAGGAGTCACTTGGGACCAACCACAAGAGGCGTTGGTCTAACGAGCACCATTAGATTTGATTCAATCATTGATCAATCCAATAGGTGTCAAGTGCTCAAACAATTCTGCTCACTTCGCAAGAGTCTATCGGTCCTCACCACAAAGGAGTGTGGAGTAAACGAGCACTGTTGGATTAGATTCATTCCAAATGTTGATCAACATCATATTATATCACACTACCATGGTCCCCGCTGCCTCCGTGACATCTAAGTCACCACTACCGACCAATCCCTACTCTTTTGTGGGAGTCACTTGGAAAACCATCACAAAAGACTCAAGGTTAGCAGAAACTGTTGGATCAAACTTATCACAATCGTTGATCAAGAATATCGTACACTGTCAACATAACGTCAATGTCATCACTACTAGCCAATCCCATCCAAGGTCACTATGTCGATAGAAAACCGAACTTCAGAACCTCTATCAGAGGTTATGAATTTCTCAAAACCCGCAACATGTTGATAACAAAGAGAGCCTCAATATCGCTAAGTTGGGAGGTTGTGAAAATTCAGATCTCTGTGACATGAGTTCCAATGTTATGATTTTTAGCAATCCCGCAACATATAGGCCAATAAAAGGAAAAACATGCCAAGTTCAAAATTTCCAAGCCAACAAGTTGAGGCACATTTTCCAACATGCTCCCACTTGACGAAGACTTATTGGCTTCTTCCAAACTCAAAGTTATTTAAAAACATAGGCCCCAAGGCCCATTGAACTGACACACCACCTATACTTATCTGTGCTGATGAGTTTTGTCAACATATCAACAAAATTCTCTAGAGTATCCACCTTTTCAAGATTCACCTTTCCATCCTTCACCATATCATGAATGAAATGATACTGAACAACGATATGCTTCATTCTAGCATGGAAAGTGGGATTTTTCTCCAAACAAATAGCAGTTTGACTATCACAACAAATAATAATCTACCCTGCATTAAACCAAACATCAGAACACAAATGTCTAAGACAAATAGATTCTTTACAAGCATGTGTTGCTGCCATATACTCTGCCTCAGTAGTACATAAATTGACTACAACCTACCACTTTATCTCCAACTAACTATACCACCGAATAACATGAAGATTTATCCACTAATGGATCTTTTGCATTCAATGTCCCCTACCCAATTAGAATCCACATATCCATGTTTGCTAAGAGATCTTTGTGATCCAACTATATTTTCCATGATAACACAAAGCATACTCTGAAGTACCCTTAAAATACCTAAAAAATCTCTTCACAACATCCCAATGCGGTCTTCCTAGATTATCCATAAACTGACTAAGAACTCCCACTACTTGGAAAATTCTTGGCCTAGTACAAACCATTGCATACATTAAACTGCCAACTGCACTTACATAAGGCACCCTAGTCATGTCCTCCATCTCAATAGGATACTTTAGACAATATTCAACAAATAGCTTTGTTCCCTACAACAATGGAACAACTAACTGCTTGCAATCTATCATACTAAATCTCTCAAGGATAGAATTGATATACTTGCTCTGGTTGAGCCAAATATTTATACTTCTCTTATCCCTTATGATTTCCATACCCAGAATGTATCTTTCTTGACCTAAATCCTTCATTACAAATTGTGTTTACAGCTAAGATTTTAGATTAGAAATCATACCCTTACTATTCCCAAAGAATAACATATCATCCACATACAAGGAAATAATAAGTAAACGACCTTTCTTAGTTCTGTAGTACACAAAATGATTAGATTTTTATCTCACAAATCCCAATGACAACACAAAAGTGTCAAAAATTTTGTACCACATTCTAGGTGATTGCTTTAAGCCATACAAATATTTCTTTAACTTGCAAGCCAAACTTTCTTTACATTTTTCTATGAAGTGCTCAAGCTTGGACATATAAATTTCTTCTTCTAGACCTCCATGAAGAAATTCTATCTTCATATCCATCTGCTCAACCTCTAATTCATATGTTGTTGTAAGTGACAATAGAAATCTAATAGATTTTAGCTTAGCTATAGGAGAAAATATTTCTCCATAATCAATTCCCTCCACCTGGGAATAACCTTTCGCGACCAACCTAGCTTTATACTTCTCCACATTGCCATCCAAACCAATCTTCTTCTTAAAATACCCATTTATATCCAACAGGCTTTCGACCTTTAGGCCAAGGTACCAGATCTCAGGTTTCATTCTTTTTCAAAAATGTAATTTCCTCATTCATGGCTTCCAACTAGGAATATGAAGTAGACATGTTAATAGCCTCCTTTACAGTCCTAGGCTCATTGGTGCTAGTAATCAAAGCATAGGAACAACTCGAATCCAACATAGAGAATCCATACCTATCAAGTTGATTCTTTTCATGTGTAGACCTCCTCACAAGCTGAGGCTGAGGTTGTGGTTCTTCTTCCTATTTAGAACTCCCAGAGCTGCTAGAGCTCTCCTTAGTTTTAGGTACACTAAGAATTTGTAGTTCCTCTTTACCTAGAGTTTGAGAAATTTCAACTACATCATTCTTCTTTTCTTCTTCTTCTATCTTTGACTGCAGATTAACTGTAGAAGGTTTTAGCTCCTAAAAGATTACACTTCTATTGTACACAACCTTCTAAATAACAGGATTTCAAAGCTTGTATCCTTTCACACCAATGGCATAGCCAATGAAGATACATTTTACAACTTTTCTTTCCAACTTAGATCTTTTCTCATTCGGCGTATAAGCATATACTTCACAACCAAACACACGAATATGTCTCAGAGGGGGCTTCTTATTAGACCATGCTTCCAAAGGAATTTTTTCAACAAGAGTCGAACAAGGTGAACGATTGACCAAGTAACATGTTGTAGCCACAACCTCATCCCAGAACTTCTACTCTAGGCCAACACTTCTCAACATACTTCTCGCTCTTTCCATCAGCATCCTGTTTAACCTCTTAGCAACTTCATTCTACTGTAGAGTATAAGGTGTAGTTTTATGCCTTTTAATTCCATGGTCTTTGCAATACCTTTTGAAATTTACAAAAAAAAAAAATCATCGCCATTATTTTTCCTTAAGCATTTAATTTTTCTTCCAATCTAATTTTCTACCAAGTTTTTAAACTCTTTAAACCAACTAAACACTTATGATTTACTTTTAAGAAAATACACAAATTCCCTTCTCAAATAATCATCGATAAAAGAAACATAATATTTAGACTTTGATAATGAAGGAATATTTACTAGACCAAATACATCAGAGTGAACATAATGCAGTATTCCAGAAGATCTATGAGGACTAGAGTAAAAAGAAACATGGTGTTGCTTTCCATAAACATAATGTTCGCAAAAATCAAACTCAAGGTTACAATCATCAAGCCCTTCTACCGGGTTTTTTTTTCAAGGATTTTAAGCCTTTTTCTCCTAGCCATAATCATCACTTTGAGAAGAATTATTATCCAAAGAGTTGTTGTTCTTCTTCTTCTCCTCTTTACAATCCTTTTGAATATGACCATTCTGTCCATAGTTCCAACATTTTTCCTTGGAATTCTTGCTAGGAGACTTAGATTTTACCTTATATTTGGATTTATACTTCTTGTATTTCTTCTTGCCTCTCTTCTTTGATCTACCCTGAACAACAAGGGCCTCCTTGGCCATCTCAAAATATTTCCTCTACATTTCTTCTAACAACAGTGAATCAACCACATCTTCTATCTTGAAATTAGTTGTTGTACTTCCAATAGCCATCACCAGATGATCCCATGTGTCAGGTAAGGAACATAACAGAACCATACAGTGATCCTCCTCCTCTATCTTCACACCCACAGAGACCAACTATGCAACAATCATATTAAATGAATTCAGATGGTTTGCTACGAATGCTCCTTCTTGCATCTTCAAGGAGTATAAATTCTTCCTCGGGAATAACTTATTCACTAGAGACTTGCCCTAATAAATATCACCAAGTTTCTTCCATAAAGAATTTGCATTCTTCTCCTCATGGAGGTTCAGGAGAACAGAATCTGCCAAACAGAATCTGCAAGGTCCCAATCTTCTTGTTTCATGCTTGATGGTTTTGTCCCAATAATAGTTGTGTGAACCCCAATCCAAATACTTGCAAAACACAATGAATAAACACATTAGTTAATCAATTGCAAGCATGAACAAGGATTCCCCATGAAATCCATTTACAATACTCAAATTAGGAAGAAAATAGTGAAGAACATAATGAAACAAGAAAATATAGATTCAATCCTAATTAGAATAGCAAACATATGATCCCATGGGGGAATTGGTGCCAATTTGATGTGAAAATTGGCCCTTTCCCAATTCCTAAGATGCAAGCTTGATATGTTGATGATGATTGATCCACTTTTTTGATGAAGGATGAGAGCTCCAAGCCAAAAATCTGCAAAAACCTAGCTAAGAACTCAATGGTGATAGATGGAAATGGCTAAATATTTTAGCATAATAACTTTGCATAATTTGTGGATGATCAAATGAGGATATGAGCTCTTTATTTATAGAATTCCAAGATGGATGAATGCTCAAATTTGAGAAATGTGGGACTAACATTCATCCAATGGAAAAATGCCACTTGTCAATCTATGAGTGGATGGAGGATGTGCAAGATTTGAGAATTGTGCTAATAAATGCATATTTTTGAATTTCAAATTTGTTGAAATGACTTGTAAGAGGGAAGGGAAAATGCAATAAATGCCACTTGGCTCAAGGCAAAGGACGTGTAAGATGAAGTTATTGCCTTGTTGGATGTACATGTTGACTTGGAATTTTTGAATTAAAATTTGAGGGAATATTCCAAAGATGCCTTGTGAGGAAAATAGAGATTTAATAAATGAATTAAATCTATTTTCATGTGCAACTTGCAAAATCTAGAGGATGGGACATGATAAGAGATTAAATTAATCAAGGGTCAATTAATTTAATAGGATATTAGATGATGTGACCTATTTGACTCAAATTTATGGATTTATTTAAATCAAATAAGAGAGGAATATGATAAGAGAATAATTAAATAAGGATTTTGATTTATTTAATTAAAAGAGATGGTGTTAGATTAAATCAAATAAGGTTTTAATTTACTTAATTTAATGGATAGACCTTTAGAGATTTAATCAAATAAAATTACTTATTTAATTAAATAGGGATAATTAGATCAGATGGATTGATTTAATTAACAAAAGAGAGAGACTTAATTAAATAACTGATTTATTTAATTAAGGGAGGAATATTGATGAATTTAATTAGATAAGGATATTTGATTAAATGGTTAGACCGAGGGATGATAAAGGAAGAAACGATGTTAGTAGTCAAGATCAGATGCACAATGTCAATCGGTATATTTTACATGTCTACAATAGTAATCGAAAAACCAACAGGTCTTCCATTTTGAGTTTCCACAACTCAAATTTTTTGTCGTTAAACATTTCAATTTCTATTCTACTTGATGTTCTTTCCATCTCAATCTGTAATCAAGACAATCAGATTTCTCTATAAGACTCCCACCGAACAAAATTAGCATAAAAGCTAGCCCTACCCACAAGGATAACACAACTGGTTAGGCTCTAATACCACTTGTAAGGAAAGATCGATGCAAAAACACCTTCCAAATGCAAAATTCTTAGGAAAGAAGTGCAAAAAACTTCATTTATTTTGAGTTATAGTCATTAAGATGCACATTAATCAGAACAAGAGAATAGACAATTTAACACACACAGAATTGAACACCAGACTTTGTGTGGGAAAACCCTTACGGGAGAAAAACCCACACACCAAGTAAAGTCACTTTGTATTACAGTAATTTAATTACATATAGAGTTCCAAACTCCACTCTCAAGTATTAATTCACAATAGAAAATAGTTATGTTCTTACACACTGTTACAATGCTTGTAAGCATACAATGTAGAACAACAAACAACTGAAATTCAACAGTCGAACCCCAACTCATTTTAGAGTATTACAATATATATTCGGCATCCATCCATGGCTTCTTTAGTTCTAGAAAACCAACCATTTCAACTATACACAAACCAACTCAAACTACATCTATTTCAATGTTCATTCAGTTGCCAAAACAACCATCAACCAACCACTAATAGTCAGCAACCAACCACCACTTTCCATCTCATCACCAGTTGGGTCCCACCTAGGTACTCTTCACAAGTTTTTGAGTCAACCATCATACCACTTGACAACTTGGCATTGGTTGGGTCTGCCATGACACGTGTCTAAAGCCCACACACCCCGCAGGAGTCACTTGAGACCAACCACAAAGAGGTGCGGGGCTAGTGGGCACCATTAGATTTGATTCAATTGTTGATCAAGCCAATAGATGTCAATTGCTTAGACAATTCTAATCACTTCACAAGAGTCTATCGATCCTCACCACAAAGGAGCATGGAGTAAATGAGCACCATTGGATTAGATTCATTCCAAACATTGATAAACATCATATTATATCACACTACCATGGTCCCCACTGCCTCTATGACATTCAATTCACCACTTACGACCAATCCCTGCTCTTTTGTGGGAGTCACTTGGAAAACCATCACAAAAGGATCAAGGTTACCTGAAACCATTGGATCAAACTGTAGAAGAGGGGATTCACTACTCACTAGTTCTCTTCATTCAAAGAGCCTCACAGGGAAAATTGCCCTAAACTACCTCAAGGAACAACAGTGAGAGTTTCAAAATCCAAAAGAGTAGGTCACAGAGATTCTCTGGAAAAACTGACAAGCTCTCAGCCAAAGGATATCAGTGTAGAATACGAATGACAGCATGAAACGTTGGTATCCTATAGGTGCGCTAGCGTCTAGTACGGACCAGAGAGCAAGAATGTCATAGAAAATACATAAATGGCTGCTAGCAAACAGATTACTAAGAATTGACAGAATGTGATAAAGTAGTAGAAAGTGATAGAAATTAAATAAAGTAGAAAAGATAAGGAGAAGAAAAGAAATACTTACAACCACATGAGTGATGAAAACCTCCATCACGTGAATGTCTTCAAAACCTATGTTTGTAATATCTAGAGAAAATGTTGGGGTTGTATAGGGGTTTTCCGTAGTCAAACCCCCATTTTGGTGTTCCCACCTCCATGGACACAGCTAAGAAGATAGAGAGAGAAGAGAACCAAAATAGACAAAACACATGGTGAAAGCAAAACCCGCTAAGGAGTAGAACCGGCACCACCAAGTATGAGTGATAAAAGCAAACCCCGCTCGAGGAGGAGAACCTGTATCATGAAAGAGGTGATAAAAGAAATCCCCACTCAAGGAGGAGAACCCATATCACAAATCTAAAATGCAATAGAGAGGAGATGTGGAATCCCAAGATGCTCACAAGCATGGGACAAGGGAGATGGAGTTGCAAGAGCTAAGAGTGTTGCAAGGAAAGAAGCCAAGAGAGCTTGAAAATGTTGTGACAAAGAAGGGAGTTGTGCAAGCAAGAGCAAGATGGAAGAATGCCAAGATGGAGGAGAAGCTCGAATGAATCTAGAAGAGCTTGGGAGAATGGAGCTAGAAGAAGTTAAAAGATCTTAGAAGATGAAAATGGAGAGAAAATACTACTTTTAAGGAGGTTAAAGAAGCTTCTTCAGCCATTTCTGGGTGTCCTCAGTTGTTGCCACTGAAAAAACTTTCTGACAAGTGGAAAACATGCACAGAGGCGGTCGCTTGAATATCAAAACATTGCAAGACACTGGTATGGTGCACAAAGGTCTACGTGGCACTCTAGTGTCCAGACACATCATGCTACAAAATGACAAAAACTGAATAAGCACCAAGTTCGATGCAAAGAAAACGCGCGAGGGTAACTGCTGAAAAGGGAGACAAGCTGATGTAGAGGCTAAAATGATCCTACACAAGTGCTAAGGGAGTGGACACTAAAGTGGATGCAATAATGTATGTGAAATTGCAAGGGGTGCAATTTTATGATTATACATTTTTCCCCCACTTTAGTGGGCACATAAGTCTACATTAGTATGGACGCTAAAGGAAATCTACTAAACATAAATAACATCATATGCCAAAAGATACTGTAGAGGAAGCAGATAACTCTTTGAACTACAGAAGTATGTCCCCAGGCTGAAGACCTGCAAAACAAATGCATTAGATAAGAAAAACCCTGCACCAGACAACAAGGTTAGCACACAAAAACTAAGGGATTCGAGTCAGTGAAGTAAAGAGACCTTCATGTAGAAGGTTATCTCAATACTATGTGGCATCCCCAAATTAAGAAATAACATATAGAAAAATGAAGAGTGGAAGGGCATATACTCAGGATGAAGAAGATGTAGATCTTCAATCCAATATACGAAAGTTGAGAAGAGAGATAAAAATGAAATGAATGCAAGAGTGATAAAAGAAATACCTACTTGAGGAGGAAAACCCATATCACAAAATATAGGTGATAAAAGAAATTCCTGCTTAAGGAGGAAAACCTGTATCACAAAGTGTAGGTGATAAAAGCAATCCCCACTTGAGGAGGAAAACCCGTATCACAAAGTATAGGTGATAAAAGCAATCCCCACTTGAGGAGGAAAACCCTTATCACAAAATATAGGTGATAAAAGAAATCCCCACTCAAGGAGGAAAAACCGTATCACAAAATATAAGTGATAAAAAAAAACCTCACTTAAGGAGGAAAACTCGTATCACAAAATATAGGTGATAAAAGAAATCCCTGCTCAAGGAGGAAAACTCATATCACAAAATATAGGTGATAAAAGCAATCCTCGCTCGAGGAGGAAAACCCATATCACCAAATAAGGATGTAAAGGAGCTCTACAGGTTCTTAGTCCTGCAAAGCAAGACAAATCAGAGAATCATGTGGCTGCTACAAGCTGCTTTGCAAGACAGTCATAGAAAAGATAGGTCTAGTCAGGCTACCCCCAAGCTAGACACGACTGTATGAAATAGGTCTAATTAGGCTGCCCCCAAGCTAGACGCAAAAGAATCCATTTGAGATACATACTTTCAAAGGGGATCCCTCAGGAACCCTTCAAAAGGAAGAGGGTCCACTCAACGGATGCGTTGTTTGAAAAGCGAGGTCTAGTCAGGCTTCCCCCAAGCTAGACGCAATAGAATTCATTTGAGATGAAAATTTTCAAAGGGGGGTCCCTTTGGAACCCTTCAAAAGAAAGGGGGTCCACTCAAGGGATGCTTCAATTGAAAGATAGGGAGAAGAGAGGGGGTCCTTAAGAAGGACACACATCTCCAAAATGAGTTATCATTGCCCCCAACATACAAGGGAGGAGAACTATGTAGAAAAAATAGGATAGAGGTAAACCTCAATATCACGTGTCATGCAATGAAAAGGTGGGTGCATCAATCAAACAGGAGTTTGATGGCACCTGAATCAAGAAGTTTTTTTATTTTATCCTTCAAGGCCTTGCATTCACTAATGGAATGGCCAGGCACTTGATGGTATGCATAGAAAGAATGTTTTCCTTCATCATGTTTATGAATTTTACTACGTGTAGGAGAAGGAAGAGTGATTAAGTGGGTTTTTAGAAGCCGCAACAAGGTACGCTCTTGCTCAAATATGTTAGAATTCAACATGCTCTAATATCATGTTGAAATGATGGATGTTGAATCATCCATGAAGTTGCGCACATTTCAAAGGATCTTGCCAAGAGAAATTACACCACACATAAAGTGTTGCAACTAAGGGCTGCAAAGAGAGATTACTATTGATATACAGATCATAGATTCATATTTGATTCATATGATACAAATGAACAAGTTGCCTGATTATATAGGCAAGAGAGAAAACCTTAAAAGCAGGGGATGTTGCCATGTGTCATGATCTAACAACATGTGACAACATAACCCTAACTAACAAGATAACGATAAGGATAGAGATAAGCTCTAGAAGGAAAACTCATCTTCTAGAAGGAATCTTATCCCTACAAACAAGGAAGGGGGAATTACCCCATTATTAAATGATTTATTAAAATGCAACCTAGGACTAAATAATGCAAGACCTAAGTTAACTTATGCTAGTGTAATAATTAATTTAATTACACTAACACCCCCCCATAAGTGCAACTTAGGGAGGAAATGCAATGATTATGCAAGATGATGAGATGAATGGGTCCCAACTATGAGGCCATGTTAGGTACCCATGTACATGAAGATGATGTAGAAAATCTCCCACAACCGTAGAAAAGGGGAAAACCCAGTGGGAACAAAACCCGTTTCCAAAAAGGAGATGAAAATGAAAAAAAGTGAGATAGGATGGGAAGGATGGAGGACTCCCAAATACCCCCCAAGGACACCATCTATCACATGGATACAATACAATAGCCCCCCCATAGGGAGGAAATAGAGAGATAATATATCCCCCCCAGAAGATGTGATCACCTGCAAAGATGGTAAGTGTCTGAAGACAGAACATGATCCAATGTCAACAAATCACTTGTCTCCCTTTCAGAAGAAACAAAAATAACTACAAGTGTAGGGATGCTTCCCATTCTAGATAGGAATTGAAGGAAGAAAGGATGAAGGTGGATGATGATGTCTCTAAACTTTGTGTTGGAATTAGTGCCTCAACTTGTTGGCTTGTATCACGGTTCAAGTCTTCTTTGTCAGTCGATCGCTGGAGTTCCTAAGTTTATAACCTTATTGTGGAGTTTGAAATTTTTTTAATTCCCCGACTGACCGACTTCTTTTAGCTTTACTAACTAAGACACGTGGAGGTCGCCCGTGATATCACGATCACTAAAGACCTTGTAATTTCTGATCACACGATGGTGGACAACCATTAAGATCAAACAACGATTGATCAACTGTCATGCAAACTCATCCCCTTTGGCTTCATCTGATGGAACATGTGGCAGTCACCCGTGATATCGCGATTAGCCAAAGCAGTATGGTGGGGTCATCGTGGGATGGTGAGGAACGGTTGAGATCATACAAGTCGATGGATGTGGGGACCACTTGGAAATTTGGGGGACTTGTTGGGAATATTGTAGATTCTCAATTTGATTCTCTGGAAATGCACAAGCAGTGGACGCGTTTCATGGTGGAGACCACGAGGAATGACCAATAGTTCTATGCGATGAACTTCAGTGTAACCTCTTGCCAATGGTTTTCCTCTCACCGGTGGGTATGAACATCGATATGACATAAAGGTTCTAAAAGACTCTTAGCAATAGCGAAACTCTTGCCGATGGTTCTATGATCGGGAATTTTGGCATCGGGGAGAGACGGCCTAGTGTCTCACCAACATGTGATTTCGTTTGAACTTCTTTGACCGAACAACTATCCGATGTGGTCTATTTTGAGCCAATGAGAGAAGCAAAATGTGAACCATTGGAAGTTGGACAGTTGCGACCATTCCTATGTGGAAGATCAACAGATCATGAACAGAATGACATATACTCTGTAACGGATGACAATAGAGGGTAAGGGTAATGGAGATTTCTATTTGATACTGAACATGGATTTGATCTGAGTGAATTCATTGTATATTTTCTGAGAGCATTGTGAGATTAATGTTTTGTACAAGATTGATTAGTGAATGTTGTTGTTGTTAATTTGACATCAAAAAGTGAAGTTCGATCTCTATATGTAATTTTCATTACTATAATACAAAGAGGCTTTTCTTGGTGTGGTGGGCTTTTCTCCCGTAAGGGTTTTCCCACGTAAATCTGGTGTCCAATTGTGTATGAATTCATTTCTCTTTTCTGTCAATTCTTTTCAAGTGTATCTTATTGGACTGTAATTGTAAAATTTAAAGTCATATATGTATTCTTCCCTGAGGTTTTGGCATTAGGAGAGTTTGTTATGCACCTAAGCTTTCCTTACACTCTGCTCATGTGTCTCCTTGCCTGATGATGAAGATGTCATAGACCTAAAAAATGAACAGGGTGACAAACCAGGATGATGCGGAAATTGATGCTGAACAATATCCAAATACTGAGATGGAATGAATATGATGGAGACTTGATAGCCCTCCCTGAATGAAGTGTCCTCAAAACCATTGAAAGAAGTTTGAAGCAAATCCAATGGTAGATGTTGAAGAAACCTCAAGTCCTAAATGGAATGACAAGGAAGAAGTCTCATATATGAAATCTCTAAAGAGAAACCAAGTGCCTCCAAGGTAGTCTATGGATCCCCAATCAAGGTTGAGACAAAGGGATGAGGAGACTCAAGAAAACTCTCCAAAGTAGGATCTGAATAGAGGAGAGATATCCCCTCAAGAATTTCCTCCAAACTTGTAGAAGTAGCCAAGTCAGTGATACCTGAAACAAATCCATCCTGTGATGTCAAGTCTAGAAAACTAAATGTGTCCTAATGAATGATGATGGTGGAAGCCTCAATCAATGAATTTGGACAAGGAATCACTAAATGTGAAGGGATACCAATAGTCTCTAATGGAGAAGAAGCACCTGAAGCAACCTTGTCAACCTCTTCAAAAGATTCAAGGCAATCAACCTCTTTCACAACAATATCATCATGGGGTACTTGATCTGAGGAATGACATTTTGAATCTTGACCATCACGGAATGATGGAGTGTCTGAATCTCCATATATCTCCCAAAGCTTAGCCCAAAGGATATGAGGACAATCACAATGATCAATAGAACTCGAAACATCACAATCAACTTGCATAGAAATGATCTCCAAGAAAGTGTATCTGCTACAACTCCAAGAAAATTCATGAATTCCTTCAATCGGATGGGGAACTATACCATATACAAATGAGGTAATAGATCAAGTGATTAGAGATGATGGACGATCCCATCTCGCCATTGTCACTAGCTTCCCTTGTGCAACATACTCATAGAAGGAGTATATGCAAGCCCCATAATGAAATTTATCCAAAATACAAAGACAAATGACCTTCAACAACAAATAGAGACTTCCAAAGATGATGTACAACTGAAGTGATGCTACCTAGATCAAAAAATATTTTCCCAAGCTTCAGGATATCCAAGTTATTGAACAAATGCACCAAACTAAAAAAATCAATGAAAAAGTACTTGGATTTGAAACTGATCAAGGTGTTTGGATGAATGAAAAAAGCACTCAAATATCTCCTGAATGCCGCTGGAATCACCAGATTTTGACAATCTGATGTGAAGATATTAGCTTTATGTCCAAATTAGGGTTTTGACTTTAGTTGAGTATAGAAATTTTTGCAAGAAATTTTTTTAGAATGGATGTCACCACTGGAAAGTGCTTGGAATTCCCTTTCCAATGGTATCTTGTTTGCTGATTTTTGATACCCCGGTGAAAAGTTATGATAAAATTAAAAAAAATGCCTAGATTTGGCACTTTGTAGGCTAATGAGGGGCAAAAAATTAGCCCCCGGGCGCTACAACACGATTGCTAATATGACTAGCACTGGGCAATTGGAAAAAAAAAAGAACACCACCCAGATAGGATGGTGGATGAGTAGAGTTGTTGGCGGGGTGGAGAGTTCAGGTGTAGCCACTCAGATAGAGCGGACCTCCTCTTGCTCTATGATGAGTTTGTCGACGATCGGGGCTAGTCAGAATGTGATCATCGGCGAAGGGAGGCTGACGGTGTATTTTTGGGAGGTTGGCAGGAGGAACACAGATCATCATTGATGAGAGGATGGAACACCAAAGCTGTTAGGAGATAGGGCCATTGAGGAAGCCAGAAGGAACACGACAGTAGAGAGTCGGCGACAACAGTCCAGCAATCAGGAAAAACTCCAATGGGACCAAAAGACCGGCGGCCAGTGTGATGTGGCAGGTCCTTCAAAGTACCGTCCCCTGCAATGAATAAAGTAGCTAACAAAGAATATCTATATATTCAATTTTTAATATTGCTTTTTTAGCAATTAAAGTCAAAACCTTTTCAATGTGTTTTCTCGAAGATTATTATCAAACCCTATGGTGGATATGCCTACCAATTTAATTAGACCCCAAACAATTTAATAAAATTTTGATAGATTATCGTTCATAGAATAAAAAAGGATGATGTTGACCATACAATATATTAGCAGGTCACTCCAAATATTTATGCCAGAACTATAGAAAATGCCAAATAATTTTTGCCAAAATAATAGATATATAGCCTTGATTTTAATTATTTTTAAAAGTGTCTGTGACAAAAAAAATTTCCTCAGAGGACAACTGGCCGGGGTCATTTTTTTATTACAAATTGTACGGATCGTACAGTTGATTTTTCAAACCCAAATACCTCTGATGGCTCCCAAGTTGATGAATCCAATTTTGATGAATGGGTAGGCGATCCTAGGATTTTGAGGCCTTCTGAAGACAATGGAAAGCTTGGATCTGACTCTATCTACTTCAGATATCAACTTGGTCCCTGGGTGGAAACAAGTAGCCTTCAATGGAAACCTTCAAGCCTGCAAGAATCTCTCTAGCCCAACTTTCTTGATCCTATGATGAACTCTCAGTGGAATGGCTCTAATACCATGTTAGAATTCAACATGCTATGATATCATGTTGAAATGATGGATGTTGAATCATCCAATGACGCTGCACACACTTCAAAGGATCTTGCCAAGAGAAATTACACCACACAAAAAGTGTTGCAACTAAGGGCTACAAAGAGAGATTACTATTGATCTACAACATTAGATCATAGATTCATATTTGATTCATATGATACAAATGAACAAGTTGCTTGATTATATAGGCAAGAGAGAAAACCTAAAAAGCATGGGATGTTTCCATGTGTCATGATCTAACAACATGTGACAACATAACCCTAACTAACAAGATAAGGATAAGGATAGAGATAAGTTCTAGAAGGACAAATCATCTTCTAGAAGGAATCTTATCCCTACAAACAAGGAAGGGGACATTACCCCATTATTAAATGATTTACTAAAGTGAAAACTAGGACTAAATAATGCAAGACCTAAGTTAACTTATGCTAGTGTAATAGTTAATTTAATTACACTAACAATAGAGGATGAGGAGTAGGAAGCAACCCTTTCTCTCGTGGAGAAAGACTTGACTGCTGACAAGAAGAAGACATGAAGATACAAGAAAAATGAGGAGGATCTCCATAAAGAGCGTTATTTTGGCAAGGGGGATTACACTCCTCTATGAGATCGACATCATCCTTCCTAACAACATTACCAACATTAACTTCCTTAACATAAGTGTTATCATCTTCCTCAAAAGGAGGATCAACACCAAGAACATTACAATTTTCATTCACCTTACAATTTGCATTCATCTTTGATAGCAAGTGTGAATGAGGCCATCGGGAAGTCTAAGTGGATCAGGTCAGCTTTATATTCCTAAATGAAGGAATCTGTAAAGTCTAGGAGACACCAATCATCACCAAGACATGTACTCTTTTGAGAATGAATAGACTTAGTATTTCTTGCTTCAGAAGGATCTTCCCTAGGGACATTTATCTCAAGAGTATCCTTTGTAGTAAATATTGTTGGAGTAAACATCGGCACACTGGAAGACACTGAAGGAATAAGAGTAGGCACAACCGAAGCTCAACCAGCAGCTACCATCTCACATAAGTGCATAGCCTCAGGTTCATCCTTGACTGTGACTACTTTATTGTTAGAGATGAACTTAAAAGATTTATGCAAGGTAGATGAGACTACACCCATAGCATGAATCCACGATCTACCAAGAAGGAGATTATAAGGTAATTTTTTTGACATAACATATACAAGGGTGGGTACGGTAATGGGTCCAACCTACAAAGGAAATACTATTGTACCTATAGCTTGTCGCCCAACATTATCGAACCCATGAATAACAACAAAAGAATCATTAAGAGAAGATGGGTTAGTATTAATCTTAGGCAATAGATTGATGCTACATACATTGAGTGTCAAACCAGCATCAACAAGATTACATCTAATACCAATTTTATTAATGTTAACTATAATCATTAAAGGATCCACCTACTTCTATACTTCCAAAAGTGGGAGTTCCTATGGATAGAATGTAATATTCGATGAATCCACATGAATATATGCCATCAACACATTAGCATCTGCCAGCATAGCGGAAGAAGGCAAGAGGATCTTTTGCAAGGCTTCCTAAAGCATACCTTGATAAACCGATGCAGACTGAAGCAAGTCCCATAGTGAGATCTTGTCCGGAGTAACGTGGAGTTGCTCGACAAGATTGTAATCACCAAGTGCTTTAGTCATAGGTTTAGGTGCTTGGGGAAGATTTGGTTGTTTATTCATACTATCCTCATAAGTATGGGCTACCACTCTATAAGAGGGAGCCTTAGGAATATCTAAAGGGTCACCATCAAATGGAACACTATTAATAGAACAAACCCTCTTAGAAGAAGAACTAGTTGGAGTCACATAAATGACTGATATCTTAGGCCTTTGAGGGACAGTAGAGACACAAATTTCATTTACAGATTCATCACAACTAGTAAAATTATTATTTGAAGATATATTCTCAACATCAATCCAAATAGGATCAAATGTGGAATAATTATTTGAAGAAACATTCTCAACATCGATCCAGGGAGAATCAGATGTGGAAGGAGGTTCATCATTCACTAATGCATCATCTCTAGAAGAGAGTGCATTAGGATAAAGATGAGATTCATCATTCAACAACTCAACATCTCTAGAAGAGAGTGCATTAGAATGAGGAATGGATTTATCATTCACAAATGTATCATCTCTAGAAGAGGGTGCATTGGAATGAAGGGTAGATTCATCACTTATGAATGCATCGTCTCTAGAAGAGAGTGCATTGGAATGAATAGAAGATAAAGTAACATTAAGAAATGTATCAATGATTTCAACTTATTGCAACAAAATATCCTCCTAAGCAAGAGGACTTTCATGAGAAGGATCAAAGATATCAAGTGAAATAGGTAAGGCCAAGTCACCATAACATGCATGAAATGGAATATCATGAACATTTTGAACAAAATCATTTATTGAACTAATAAAAGAAGATATTAAATTCATTACAATTTTTTTTGGTATTTTCTATGTTCTAGTAATTCGCGTTTTCAGAGGTCTTTGGAGCAGAATTTGAGGTTGGAACTTGCATCAGTCCCTAAAATTTAACTACCAAAGGAACTTGTATTTTAGGGAATGAACTAGTTCTCTAGGAGAACTTTCTAATGGTGCAAACAGTTTTGAATTCTGAGCACCGAGTCAAAAGTTATTACCCCACCAAGTAGGGGTAAATAAATTCCTAGTTTTTCGAAAGATTTTCTCTTCACGTCAGGTTCACCAAAATGTAGAAGAGGGGGATTTTCTACTCATGATTTCTCTTCATTCAAAGAGCCTCATGGGTTGAACTACCCTAAACTACCTCAAGGAATAGCGGCAAGAGTTTCAAAATCTGAAAGAGTAGGTCACAAAGATTCTTTGGACAAATTGACAAGCTCTCGGCCAAAGGACATCAATGTAGAATAGGGAAAATAGTGCAGCATGTTGGCATCCTATACAAACCAAAGAGTGAGAATGTCACAGAAAAATACCTAAATGGATACTAGCAAATAGATTACTAAGAACTGACAAAATGCGATAAAGTAGTAGAAAGCGATAGAAATGAAATAAAGTAGAAAAGATAAGGAGAAGAAAAGAAATACTTACAACCACCTGAGTGATGAAACCTCCATCACATGAATGTCTTCAAAACTTGTGTTTGTAAGATCTAGAGGAAATTTTGGGGCTGTATAGGGGTTTTCCTTAGTCAAACCCCTATTTTGGTGTTCCCACTTCCACGGACAGCCAAGAAGATAGAGAGAGAAGAGAACCAAAATAGACAAAATGCATGGTGAAAGAAAATCCCACTTAGGAGTAGAATCCTCATCACCAAGTATGAGTGATAAAAGAAAACCCCACTCGAGGAGGAGAATTGTATCACAAAAGAGGTGATAAAAGCAATCCCCACTCAAGGAGGAGAACCTGTATCACAAAGCTAAAATGTAATAGAAAGGAGATGTGGAATCCCAAGATGATCACAAGCATGGGAAAAGGGAGATGGAGTTGTAAGAGCTAAGAGTGTTGCAAGGAAAGAAGCCAAGAGAGCTTGAAAATGTTGTGACAAATAAGGGAATTGTGCAAGCAAGAGCAAGATGGAAGAATAGCAAGATGGAGGAGAAGCTAGAATGAAGCTAGAAGAGTTTGGGAGAATGGAGCTAGAAGAAGTTAGAAGATCTTAGAAGATGCAAATGGAGAGAAAAGATTGCTTTTAAGGAGGGGAAAGAAGCTTCTTCAGCCATTTTCGGGCGTCCTCGGTCGTTACCACCGACAAAACTTGCTGACAAGTGGAAATCATGCATGGAGGTAGTCGTTTGAACGTTGAAACATTGTAGGACGCTAGCACAGCATGTAGACATCTATGCAGTGCGCTAGCATCTAGACACATCACGCTACAAAATGATGAAAATGGAAGAAGCACCAAGTTCGATGCAAAGCAGACGTGCGACAGTAGCCACTGAAAAGGGCTGCTGGAGCATCCTGAGAAGGGGAACAGATTAATGCAAGGGCTAAAATGAGCCTACACAAGTGCTAAGGGAGTAGACACTAAAGGGGTGCAATTTTATGATTATACACAAACTTATCACAACTGTTGATCAAGAAAACTGTACATTGTCAACATAACATCAATGTCATCACTGCTGACCAATCCTGTCCAAGGTCACTATGTCGCTAGAAAATCAAACTTCAAAACCTCTATTGGAGGTTATGAATTTCTCAAAACTTGTGAAATGTCGATAACAAAGAGCACCTCAATATCACTAAATTAGGAGGTTGTGATAATTCAAAACTCCACGACATGAGTTCCAAGGTTATGATTTTCATCAATCCCGCGACATACAGGCCAATAAAAGGAAAACACGCCAAGTTCAAAAGTTCCAAGCCAGCAAGTTGAGGCACATTTTCCAACAATAATAAACACAATGATTTGATTTATAATGCTAAAATCCAAAACTCAACACATATGTATCAAATTTTTGGTACCACATCCTAGGACTATGTTTTAAGTCATACAAAGATTTCTTCAATTTGCAAACCAATTTACTTTTACATTTCACCACGTAGTGCTCTAGTTGTGTCATATAAATATCCTCCTCCAAATCACCATGAAGGAAAGTAGTTTTCACTTCCATTTTATCAACCTCTAAATCATAAGCAGCAACAATAGAAAGAAAAAATATAATGGATGTCATTTTTGTAATAGGGGAAAATATCTTACCATAATCAACACCCTCAACTTAAGAGTAACCCTTCACAGCCAACCTTGCTTTATACTTCTTAGTACCTCCATCTGAACCAATATTTTTCTTGAACACCCATTTACAACCAATAGGTTTTCATCCTTCAAAAAATGGTACAAGATCCCATGTATCATTATTTTTCAAAGATGTCATTTCTTCATCCATAGCAATCTTCTAAGATTATGCATCATTCATACCTAGTTCCTCTTCTACAAATCTGGGTTCATCCATATTAGTATTCAAAGAAAAAATACATCTCCAATCATTAGGTGAATACCTTTCAGGTGGTTTTCTACGTCTTGTATACCTATGAACAAGTTGAGTTGGAGGTTCTTCCTCCTCTTATGAAGATCAAGAGCTAGATGAGCTCTCCTCAACTTCTTGTCTATCCTTGTGCCTCGATTCAACTCTCTCAGGTGTAGAAGGAAATTAAATCACATCTTCTTGTTTGTTTCTTTCTAGCTGCAATGTAATAGAAGAAGTCTTAGTTTCTCTAAAAATAACACATCTACTAATGCAAAGCAAGGGGTAGACACTCTCTCAATATGACAATACCAATGCATACTCACTCCATGGTTTCATTGGAGGTAACAACTCAAACACTTTAGTACATCTTGTTACCATTTAGGACACAATATAATGAGAATTCAAGGATGGGAAACACATCAATAGGCATAGACATTATGGAATGGTGGGCAGCAATTTTTCAATACTTTCCAACACATTTTGTGACTCACAAACCCTCTTGAACCAAACACTTGTTTCCATCAATACACCGCACCATAATGGCTTCATTCAAACAATGGCTTGTACTCAACAACGCAAATGACCAATATCACAAACAAGAAAGAAACCAGAGTGAACATAAGGCTCTTGATTTTCTCAGACATGTTTCAACATAACATAAAGATTCTCAAACTTGTGTAATATAGCGTTCCCAACTTATGGTTTCTTGTCCCAAGGCACATACAAACCCCATCACTCAATAAACACAAGGAATGACTTGTTCATTGTATCCTTGGCTTGTAATAACTTTCAACAACATGAAACAATGACTATTAGGTTAGACTTCATGAGATAATGCAAGGAACTTATCAAACAATCATCATGGAGGGTTTTAGGACTAACCCAATGAGGAAATGAAAATGAACTATCATTAATAACTTTCACAAAAAAAACAATAAATTCAATCTCTTCTATTGGATTGAAGATAATATAATTACAGACTTTTCCTCCAATTTTCATCAATATCCAATGGTGGAAAAGAAACTTATGGCATTTTCCCAAAATTGGGAACCTTAGTTAAGGTTCAAACCTGTCCTCACAAAAATTATCATAACTTATTTAAATCCCCATGAAAATGATCCAAACAAAAATAATTGAGAGCTAGAAACGTATATTCATTCATTCCAATTGATTTCATCCCAATATTGTACCATACATGGCCATACTAGCACATTTTTCAGACTACAAATTTTGGAAAACATTGTTGGAATATGGTAGCCTTCACAAAAATGGCCATATCTCACACAAAAATCAATGAAATTTAATGAAAAAATAATAATTGTAAACAAGAAAAAAATATATTTCCATCCATCTATTATATTCCTTGATATGAGGTCATACCAAGCCGTGCAATGCACAACTTCAACCTAAAAACAATGTAAGACTCAGAAAAATGCACACAAATTAAGGTTTTCATTCATCAAACTCCCAAATTTTACCTCTCCCTTGAACTCAAGTTTGGAGGGTGTATTCATACAATTCCAACCAATCCCAACTATTTTGTAATGGTTTCTTGATTTGCATGTAACTGTTTCTTGCTTTTTGACACCTTTCCAAAGTTGCATGATAACTTTTTTGAGCAAAATGATAACTTTTACATTTTTTAACCAAAGACCTTATTAACACTCCAAAATGGATCAACATGACCCCAAATGGTCATAAATGACCTTATTAGACTCCAAAATACTCAAATAACTCAAAACCCAAAAGTAACAAAAAGTAATCTTATGAGGCTCATGATGCCCCTACACCATACTCCCGAGGAAAAGAAATTTGAGGTCCACCTCAAATAACGATTAGTTGCTTCTTCCTCTTCCTCCAATTTTTTTATACCTCCTCTCAATCTTTTCCATCCTTGGCTTGATCTGCTCCCTATTTCTCGGTGTGCATTTTTTTCTACCTCACTTTCTTCTTGCATCTTCTCTTGCTTATCAGCTTCTCTACTTGAAGACTCCAAGATTTGATTGAGTTGTCATACACCTCTTTGTTGTTGTCCATTTCTTCTTCCTCTTCATTTTCTCCTAGGTGTGAACCTTTAATCTTTGTTGTGTTCTCCTCAAGGTTCTTCCAAGGTTATCTTTGGAATCTTTCAATCTTCTCCATTTGACCTTGTTGCATTATCTGCATCTCTAACCTTTTCTAGCAACATGGCTGCAACAACTAGGATATTATCATCAAATTGTGCAATTGAAGTATCAAACTCAAATTTGTTGTGAGCTTTGTCTTGAAAATAGGTCTTTTTTGCCTCAAATAAACCCTCTAGATAATAGATTTCATCTTGGTCATGCAAATCTGAATATGTATTGGTTAGGTGAATGCATGCCTCTTGTAATGACAATTTTTGCTTTTCCTCCCTATCAACCTATATATCTACATTCTCTTTTTCATATACATGATCAAAACCAAGATTTGTAATTCCATTTACCTATTCAATGGTGTAGAGTGGGGGGGTAGACACCCTCTCAATATAACAATACCAATACATACTCAATATGATGATACCAAAAATGATGCAAAGCAGGGGGTAGACACTCTCTCAATATAATAGTACCAATACATACTCACTCCATGGTTTCATTGGAGGTAGAAAATCAAACTATTTAGTACACCTTGTCACCATTTAGGGCACAAGCTAATGAGAATTTAAGGATGTGAAACACATCAACAAACATTGACATTATGGAATGGTGGGCAGCAATGTTTCAATACTTTCCAACACATTTTGTGACTCACAAACCCTCTTGAACCAAACACTTGTTTCCATAAATACACCACACAATAATGGCTTCATTCAAACAATGGCTTGTACTAAATAATGCAAATGACCAACATCACAAACAAAGAAGAAACTAGAGTGAACATAAGGCTCTTTATTGTCTCAAACTTGTTTCAATGTGACATAAAGGTTCTCAAACTTGTGTAATACAATGTTCCCAACTTATGGTTTCTTGTCCCAAGGCACATACAAACCCCATCACTCAATAAACACAAGGAATGAATTGTTCATTTTACCCTTGGCCTGCAATAACATGAAACAACAACTATTAGATCAGACTTCATGAGATAATGCAAGGAACTTATCAAACATTCATCATGGAGGGTTTTAGGACTGATGCAATGAGGAAATGAAAATGGATTGTCATTAATAATTTTCAAAAAATAAATAATTAATACAATCACTTTAGTGGGATTGAAGATAACATAATTACAGAATTTTCATCCAATTTTCATCAAGATCCAACAGTGGAAAAGAAAGTTATGGCATTTTTCCCAAAACTGGGAACCCTAGTTAGGGTTCAGACCTATCCTCACAAATATGGTCATAACTTATTCAAATCTCCATAAAAATGATCCAAATAAAAATAATTGAGATCTATAAACATATATTCATTCATTCCAATTGGTTTCATCCCAATATTGTATTGTACATGGCCATAGTAGCATGTTTTCAAACTACAAATTCTGGAAAACATTGTTAGAACAGGGCAGCCTTCACCAAAATGGCCATATCTCACACAAAACTCAATGAAATTTAATGAAACAAAATAATTGTAAGCTAGAAACAAATATATTTCCATACATCTATTATATTCCTTGATATGAGGTCATACCAAGCCTACAATGCACAACTTTAGCTTGAAAACAATGTAAGACTTAGAAAAATGCACATAAATTGAGGTTTTTATTCATCAAAATCCCAAATTTCACCTCTCCCCCCTTGAACTCAAGTTTTGAGGGTGTATCCATACACTTCCAACCAATCCCAACTATTTTGTAATAGTTTCTTGATTTGCATGTAACTGTTTCTTTCTTTTTGACACCTTTCCAAAGTTGCATGATAACTTTTTTGAGCAACATGACAACTTTTACATTTTTTAACCAAAGACCTTATTAACACTCCAAAATGGATCAACATGATCCCAAATGGTCATAAATGACCTTATTAGACTCCAAAATACTCAAACAACTCAAAACCCAAAAGTAACAAAAGGTAAGCTTATGAGGCTCATGGTGCCCCTGCACCATCTACTATATATTACCTTTTGTGTAATAGGATCCTAAAGCTTGTATCCTTTCACACCATAATTGTATCTGATGAAGATACATTTCACAACCTTGTTCTCCAACTTTTTTTCTTCTCCTTTGGCACATGTGCATATGCCTCACAACCAAAAACTCTAAGATGTCTTAATGAAGGATTGCGACCTGACCATGCCTCTATAGGCATCTTATCAACAAGAGTTGATGTAGGAGACTTGTTAATCAGGTAACAAGTAGTGGCAATAGCTTCAACCCAAAACCTTTGTTCTATACCAACACCACTCAAAATACTCCTATCCTTCTCCATTAGTGTCATGTTCATTATTTCTACAACTCCATTCTATTGTGGAGAATAAAGAGTTGTCTTCTTTCTATGAATACCACAATCTTTATAGAATCTATCAAAATCATTAGGTCAAAATTCACCGCCATTATCAGTCCTTAAACATTTTATTTTCTTTCCAGTCAGCAACTCAACCATTGCTTTAAATTCTTTAAATCGACTGAAAACTTCAAATTTACTCTTTAGGAAATATACACATGTCCTTCTACTATAATCATTAATAAATGAAACATAATATGTGGATTTACTAATTGAAGGAACATCTATAGGACCAAACACTTCATAATGAATAAGATCCAATACACCACAAGATTTATGACAACTTGAGTAAAACTGATCACAATTTTGTTTTCCATAAATTCAATGCTCACAGAAATCAAATTCAAGATTACAATTAGACAGACCTTCAACAAGGTTTTTTTATTTTTCAAGGTCCTTAAACCCTTTTCTCCAATGTGGCCAAGTCTTTGGTGCCATAACATAGTTTTCTCTATAGGTAACTTTGTCTCAGAAGAAAGAGCACTCTTAGGTACCCAAAATTCATGACCATTTGTTGAAGGTGAAACCTGCACTACTTCCACATACTTACTTTTCAAAAAAGTACTATTGCACTCAACAGTGCATGCATCATGCTTATACAATGTGCCATAATTGAAACCTCTAGCAATCACCATAGAACCTCTGACCATCTTGCATCTTGCATCAGAAAATACTACCTTCACACCTACATCTATTAGGTTGCTCACAAATAACAAATTTTGTGCTAATCAAGGGATATGCAACACACCATTAATCCTTTTTATTCTACCATCAGGAAATCTGATTTTAACTTTACCATGGACAACAATGTCTAAATGAGAATCATCATCCAAGTACACCTTACCTCCATCAAATTCTTCATATTCAGAAAACCAATCTCTATTAAAGGTCATATGGAAAGATGCACCTGAGTCAATTAACCATACATCATTACCTGCACAAGTTGCCAAAGCTACAATGAATGCATCACCATCTTCCTTCTTAGACTCAAAATCAAAATCAACTTTCTTATTTTCTTCTTTGCATTCCTTACAAACATGCCTAGGCTTACCACAATTCTAGCAAATAACTTTCGACTTCCCAGGAGATTTAGATTTCCCCCTGGACTTGGATTTGTCACGCTTCTAATTCTTCTTTCCTTTTTCCTTAGTTCTTCCATGAACATTTAAGGCCTCCTTGGCAGTGATGGATACCTTCCTCCTCATTTCTTTATAAAGCAAAGAACCCACCACATCTTTAGTCTTCAATATAATAGAATTTCTCCTAATAGCCATAACAAGAGAATCCTACGAATCAGGAAAAGAACAAAGAAAGATCTAACATTTCTCTTCCTAATCCATTTTGACACCAATTGATGCCAATTGATCCACCAACATATTGAATGCTTCCAAGTGTTCTATTAATTGTCCACCGTCTTCCATTCTCAAGGAATATAGCTTCTTCCTCAAGAAAATATTGTTCACTAAAGTTTTGACCTAATACATCTCACCAAGCTTCTTCCATAGTTTATGTGCAGAGGTCTCCTCATGGACATTAATTAAAATAGATTCTTCCAAGCACAATTTTATTAGACCCTTGGATTTATGGTCCATAACATCATATTGAGTAGCCTGAGTAGGATATTTAGGCCTTGAAACATTCTCATCAATAGCATCCCATAGATCTTGATCTATCAACAGATCCTCCATCTTCAGCTTGCACATCTCAAAATTATTTCCAGAAAATTTCTCCACCTCTATTCTCCTTGATGAACTTGTCATTTGAAAATTCTTGCAACAAGATCACAAAGTATCTTCTACACAAGCTCCCACTCAAATCTGAATTAGTTCAAAAAACCCAACAACCCACAACTAAAACCAAAGGTGATCAAGCTTTGATACCACTTGTAAGGAAGCTAAAGTAGTGAAACAACATCCTACACTAATCTTGAGAGGATAATAATGCAAAACTTTTACAAATATTTAACAATTACAAAAACTTAAACATAAATATCATGCATACCACAACACAGTGATTTAGTGGGGAAAACCCTTTTATGGGGAAAACCCCCCACTCAAAAATTCGCCCAATATATTATTCAGTAAATCACAAAGATTACAATATACTTGCAAAGCAAGCTTCACACAGGAGTATCACCAGTCAGAGGTCAAGAGAAAACACAACCGCTATTAGACTCTCAAAAATCATCACAATCTCTACCTACCGTAGTCATAATACAACACCCTCATAAAATAGAGTTACATTCTAGGGCAAGCCTGGAAAACAAAATATCTACCATTAGATCTAAAACCTAATAACGAATGGTCTAGATTTACAATATATCCTTTATTTAATGTATGTCGATCATTCTAGAAGTTTCCTAAGAAATTAACATGCTCACATTTCACTTCGTGTTACCATTATATACACCTATTAGTGTAACTAGGAAACGTATATATATAAATCTATATACATCCTATCAATAATAAACTACATATAATTGCAAGGTTGAGACACATTTTCCCAACATACCACCCACAAACTAATCATTTGATGTCCAAGATAATCCCATGATTTGGTAGGACATATATGATGATAAAAAAAAAATTGAATGATCCCACGAGCAATGTCCATGAACATCCTCCCTCATTCCTAGACCATATACCCTCTAGTTTCCTACATAAATTGTCACCTTTCTCTCTGGATAAAGTGTCAATAAATACCAAAAAATATGGTCTCGAGGAATGTGCTAATGACATCACTCTATCCATACGAAAATCAATCATAGTCGCCACTCCATCATATCCATATAAATACATATGTTTCCCAAACTTGGATCAACAAGTGTCTACAAAAAAGAATAAGGCTCAAGATCAAAAGATGAGACTAAAAAATCATTTATCGAAAGAGGATATAAAGCCAAAGCAAAAGAAAGAATATCAAGGGAAGCCCTGAAAGCAAAATCAAATGAAAAAAACTTGGGTGCAAGCAAAAAGTAAAATAAAAAGCAAGAATAAACAAGGATTTAGCTTCAATTATGTCTTTAACCCCGCAATAACTGGGGGCATATCCAAAAGAAGACCTTCCCAATACATGCTTGTTGATCCAATGTTTCTATCCATCTCACTAATCCATAATCCATACAATCTAGTAGATCCCCTTATGTTCATAAGTCCGCCACCTCATAAAGAATCAGTGAGCGATGTCATACAACATATCCTCGATGATGAATCCTCGAGATACTCAATGAACCATATCCAATCCACATTAGACAATAATATATCTACCATCACCATAAACCTTAAGAAATCCAATTGTGTGGTTGCTACTAGGTGATATAAGGTGACTCTGCAAGGAGCCCCTCCCAAATCTCAACTGACATGTCAGTATAACTTACTCGACCATCTGCCAAAAACTCTCACTCAAATCTCAATTCTTGAGTTACTACGTACCTCTCCTAAGCACAAAGCTATTCTGGATAAAGAATTACAAGAGTAATCCATACCCTCTTATCTAAATGTGAATCAATTTTAGGCCATTGTAAGGTTGCTAGCTACCAACCACCATATGATATTCACCAAGAAAGACTGTACTTCACAAAAACCCAATCATAATGAGCCACTGCATCTTGAAGTGTTCATCAATAAACACAAAATCATATGAGTATTGATAGATGGTGGAGCCAAGCTGAATATACGCACCTTGAAACTAGTAACCATCATGGGATTTTTAGAGGCTTGTGTAGATGGATCTAAAATAATTATCATAAAGGGATATGATGACATAAAACGCTCTTCTGAGGGTGTGATCATTCTTCCAATCAGAGTGGGTCCTTCCATAGAGGATGTAGTATGTCAAGTTCTAGATTTGGAATTACCACATAACCTCTTGCTTGGATGCCCATGGATTCTTGTCATGAAGGTTGTCCCATCTACATATCATCAATTTTTAAAATTTCCATACAATGGGGAAGAAATTACCATTTTTGATGATCCCAACCCATTCCAGTACTATAATAACCTAAGAGGTACCCCATAATTTCATGTATCGTACCATAAAGAAGGCTTACCATCTACCTCCACCTCAAAATATGTTGACCTTTCCTCTTTGCATAAATCTTCAAATTTACCCAAGAAATTTCTTGAAGGCAAGATCCATATCCAGGAAGATGGATGTGGAGAGTATAACATGGAAAGTATGTTCTGTGTGGGAAGATTTCCAGGTACACTCAGGAAATATGGCAAGCCACGTCACATTAAAAAGGATCTAAATTCATAATCCAATATCAACCACCCAAGTATTTCAACAAATGGGGTGAGTTAGATAAATAATGTATTGATGAAAACCTCTCCAAATGGATTTATGGAGATGAAGAGGATGAGGTACATATAGATCTCCCTATGGAAAAGAATGGAAAAGGTTTCAACATGGTGAAACAAAAAGGCTATGATGATCATAGCAGCCTTGGGGCATAGAAACAGGGTATGAATGAATCAATAATAATGGACAAAAGACCAAAGAACCAAGGGCTAGGGTATTAACCCCCTAAAGTGAACGCTCCTAGTACTAATGTATTTTAGAAGAAAGTCATCAACATTTTTTAAGTTGTCGAGACATTTGATGACTACCATATTTAAACAAATTCCAACGAGTGGGAATGGGATTCTTGCACCTCTAGTGACTATGACCTAGATACCCTCTAGGACCTTGATAACTATGTTGTCCTTACCCTTTCCACATCATCCATAATCTTTGTCAATGGTGATGATAACCTACGCTTACTTCACCTGCAACTGATTGATTGGGACCAACAAGGTCCACTAAGCTTGGACCTATTCACAAATGACAAAGCAATTGTTGATTTCATAGGACTCAAAGATGAAATACCCAATGGGGATCATAAGGTTGGCTTCACCATTGACCTTGACACTATAGCCTACTTTGGGAAGTCTATCCAGCCTTCCAGTCACAAAATAAATGAAAAACAAGTATGTGGGTGAAAACTGAAAGGCACCCATAGACAGCAAAAAGCAAGGAAAAGGATGTATTTGAGGGTGAAAACCTCTCTAAGGTACCTAAGGATGGAAGGTTGGACCCACTCCCAACAAATCAAGAGAAGTCCCTGTTGATGGTCAGAATAGCATAACAACATTAAACAAAATATCTCTATCCTATTTCTCCTAAAAAAGAAAGACAACATAAAGTAATCTAACTCCCAAGGTCCTGGTAGTTGGTTCTCAATGGTGTTGATGTTACTCAATGGCCAATACAATTGTAATATTCAAGGGGCCTGCTGGTTATTTGAGCCTTTTTTTATTGTTGTAAGACCGAACTCCTATCTAAACCTACTCTAACAGGGGGTATAAAAAAGGGAAAAAGATAGATCAAGGACACAAGAGAAAGAAAAATCTTGATTCATCTAATTAACCAGACTTGTTACCTTCCAAGGAATTCCTAAACTAGAACTGCAAAACAAATTAACTTGTAACCCATACAAAGCCATTCATTTATAATGCAAATATTAATAACATATTTTAAACCATAATTCGAACAAAAGAAAAGATAGAACTCCATTCCTTGAAAGCTTTCCAAATCAAATGATTAATAAAACAAACATCATTCCAAATCATAAGTTAAAGCAGGTTTAATTTTGGTTTCTTCTACTGTCAATGAAATAGATAAGCAGCAATTACAAATCTAGCAATATCACCGGTGTATAGAAACCTATGTCTTCAAATTACCTCCATCTAAACTAAGAAAATCAGAAAAATGCATCACCTATCCTACTGTAAAACTCTAATCAGCTAAGCTATAAAAACTTCTCACTTATTTTCCTAAGTGTCTGACCCTTTTTAATGAGATCCTTTTGACAATTAATAATTCAATCATTTTCACAATTTTCTCCCTAGACTGAGACATCAAAAATTTGTAGCATTTGTGCATACAATCACTCCCCAAAGATAACTTTCTACTTGCAGCCCTATTTGACTCTAGCTAACTTCAGTTCACAATTACAACTTCTAGTTTATTTGCAACTTCTAGCTCATGATTCCAACCTCCACTTTGACTCAAATTTTATCTCTTTGCACAATGAGTTGTAGTATCTCTTTCTTGAGATCTCTCCATGAAATGCTTAGTTCACTCTAAGTTAATAGTCTTTTCAAGAAATCTCCCCTCTTGCATGTTTGATTTGAAAATCAACTTTAAAGACTTTATCCTTCTTATCCTAAACATTGATTACTCTAACTTATTATCTTTCCCTTTCAAAAGTACCTAGAAGAATCAAAGTATATTAATTAATCAATAAAATTAATCAAACTAATAATTAACTTCAAAAATCAATTAACTCCAAATTATTTCAATTGAGCACGAATATAATAAATTCTTAATTTTAATTTTCCTCAATCAAAATAATAATAAAATCTACTTTTTAAATTAATGTTATTTTGAAATAAAATAACACTAAAATAATTGACTTGTGAATTTAAAATGTGAATGCCATTTCACTCCTCAAACTCGGAAAGTACTTGCACATCACTCAAAAGTCCATGATTAATCAACTAAATCAACAATTTTCAAATAAAACAATTAATTCAGACAACTAATTATTCCATTTTAATTTTTAGTAATTAACATTTTTAAGAAAATGAACAAATTAATTCATTTCTCACTATGCATTTGCTTGCTTCACATTTTTCATAGAGTTGGCATTTCTGCAATGTTTTCAAAGCCTCTTCGCCAAATCCAATTGATGTAGGTATATTTCATTTGAGGTACTCTGGGTCATACAATTTGCATGTATGTTTACTCAGGCAAAGACAACTACAAGCAAATGCAACTATAAACCTAATAACATCCCTTGTCTCTTATACTTTGAATTATGTACAACCCTCATTCACTAAACCCGCACAGTTGCATCCATATAAAACACAAGCAAGGCTCACAATGTTAGAATATGTTCCATAGAGTGCTTCATTAATTCAAATATTTCAGAGCATCCTTGTCAAATCCATTCCATCGATCTGCCAGCAATGATTATATGCTATGGGACGACATCTCTTTGAATCATTGTGTTAAATAATTTGTGGCCTAGACTATGCTCTCCCATATTCTATTCAAATTCATGTTCATTTGGTGCATGCATGATTATAATGGCATTTGAGAACACATATTGCTTTGAGGCATTCTATCGATCGATTTGTTGCCTTTATGTCATTCTAGAGAGCACATTTCTTTGAGTCATTTAGTCAAACAGTTGGTTTTCCTTGTCATTGCTTGCACATTTTACATTTCACGTTGCCAGGGGGCGTGAGGAATTCAATTTTATGACTGTCAATTACATTTGCTTAAAACATTGTCCAAGCCTCCACATTTCACGTTTTGAAACAAAACACCCTGCAGTCCGTGAGTTGACTTTTCCTTCGAGGATTTCCATCAAACAATTCACTATCATTCTAATACATTTTATTTGCAGCTTTGCATAATTCGTTCCTTGGGGAGTTCAGTCAATCAATTCACCTGCAACATCTCTGCATCCACTTTACGCAGAAGGAAGGATGAGTTAGCAAAGGTTGTGGAATTGGGCTGCGGACTAGCCGATCTGTATTGGTTTGTAAGTTTCCAAAGCCTTTTCAATCATTTATGTTTTGTGCAGATCCATCAATTATGGCATTACATTAAACCACATTTCTTCCTAGCAGATCCATTGATGCCCTCTTCCAAGGATTCAATTTTCCGTCATTGGCAGGCTTGGAGTCGGGTTCGAACCAGGGCACTTTGATTTTACTTTCGTTTAATTTCCGGTCTAAGCCCGAAAAGAGAAAGTCTTTAAACAGTGGCAAGGTCGGGACTATGGTTGAGCGGGATCAGAACAGAAATTGGCACCAACGAGGAGTCGAGACTAGAGCGAAATTAGAATGCGAACTTCTCACCTTTTGTGCCTGGATCAAAATATGTTCCAATTCCGCTGATGATGCGGGGGCAAGACGGGACCAATTTAAACTTGGGAACTTTAAAACTTCTTTTTCACCTAAAGTTATGTTCGGGTCCGCGTCCAATATGGGCATTTTATTTATTTATTTTTACCTCCTTTATAATTTTTTTTATCTTACCCTTTTTTATAATTTTTCCCCTTATAAATCTTTTTTTTAAATAAAAGACTTATTTATTTAAATCTTCTAAATTTTTAATTTAAAAGAATTTTTTATTTTAATAAACCTTTCAAATGTTTTAAAAACATTTAAAAAAATTATTATTATAAAAAAATAAATAAAAGATTTGTTTATTTAATTTCTTAATTTTAAATCTTTTTAAACTTAAACCAATAAAAGATTTATTTATTTTATTTATCAAATGTTTTAATTTTTTTTATTTTTATTTTTTGTATTTTCAAAGTTTTTAATTTTTTTGTATTTTCTCATTTTACAACTTTTTTTGTATTTTCAAAGTTTTTTATTTTTTTTGTATTTTCTCATTTTACAACTTTTTTGTATTTTCGATTTTGAAAAGAAGACACCAAGAAAAATACAAAAACGAAGAAATGACGAAGACAAAAATGAACAAATGACACGACGAGATGAGACGATGACGAAAAGACAACAATGGAAAGATGAGGACCAAGACAAACGAAACAACCAAAACAAATAAACAACGCAACGATGAAAAATGAGACAAAGCAAAAATGGGTTAGGGAACAAAATGAGGACAAGACGAGGATGCGAACCCGAATGACACCCGAAGGAAAAACGAGGGGAACCGGGATTGAGACGGAACTATGAACAGGAACCTTAGAAAGATTCTTGTTCTAGTTTCGGTATCCGAATAACACCTAACAAAGACAAAGAAAAGGGGGTCCCCAATTTTTCCAAGCAAAATTTGGGGCATGTATGCAAGGCATAACAGTCCCCAATGTTGGTTGAAAGGTCACAAGAAGTCAACATCAACACACTAGAAGATCCAAAAGTCATCCACTTTGCAACGTCACTATCAGAAGCTGCAAAACCAAAGTTCATAGGATTCTTCACAAAATGAAAGATCAACTTTGTATGGTTGTATGTGGATATTTCTGGACTAGACCCTGAACTAGTCCTTCATCACTTACCTCTTCTTCTTGGTGCAAAACCTTTTAAATATAAGTTACGGAAGATGCACCCACAAATTTCTTTACTTGTCAATTCAAAGATAAAGAAGTTGCTAGATGTTGGCTTCATAAGGCCAATAAACTATGTAGACTAGATTTCAAATTTGGTACTAGACACAAAGATGACTGGGGGCATCTACATTTGTATCGATTTCAAAGACCTAAATAAATCTTGTCCAAAGGATGATTTCTCTTTTCCTAATATAGATATGATCATGGACCTTACTACAGGATACAAGATGTTATCACTAATGGATGGTTTCTCTAGATATAATTAGATTAGGATTACAATGGAAGATCAACACAAGATGACTTTCACATGTGCCTAGGGGACCTACTATTGGAATATCATGCCTTTCAATCTTAAAAACATTGGAGCGACCTACCATAGGGAAATGACCACAATATTCCATGATATGATGCATAAACTTATGGAGGACTATGTGGATGACCTCTTATCAAAATCCATCACCAGAGATGATCATCTAACTATACTAGACAAAAAATTTACAATACTGGAGGAATACAAGATTCGCTTGAATCCAAATAAATGTGTCTTTGGAGTAACCTCAAGGAAGATACTCAGATACATCATTTCATAGAGAGGCATAGAGGTTGATTCTACAAAGGTGAAATCCATCATTGAAATGCCACCTCCTTCCACTTTAACATAGTTAAGAAGTCTATACGGTAGGCTATAGTCTATCTAAAGTTTTAAAGCACAAATGGAAAATAAGTGCCACCCTTTCTAGTATCTATTGTGCAAGGATGTCCCTTTTAGATGGACAAATCCATATCAACATGCCTTTCAATAAATTACTATCTCCTAACTTCACTGTACTAAGACCACCTATTAATGGTAAACCACTCATCCTATATGTATTAGCATCATCATCAACAGTAGGAGCTCTCCTACCTCAAAATGATGAAGATGGGAAGGAACTGCAATATACTACATCAACTGTACCCTTGTGGGGTATGAGATCAATTACACTCCCATAGAGTGGGCATTTCTTTTCATGGGTTTTTCTACACAAAAATAATGACACTACATGTTAAACTTATAGACAAAGCTAATAGCAAAAATCAATCCACTAAAGTATTTACTCAGCAAGGCTTCATTAATAGGCAGATTGGAAAAATGGGTAATGCTTCTTAGCGAGTTTGAAATTAAATACATGGAACAGAAAGAAATTAAAGGGTAAGTCATTGCTGACCAATTAGCATATGCCCCTACACAAGAATTTACACCTCTTGTATCTAAATTCCTAGATGAGGCAATCTTCAAACTAGATATGTCTACAAAGTGGAAAATGTACTTTGATGGGTCATACACGAATCATGGTTCAAGAGTTGGCATCTTGTTCATAACACCACATGGGGATACCATCCCTAAATCATATAGGATCACATTTCCCTACACCAACAACACAAAAAAATATGAAGCCTTGCACATGGGGTTGTGAGATGCAATCAGATGGAAAATACAAGACCTACAGGTATGTGGTGACACAGTTAATAGTTTGACAAGTCAATGATGAATATGAAACTAAGGATGACAAACTAGTACCATATAAGAAAATTGTGGATAGATTAAAAGAATACTTCGACACCATCCTATTTGAACAAATCCCAAGAGTACAAAGTAGAGCAGCAAATGCAATAGCCACCATTGGGTCTCTCTTGGACGTTCCCAATAGTGTACATTAGTGTGTGTTCTTTGTAGAATATTTGTTGACCCCCACATTAGACGTTCTCAAATCTGAGCTTGTCTATGATATTGTTGGTCATAATTCACCCTGGTATAAAGAGATATATGACTACCTTAACACCCAAATCCTACCTCTTGACTTGTCCAACAAACAAAGTAAAAACTTTATCCGGCGAGTGGCCAAGTAGATTATCATCAACAACACCCTTTACCATCATAGCCTAGATAACACCCTCCTCATATATCTTAACACAGAAGAATCAAAGATAGATTTACAAGAAGTACACAATGTTATATGTGGGGATCACTCTAGCAGTCCTTCTCTAGCCAAGAAGCTTATGTGGATGGGATACTATTGGCCAACAATGGAGTGTGACTCCTACCACTTCATAAATAAATACCATTAATTTCAAATACATAGCAACCTAGTACATGCACCAGCATAAGGAATTCACCCAATTACCTCACGTTGGCCTTTCTCTCAATGGGGACTTGACCTCATTGGAAAGATACATCCCACATCTATAAATGGACACAAGTTCATTATAACTACTACAGAGTGTTTCACGAAATGGATCGAAGCCATACTGATGACCTATATCACTAGAAAACAAATATCCAAGTTTATTTTGAACTATATAATATGTTGATATGGTGTTTCTTTATCATCATAACCGATAATGGGCATCCATTCAAAAACCAATATGTCAAGGAATTGTGTGAACAGTACCACATTCAGCACCACTTTGCTACCCCTATTACCCACAAAATAATGGTCAAGCAAAGGAATCTAATAAAAAAATTGTAAGACTCTTTCCCTTGTCTACGGTTCTGAATCCATCTTACCAATTGAGGTTGAGATCCCATCCTTGATATTTTCCATGCATTGTCATTGAGGATGAAGATTACAAAATTTCTAGATTGCACAAACTAGAGTTACTAGATGAAAGATGAGAAACAACATTGGTCCACTTGAAGATGTATTAGAACCACCTTAGACAGAGCTACAATAAGAGGTTTAAAGTCAAAAAAATTAACATTGGTGATCTAGTCTTGAAGGAAAATCCAAAAAATCAGCAAGAACATGAGAAACCTAGAAAGTTTGAACCTAAATGGTTAGGTATTTACATCATCACCATGGCATATGGATCTGGTGCCTATTAGTTGGCTACTCCAGATGGCGATTCATTATCCGATCCTATTAATAGCATGCACCTTCAGAGGTACAATATATGACCTCTACAAGATCCCATGGGGTAAAAATATAAAAAAAAATAGAAAAAATCAAAATCAAAAGAAAAATAGTTTGTCCTATAGTGAAAACCATTTTGGTGGTGCTTTAGATAAGTACCATGGTGAAAACTTGGAAAACAGGTGTCATATGTAGCTAGCTTCCACTCTACCATCTATCACCATTCTATTTGATTTGTTCCATTAAAAACCTAAACACATAATCCTTCATAGTGAAGATATTTCCCATGGCATGAAATTGGGTAACACTTAGCTTCAATAACTTATCGCATTCAACCATCCATAAAAATTGGTCATATTCTAGACTAGGGGAAATTATCGACCTAAGATTTCAAAAGGATCCTACACATGGCATCTAGGGATGTTAGAACATAAATTCAAAAACATCAAAAAATTTGAACATCCAAAAAATCTAAAAATCAATCAAAACAAAAAAATATTCAAATATCCTTTGAAATTCCAAAAATATTCAAAGTCAGAAAATCCAAAAATAGTGTCATTTTATACAGTCGAACTACGATGTATTTGCATTCATCACATAGCAAAGGCTATCTTGATGAACTCCCAAGGCATTAGGTTTGTCCTTTACGGTTAGTTGAGGTCAAGTCTTTTTCTTATTCTAGGTCTCATAAATAAGGTATCATTGGTCATAAATACAGTTGAACTCCAATGTGTCTATGTTCGTCACATAGGCAAGGCCATCATCGATGATCCCCCAAGGCATTAGGTCAGACCCCTTAGGGTCCATCATGAGTAAGTCTTGCATCACAATCCAAATTTAATAATAAACTATTCTTTTGTAGAGAACTAACTTGTTGAACACAAATGACATACCTCACATAGAATCAAGCTTAACAAATCAACGAAATAAAAATAGGGCACTAACTAAGTAAGACTTCAAACTAGTAGGTCAATTGTTTGCATATCTATAAAAGGTACCTATCAAATCAAAAATATTTTGTCTTATATAGGATGTGGCATTATCTAAATCAAGCCAAGCATCTTATATGAAATGTTTTATTCCTTACATCAGGCATAATAGTTTTTATTGTGCACTTATTGGTAGACAAGAATATCCTAAAAGCTTGTTGACTTGTTTGTTTTAGTTAATATTATCTTTTTATCTAATTTATCTTATGTCATACTCCTAAGATTCTCAATGATATCCACAAATGATTAGAGCAACAATTAGGGATGATGACAATTCTTTTTATTGATTTTTTTCTATGGTTTGTTCTGAGAACGTACTAGGGCAACTAAGGTCCTTATGTGTGATTGGGATTCTATCTAGCATAATCCAAACATCCTATACAAGTCAAAGGACAATCTGACACTTTCTTGTATCAAGATAAACATGCTTTATGGCAATTTCCTCACATGTTCCTATAAGGGTCTATTGTCACTATCTTAATCAGAACACTCTTTGTTTGACATATTTAAATCTTTGACAAATGGATATTACTATCACCAAGGTTCATCTCAACTTGTTGCACATCTTCCACTTGTCAATATATTATACCTTTAAGCAAAAAGAAACAAAATATACCTTCGCAATCCATGCTGAGGTATGCATACATCCACTTGTTCCATGTCCCATAATAAAAACACTTTATGATGATAAAACATGTACTGCTATAAGCTCAAGTAATATCAATCATTTTATAAAATTTCGATGAACAATCTATTTAAAAGGTTTTTTCCACTCCTTATTAATAATTAATCATCATCATCATCTCCATAATAAAATTCATCATCAAAAATACTTGCATCTTCTCTAACATAATAGCTTTTCTTAATCATCTTACCTTTGTTCTCCTTTTTTTGTCATTTACAACTTTGTTTGGACATCTTGAAGCATAGTGACCTATCTTTCCACAAATAAAACATTTGAAAGTAATCTTATGTTTTTACTTACTAGTACCCCTTCTCATCCTCCTTACAAAGTTAGCTTCCACATCATCAAGATCTTCTTGATCTGGTTCTTCAATCTTCTCTATTTTTGCAGCCTTAAAAGCAATCTCAACTTTTGTACAATTGTTAGTACCAAATTCTCTCATTTAAAATGCATCTAAAGAGCTATACAATTGATCTCTAAAAAATTGATCTAGATTTTGAGATTCCTCAATAGCAGCAACTTTAAGAATGTAAGCTTTAGGAAGGGTTCTAGGAATTTTCTTTAACACTTTTGGTTCTTTGACTTTTCCTCCAAGACCTCTAATGGAGCTAACAACTTCATCTACCCTCTACATATAGCTTGTAATTTTTTCATCTTCATATATCCACAAGTTTTCAAATGTTTTCTTTAAGTTTTGCATCTTAGCTTGTTTGACCATATCATCTCCTTCATAAATACTTTCCAACTTTTCCAAAATTGCTTTACTAGTTTTCAGATCCATAACTTTCACTAATTCAAAATTTGTAATACTACTCAAGATAGCATACTTTGATTTTATATTGTTTTCATAGGCCTTGAGTTTAGCTTTAGTGCTCAGACCATTTGTAGGCATAGTGTATCCATCCTTAACTAATTTCTAGACATCATATCCTAGATTCTCCAAAAAGCCTTCCATCCTTGTCTTCCAAAATGCATAGTCCATTCCATCAAATATAGGGATCTCCTTCTTTTGTGCCATCCCAAATCTACCTTAAGCGATTAAGCTTTTCTCCAAGGAACCTCGCTTTTATGCCAATTGTTGAGTGTACAAGACAACTAAGAGGGGGGGTGAATCAGTTGTACCTTAAAACTTCAAAACTCTCATTAACATTTAGATCCACATTCATTCATTAAACCCTTTTTTTTATGATGAATTAGCATGAAAAGCGAATAATAAAAACTAAAACAACTTAAGACCATGCATGTAAGAGAACACCAAATTTACATGGAAAACCCAAGAAGGGAAAAACTATGGTGAGGATTAGCTCACAGTATAAGTGTTATAAGGGGGAAACAAGCAATAGGAAAACAACCATGAATTAAACTAAATCAATTCAAAACAAGATTAGATTCCAAACCCATACTCATGAAATGTGAAATGTAAAGCCATGAATCCAAACAAATAAGCAATTAAGAAATTTAAATGAATCCAAAACAAAACAAGTCTTATCATACCATGTCATAGTTGTATTCATATTGATGTTGATTGTGTTTAAATCAATACATAGCCTCCATTTATTGTTTGCAAAAGCTTCAAAGTGTGTTAATGGTGAACTAGAATAAGATGACAATAACTCTTAATATGCTCAAGAATTACTTGCTCAGTGCTTTGCTATGAAAATTCTAGATGATTTGTGAGACGGTAGAATATTTTTTTACACATTTCATGTTTCCAAATAAACGATTGAGATTTAGTAGTAAAAGATCATGATCAACAGCTAAGAACCATTGAGAGGGAATAGATTGTCCAATTAACTTATGTGATTGATCCAATTAAGGATTTTAATTGGATAATCAGAGGAATTAGATTAGAATGATTGGTGGGATTGGAAAAGCCAATTTGAGTGGTTAGTGGGATTGAATAAATCA
This sequence comes from Sequoia sempervirens, assembly GCA_007258455.2. Classification (NCBI taxonomy): domain Eukaryota; kingdom Viridiplantae; phylum Streptophyta; class Pinopsida; order Cupressales; family Cupressaceae; genus Sequoia; species Sequoia sempervirens. Next base: position 761,195,447 of record VDFB02270651.1, read on the forward strand.
ATCAAATTGGTTAGTGGGATTAAAGAAATCAGTGGGATCGGAGAATAGATGAGTTAGTCAACCAATCAAAGTGAGAAATCAATGATCGTGATTTGCTCAATCAAAAGAGGAGGATAATTAATTAATTGAATAATTAATTAACATTTGGAGATTAGCATGCAAGTCATGTTTGACTTTAACAAATAAAGTTGTATTTGTTTATTGACCAAGTTGAATGATGTCAAATAATTGATTTAATTATTCAATTTTAGAGAGGGGAAATGATTTAATTAAATTATTAATGATAACAACTTAATTGATTTAGATGAATAGGGTATATTAGTGACATAATTAGATAATTGATGTTTATTTAATTAATCAGGAGAAATAAAGCTAGATTAATGATAAAATAGTGAATTAATCAAATACTTTAAGATTATTCAATTAATAGAGGAAAATAAGGTTGTGGGTGGTTGGGCGGGCACCCCTCCATGCTAGCAGAGGGTCTATGGAGGGGCATGACTTAGCTTCTATGTGGAGCATTTAATGGTTCAGTCATCGTCGATCTAATGGAAAGTGTTGGTTTTGACATGTGGTGATGGCTTCAGGGTACATCAATTATGGAGAATTCATGCATAGTGGTTAGCTGGCAAGCGATCATCATTTCAAGGTAAGCTCATGGTTTAAGATCGAAGTTGGAGGATGGAATTTTCATGCAAGGACAGATTGCCTTGCATTTCCATAATTCTTCACTCGTGTGATGTGAGATTGGCTTGTTTTTTGTGGGAATTATTAATGGATGTTGGAGTCGACGGCTTGTTTGTGTGTGGTTTGAAGATTTTTTTTGATGTCTTTGTTGGTAGTGTCTTGGCAGACGAAGGTCAGCTTATGGTGGTTTCGAAGATGGCAAAGTTGAGCCGCTCCAAGTTTATAATTTTTATGTCTGTGGAGGGGTTGGAATCGTTTGGTATGGACACCCCCATTTCTCTGTTGGTGATGGAGAGGCAAGCCACCTTTAGGGAAATAACCGACCAATGGCTTAAGTGTATTCTGCTCGATAGTGACCCTCTGGTCTTGGTCGCTATAAAAATGGTGTTACGGAAAGGTCATCTAGTTAGAAACGAGTATGCATGGGACAATGCATACATTTCTTCACATTTTTTGGCTATGTTGCTGGATGTTGAAGTGTCTAAGGTGGAGGCCAAAGAATTGCTCGTGTGCCTATTTCATGGAGATTTTTTGGGTGGTTTAGAGAAGACTCTTAAAGTGGCATTTGTTGGCAAAGGGATTTCGCATCCTTCAGATTTGGAGCTACTCTAGAAAATGGACAAGGCGGTGAAAGTCTTCCCTTTCCTTCTGGATTTGAAAGGGGATGAGCTTATGCATCATCAGATGGTCTCAACTGTGGCAGTGGAATTCCTGAAAAGGAAACTAGGGCTGGTGGTGGAGGAAGGTTTGGACTAGGTGGTTGATTTTGACACATTTGCAAAATTGAATGGGTTTCTTTGAGGCTCGACCTCTTTCTGTTTGAAATTTTGCTCATTGAATAGTAGTATATCCTCTAGGTTTCCAGTTATGGCTTGGTTGTAGCCAATTTTGACTGAATTATGTGAATTTCTTGAGTAGTTAGGGGTATCGGTCAAGTTTATGGCTTCTGTTCTTGTGATGAATTCCTGTATAGGAGACGTATTGTATGGTAACTTTTATTATTAATAAAATATCTAATCCTTACGTATCAAAAAAAAAAAGGAAAATAAGGTTAATTAGTGAAAATGATGTGAAATGCAATTAGATTATTGATAATGATGTCGATAATGGAAAAATGCCATTCATGGTGTGTGATATGTGTTAGGTCATTTTTACATGTCTACATTTTGCCCCTCTTTGAGATAAAGTATTGGTTGCTTTGTTTCAAAGAATTCGATGTTTAGATCAAGATATGAAAAAAATTATATGCCCCATTGTGTCTCGGCAATTAGTGGAAAGATAATACGATGCTAGGCTTCCTCCTCGAGAGTTTGGCTAGAAAAAGTACTTTTCCAGTTGGGCTCGTGACAAGGTTTCATTATAGTTCATATGTGTAGTGGATGAAAAAGTGGGCTATAGGGCCCTCATTTATGGTTTTAGATGTTCTAGGGTGCTCCTAATTTTAACCTAGGAGGCTTTCCAAGGTAAAAAATTAGGGTTTGGGGGCTAAAAATAGGAAATTAGGGTTCATTTTCCCTCATTTGCACTCAGCCTTTACTGAATTCTTATCTTTGGAGAACTTGCTTTTATGATTGTCGAGTTGCGATGGTGAGGATTCCAGGTACCCCACATCATGCAAAGGCAGTTCGTTCATTCAAGAGGCTAGCCAGCATAGGCATCATAGTATGTACCACTTCCTGGGTGCTACCACAATAATGGGTTACACTTTCTGGGACATCCTGATTTTTGCCTGAAATCACATATTTTTGGAAAATATAATGATTTAATACTTTAAAGGTTTCATTTAAATGATTTTAATCAAAGAGGTTTTGATCAAACCCCCTTAGATAGAACCCCACTAGTTTTAAACCATACCTATAATGGAGTCTCCTCTACACCTATCAAAATGTTGATTAAAAACCACTTTTGATTTACCTTTTGGATGATCAAATGAATTCATTTAAAATATATGTTTTGTAAGTACATAGCCCTTATTATAAGCTTCCCAAAAAGTATAATTTTAAATTTATTTAATTTTATTGTTATATTTATTTTTTATTTATTATGAATGTAGGCTTTTCAATGAACATCAAGTTCTTTGTTTCACACATACAAGAAAATAGGAAAATAGAGAAAAAAAATCTAAAAAATACATGTGCATTAGGTATTGATGTCCTTATTCCAACAAAGAAAGAATAAGTTAATTCAAATGCTTACAAAAAAATTTATGTAAGCCGAAGTACACCTCATTCCAAAATATAATTACTCTGACTTGGAAAATTAATTAAAAAATATATATGTAACAAAAAATTATGAAAAAATATTCATGCACTAGATATTGGTGTGAAAAATTGGTATTTTAAAAATTAGAATTGTATCCTTTCTATAAAGAAAGTTATGCGGTCTGAAGTCAGCATCACTTTTTAAAATTGATGTTTAGTAGAAAAAATAAGTTATTAAAAATTACATAAAAGGATTCACAATTTATATTTTATTTAAAAAAATATATATAATTAGAATCTACACACAAAATCTCATAAATTACTAGTTTGGTTCATATTCAAATTCTTAATGGTTTAGCTACTATAGGTGTAAGAAAGTGAAGATCTGATGAAAAATGTTGTTTTCGTCTTTCCATGTTCGTGTAATTAATGCTAGAAAACTTTTTTAACAATAGTGGTAATTTTATGCTTTTACCACCTTTGTCTTGATTTTACCACTACTATTCTTTGCATTTTTACCGTGTTCATAAAAATTGAACGCTATCATATTTCTTGTTCGCTATCGTAAAATATGCTTGCTATTGTTTACCACTATCATGCTTATTTTCCACTATCATAAAATATGCTCGCTATTGTTTACCGCTATCGTAAAATCTTTGTGCTATTGTTTTTTATTTGTAAAGTGACTGCTTCTATGAAACTTGTTCACTATCATTTTACTTGTGTGTTTTTTTCAATTTATCCACTATTGTCAAAAATAGAGACACTATTGTTTTTCTTGACCACTATTGTCAATTTTGAATAATTTAGCCAGTTTTCTTGCAGTCATAGGTTCATGATTTGATTTTCTAGCCAATTCTTAACATCATGGGTTGAATGTTTTTAGGTGGTTCTCAAACCACTTTATTCTAGGGAGTGATGGCCACAACAACTATTCGACCTAATCGCTAGTTTCTTCAAGGTGGAGAGAGATTTCCTGGATGTAGTGGGTTTACATTACATATGTTACATTCCTGAGATTTGATTTCATAGGGTGATGATGACCGCCCTTGTAAAGAGATGGAATTCGGAGTCGTCATCCTTCCACTTGCCAACCGACAAGGTGACCATTAAATTAGAGGATGTTTGGAGGATTCTTCACGTCCCCATTCACAGCAAGCTTGTCACGTATGATGTTGGATAGGGTACTTGTGCCATCCAACAAGCTCTTGGCATTAGGCGACGACATGTGGTGGAATCAGAGATAGACTTGTCTCTATTCGTTGACAGTGTTGATCTGATATCCATGGTTTTAGTCAGATTGATCATGAGGCTTGTGGTACCTAGTCATAGAGGTAGGCATTTTCCTATTGGCTAGGGCATCTACATTGAGCAGATGATGGATCATAGTATGAGGTATGTGTGGGCCCGTGTATTTTGTCACATTTGTATAGAGACATTCATGAGGCTACTTATCGCATCGCCATGGCTATTTCCACAAGTATGACACTTTTACATGTATGGGCTTGGAAGCATATCCTAGTGATGAGGCCAGATGGTGATTTTGATTGGGATCTAGAGGATCCATACTCTTATATATATTTATATTTCATGCATTACACTTGGCCTGATAGGTTACCTTACTGGAAAGGCATTTTTGACGATATTCCTGCATTCGTTTGGAGGCCATGGCTAGGCTATGAGTCTTGGCACGATGATATGGAGCAATTGCCATTTTGTCGTCAGAAATGATGGCTGATAGGCCATGTGGATTATCTTCTTGAGTGTTACTTACCTAATTGAGTTCTTCGTTAGTTCGGAGAGAGATAGACCTATTTCACAAATGATTACCATGCACGGTTCAGGTGGATAGCTTGAGAGGTCAAGGTATGGGGGCTACACATCTCTTCTACTGATGTTGTTGCAGAGTTCTAGTGACTTGCCCCATTTGGATTCGGTTGGGCATTGGGTCCTGCAAATCTAAGGACTACTCAGGATTATGATCAGTGGTGGGCCCGTCATGTTCCTCTATGGTTTACAAATCCTATTGGTGTTGGGCCAATCATGGGACAAGTATAGAGAGTGGTTAGTATCATAGGCAGGAGAGGTGATCGGTAGAGGCACCATATTTCAATGGAGCAATTAGACAGAGTAGGGCATGATGGACATCAAGTTCCACATGATAGGCAACATCAAGATCAGCCTCATCAAGACCAGAAGGCACCATAGGGTCCCCCTCCATAGATGGATGTATTAGCAGTAGCGTAGATAGCCCAGTTGACAATGGATAGTGATGCTCATGTTATTGAGAGGGATGCAGAGATTGCGCGGAGGCAAGATTTTGAGGGTCAGGTTGTCGTTCTTACTATAGAGCGAGATGGTTTCCAACATGAGAGAGATTCCTTAAGGTAGGAACTGGTTACTGAGCATCAGCAGAGACTAGCAACAGAGATTTCCCTAGCCTCTTTTGTTCCCCTTGCTCAGTATCAAGATTTTTTTCCTAGAGCACAGAGGCATCCTCACTTCGGAGATCCAAGTGAGGCGATGGATGTAGAGTCAGGTGGACAGTTGTTGAGACATCCATAGTTGTCACCTATTATACCGCAGCCATCTCCTTATCAAAGCCAACATCACGATGGGGAGTAGCTGAGGTCCCCACCTCGGGATGGCCAGTAGGGTTGATTCTCTTATGATCTTTACATATTATACTAGAGACTCATGTAGAAATTTGTATATACATTCATCCGCCCAGCTAAGGCCTCGTATATATGGCATTCCCATTTTTTATTATATATGATATATACCATATTTTGATGTAGCTTATTATGTGTTATGAGATGCTTATGGACGATTACGGATGCTTATATGTGTTGATGATTTATGATTACATGTTCATGTTTTTGTACTTTTCTAATGCATTTATATGATGTGGATGGATGTATGATTTATATATCTATGAGAGGATGATATATGATATGTGATGATATATGATGGTCATGATATGTACTGAATAGTTTGTGGATATAGGATGCATGTGGTACTAATGATATTGTGATGTGGGATGGAGTTGTTAGTTAGAAGAAGTGTTGACATGATTTAGAGATGGATATAAATTTGATGTTGTTAGTCTTTGATGAGTTTCTTTTTCTTTCATGGAGACTTTGTAATTTTAGCAATCCTTATTGATATAGCAAATAGACATGATGCACCAAGGTATTAATGACCAAGGTGGCTTTATATCTATTGTGTGGACTTTGACCCTGCAGACAAAGATTATTCTTGCTCATACTAGACATACAAAAACCCTGTTAGAGTGTATGGGTGAGAATTTTCAAAACATTTCAAACTAGTTACACAAGAGGTATGGAGTACCTATCATGCAACTGCTACAAGAATTGTCCCAAACGACTTCCACACACAAAAAAAATCAAGTATTCGTCATGGTAGTATCACAAAAAATATCTAACAGAAAGAACAAAAAAAAAATTGACAATCAATATCTCCATTATTTCCTCTCTAAATCCTTATGGACATCCTCGAGAGATCCTGGGGATGTGATATTTTAAGATAAACAAAAAATAAGATCATATAAAAGATAGACAATGTTACAATATCACTTTCCATAGTTGTAATGAAGTTTCATGATGTAACCCATTGATGATGCCTACTATAGGAATGTTGTATCTGTTAAGACTCATGTTAGGATTATTGATGATGATTTTCAAACAGGCAGGGTAGTCTATACTTAGCCATTGCTTCAACTTGATAGTGATCTAGTCATTTCAATCTTTACTTTGGAAGTTTTGATTCGATTTTTATTTCACTTGTTGATTGCTTTGTCACAACTTAAAGGATATGTTTGTTTATTTTGAATGAAAATTTTATTGTGGATAAGTGACAATGTAGATAGGATCTTTTGTAATTTTCTGAATTGTTTGATGTCATTTTTGTTGTTTTTGGGAGATTTAGAAACAAATAGGGGGACCTAAAGGGATTGACCTAGTGCCTCAGGGGATGATAAGAGATTATCATTGCCTACGTGATGAACGTGCAAACATCTTAGTTCAACTGTATTTAGTAACATAATTTTTTGGAGTTTTTTTTACCTTTTATGAATGTTTTGGATTTTGACAATTTATTTGGATGTTTTTGTTTGTTTGTTTTGGTGGACTACCAAAGGGCCTCGGGGACTCATCAATGATGTCATTTCCTACATTATACACACAGAGGATCATAGTTTTCTTGTTTGATAGGAGTATGTTTTTGACTTTTTTTTATTTTTGAATGTTTTTTTTCAATTTTCAAAAGATTTTTGAATGTTTTTGGACTTTTTTCGATTAAATTTAAAGATCACAATGAACACCTAAGGGGACTAACCTAGGGCCTTGGGGTTTGATCAAATATTATCCTTTCCTACTATGAACAAGTGAAGTTATCCTATTCTAAGTGATGCAAAACAACATGCAAAAACAAGGAAAACAACACTAACACCTCAAGATAGGGCTATGTTAAACTTAAACAAAACAAAGATAAAAAAAAGAAGCTAATTATACCTTGTTTAAGCTTGTTCCTTGGTTGGCCCTTTGATCTTCAATTCTTTGTGTGCTCCTTTTGATGGCAAGATATAATGAAAGTGGATGCAAAATGCTCTATGTGAGATGAGGATTCAAATGGGCTATGTGGGTAGCTAGATGAGTGAATGGAAATGCAAAGGATGAAGCTTGCAAGTGTTCAACAAAGGAGGTCTTGAAAGTGTGAAGTGCTTGAGAGCTTGAATGCAAGTGTATGAATGCAAGTGTGTGAGAATGAATGAAAATTTCTCATTTTAAAAGAGGAATTCTCTAGAGAATTCAATGGTCAAGATTGAGCCAACATGGCCAAAATGGAGGGTTATGGTGAGTTGAGGACTCACAAACCTTCACATCTTTCCATGTGGAAATGAGATGGAAAAATTACATGTTAAGGTGGAGAGGGTACAAATGAGGTGGAAGTACTTTCAAATACCCTAGGATGAGGAGAAGATTTCCTCAAAAACGAACTTGTTCCCATATGAGATATGGGGAAGAGAGAATTGGTTGGAGAAATAAATGTGAATTTTAAATTCACGTGATTGGAATGGATAAGGTGGTTGGGAGAATAAATATAAATTTTAAATTCATATGAGGAGCACCTTGTAGATAACACAAGGTTCTTATGAGGGAGGTTGAAAAGTACCTTGTGGATAAGATAAGGTCCTTATAATAGAAGGTTCTTGGCTTCATGTGACTGATGTGATTTTTCAATAATAAAATGGGGAAGAAGAGAGTTCTTGGAGGAATAAAAAGTGAATTTTAAATTCACATGGGGAAGAGGGTCTATCCCAAGTATGGAAAATATGAAGGTTGACCAAAAAGGTATGCTAAATGTAGCAAGGGGATTAGATTAAGGTTGTGCAAACAGGTGATTAGGAAAATTAATGAGAGATTAGAGGCAAGTGGAAGAATATGGAGGATGTGACATTAATCCTGATTAAGGATGTGCACGTCCTAATCATGGATCAATTAAATTAATCCATATTAGAAGAGGGTTATGGAGGATGTGACAAGGAGAGAGAAAAAGAAGAATTTAAAATTGCTTTAATTCAAAAAGGTCAAATGACTAAATTAAATAAATTGATATGTTTATTTAATTTAGAGAGGAAATATGAAAGGTAAAGTATTTAATTATTAAATTAAATACTTTAGGAACCTTAGGTAGAAGGTGAAATATTAATTAAATAAATCATTTAATTAATATTGATGAAATAGACGAATAAAGTAGACAGGTTTGACCATGTGGGAGTAGTCAAATTTGGATGTCTACACCTACGTTATACACATAGAGACCACATAGTTCAACCGGTGTGGACTCAAAGCATAAAATGTTTTAGGGATTTTGATGTTTTGGACTTTTTATTTTTATTTTTTTTGTTATTTGGATTTTTGTTATTTTGATAGATTTTGACATTGATGGGATGTACAAGGATCCAATTCGCTACCAATTTTAGGAAGGTTCCCCTAGTTCGAGGCAAGATTATGTTCATTAGGGTAGATGGATGAAGACAATGTAATAGGGTTCAATACTTGATGAGTTATTGAGCCATGGTTGGATACATGTTTTATTATAAGATGGATGGGGTGGATGTGATAGATAGAGATGCAAGTCCTATTCAAACGTAGCTCCTATTTGCCAAGTTTTCACTATGGTACTTGTTCTAGAAGTGCCACAAAGTGGTTTTCACTTAAAGGATGTTTTATTTCTCTTTACTATTTTTCATATTTTTTATTTTTTTGCTTTAACTTTTATTGCTTAAGATATGCTCAAGTATGAAACTTTTTTAGATGATTGTTATTCATTGGTTTAGCTAAAGCTTCTCCTTCAGGAGTAGCCAACTAATATGCTCGAAAGCCATAGCTTGTTGTTATTATGAAAGGACCTATACAATTTGGTTCAAACTTCCCTTTCCCATCTTGATTTAGTTGGATCTTTTGATTTTCTTTCAGTAATAATTCACCAACTTGAAAAAAAAAATTCTTGATCTTCTTTTTATAACTTCATTTGAGTTGATTTTGATAAACCTAGAGATGGTTTAATGCACTCAAACATCTTTCATCTAGAAGCTCTAACTCATTAAGTTTGGACACCCGATATTCCTCATTGTTGACCATGCCTTTTAGGGATACTCACAGTGATGGGATTTCATCTTCGATATGTAGGATCGCTTCAGATCTATAGACTAAGGAAAAAGGTGTGGTACTTGTAGGTGTATGAATGTTGGTTTGGTAAACCCATAAGGTTGGGTTTAGCAACAAATGCCAATTATGACCGGTGTGATTGACTGTCTTTCTCAATATTTTTAGAATGGTTTTATTGGATGCTTCAGCCTAACCGTTTCCTTGGGGGTAGTATGGGGTTGAGAATCAGTGTTGGATAGAAAACTTTGAACAAATTTCATGATCATATTGGTTCTTGAATTGGGTTTTATTATCTATTATGATAGTTTGCAAAATTCCATTTCAAATTATTCAAGATAAACTTGGATATTTGCTTCCCTGTGATGTAGGTTAATGGAATGGATTTTATCCTCTTTGTAAAGTATTTTGTTGCAGTTATAATAAATTTATGCCCATTGGATGAATTGGGAGAGATCTTTCCTATCAATTTTCTAGTCCCCACTGTGAGAAAGGCCATGGTGTTGTTATAGGTCACAGTTCTTGTGCCAGTGCGTTATGTTGTTGACATTGGTGACACTTCCTTGAGTAATGAATGGATTCTTGTTCCATTGAGGGCCAATAATACCCTGTTCTCAACAATTTTTGTACTAGATTAGGTCCATTTGAGTGAGACCCACAAACACCTTCGTGCACTTCTTGTAAGATGTTTTGTGCTTCATGTTGAATAAGCCAACTAAGAGGGGGCTGAATCAGTTGTAGCATATTTAAACTTTTAGATCATTCACCAAATTAAATCCTTAACACTGCTTAAAATGATTAAACATTAAGTGTAGGTGCAAAACCTGAAAACCATCACACAAATACAACAACACCAGATTTATATGGAAAAACCAATAAGGTAAACCACAGTGAGGATTAACTCGCACTATAGAGAATATCAAAACTAATTACAAAGGCTCATTACCTAAGGAAAAAGGCTCACTACTAAAAATAAGGACACTATACGGATCAAGACTCACTGTCCAACAAGGCTAACCCCCTGGAGGGCTCACTACCACAGAGATACAAAGAAGATAGAAGAGATATGTTACAGAGAGAAGACAATCTCAATGCAATAGAAAAATCCACCACAATTTTCTCAACCACTTGTAGACATGCATGAATGATACAGCTCAAAAAACCATGCAGATTGGCTTTTGAATGGAGTCAAACAGACACGTGGTGTGCAAATGGTGGCCCACAGAAGATTGAGAATTAATTCAGGCCAAAAAAGGTTAAATAAAAAGGAAAAATACCACTCACTTAAAATGAATTTAAAAATGGGGGGAAAGTTACTTATAGTAATTTTAGAATTACTATTCCTCATTTGCACACCTGGCAATTGAGTGAGAGAGAGAGAGAGAGAAGAGGAGAGGAAGGAGATGAGGATGCCAAACGATTATGACTCATACATCATCCATCAGGGGGATGAGGTATGGCAGTTTTACCATGAGCGTGCGGTTCCATGACAGGTTAGATGCAAAACCCCCCTTTGTGATTTTAAGCATTTTTTATGTATTTTTTAGTGTTTATGCTTTTTTGAAAATATGAGTTTTGGTTTTGGACTAATTTAGAAAAATGGGTTGGGGGAAAATTTTTGATTTCGCCAAGTGGGTGGTGAAAACCACCTATTAGAGGCATGGGAAAGGAGGGTTGAATTTTCCCAACCATAGAGTAAATGCACCCCAAAAAATGAAAACATATACTTGGAAAGGGAAAAGAGACAAAAGGGGAAGGGGGGCTTGCTTCGAGTTGAGAAAAGCCCACAAGAAAAATGAGAGTAAACACAGGTGGGTGACCCCACCCAGTAAAGGGTCAGCCCTGCCACGTGGAGGGGAGAGCCCGCCCAAAGACGGGTGACCCCACCCACCGGAGGGTGACTCTGCCCCAGGTAGGAGTGACCCCACCCAAGTGGGTTCGCCCATCCCCGAGGTGGGTCTGCCCCTTGCTGGGCGGGTTCACCCCAGGCTAGGGCAGATCTGCCCCGAGCTGGATGGGTCCTCCCCAGACTTGAACAGGCTCACCCCAAGCTAGGCGGGTCCACCCTGAGCTCGAGCGGGCTTGCCCCGAGCTCGGAGCGATTTTGCTCGCCTAGCCAGGGTAGGCACACCCTGAGCTCAGAGCGGTTCTGCCCCGAACTAGGGCGAGTCCGCTCACCGAGCTTAGGCGAATCCACCCCAAGCTCGAGCAGGCTCGCCCTGAGCTGGGGCGGGTCCGCCCCAAGCTAAGCGGGTTCACCCATCGACCGAGGTGGGTTTGCCCAAAGCTAAGGGGAAGGTTAAAAAGAGAAAGAAAAAGGAGACAAGAGGAAAAAGATTGGGAAAAAATAGGCAATAGATGGGCTAGAAGAGGGGGAGAGGAAAAATTAGTAAAACGATATCCCGGGGTCGAGAGAGAGAAATGAAAAAGAGATAAAAAGACAAGAGGACTAACATGTGGGGGTGTTATGGATGTAGAGTTTTGACTCATTGCGAATACATGAGAGGCATTCAGAGGTTTTGGCAGTGACAATGGTGGCCATGACCAAAGCGGATCACCAGCCTCTGGCATAGGCGAGATTGCTACACTTATTAGGGTACCCTACAATTAGAGCGCATCCAGTGATGCTGACAGTGTTGATAGAGCGGTGGAGTTTGGAGACATCGTCTTTCCATCTCCCGACAGAGGATATGATGGTGACACTGGAGGATGTATGGAGGATACTAAAGCTACCCATAACAGGCCTCCTAGTGAGTGCAACGACATCCACAGGGGTGGAGATGGATCATACCATGTGGGTGTTGTTTGGATGAGATGACCTGCCTATGCAAAGGGGGAGATTGGATGTGGATCGATGCCTAGCATTAGGGGTGCCACCATTACCACTATACCTATGTGGGTTGATTATTAGATTGTTGCTACCAGACCAGAGTAGGCGCTTCTATAGCCTGAGGTTTATGGAAATGATTTGACATATCATCGAGGGTAGAGAGGGGCAATTCGCATGGGGTACATGCATACTAGCACAACTTTACAGAGACATGCATGTCATCTGTTACTGAGAGGCGCTTAGTGTGACACATGTGACATTGCAAGTATGGGCCTAAGAACACATCAATGTTGCTAGGCCAGGAGTGGTGAGAGCAAGATGGGAGGATGAGACAACACCAGTAGCTTGGTGGTATGGGCAAGATGAGGGATGGGTTTGGCACTATGAGGGCCTTGGGGATTTAGACGGATGGAGGAGGACATTGGATGAATTGTGGGAGGAGCATATAGTGTGGAGGTCGTATATGACATGGCAGTTTATGAGATGGAGGGAGGATGAGGGGAGACATCAAGGCTACTTCAGCACCAGATGCTTTATAGTTGGGAGGGAGCCCTACATAGTGGAGGCACATAGGCCAGACAAAGTGGCTAGACAGTTTGAGGTTGTATAGGATATTATGCGTGAACTAGACATGTTTCAGTGGATCTCACAAGAGTAGCCATGGGGAGAGCCGATTTCACTGAGGTTTGCTAGAGATCACTAGTAGACATTGCAGTTGGTACCCTACTTGGGTAGGACCTGGGGAGAGATAGAGGCAAGAGTGACCGTGCGATACGTCGGGTGGCGTAGACATCACCTACCTCAACAAATTACTCTAGAAGAGCCAATTGTGGGGGCCCTAGGGTTTGGATCAAAGGATGAGTGATGATTGGTAGGTTAGAGGAGAGGGAGGAGGGAATAGCAGAGGAGAGGACAGGAGGCAGCTGGGGTAGCAGGGTAGCAAGAGGATGCAGGGGCTATAGGACAGTAGGATAGAGGATAGGGTGAGGCCGAGGCCGCAGGGCGGCTGAAGAGGATGAGGGGGAGATAACAAAGGAGGGATAGAGTGAAGATCAAGGTAGAGGAGGTAGGGATATCAGGGTAGTAGGGAGATGGGAGAAGGCAGGAGGCAGCTGGAGCAACCAGAGCAGCAGGAGAGAGGATAGATGGTGGTTGGGGACGTAGAGCAACAAAAAAGGGTGAGGAGACCACGAAGGAGTGCCAAGGTGGAGATCAGAGTCGAGTAGGAGCCTAATGAGCCAGAGATGGAGATGGGGGAGGAGAGAGATGATCCTAAGGGGGAGGTGAGGGTCGTAGGATAGCAAATGAGGGTGGGGAGGAGGGGAAAGCTAAGGAGAGTTCAGGTGGCGATCAGGGTTGAGCAGGAGTATGAGCCACGGGAGGATGCTATGGATGTGGGCATTCTTGTGGTGGAGTCATTGGTGACGATACCATATGTACCACCTAAGGACTCATTTGTATTGTTGAGGGGGGCCTAGGCAAGGTTACAGATGATAGACTAGAGGCTGAGGGTTGCAGAGGCTGAGGTGTGCAAACTTGGGGCTGAGGAGAGTAGGCTTCAGGCAGAGGTAGCCAGGTTACAGGCCAAGGGACAGAGGGATTATGACTTCATTGTTGACCTCCTGACCTCACAAGTATGGGATTTGGAGAGGGAGAGAGATTACCTGTGAGCAGAGGTATAGGGAGTACGTAGTGAACTGGCTGGGGTGACCTGGGATCATGACAGACTAGAGGCAGTGATGACTATATCACAATCCAGGGGATAGCAGGAGCCCGGAGGGGTAGCAGATCAAGTACCAACAGAGGGTCGGTAGCAGGCCAAGAGGGAGATGGAGGAGTTGAGGGTACAAGTGATAGAGCTGCAAAGGGAGATGGAGGAGTTGAGGGTATAGGTGATAGGGCTACAGAGGGAGAGGACTAAGCTCTAGGATAGGGTGTTCGTGGCAGAGATAGTACTTGGGGATGTGAGGTCAAGGGCAGAGACAGCAAAGGCCCGATTAGAAATTGTGTAGAGAGAGAGGGACATGGGTCATGTAGAGGTGCAAGCCCTTCGAGGTGAGAGAGATAGAGCATAGACACAGGTACAAGTGATGTAGGGGGAGAGGGATGTTTCACGGGCACAGGCTCAGGCTATGGAGGGGGAGAGGGATGTTGCATGGGCACAGATAGTGACACTGTAGAGTGGTAGTGGTGGGACAAGGGTAGAGGTATAGAGACTACAAAGAGAGAGGGATATCATAGAGGCACAAGTAGTGGCTACAAAGGAGGATAGAGATAGAGTGAGAGATCGACTACAGGCAAAGATTGATCAGTTAAGGATGGCTTGGGAGGCGTGGGCACAGGAGAGAGTCATCTGTGGAGATCAAGACAGATATAGACATGAGAAAAATGCAGCCAGGTATTAGGTTGTGGAGAGAGATGAGTATATGAGGGAGGCATCTTTCTGGATGTGTGCTTATTAGCATGCAGTTCAAGATCTGGCACAACGCATGTTTCATTATGCCCGACAGGCTCCTTAGATGCCTGCGCCCTCCCAGTCACTAAGGACACAGACCCAAGGATACAGTGACTCTCAGGCGACCCTCCCTCATAGAGGGTCGGTGCTCGACTCTCCACAAAGGTCAGACATGGGAAGCTCTTTTGGTAGATGAAAGGATACCAGATTTTGACAGGTGCAGGGTGGGTGGACAGTACAGAGTAGCAGTGGTTACATTTGATTCAGATCCTTGTACTTGTACTTTATTTTTTTGATTATGATGTATATGATGGGTATGTATTTTGATGATATTGATGGACATAATTATGGACTATGTGATGGACATTTGATTTTGATATTTATATGATATGTGATAGCCCTAATTGACACCATGTTATGTATATGATGGATGATTCTATTTATGCATATGTGTATGTTTATGATTTTATGATGGGTGATCATGATGATGTAATACATGTACATGTTTATGATGTTATATATGGATGCAACTAACGTGTGTAATGCAGGATGTGATGCATGTTTTATGGTTGTATCTATGATGGATATGGACCTAACAATTTGTGATGCAGGTGAAGATGCATGTAATATGTTAATGATATAAACTAATAGGGAATGTATGGATATAAAAATGAATCTCAGATGCTTAGAATAAGCAAACATCATTAATCTAAACAACTTAATATGCAATGAACCTATAATGCAACATGCAATGAACATAAGTGTCAACAAGGACTTGCATGGGAATGTGGGTAGATGGTGTGAAACTGCACCTATCAAAAACCATTAATATCCTGAGAAGAATGGAAAAGTGAAGGTGAATATTTGCACAACCAAAATTAGAGGTTAATGGATAGGGATGAATGCAATGCAATGGAATTGATTATGAAATGAAATCCTAATGTAATTTTCCATCTTCAGAACACTAATTTTTGCTATAGCATAAGACACTAGGTGCCGGAGTATATGAAACCAAGGCAAGTTAGCGTCTAACGCATAAAACAAACACAGCAGACAAGAAGGTTATCCCAACACCCCAAAGCGACAAAGACTTTGGTCGAGCCAGGCATTGGGATAACCACAAGCACAAAGGGATGCCCTAGCATAACACAAGCCCTCGAGGATTTTGGTGGGTACTACATGGGACAACCTAGAAGACAGCAACAAAGCAAGAAAAATGAAGATATGCCCCTAGGTTAACCAGTCAAAACACACCATAATATGATAGATCATGCTGGCCTTGACAAGTTATGATAGGGAGCTCAAATGATAAATGAAAGTCAAAAGCATCAAAAGATTGCAATCAATTTCAAAACGTCATTTTCCATAGGATTGAGAGGATGGATGGGTGGGATGAGGTCTATTAGGAAGGATGCATCCTGTTGAGACCAAAGATGGATACTAGACTAAAAGATCGATAAATGATACAGGAAATTTTGGAAGTGATTAAATCTCATGAAATGAGTGGATCTCATTTTTGAAGAACCAACTAGATAAGGACATACTTGACAATAAGACACAAGACGCGAGACACAAGACTAACACACCCTAATGACCTAAGAGCTCGAGGGTCAATAAAAGATTAGCCTTGCCTATGTGAAAGCATAGATCCCTCATAGTTCAAGAAAAGACTATGGATAAAAGAGGAAAGAGGACTGATGGAGACGAGCATTGGAAAACGAGGACAAGAACTGACCAAAAACAAAGCCTCAGGGGTGGATCAAATGATCGACTTGTTGGCATATGGTTTTGAGAGATGATTTATGGCTTCTAGTGTTGTCATTGATGGCAATTGAAGTCATCCCCATGGTCCACAGATCTCTATTCAGTCATACTGGCAGATGAAGTGGAATACTATGTATTACCGGCAGATTACTTGTGGAACAGGGTATTTGGTCAGATAGCTTCACCAAATCATTGTTTTTTGTTGTGGATCTCTGGAACTCATTGTTGAGCACATGGATCATCTTATCACTAAGTTTTGTGGTGTTGCATTAGTTGCTATATGATTTTGGAAGTCTTGTAGGACATTTTCTGTCTATTTGCTTGATAGAGCCGACTCAGTGTAAGTAGTGCATTGTGGATGTATAAAGTGAACTTATTTAAGTTGTTTTCAAATTCAAATGTTTAATTATTGGTCCTAGCTATTGTCTAGCTAACTTCTTTGGATACACATCAAAATTGTTCATGATTTGGGCTGACAAGTTGCAAATATTATTAAGTTTTGTTGAGCCGACCTATGGTGATTAAATCCTTAGTCACGGATATATTTAGATGATCGAATATATCATTGTAAGTGATGAAGAAGGTGTATGTGTGTATTTTTTGAATGTCTAAGGAGTTTTTGAGCGATACTATGTGCAATTTCACTTGCGCATAAATATTTTTTGTGCGAACTTGAGCAGAATAAGGCAGAAGTTCGATATTAGTCATCAGGACAAAAGTTCATCATCAAAGTTTAACCAGAACTGTAATCTAGCATTTGTAGATGCTATATATTCAGTTCATTCTCTTTTGGATCTATTCCAAACTATTGTAAGGGCAGTGAGTCCATCTTTGAGCAGTGAGCCTGAATGCAAGTGCATTCCCATTTTGTAATATTTTTTTTTAGTATACTCAGAACTTATTGTGGATAGGCCATCCACCGTGGTTTTTCCCCTAACAGGGTTTCCACGCAAAAATCCTTGTGTTATGGTTGTGTGGTTTCTTGCTTTTATTTTCTACATATTGATTTTAACTAAATGTTTTAAGTGGATTAAATATCAAAATAAAAGGATTATTTTTGCAGAACATTGATTCACCCCCCCTCTCAATGTTGCTTGTTTCCAACAATTGGTATCAGAGTTGGTTCCTTGAAAGAAGTCTACTAGCTTGGAGAGATCTTCAAAAGTGTTCTCAATGGATACAAGTAGTCTTCAGCAGCAACTCATGGTGGCCTTGGATGATCTTGACCAGTCAAAATCTAAGATCCAAGAATTGCAAGAAAATCTTGAAAATGTTGAAAAATTCATCCAGTCATTGAAAGACAAGATCAATGAATCAAGGGAGAAAAGAAAGGAATTATGTGGTCAACTTAAGTAGAAGAGAAAAACCAGTGAAGATGAACAACTCAGTCAAGCCCTAAAAGAGAAAATAGAAGAATGTGAAAAGTTTGCCCAAGAGAATGTTGCTTTGAAGTGTGAGACGGAATCCATCATGATGAAGATGACCAAGGAGTTTGAGGACAGAAAGAAGAATGAAGAAAAGCTTGCACAATACTTAAAAGAAAAGTTTGAACAATGCAGTCGACTAGAAAATGAATTAGAGCAATCCAAGAACAATGAAGAGGAGCTTGAAAAATAGCTTGATGATCTCAAAGATGAACTTGCTACTGCAAATGAGTTCAAGGAGAAATTCAAAGCAAGTTTAGCCAAACTTGATGAATTAATCAAGAGACAAAGAACTGATTGTGACAGACGAGGTCTTGGATATGAAGAAGGAGAAAGCTCCAAATCTGGACAAAGAAGCTTTGGACAGAGGACTTCAGAACAAGGAAAATTCAGAAAAGGAAACCAAATGAATGGACCCAGAAGGAATCTGGTAAGGCAACCTAATGCTCAAAGATTTAATGGTTATTGTTATACTTGCAACAAATTTGGTCATATGGCTTCTCAGTGTAGGAATAGGGTGAACACAAATAGACCATCATTCTCAAGTCAGTGCTTTAATTGTTATAAATATGGTCATAAGTCAAGTGAATGCAAAATTATGACATATAACCCTCATAAAAATGTCAGATGTTATGCATGCAATAGATTTCGACATATTGCTAACCTATGTAGATCAAGACAAAATTAGTGAAACTGTTGGCCTAGACACATAAGTGTTGTGTGCTATAGCTGCAACAAATTTGGTCACACTTCTAGATTATGTTGGAACAAAAGAGGTCTGGTAAGACAGAACATGCAACGGATGTCAAGGGAAAAGGAAAAAACACTACTGATGAGATCAAGAAGCAGATGCAGAAGAAATGGGTGAAGAAGAATCCTTCTACAGAAGGAAATGGATCGACACCAGAAGTCACTTATGGTAATACCTCTAGAAATTAACTTTAGCTCTCTAGCTTAGGGGGGGTTGTCAAGAAAAATTACTAAACCCCCTACAAGTGATTGATACTAGAATCCGAATGAGTCCAATAAGAAATTGAATATTCTTCAGAAATTGTGAAATGAATCTAAGGAATCAATGGAGAATATTTTAGATCCACACAAGAATTATCTACCCTAGAATATAAAAGATAGAGAACCAGTTGAATTAGGGAAAGGGAATTTATTACAAAAGTAAGGAGTTAGGTTTGATGACAATAAAAGAATAGTTTGCACTTGTATTTTGCATTGCATTCAGATGAAAGAAGTTTGGAGTGCTCTGAGGTGATCTTTGCAAAATTGAGAAGGGATCCAAGCAAAGAGGAGAATCTGCGATCAGTTTCTATTTTCGCCCTCGAAAGGTATTTATTGCAAAACCTATGAATTTTTCTACTCGCAATTATGTCTACCCCTCTTATAGTTGAAGTCAAGGATAGGCCACGACGAAAATTCAAATGGAATCCTTATAAGTCTGTAGACACAGAACCCCTAGGTGCATTTTCATCGATGTCGTACGATTTTTTGTATATTGAAGATAGTAGGGCATATGTGCATGCTAATATTAAGGATTTGGGTAGTTCACAGCTATTAGAATTGTATTCTAATCACATAGTTCAAGAGGATTTCTCTGTGAAACCTGAATTCAAAACCCTAGTAGACAAGAAATTTGTGCAATTCACGAAGTTTCCTATATTTGAGGAGGATGAGTGGGTTCGATACATACTAAGTCTTGTGCATGATGAATTCATGTGGCTGCAAGTGCCATTCAAAATTACCAAGGAATCTATTTGTGCAATTACAGGCTTAAATTCCTTCGATAGACTTCCAATATTGAAGTCGATAAAGAATGATGTGGTTACTAAAGTGACTAGCTCACATTGGGATAGAAGGGCAATGACTATAGATCATATTACCGAGGTTGATGTAAAATTTACATCTATGGTTATAGGGTACGAGCTTTACAACTCGAGTCGGGAAAATTTAGTATTTGTCATTGCCATCTATACAACATATGAAATGATCAAACAAAATGCAGATTATGATCTATGTGAATTACTCAGAGGTCAACTATTGGAGAACTTGAAGAAGATCAAGAAGGACAAGAATAATTTATTCAAGTTTGAAAACTTGTTAATCTGCCTGTATTTCTACTTCTCAGGTGAGGTCCTCAGAATTGGTAAAGTCCAATGGTGAAATGATATTTCGGTAGCCATTCAAATCTGGGATATGCTATGTAGTCTTGGTGATCGGAAAACCCACAACACAATCCTATGGGGTCATTTTAAAATCTTTTAAAATTAGATGCATGCTAGAGAGAGAAGTCCTGAAGCCTTAGTGGAACAGTATAAAATCTCTATATGCTTCATGGTAGACATTAACCAATGTCATATTGAAGCAGTTGATCCTAGAGCTGTTTGGATCGTGCCTATGGGCTATGAAGTGGATGGAAACATTCTGAGGATGTACGTAGAACACTTTCTAAATTCACCACTTGATCAAAATGAAGAAAGATTTGGTACTTATGCAGAGAAAATCTTACAAGTTCACTCAGATTTGAGAAAGCCCATGTTTGTCAGAAAGGTAAGAAAGGAGACATAAATCTTTGCAGAGATAATGGGCCTTCCAGTTGAAAAACTAAAAGAAGTAAGGAGACAAAGAGATGAAGTTGAAGCAGTCGAAAAGAAGGAAAAGGCGACATCAACTGGTCCAGGAACATCTTCTACTAGAACAACCAGGAGTTCCCCTACAGCACAGCCAAATCAAGCCGAAGCCTCCGGAAGAAGATAGAAGAATAAAATCTCAAGAACTTACAAAGTTGTATTCGCAAATGAAGAAGAAGAAATAGACACAGAAGAAATAGTTAGAGAGATAAAGGCTATTGGGACTCATGTTGTCAAACTTAACAAGAGAAAGCCTTCCAAAAAAATTGAACAAGCAAAGAAGAAGCCCAAAGTCAACAAGCCCGATATGTATGTGGAGGAAGTTGAGAATGCAGCAATAGAAGACAAAAAAACTCATGCCACTTTGTGACCTATATGAGACTTTTGATGAATCCTGTAAGAAAATTCTTGAAGAAGCTATAGTCAAGCACTTAAATGTTTTCAATAAAACTCTAGTTGAAATCACGTCTAGCTTGCCTACAAGCCTATATGAAGCATTGGAATCTAGGAGAGAGAATGCCAGAACTGAGGAAGAAAACTTGAGGAAAAGAGTTATTGTTGACTTGTGCCCATAAATGGGAATTAAAGAAATGGATTTACTTCTTAAAAGAGCTAAAAAGGATTTTAGAAGCAATTCAAGAATAAACAAACTCATGATTGGTGACACCGATGTTTTTATCAGTGAGACTAAGACAATTTTGGAAGAGTACTTGTCAAAGGAAAAGGTAAATATTGAGGAGGTCAATATTGAACATGTTGTAGGTCATGAGGAAGTGAATGTGGAGGTGAATAAGTTAGAAGAAGGAAATGTGTATGAGGAAAACATGAATGTATCTAATCCTGTAGCTTTTGAGGATACTCTGACTTCCCCCAATGTTGAAAACACTAAGAAACCTATGGTGACTAAAGTCCAAATTGAAGTGATTGTTGAAGAGAAAGGAGTGCTTGATGAAGAAAGGGAATTACCAAAAGTCATTTCAGAAGCTCAATCTAAGATTGTTAAGGGAAAGAATTAGGAGTTCAATCCATACAAGGAAAAAGTATCCCTATTGGAGCAGTAGGTAGAATCAGATCCTGAGTTGGACGAAAATGCAATCAACTTTTCCACTTTTTCCCCAATCCAGATGCTGAAAGTTGCCAAAATAGCTCAAGATAAAGCCAATGAGAAAATATTGAAATCTCACATTGAAGATAGTGAACTATTGAAACTCGCTTCTGGAGCTCTATAGAAATTGATGCCTACCCATGTTATGGAACCAGCAAGTTCCTCCTCCGATCAGTTGAAAAAGTTAATAAGCTCTGTGGATTCTCATTTCAAATCTTTTGAGACATCAGCTCTAGTTAAAGTGCAGAAGGAGTTCAAAGAGAAGAGAGTTAATAGCCTAAAGGAATTGATTGCTAAAGACAAAAATCTGTTAGGCTCTTGCATAAAGAATGTTCAAGGTGTTATAATTGGAGGTAAAGTGTACAAGTCTTGTCTAATTCTGTTAAAATTTACTGGAGCAAATGAGAAGCAGGTGAAAGATATTGAGCAGTAGTTGGTTACTATTTCCAACACATTTGACCCATTAACCGGCAGTGTTTGTCATCAAGAAAGTTAGGTAATATCTTTGCTCAACCAAATGAAGAATCTAAAGATTGAAAATGAAAGGATTATTGGTAGAGTCAGTGAACTCAGGGGGCTAATAAGTCCAAAAATTGAGATGTTAGTGAATGCTCTGAAAGAAGCTGAAGGTGTTGTGACCGCTCCTGATCTGGTAAATCTTGAAGGTGTAGAAACTTTGGCATATCTTCTTTGTGGTCACATTACTATTTTAGAGAGTCTGAAAAGCATGTGGGACTCAAACTTAAGTGGATTGAAGGATGTCTTTGAAGATGTCTTCAAATTTTTGTAAGTCTTTGGATATGTTTATACAGTTTTGCAAATTTTGGGTACCCCAATTTTGTCATTGATGTCAAAGGGGGAGAGAGTGAAGTGAAAAATGCCTTGATATTCTTAGGAGGGGCAGTATTTTAAATTTTGGCAGTATTCTTATCAGTCTCGACACTTAGTCATTTTTCTCTAAGTGTTGCCATCAATGCCAAAGGGGGAGACTGTTGGCATATGGTTTTGAGAGATGGTTTATGGCTTCTAGTGTTTTCATTGATGGTAACTGAAGTCATCCCCATGGTCCACAGATCTTTATCCAGTCATGCCAGTAGATGAAGTGGAATACTATGTATTACCGACATATTACTTGTGGAATAGGGTATCCGGTTAGATAGCTTCACTAGATCATTGTTTTGTGTTGTGGATCTTTGGAACTGCTTGTTGAGCATGTGGATCATCTTATCATTGAGTTTTGTGGTGCTGCATTAGTTTCTATACGAGTTTGGAGGTCTGGTAGGACATTTTTTGTCTATTTGCTTAATAGAGTTGACTCAGTGTAAGTAGTGCGTTGTGGATGCATAAAGTGAACTTATTTAAGTTGTTTTCAAATTCAAATGTTTAATTATTGGTCCTAGCTATTGTCTATCCGACTTGTTTGGATATGCATCAAAATTGTTCATGATTTGGGCCGACAAGTTGCAAATATTATTAAGTTTTGTTGATCTGACCTATGGCGATTAAATCCTTAGTCGTGGATAAATTTAGATGATCAAATATATCATTGTAAGTGATGAAGAAGGTGTATGTGTGTATGTTGTGAATGTCTAAGTTGTGTTTCACTGATATCATGCACAGTTTCACTTGCACATCAAGTTTTGTGTGCGAACTTGAGCAGAACAGCACAGAAGTTTGGTATCAGTCATCAGGACAGAATTTCGTCATCAAAGCTTAACTAGAACTGGAATCCAGCATTGGTAGATGCTATATATTCAGTTCACTCTCTTTTGGATCTATGCCAAACTATTGTAAGGGCAGTGAGTCCATCTTTGAGTAGTGAGCTCTAGGCAGTGAGCCTAAATGCAAGTGTATTCCCATTTTGTAATATTTCTTTTGAGTATACTCAGAACTTATTGTGGATAGGCCAACCACTGTAGTTTTTCCCCTAACAGCGTTTCCACACAAAAATCCTTGTGTTATGGTTGTGTGGTTTCTTGCTTTTAGATTCTACATATTGATTTTAATTAAATGTTTTAAGTGGATTAAAGATCTGAATAAAAGGATTATTTTTTGCAAAACACCGATTCACCCCCCTCTCAGTGTTGATTGTTTCCAACATGACCTTGCCTACATGAAAGCGCAAGGGCAATGTAGTTTGAAAAGGACAAAAGATAGACTGAGGACAAGAGTGAAAAGGGGACAATGAAGACCATGAGGGGTGGCCACAATGGGATGGACAAAATTCCTCGAGGGTAGATCAACTGATTAGCCTTGCCTACGTGAAAGTACAGAGGCAACGTATTTCGACAAAGACTAAAAAGACCAATAGGACAAGATGGGAACTAGATGAAAACCGACATGATGAAGGACCCTAGATGAGAGCGAAGGACCAACGAAACGACAAGATAGACAACACAAGATTGGATTGGGATAAAAGCTCAGGATGATAGATAGCAGATGAAGCTTGTCCAATGCTCAACCAAAATATACCAAGCGATGGGATGATAGGTGTGAATGGAAGATGTGGGGTCGGGATGGATGGAAGCATGAAGTAACTATGATGCAAGGTAGATAATGATTAAGCCCTCTACCGATGATGCCTATGACCAGGTTTTCACCAAATGTACTTATCCAAGGCACCACCAAGGGTATTTTTCACCATAGGATGAATTATTTCTCTTTACTATTTTTGAATTTTTTTGATTTTTATTTTTAACATTTTTTTACTTTTTTATATTTTTTTGGATTTTTTGCAGGAGAGGATACCCCAGTTGATTAGTGTAGAACCTCTTTAGGTGCATAATGTTAATAGGCTCCTCTAGGGGTTCTCCTTTAGGTGTTGCAAGTCTGTAGGCCCCTGATCCATATTTTGTGGTGATGACATAAGGACCAAGCCAATTTGCTTCAAATTTACCCTTCTTTTCTCGGTCTTATTCTATGCGCTGATTTTCCTTGAGGACTAGATTACCAACATTGAACTGATGAGGACAAACCTTCTTGTTGTAGCTTCTTTTCAGGTGATTCTGATAGGCTTGAAGGTGGTCATATGCTTTGATTTGTCTTTCATCTAAGATTTCTAGTTGGTTGAGCCTTGCAACTCACGCGTCTTCATCACTGATAAGATCTTCAAGGAGATTCTCAGTGAGGGAATTTCTACCTCAATCAGCAAGATGGCTTCAACACCATAGATGAGAGAATATAGAGTGGCATCAGTAGGGGTGCAGATGGAAGTTCTATATGCCCAAAGGGCGAGATGAATGTGAAGGTGCCAATCTCGACCAGTACTGTTGACCACCTTTTTAAGGATTCTGATGAGGGTTATGTTGGTGGCTTCCGCCTAACCATTACCCTGGGGGTAATAAGGTGTGGACCAATGATGTTGGATATGGAAGGTATCACAAAGGTGTTTCATAGCTTGGTTTTTGAAATGCTTTCCATTGTCAGAGATGATGGTTGATGGTATTCCATATCTGTAGAGAATATGGAAGAGGATAAACTTGGAAATTTGAGTACTTGTGATTTGTGAGAGTGGCATTGCTTCCACCCACTTGGTGAAGTACTTAGTTGCAGTGATAATGAAGGTATGTCCATTAGAGGATGGGGGATAGATCTTGTCTATTAGGTTGAAACCCCACTAAGTGAAGGGCCATGGTGCAACAAGAGGTTGTAGATCTTGTGCTTGAGCATGTATCAGATTGGCATGTTGCTAACAAGGGACGCACTTTTTGACGAACTCACAGGAATCATGTTCTAATGTGGGCCAATAGTAGTCTGCTCAAAGAATTCTCTTAGCCAGGGCCATGTCATTTGAGTGGGCCCCACATACACCACTATGTACCTCCATTAATGCAATATGGGATTCAATCTCATTTAGACACCAGAGGAGGGTTCCATCATACCCACATCGTTAAAGAGTATCACCTGTGATGGTGTAACAGGACGTACATTAGATGAAGGATTTTCTTTGGTTATGTGTTAGATTGGAAGGTAGGATGTTATCGTGAAGATAAGTATAGATATCATGATACAAGGGGGACGTGGGACCTACAATGTCACACACAATCTCACTTTCAGGGATATCATATGTCAGGATTAAGAGTTGTTCAATGAGGAACTCACACTTTGTTTTATCTTTGGGCATGTCAATCAAGGAACCAATGGTAGCCATGGCATCTGCTGCTTTGTTCTTGACTCTTGGAATTTGATCAAAATGATGGAAGTGAAAGACTTCTTGAAGTCGTCTACCATGTGTTTATAAGGAAGTAGTTTATCATCTTTTGTGAGAAATTCGTCATTTACCTATTTGATGGCTAATTGAGAATCACCAAAGACTCTAAAGTGTGTGATATGCCACTGAATTGCAATTCTAAGGCCAATAAGAAGGGCTTCATATTCAGCTATATTGTTTGTGCACAGGAAGGCTAATATGAATGACTTTGGTATATAATCTCCTTGAGGGGTGATGAGAAAAATTCCTACCCCTGATCCATTGTGTATGTATGACCCATCGAAGTATAGTGTCCACATGGCCACTTCTGTCACTATAAAGACTCCTTCATCAGGAAATTTTGTGGTCAAAGGATAGGCATCTACAAGGGGGGCATCTATCAATTGATCAGCAATTACCTGTCCTTTAATAGCTTTATGATCTACCTATTCTATATCAAATTCACTCAGAAGCATGACCCACTTAGCCATGTGACTAGTTAGAATTGTTCTTGATAACAGGTATTTAAGTGGATCAACCTTGGATATGAGCTTTACGGGATGACTGAGCATGTAATGTTGGAGCTTTTGTGAACTGAAAACCATGACTAAGTAAGCTTTTTCCATTGGAAAATAGTTGAGTTCATATCCTACGAGGGTCTGACTAATGTAATGTATTGCTCTTTCTTTTAATGATTCATCATGTTGTGCCAGCAATGCCCCTAGTGCCACTGAAGTAGTAGAAATATACAACAGGAGTGGCTTACCAGGGATTGGTGACATAAGGATTGGTGGGTGAGCCAAATAGTCTTTAATCTGATCAAAGTTGAGTTGACACTATTGATTCCATTTAAAAGTGGTATCTTTCTTTAGTAGATAAGTGAATGGCTGACACTTGTCAGCTAAATGAGCAATGAACCACTGAATGGATTGTAACTTACCCTATAGGCTTCTTAACTATTTGATGTTGTGTGGTGGGGGCATATCCATGATTGCTTTAACCTTTGTTGGATCAACTTTGATTCCTCTGTGAGAGATAATGAAACCCAACAGTTTTCTTGGCGTGACTCCAAAGACACATTTCTTTGGATTTAACCTTAGCATGTACTGCTTCAGACATTCAAAGATCTTGAGGACTACGGGGTGTTCTTCCCTTGTTCTTGATTTTCCTAGTAGATCATCAACATAAACTTCCATTATTATATGAATGAGGTCGTGGAAGATTACAATCATTGCTTGTTGATAGGTTTCCCCCACATTCCGTAGACCAAGGGGCATGACATTATAGTAGAACATTCCCCATGGTGTAGTGAAAGTTGTTTTATGTTGGTCTTCAAGTGCTATCCTAATCTGATTGTATCCAGAGAAGTCATCCATGAGGGAAAGCATCTCGTGCCCAGTAGTGAGGTCAACCAACATGGTGATGTTTGGCAATGGAAAATCATCTTTAGGGCAAGCCTTGTTGAGGTCACGGAAGTCTGTGCAAACTCTAATAGTGCCATTTGGTTGAGCTATAAGCACTACGTTTGAGATCCATTTTGAGTAGTCAATGGGCCTTATGAATCCAGTGTCCAATAGCTTCTCCAATTCCTTCTTAACCAGTAGAGCTACTTGGGGGTGCATTTTTTGAAGCTTTTGTTTGATAGGTTTGGCATCAGGATGCACATCCAAGTGATGTACTACTAAAGTAGGATCAAGGCCTGACATGTTTGAATATGTCCATGTGAAGTTGATGATTCCCTCCTTGAGAAGCTTGGTGATGGTAGAATATTCTTCTTCTGACAGTGCCTTGGCCACATAAGTGATTTTGGGATCCTCTTCAATTCCTAAATTTATTTATCGAGTTTCCTCTATTAGGATGGATGATCATTCAAAGAGACGAGTTCCTACAAGGGGAAGATGAACATCCCCATCTTCTAATGCCTCATTGAGGTTTTTGCTATTAGATACACCCTTTGTTTTTACTTTTTCTAGGTCAAGAAGTGCCTCAAGGAGGTTTTCACTAGGTGACATTTTTTATTTTGTTTCTTTTTACTTTTTTGGTTAGGTTATTCATCTTCCCCCAATCCCACAAGATGTACATATTGATCCATTGTGGAAAGGTATCGATAGGTGCACTACCATGTAGGTCCAAATCTATGAGTTTAGGATGTTTAAGAGATAGGATAATGGTGCAGATGTGTAAGTAGTCGAACATGGAAGAGAGTTTGGTGTGATCTACATCATCATATACGTGTATGATGGATACCTCCTCTGGTATGTCTTCAAGGAGACCGTTACTCTCACTGATGTTATTAGAGGCACTAGATGATGCTATAGGTCCCTTTTGTTTTGTGCCATGACCCAAGCCTAAATATCTTGGTCTTATTGTAGCCTCAATATGGTTTTCCCTCCTTGCTCTTCAGCGCCAAGGCCTTCCCCCTGATAATTATACTTTTTCACAAAATTAGAGGGCCAAGGATAATTCTCCTGGAAATATTCTTTCAAAGGAGGGGAGGGATCAGGTTCCTCACAATAAACCCATTGGCTTATGTCATCTTCTGGTGCATCTTGTCTTAACCCAGGAGAGCGGAAGGTGTTGGATCCCACATTCAAAACATTAAAGGTGATGGTCTTGTCTTCTGGTTTTGGTGGACTGTGATGGTTGACCATATGTGTGTTGTGAGGGTGGAATAGTTGTCACGTTCAAAGATGTAGGCATCTTATATTCACCACATCCCTTGTCAATGATATGGACTTTAGTGAGAGTGGAATCAGATGTGGATGATGGAGTAGATGAAATGGTGGCTAATGTGGTGGTAGATGATTGGGATGATGATCTCTGTGGTGGTCCCATTTCCATGCTTGGACAATAGTGGGAATGAGGAAAAGAAGCTTCTAATGCGTGGCAATATTCAAATGGTTTGGGATCTGCGTGAATGGTGACTTCTACCCCATTGAATGAGAATTTTAGGCATTGATGATATGTGGATGGAATGACCTGCATGGTGTGAATCCATGGACAGCTGAGGAGGAGGTTGTAGGGAAATTCTAGATCAAGGACATGACATGTGGTATATTTCACAACTGGACCAACCTGAATTGGAAGACATATTGTACCTTCATAATCACATTCTGCATTATCATACACCTTGATTGTGATGACCTGAATGTTTAAATCAACATGGGTGTATCCAACCTATTTTATGAATTTCAATGTACAAAGGTTTAGGGCGGAACTATTATCTACCAAAGCCATTTTTACTTTGTGACGGTTTACTAGGACCTCTAGATGAAAGGGACGATTATGATTGGATTCAATGCAAGGCATGTCATTTTAGCTGAAACCCAGTTGATAGGTGGCAGAGAGGTGCCCTACCAATGCTTGAAATTGTGTAGGGTCTATGTCATTAGGAACTTGGGTGTCTCGTAAGGCCTTATTTAGGATTTCTTGGTGTGTGGGGGAAGACTTAAGAAAATCTAAGATGGATATCTATGTTGAGGTCTTTCTGAGATGGTCAAGGATGTTGTACTGAGAGTTCACAGGCTGTGGTTGGGTGGATGCGGAGGCTCCAGGGACTGTGATACGAGTTTGACATGTGGTAACAACACATTGAGGATCCTTTCCTTTTACACATATCATGGATACAAGTGGTTCCACTTGTTTGATGTGCATAATGAGGCCTTCATAGTTAAGTGGCACATTTTTATAGTTGATGTTATTGGTGTTGTTATTCTGATTATTGTTATTGCTAGGCCCAAGGTTTGAATTTGACATGTTAAGACCTTGGTTATGATTAGGGAAAGCATTTTGGTATATTTGCAATTGAGCATTGGATTATGGTGTCATGTTGGCATCCACATGTATGTCACCCTAGTCTATAAGATCCTAGATGTACATTTTTAGACATTGACACGTATTCAACGTATGCCCTTTAACTTTGTGGAACTCACAATATTCATTTTCTTTGAACCAGTTCGGTTTAGGCTTGGATTTTTCAAGGGGCTTAGTCACAAGATACATAATTGGCTTGCAAGAGTCTATTGAACACAGCACTTAGGGGTTCTCCTAATGTAGTAAACTAACGTTTGTTACCCCCTTGGTTATTTTGATTGGATTGTTGGCTGGGACAAGGTGCCCCCTATGGAATTGTTATAGCATGAGGATTTGATAGTTGTGGAGGATGATATTGTTGATTCTAGGAAGCATTGGCCACTTGGATGTGTTTGGTGTCAGTGACACCATCATTGACGACATTTTTTTTTGTTCCACTATCAAGGCTTGTCTTCAGATGACTTCTCTTTATCAAGATTGAATATTTTGACTAGCCCTTTGGCGATAAGGACCCTCTCAAGAATAGGCCCTTTCTCTAATATGGCTACAAAGGTCATGAAACAATGTAGTCTGAAGTTGTGAGCCATATCTAGATGAGAGTTTTCAATAAACAAGGTGACCATATCATTTTCCCTTAGCAAGGATTTCATGTGACTTGCTAGGGCTCACCATCTTTGAAGATCACTTGCAAAAGTTTCTCCTTCCCACTGCTTTTCTTTCAGGAGGTCTCATGTGTCCATATCCTTCTCCAGGTTAAAGGGGAAGTGGGAGACAAATTCTTTTGAATGTTGTGCAAAGGACTTGATAGATCCTTTCTCAAGACCCATGAACCAATCAAGAGTTATTCCATGTACACTCCTAGGAAACAATCTCATGAGGTAATTGCCATTGTACATGACTTCTTAATAGTGGGCATAGAACTCTTGAAGGTGAGCTTTAGGGTCTTTGGTTCCTTTATACTTATTGAATTTTGGCATTTCAAAATGCTTTGGGAAAGGAACCAATGAGATTGAAGGATAAAACGAATAAGGACAAATATCTTTAAATGTGAAGGATTGTTTATTGGTCCCTACTTGTAAGTCCTTTAACGCAACTTTGACTTCTTTGAGGTCCTTATTGATAGGCGCTGCGGGGGTTGAATTGGATGAACTAGGTTGATTGTACTGAAGATACTGTTGATATGATGAGGAGGTTGTTGGAGTAGCTAGATCATAAGCATGTTGTGGTGTATATGGAGGTGTCGGTTGGTATTGATTGGTGTAAGCAGATTGCAGATTTACGTAAGGTGGATAGGATGATGATAGATTTTGATGGTAAGAAGTGGAAGTCGCTTACTAGTATGATGGTTGTTGTTGATAGTATGAGGTGGATGGGATACCCTGCTGGTATTGCATAGCACCTTGATAGTATGATGACATGGACGCTCCTTGCTGATAAGGCAATTGTTCATAATATGGGGTGTATTGAGCACCTTGTGGTTGTTGTTGCGTGTAGGACATGGATGTGTTACCTTGTTTGTATGAGGGCTATTGATGAACGTAGTAATTATACGCAATGTTGGGTTGTTGCATGATGTATGGAGGTTGTTGTGGATTAGACTGTTGTTGGTATGGGTTCATGTGTGATTGTAAAGGATTGGTGTAGGGAGGTGTTGTGCCCTCAACACACATGCCTCGTTCGAAATGGGGACCCTCTCTTTCCTTTGCTTTGTCGGGTCATTTTGTCATTGCCTCATTTTGTGTGCCCCTTATTTTGGTGTCCCAAGTGGTCATTAAGCCCTAAAGGATTCATCTTAAGTCAACCATATTTCCCCCCTCAAAATTTTCTAAGTCTTAAGCCCTCACGGGGTCTCCTGGCAGTTTTCCTTTGCCTCTCAAAATGACGTCCCTGAGGCCCTGTGGGTCCGCCCATGCGAGACGCCCCTTGCGGATTTCCCTAATGCCTTTGCCATTTTGAATGGCCAACAGACCACATCCATTTGTAGCTCGAGATCCACCTTTTGAATTGTTGTTCCCATCACCAACTCAGCGGCTAACCCACGACTACTGTCCACCCTATAAACTCTGCCCTTCCCATGGCCGCTTTTGAAATCCGACCGTTTCACCAACTTTTGGAGCTATCATACCCACATTAATTAGGCACATTTAATGCACTTAAATCTATGAATACGTGAGCATGAAATGTCATTTTCACCTGACAATTTAATCAAAGTGAGTCAGAGCCACCCTCAAACATCGTCGATGCGCCCGCTAAATAGGTTTGTCAATTCCCTATGTCTGATTGTTGTTGGTTCATCCTCCATCAAATTTTGGAGGGTTTTTTCTGCCACACATCTCGTTTCATATTTTCCTTTGTTTCTTCAAAGTTTGTTAACATTTCTAAGGAAAAACTCAAAGATTACCTAGAACAACCTCTGACGCACAAAACCCACCTTTTTAAAATCAGACAAACCTTAAAAAATCATTAGTAGGAGGCTTCTGGAACTTCATCTCACCATGCTCGTTCTTGGGCCAGGGCTTTCGCTTACCACGAGCCTCCAATCATTCCTCAGCTATGAGCATGCCTTTAAAACTGTTAACTTTCAAGATGGCATTTTCACCTATCGGATCCACCATCGCGGAAATCCCCTTCAACGCAGACATTTTACACCTAATTGAAATTCGCAAGTGACCAAATATAAATCTAGCATCCATCGATCCAGTCAGGTCCACATTTGTGAATTTCCTCTCACAGAATGCCCCTCAGTGTTTGTCATTTCTAACGGCTATCAGACTTCATCCTTCTAACCCGCGAGATCCACTCTAACGACTGCCCATTGAGTTCAAAGTTGTCAAAATCCTAGGGTGCATGCACTTTGTGGGTCTCTACCCATGGACTTCCGTCTATAGGACTCTATCTCGACTCTATTGTTCCTAACGAATGTCGGTGTCTACCCTTCCGCGCCTCCAAACCTGACCTCCCCGGCGTCGTCTTGTCCTCTGAACCTCAAAACCACTGACTCCTTCTTATGGGTTGTCGTGGGCGGTTTACCTTTTTTTAACTGTCATCAACTACCGTCCCACTGCATTGCAAATCTCGCACACATCAAGACTGTCTAAATTTTCCTCGTGAGTTTCTTTCACCGGGATTCTACCCTAGCGTCATCATTGCAAATGGCTAAGAGCCTCTGTCGGCCTATTATACGGAGCCTGATCCTCCCAAAGCTGCCTGACGAATAATGAATGAAGAATAATGCATGTGCCTGTTGCGTGTTGATATTATGGATGCACAGCCCCTAAAGCTCCGAAATCTTCAATAAAGGACTTTAGCCATGAAAGATAATCAACCACAAGGAGAAGTGTTGCAACTATGGAATGTTGATTAAAGACTCTATATTGATAATATGATATGATTGATATTGATTGATATGTTACAAATGAAAAAGTTGTCTGATTATATAGGAAAGAGATAAAACCTAAGATGCATGAGATGTTGCCATGTGTCATGATCTAACAGCATGTGACAACATGTGAAACCTATCTAGATGATTATTAAATGTTGAGATAAGTTCTAGAAGGACAACTCATCTTCTAG
Source organism: Sequoia sempervirens (assembly GCA_007258455.2). Taxonomy (NCBI): domain Eukaryota; kingdom Viridiplantae; phylum Streptophyta; class Pinopsida; order Cupressales; family Cupressaceae; genus Sequoia; species Sequoia sempervirens. The sequence goes on from VDFB02270651.1 coordinate 761,228,813, forward strand.
AAGGAATCTTATCCCACCAAACAAGGAAGGGAATATTATCCCATTTATTAAATGATTTATCTAATAATGCAACCTAGGACTTAATTAATTAAATGCAAGACATAAGTTAACTTATGCTAGTGTAATAATTAATTAATTACACTAACACCCCCCCCCCATAAGTTCAACTTAGGGAGGAAAAAGCAATGATTATTCAAGATGATGATGATGATGATGGGTCCCGACTACGAGGCCATGTTAGGTACCCATGTACATGAAGATGCAGAAAATATCCTACAAATGGAGAAAATGGGAAAACCCAGTGCAAACAAAACCCCTCTCCAAAAAGGAGATGAAAAAGAAAATTATGAGAATGCGAAGGATGGAGGACTCCCAAATACCCCCCAAGTACACCATCTGTCACATGGATACAATGCAATCAAAGGCCCCCCCATAGGAGGGAAAGAGAGAGAGACTATGTAGCCCCCCCAGAAGATGTGATCACTTGCAAAGATGGTAAGTGTCTGAAGATAAAACATGATCCAATTTCGACAAACAACTTGTCTCCCTTTCAGAAGAAACAAAACCAAGTGCAAGTGAAGTGATGCTTCCCATTCTAGATAGGAATTGAAGGAAGGAATGATGAAGGTGGATGTTGATGATGTCTCTGAACTCTGCTCAAATGTATCCTTGCCTGAAGATGAAGATGCCACAATCAACTCAGGTGCATACCCAATCAATGAAGAAGGTGACAAGCCAGGATGATGCAGAAATTGATGTTGAACAATATCCAAAGACAAAGATGGAATGGATGTGATGGAGACTTGATAGCCCCCCCTGAATGAAGTGTCCTCAAAACCACTTAAGGAAGTCTGAAGCAACGAAGGTGTGCAAACCACAAATCTCCCACTAGGAAGAAGCAAATCTAATGGCGGATGCTAAAGAAACCTCAAATCCTAAAAGGAGTAATAGGGAAGAAGTCTCAGATATGAAATCTCTGAAGAGAAACCAAGTGCCTCCAAGATGGTCTCTAGATCCCTAATCAAGGTTGAGACAAAGGAATGAGGAGACTCAAAACAACTCTCTAAAGCCAAATCTGAATAGAGGAGTGATATCCCCTCAAGAATGTCCTCTAAACCTGTAGAAGTAGCCAAGTCAGTGATACCTGAGATGAAGCCATCCTGTGATGTCAAGTCTGAAAAACTAATTATGTCCTGATGAATGATGATGGTGGAAGCCTCAATCAATGACTCTAGACAAGGAATCACTAAATGTGAAGGGATACCAACTGTCTCTGATGGAGAAGAAGCACCGAAAGGAACCTTGTCAACCTCTTCAAAAAGATCAAGGCAATCAACTTCTTGCACAACAATAGCATCATAGGAAACTTGATCTGAAGCATGACATCCTGAATCATGACCATCAGGGAATGGTGGAGTATCTGAATCTCCATATAGCTCCCAAAGCTTAATCCAAACAATGTGAGGACAATCACAATGATCAATAGTACTCAGAACATCACAATCAACTTGCATCTCAATGATCTCCAAAATAGTGTATCAGCTGCAACTCCAAGCAAGTTCAGGAATACCTTCACTTGGATGGGGAACTATACCAAACAAATGAGGCAATAGATCAAGTGATTGGAGATGGTGGCAAATCCCATCTCGCCATTGTGGGTAGTTACCTATGTGCAACATAACCAAAGGAGTATATGCAAGCCCCATAATGAAATATCTCCACAAAAAACAAAGACACTGACCTTCAACAACAAAGAAAGACTAACAAATAGATATACAACTGAGAATATGCCTCTGAGATCAAGAAATTTTTTTGCAAGCTTCAGGATGTCTCAGGAATCAAGAAAATGCACCAAATTGCAAAAAACCAATAGAAGATACTTGGAGCTAAAACTAAAGAAACTAAGTGGACTGAAGAAAAAAGCACTGAAATATCTCCTAAATGCCGCTGGAATCACCAAAATTCAACAATCTGATGAGAAGATATGCGCTTTTGAGTCCAAAATGAAGGGTTGACTTCAATTGAATTTAGAATTTTATAGCAGAAAAATCCTCCAAAATGGATGGCACCATTGGATAGTTCTCTGAATTATCTTTACGTCAGTATCTTGTTTGCGAATTTTTGATATTATGGCACGAAGATATGGCCTTCGGAAGAAAAATTGCTGATTTGAAAGTACAGGCTAAATAGGTGCAAAAAACAAGCACCTTAGGGCAAAAAAAATTGGCCCCCGGTCGCTAATATGACCGAGGGGCTAGCTGACAGTTTAAAAAAAAGGCGTCGTTGGATAAGCGGCAACAAAGCGGCTCATCGGCGGCGAGATCCAGTGGTGCAGCCGGTGGAGGATGCACCGCCCAGGGATAGCAGAGCCCCTGGTTACTGATGGACCGGGGCTGGAGCGGTCGTCGACAATAGAAGCTTCAACCTCCAGCCGAGAAAACAGAGGACGGTCGTCGAGGCCTGTTGCGTGTTGAGATTATGGATGCACAGCCCTTGAAGCTCCAGAATCTTCAATAAAGGACTTTAGCCATGAAAGATAATCAACCATAAGGAGAAGTGTTGCAACTATGGAATGTTGATTAAAGACTCTATATTGATAATATGATATGATTGATATTGATTGATATGTTACAAATGAACAAGTTGCCTAATTATATAGGCAAGAGAGAAAACCTAAGATGCATGAGATGTCACCATGTGTCATGATCTAATAGCATGTGACAACATGTGAACCCTATCTAGATGATTATTAAATGTTGAGATAAGTTCTAGAAGGACAACTCATCTTCTAGAAGGAATCTTATCCCATCAAACAAGGAAGGGAATATTATCCCATTTATTAAATGATTTATCTAATAATGCAACCTAGGACTTAATTAATTAAATGCAAGACCTAAGTTAACTTATGCTAGTGTAATAATGAATTAATTACACCAACATTGTAGACCCGATCCCATGGGTTTCCCCTGCTGGACCACCATCTGGCTTTTTCTGTTGTGAATGGTTGCCACATGGCATCCACCCACACTTGCTCTCCCGCAATAGACTCAAATGCTCAAACTAAGGCGAGACTATCTTCCAAACCCACAGACCCCATAGGGTGGAAAGCCGCATGTAGGTTTTTGTGCCACCAGCGTTGTTCTCTACGACGGTCTTCCAAATAGCAATGACACTCACTGCCTTTGCTTCCTCTACACCCGTGTGACTAAAAGATGATCCAAATGACTTTTAACCTGAAAAAAAATTGTGACCCATGTGCCATAATGGTCTATTCTCCTTAGTGGACCCCACAACTTCACCAAGTCCTAGGGAAAGTGAAACATTGTGGGCTGCCCTACCCTATTTTCCCTTAAAAAATAGCTATCAACCCAGGGAAGTCCACACCCCTGGGCCTGCATAGCCTTAACTCCCCTGAATGAGCTACTAATGATGATCTGGAAAGCATGATATGACCCTTAGATGATGTTTTACCTAATCTAATGTTGTTTTGCAAGGTTTTGACTAACGTTCCATGTATTTTATGCTTGAATGTGTTTGTTGCTCCTTTGGTTACAGGATATATGGAATCAGGTGTGGGACCCTCGGGAACGGTCGTGGAGAAAGAAAAATGAAAGAAAATAGGCAAGACACCCTGTGGGAAAGAAGATAAGGACTAGATGAAATATCAATTCCAAGAGGAACCCCTAAGATCCAAGGTCACCTCAACTTGGAAGGAGGTCACAGATACAAATATCAGACAAGTGGATATCGATGAATTTAAGCAAAGATTCTAGATCGGTCCCACTACTAAAAATGCAAGAAGAATAAGAAGCAGTGAACTAGCTAAGGTTGCGAGCTTTCCTCCTGCCCTCATTTCCTTGGAACTAGTAATGACCTACAGGGAGGCTTATCAAGAAGAAACCAGAACAATCGTTGACCGAGATGGAAATGTGTTGGTTGACATGTCTACTAGTGAAATAACAAGAACCTTTCATATCCCTACTTTCGAGGAGATGGAAGTACCAACCATAAGTGATGGAAAGGCTATGTGGAATGAAGATCCCCTTAATGTAAAAGACTTATCAATTAGTATTGGTTGAAGGAGAAGAGGGGGAGTGTTGCGAAGGTTCCTTAGGAGCTCTTCTTTAGTGACTTCTATGAAGACTATCACAATTTGGTGACTCTATTGAGCAGAGTAATGGGCCTTTCAACTATAGCCTATTTCCAAGAATGGATGGTATATTTTGTGGAGGAGATCCTCTGTGGAAAGGTCAAGTTCTACTACGCAAGGATAATCAGTGATTGCTTCCACAAGCAATTCATGGTTGTTAAGAACACCTCCAGATTCTATATGACATCTTATTTGGTCTATTCATTGGTCGAGCAGAGGAAATACAGTGGCTTATTCAGAGCTTGAGATGAATAACCAGGCAAGGAGTTGAAAGTTTAAGATGAATACCCTCAACTACAGTTCAGAAATTTCAAAAGGGAGTACTACAAAGTCAATGATGCCTTTATAGGCTATATCATCAGATTTCTCGAGGGCAACTTTGAAAGGAGAGTCTTCCATTGTGCCAAAGCTTTCCTCAAACAGTTTTCCTTCTTGTTCATTCAATATCCAAAGTTCACTTACATTCGTGCTCAAGGTTTTTCAAAAAAGCCATACAAGTTGCCCCGGTATCCCAATGACTAGATAATACTGCTAGAGCTCTCTCAGCAGCTACGACATGCATACACTATTTTGAGCAGCAAACATAGGGCATGGATCCCTTATCCCCTCTCCTTTGACCAAGGGCTATATGAACTCCATACCTCTCAGTGTGCGGACAACTTAGAAAAGGAACCAGTAGAATACCATTTGAGACTCCATACTGCCCAGCCACAAATGGATCCCTACGGCCATCTCAAGAAAACACTTCAACCTGAATAGGCCCATCTCCATAGCATTAAATACTTTTGGGCTAATTTCCAAGATGATAATGAAGTGTGAATGAGGCACTATATGAGAATGATGACATATTTTGTAAAGAGGGTCAACTTGTTCCCCATACTGGATCAAGTGGAAGAAGATGAAAGTACAATAATGGATCCTCGGTATGATGTAGTGGCCAATCTCTCGTTGCCATTGATTGATTGGGATAAGCTAGAAGTTGATGACCTTGACATTATAACCAATCTCATCAAAGCTAGGACAAAAGAATGGGTTAATGGGAAAGTTGCCCAATTGAAGCAACAAGGAGTCATGTTGACCTATGAAGGCCTTAAGGAAGAGCCTCCAAGTGAAACAAAAAGTGGGACATATGTTGCCACAACAAGAGAAACTTCAAAGTCTCCTCCATCCACCAGGTCAAGGAAGAGAAAAGAGGTTGAAGAGCAACAGCCCAACCCCAAGGTGTATGCAAGAAAGACTTCGAAAGGTGAACCTTCCAAGAAACACAAAAGATCAAGCAGTTTTATAGAAATTCCAACCATTCAAGAGGATCCACTTCACAAGGGAAAGGAAATGGAGGTTGAGCAACCAAAATCTCCACTTACTGCCTCTGCTACTGCTGCCCCTCCATCGGCCTCCCAGGTGATCATGGCTACCTCTCTGCCTACAGTGGATATCTCAGTCCACCTTGCCTCTTCTCCACCCGCTATGTAAGTTGTGACCATAGACTCCTATTCCGCTACCACTTCTCTGCTTTCCTCTGCCTCCATGTCCCCAACTACATCTCTCCCATTGGCAACAACAACAATGACAATACCTCCTTCCTTGCTCTTGGAGGCTTTTTCTCATCACATGTAGAATGTTCCTTCAGAGATTTCTAAAGTATTGATGAATTGAGTTGTCCAAACTATCTTGGCACAAGTTCTTGCCAACATTCCTACCTCTACTCCTCCAACTAAACCACCAGTGATGAAGGCCACAATGGCAATATCTGAGGACTGAGAGAGATGAGAGAAGAAACAAAGGAAGTTGAGGAAGCGGACAACTACCATGAGCATCTAGAGTACCAACATTTGTAAATTGATAAGGTGGTGTGTGAAGGTGAAGAAACAAAATCCTCTAAAAGTAATGAGGAGGATGTTAGTACCAAATATATTGTAGAGACATTCAATGCAGATCTTAAGGAGGAGCTAGTCTAGAAATTGAAGGATGTTAGAGAGGAAGTGGAAAGATCACCTTCCGAACAAGAAAAGCAGTTGACTGATAAAATGGGAGTAGATACTGAATTTCCAATGGGTGAGCAAGAAGAAAGCACCCAGCATGATGAAGAAGTGTCTCTCTCAAGAGAGCAAGAGCGACAAGGAGAGGAAGAAGATAAAGAACAAGAAAAGACACCTCCTCAGCATGGTCAAGATGAGGAGAAAGAAGAGGATGAGCCTGCAAAAGAGGTTGAAACTCATAAGAACCCAGAGATGGAGTAGCTTGAAAACATAGACAAGGTGAGAAAAAAGAAGAGAACACTACCGAAGGGGAAGACAACCCCAAATGGCACGTAGCCAACGAGTCCCCAAATAAAGAAACATTGTTCCTCTGGGACTCTGATGAAGAGGGAGAGAACACGAAGATGGAGCAAGAAGCTCCAGGAGACAAGAAAGTTGAGATTGGAGAAGAACAAGGTCATGAATCGCCAAAAGGGAAATCTCAAATGTTGAATGGTTGGAGAAGCAATTAGAAAAGAAGACCCCTACCTTAAGAGATCCAAGGGCAAGGTTGGAGGCTAATTTGACAGCCTATATCCAACAATGGTCATCCACATAAGAGCCTCCCACCACATCCTAGGCACCACCACAGCTGCTATCCAAGGACCACATCAACAAACTAGAGAAGAGAAAGAACAAGACCAAGACAACGAAGGATTGGTTCTGACAAGTCCCGTATGCTAGAAACATGGGCATTAGTTGTGCTGTCAAGACAGTGAATAAGTTAATGGAAGTACAAAGAGACCTGGAGGGCACGAGGAAGTTCTACACTGATTTCACAAAGATATATGGATCCACTTATCCTAAGATCGAGGCTATCCTCAGGTTGCCTCAGAAAATATGGGAAAAGGAACTTGCATTTGCGAAAGACGATCATTGGCTTGTGGATATGTGGAAGATGGACTTCGACCATAGGAAGGAGATATTGGAGCGGCTACTTTGTAAGGTAGAACCTAACATTGAATGGGCCAAGGAAACGAGGGCCGCATGCATCGAGTATTTGAAATTGATGGCAGATTATGATATACCCATCGTTAAGATTGATCTAGAAAAGATAAAACCGTACTTTCGCAAAAAGATAGAAGATGGAACATCAGGCGAGCTCACCACAGACTTCATGAGTTTTTTTGCTCAGGATTTCACCCAATTTGAACAAGTTAGGGACAACACATCTAAAAGTGATGGAGATTGGGATACACTTACAGATCGATCCAAGTAATGGAACTACCAAGTGCTCCAATCTAACATAATGGAGATTGACAAGCTCCAAGCATTAATCAACAAGTTTATGGAGTATGCCACTTTGAAGAAGCGGGAAGGAAATTTGATTGTTGATGAAGAGCTTCTCACAGAATATCAATAGCAAAGGGAAATCAACAAAAAGACAAATTGATTCAGTGCTACCACAAGAAGACAAAATAGGGAAAAGACAAAGATGTAATTTTAAATTGTAATATATTTGGGGGTAGGTGAAACCCTAGTTTGTAGTGAATCTTTGCCACACAAAGAAAATCAATCTTGGCCACTCATTCTACTTTTGGGACACTATAAATAGGGGGTCTCCTCTAATTTTCAAGAGAGAGTTGAGTTGTTGCAAAGGCATGTTGTATAAATTTTAATAGAAATTCATTGACTTTGGTGGATTCTTGAGTTTCTTTGCATGTTACATGGCTCATCTCCCATAGTTAGCTGATTTAGATAGATTTATTTTGTTGTTTCAGCTGGTTTAAGTTTCTTTCATAGATTAATTGATGTTGTTCAATGGTTGTGTAGATTTATGTTGTGTTGATGCTTTTCTTGTCCATACTTTTGGTTGTTTGTTGATGGTAGATAGTTGTGTAAAGCTAGTCTTGGCATAAACTAAAAGTTGCTCCAAACTTCTATTGTTTATTCATGCATGTTTATGGTGAATAAATGGTTGAATATTTGCAGTCATTAGAAGCTTGCACAAGTTTCATAATACTATGAGTAAATCTAGTTAAGTGAAATTCTATTTTGGGAAGGCTTACCATAGTAGAACCCTCCATGATCACTGTTCATTGTTGAATTTTAGATCCAAGAACTTCTCTTCTCCACTGCCTTTTTCCTTTTTTTTAGTAACCTATGCTAAGGTTCATTGCACATTGTAAAGCCAAATCTTAAGTTAATATAATAATTCAAGACTACTATTTAAACCTACAACAAATTGCACATTAACTTCCCACTTCGAGGAACTCCATTTTGTGATCCCACTTCCTTCTAGCCTAACTCTGTAAGTCTGCCCTGTGATTCCAGCAAATCACATCAAACATCAACTAAGTAATTCCATGCACGTCATGATCTAACACCTGAGAGACTTTGGGTTGGCGATTAGCAATTTGCTTGTGAATTTCCACCTTTCAAGAGAGGTGATGCCCCTGTGTTGAGAAGTGCATAAAACACCCATGAATAGAAGGTGGTTGAGTCTGCAGCAGATTCTGAGTGGCTACATGAACTTTTGGATTAGGATTGGATGTGGTAGCATGAGGGGTATATGTACTAAATGAGTGGTAAATATATTGTGTGAGGATTCCTTTGTGGTTGCATAGGAATGTGTGTATGGTGGGGCGGTTGTTGATGTTGTGCCGGTTGCTGATAAAGTGGGCGAGATGGGATATGTTATTGTTGTGGGACTATTGCAGAAGCATTATGGGGTAGTTGTAGCAACTGTGAAGTGGTTTGTGTGACTTGATGCGGGGGTTGTGTAGGAATGGTAATTTGTTGTTGAGGAATTGAAATGTTTTGTTTTGGAACGGTGAGGTTCTATTGCGGGACATTTTGTTGTGGGTGTTGATGGGGTGGTTGAGATGAAATGGTAGAAACAACATGTTGTGGTGGTATTTGTGAAGGGATAGCGGTGTGTTGTGGTGGTGCTTACATCATAGTGGATTGATGTGAATTAATGGGAGGCTATTGAAACATAGGGATATTACCTTGGGGTGGCGGTAGTAGATTACCAATGGCTACAAGTCCTGAAGGTGGCATCAGTGCGAGAAGTGAAGTGCCCCTAGTATTGACGGGTGGTTGACCTGGATGGTGAGGTGGAAGTGGCAAAGCAGGAAAAAAATTTTGCGGCATGCCATAGGCAAAAGGATCATTAGGATCAAGTGGGGTCATAGAGGCAATGGATGGGAGGTGAGGATAAGTGGCAATTTGATGGATTATAGCATTTCCAAACTCAAGATGATACCAATTTTCTATGGGTACACCTTTGGGTACATAAGAGTTTCCTGGAATGTTTTGCAAAGTTTACAGATCTTGTGATGCAAGAAGAGACTGGAATATACTTTGACACATTAAAATCGGGTGGTGGTTTGATCCCTTTCATGATCAAGGTGGCAAGGATCTTATCCCCACGCTCGTTGAGGACGTGATCTATCATTTGAACATTAGCAAGATTGCTAAGATATTCGTCAATCGTGACTTCAGGCTGATTGACCATGTTTTCATCTCAAGGCGGTGAGGTGTTTTGGACGTCGATGTTGGACTGTGATGATGCACCGTTATGGGGATCTTGAGGGATATTTGCACCATTGTTGGGATCTTGTGTGGTATTTGCAACATTTTTAGGATCTTGTGGGATGTTCAACTAGGAACCTTGGCCTTGTTGTTTTGACATTTGTTTTTAAGCTTATGATCAAGTCAAAATGGGCATGAAAATGCAAAACTATTGGTGAATTAAGATGTGTTTAAACTCTAGGATGCAATGCCTAAATGATGATTGAAGGATTGATTTGGTAGATAGTTGATTAGCTGATTGGGTGGTTCGATAAGGATCAGATTGGATTAAATTCATAGATTGGATGATTGGATAAGGGTGATTTTAGATTAGATAAGATTTGTTGATGAAATGGTTGATAAGATTGGATGATTGGACGAAATTGGATAGTAAAAGGGATTCTAAACCAGGTTCAGAGATCACCCTATGTGACTTAAAGGTGTTGATTAATCAGATTAAGGATGGATAGATGATTGTGGCACCGAATCCAACTTGAGATGGAAGTGGATTGATAGGGCCAAATGATGATGATTGACTCAGGACAGATAGCGATCCTAAGTAGATATTGTAGGAGGATGACCAGTTTCAGACACCTAGGTCAATTTGGATAATGACTTCAAATGAAGTTCAGTGGATTTGTACTAAGAAAACAATGAGGGATGGGTATCCTAGAGGTTGCTTTATGATGCTCCTATATGATTTGGATGATGAAGGAATGATATTTGGAGGAATGCAAATGCAAGTTGCAGGTGAACGAAAGATGCAAACTGGTTGGATAAAGATCAAACTCATCTAACCAATGTGAAAGATCAGCCAACTAGGGGGCAAGTTCACCCAACTGGAGGTCAAGTTCACCCAAAAACTAGGTCAAGTTCACCCCAATAAGGTCAAGTTTTCCTAAAAATTAGGTCAAGTTCACCCAAAACAAGGTCAAGTTCACCCAAATAAAGTTAGGTTCGCCCAAAAATTAGGTCAAGTTCACCCAAAAATTAGGTTAGGTTTGCCCAAATAAGGTTAAGTTCGCCCAAACAAGGTCAGGTTCGCCCAAGGACAACTTTAAGACTTGTTTAAACTACAAAAGAGGCCAAACAGACTATCAAAATGAGTGAAATGACTAACAGGATGGGTAAACGGGTGGTTGAAACGGGAAAATGAGTACTCGAAATGAGCAAACAGGTGCTCAAAATGAGCAAACGAATGTTCGAAACGAGTAAACAAGTGTTTGGAATGGGCAAACGGGTGTTTGGAACAAGCAAATGGGCACTCGAAACGAGCAAATGGGTGCTCAAAATGACTGAATGGAAGATGAAAAATGGTTGTTTGGGGGGTAGGTTCACCCAAGTTGGGGCAGGTTCGCCCAATCCTAAGGGAAGGTTCGCCTATTGGGTGAAAATTTTGACAATTTTGAGAAAAATAGGCTGATCAAAGGCTAAGGCAGAGGGCAGGTTCACCTCATTTGAGAGTAAGGTTCACCCCTTTTTGGGTAGGTTCACCTATTTAATAAAAAGATAGACAATTTTAACAAAAACCAAGCTAAGGAATGACTACAATAGAGGTCAGGTTGCCCCTGTTAAGGGCAGGTCGCCCCTTTTCAGGGTAGGTTTGCCCCTTTGCAACAAACTTGGACTTGACCTAAGTGAAAATAGCTATGGCAAGGACCAAAACATAGCAAACAACAAGCAAAAAGACTGACTTGATAGAAATCCACTGGTTTTACACAAGAAAACAATTCAGACAACACAATCCTACGATTAGTATGAAAGGTATGGCCAACACAATCCTCTAACTAGGATGAACAAGGCCACTAGGGAGTCCTTGATGTACTCTCAGTACGTGAGGCACAAACTATGAACACCAGCCCATCACAAGCGTGAGTCGGGAATCCCAGTGAGATACTGAGGGCTCAAACCAACTCTTCACATCTATCTAGGTATCACCCTAGCTTCGACACTCCACTAGACATGACGTGACTAGATTGGGGTACAACTTTGGCTCTCCCCCCTTTGTATACCCCATCAGTACGCATGGTTGGGATCATCCCTTAGGGTGATGAAATCTCCAAGCAGGTCCCGCTAAGGAAAAAAACACGAACCATTTTTGGCTACTCCCTAGGCTCACACAAAATGCAAGGGGAAAGCTTAGATAGAATAGTGTCATCTTGGGTGACACAATGGACTTTGAAAACATGGCAAACAAAATATTTGACTCCCCCCTAATTAAATTATGTGCCTAAATATTAAAAAAAAAGAGGAAAAAGTAAACAACTAACTAATAACTAGACCCATCCACCCTACAGCAAATATGTTAGAAGTTTTTCTCTTAATCTTCAATAAGTGTTGATAGTAGCACAAATGTTAGAAAAACTAACACAAATGCCAACAGGACGGGTTAGGAGGTTAGTAATAATCAAAAACAACCAAAACAAAGTCTGAAAATGAAATTTACACACTGTTTTTACATTGCAGAAGCCTCTGTTCAGGGTAGGTTCGCCCCTCAATAGAAAAAAGTAAGAAAATAGACTAAAACTAAATTTTAAACTATTGTTTTACCTTTGTCAAGGGTAGGTTCACCACTCTATAAAAAATAGTGAGAAAATAGGGGTTCTGATGCTTAGAAGGGTGACTTTCCAAGGCAGGTTTGCCTCTGTGCTGGTCAGGTTCGCCTATTTTTGGGCAGGTTCACCCCTTTGCAACCTGAACCTGCAAAAAGTCAAAAAAATAACAAACATAAAAGCAAGAGACATGTTTGTGGGTCCCACCGAGCGTGCTAGAAATGTGAACAAGTGAATTTATCCTATTCTAAGTGATGAAAAACAACATGAAAAAATAAGGAAAACAACACTAACACCTCAAGATAGGGCTACGTTAAACTTAAACAAAACAAAGATAAAAAAAGAAGCTGATTATACCTTGTTTAAGCTTATTCTTTGGTTGGCCCTTTGATCTTCAATGCTTTGTGTGCTTCTTTTGATGGAAAGATATGATGAAAGTGGATTCAAAATGCTCTATGTGAGATGAGGATTCAAATGGGCTATGTGGGTAGTTGGATGAGTGAATGCAAATGCAAAGGATGAAGCTTGCAAGTGTTCAACAATGGAGGTATTGAAAGTGTGAAGTACTTGAGAGCTTGAATTCAAGTGTTTGAATGCCTAATGTGTGAGAATGAATGAAAATTTCTCATTTTAAGAGAGGAATTCTCTAATATAGCCAAGATGGAGGGTTATGGTGAGTTGAGGACTCACAAGCCTTCACATCTTGTCATGTGGAAATGAGATGGCAAAAGAACATGGTGAGGTGGAGAGGGTACAAATGAGGTGGAGGTACTTTCAAGTAGCTTGGGTTCAGGAGATTTCCTTAAAAAGGAACTTCTTGTTCCCATATGAGAGGAAAGTTACATATGAGGAATTTTAGTATTTCTCAAAAATCTCCATGGGGAAGAGAGAATTGGTTGGAGAAATAAATGTGAATTTTAAATTCACATGATTGGAATGGATAAGATGGTTGGGAGAATAAATATTAATTTTAAATTCATATGAGGAGCACCTTGTGGATAAGACAAGGTTCTTATGAGGGAGGCTGAAAAGTACCTTGTGGATAAGATAAGGTCCTTATAATAGAAGGTTTTTGGCTTCATGTGACTGATGTGATTTTTCAATGATCACATGGGGAAGAGAAGAGTCCTTGGAGGAATAAAAAGTGAATTTTAAATTCACATGGGGAAGAGGGTCTATGCCAAGTATGGAAAATGTGAAGGTTGACCAAAAAGGTATGCTAAATGTAGCAAGGGGATTAGATTAAGGTTGTGCAAACAAGTGACTAGGAAAATTAATGAGAGATTAGAGGTAAGTGGGAGAATATGGAAGATGTGACATTAATCCTAATTAAGGGTGTGCACATCCTAATCATGGATCAATTAAATTAATCCAAATTAGAAGAGGGTTATGGAGGATGTGACAAGGAGAGAGAAAAAGAAAAAATTTAAATTGCTTCAATTCAAAAAGGTCAAATGACTAAATTAAATAAATTTATATATTTATTTAATTTAGAGAGGAAAGATGAAAGGTAACAAATACTTTAGGAACCTTAGGTAGAAGGTGAAATATTAATTAAATAAATTGTTTTATTAATATTGATGAAATAGACGAATAAAGTAGATGGGTTTGACCATGTGGGAGTGGTCAAATTTGGATGTCTACACCTACATTTTACACGTAGAGACCACGTAGTTCAACTAGTGTGGACTCAAAGCATAAAATGTTTTTGGGATTTTGATGTTTTGGACTTTGTCTTCTTTTTTTTTTGTTATTTTGATAAATTTTGACAGTGATGGGATGGACAAGGATCCAATCTGCTACCAATTTTAGGAAGGTTCCCCCAGTTCAAGACAAGATTATGTTCATTAGGGTAGATAGATGAAGACGGTGTAATAGGGTTAAATACTTGATCATTTATTGAGCCATGGTTGGATACATGTTTTATTATGAGATGGATGGGGTGGATGCGATAGATAGAGATGTGGGTCTTATTCAAACGTAGCTCCTGTTTGTCAGGTTTTCACTATGGTACTTGTACTAGAAGCGCCACAAAATGGTTTTCACTTAAAGGATGTTTTATTTCTCTTTACCATTTTTCTTGATTTTTGATTTTTTTGATTTTTTAGCTTTTTTTGCTTATTATATGCTCAAGTATGAAACTTTTTGAGATGGTTGTTATTCATAGGTTTAGCTAAAGGTTTTCCTTTAGGAGTAGCCAACTAATATGCTCCAACGCCATAGCTTTTTGTTATTATGAAAGTACTTATACAGTTTGGTTCAAACTTCCCTTTCCCATCTTGATTTAGTTGGATCTTTTGATTTTCTTTCAGTAATAATTCAGCAACTTGAAAGATTTTGTTCTTGATCTTCTTTTTATAACTTCATTTGAGTTGATTTTGATAAACCTAGAGATGATTTAATGTGCTCAAACGTCTTTCATCTAAAATCTCTAACTCATTAAGTTTGGACACCTGATATTCCTCATTGTTGACCACACCTTTTAGGGATACTCACAGTGATGGGATTTCAACTTCGATAGGTAGGATCGCTTCAGATCTGTAGACTAAGGAAAAAGGTGTGGCACTTGTAGGTGTATTAATGTTGGTGTGGTAAGCCCATAAGGTTGGGTTTAGCAACAAATGTCAATCATGGCCGATTTGATTGACTGTCTTTTTCAATATTTTTAGAATGGTTTTATTGGATGCTTTAGCCTAACCATTTCCTTGGGGGTAGTATGGGGTCGAGAATCAATGTTGGATAGAAAATTTTGAACAAATTTCATGATCATATTGGTTCTTAAATTGTGTTCTATTATCTATTATGATAGTTTGAGAAATTCCATATCAACATATCAAATTATTCAAATAAACTTGGATATTTGCTTCCCTATGATGTAGGTTAATGGAATGGTTTCTATCCTCTTTGTAAAGTATTTTGTTACAGTTATAATAAATTTATGCCCATTAGATGAATTGGGAGAGATCTTTCCTATCAATTTTCTAGTCCCCACTACGAGAAAGGCCATGGTGTTGTTATAGGCCGTACTTCTTCTACCAGTGCATGAACAAGATCACTATGTTGTTGACATTGGTGACACTTCCTTGAGTAATGAATGGATTCTTGTTCCATTGAGGGCCAATAATACCCTATTATCAATAATTTTTGTACTAGATTAGGCCCATTAGAGTGAGACCCACAAACACCTTCATGCACTTCTTGTAAGATGGTTTGTGCTTTGTGTTGAATAAGACAACTAAGAGGGGGGTGAATCAGTTGTAGCAGATTTAAACTTTTAGATCATTCACCGGAACAAATCCTTAACACTGTTAAAATGATTAAACATTAAGTGCAAGTGCAAAACCTGAAAAACCATCACAAAAATACAACACCAAATTTAAGTGGAAAACCCAATAAGGTAAAAACCACGGTGAGGATTAACTCGCACTATAGAGAATATTAAAATCGATTACAGAGGCTCATTACCTAAGGAAAAAGGATCACTATCAAAAACAAGGACACTATCCAGACCAGGATTCACTATCCAATAGGGCTAGCCCCCTAGAGAGCTCACTTCCACAGAGATACAAAAAAGATAGAATAGATATGTTACAGAGACAAGACAATCTCAATGCAATAGAGAAATTCGACACAATTTGCTCAACCACTTGTAGACATGCATGAATGATAGAGTACACCTTCAGCTCACTACATACAAAAACTTAGCATTTATACTTTGCATTGATCTGCCACACTCATATCACATACACCAACTAATTCACCTATATTTCACATCTATCTGCTCTATTTCTTTACGCTTATCTCTCTTTATACATCTTTCACCACTAACCCATCTTGTATTTATATAATCTTCAACTTTAAAACATATCTAAAGTTGGCCATCCTTAAATGAATTCAAATTAGGTCAGTGCCAAAACATCCTAGGGTGGAATTAGAATGAGAGTGACTCAAACACATGCTTGATGAGGACCCAAATAGGTCCAACACACTTCATCAACTTTGAAGATAGTGTTCAACACAAGGTCAACCAAACTAGTGTAAAAAACATAAAGTAATTAAGCATGAACCTTCCAGATACCAAAATTATCTTTAACATGGTCATAACAACTTAACTTTGGAATAGTAAGTCATAAGACTTTACCAAAGAGAAATCTAGACCAACAATATTTCTTCCAGACCTTAGCCAGAAACACAAAAAACCATAATTCACAACTAGTGAACATAACTTACACTGTACAACGAATGAGAAGCCAAAAATCTAGAAATAGAAGCTTCCAACAATCATGATCAACATATTTGAACCACGTAAACATGGGAGAAAATATTGAAGCAACCACTGAACACCTACAACCTTTCTTCAATACAATTTTCTCAATATTCTCAACATGAACAACTAGTAACCTGTATCCATGACATCAATGACAACATCAACCAGTGGATAACCAATTGACCAGTTGACATCAATGAAAACACCTTCATTCTTGCAACAATATCCCCATTTTTCATTGATGGAAACACATGATGTAAAAAACCATCAAAGACAACATACTAGCTATGAATACACTTCTCAAGATTTTTCTTTCTATTTCTCCCCTTTAGTAGATAATTTGTTTTTACATTCTTCCTCTCCTCTTTTTCACATTCTTCCTCTCCCCCTTTGACATCAATGGAAAAGGAAAAAGATGTTTTACATTGATTTTTCCTTTGACATTAAAAATAGAATACTCATACAATGACAACACATGACACTAAATGCTCCCCCTAAAAGGTAGCCACCAAAACATCAGTCTAGAAGAAAGATATATCCATAGATCCACCAAACTAATGCATCTCCATATGAATCTAGTTCAAGAAAGGAGGGAAAATGACCCCTAACTTTTCTCGGAGATACTCAAAAGTGTCTTTAGGAAGAGCCTTCATAAATATATCAACAATCTGATCCTTCGTTGGAACATACTCAAGATTTAATTCATTCTCCACAACCTTCTCTCTCAAGAAATGATACCTAATAGATATATGCTTTGTCCTCGAGTGCATCATTGGATTATTTGAAATGTTAATTACACTTGTGTTATCACAGAAGATGGAAATAGTATCATCATACACCACTGTGATATCTTTCAATTTTTGTTTCATCCATAGAGCTTGTGTACAACAAGATGTAGCAACAATATACTCAACATTAGCAATAGAAAAGGAAATTGAATCTTGCTTTTTACTCAACCATTCCACTAATCTATAACCAAGAAAGAATGTACCACCACTTGTACTTTTCCTCACTTGTACTTTTCCTTTCATCTACACATCCAGCCCAATCTATAATTGTACAAGCACTTAGTATAAATTTGATATCCTTAGGATACCATAACCCATAATCTAAAGTGCCATTCAAATATATGAATATTCTCTTAACAACAACATGTGTTTCCTTAGGATCTTCTTGAAATCTAGCCACAAGACAGACAACATGCATAATATTTGATCTAGTAGTAGTCAAATACAATAGTCCACCAATCATAGATCTATATTTGCTCTAATCAACCTTAGTTGAATTGACATATTTACCTAATTTGCAACCAGTAACCATAGGAGAACATACCAGTTTGGAACCATCCATCCAAAACTTCTTCAACATCTCTTTCACATACTTGGACTGTGAAATAAAAATTCCTTTCTTTGTTTAATTAATTTGCAGCCCAAGAAAGAAATTCATCTCTCCAAACATTGACATTTCAAATTATTTTTTGCATCTCTTCTGCAAACATCTTACACATAGTATCATTTCCTCCAAAAATAATGTCACCAACATATACAACCACAACCAAGATTTTGTCAGTTTCAATTTTAAAATACAAATTACTATCTTTTGTACCTTATTTGAAACCTTGCTAAATAAAATAGCTCTCTAACCTTGTATACCAAGCTCTAGGAGTTTGCTTCAATCCATATAAAGCTTTCTTCAATCTACACACCATATCTAGTTGATCTGACAACTAAAATCCTTCTGATTGTTCCATGTAGACCTCTTCTTCTAGCTCACCATTCAAAAATGC
Source organism: Sequoia sempervirens (assembly GCA_007258455.2). Taxonomy (NCBI): domain Eukaryota; kingdom Viridiplantae; phylum Streptophyta; class Pinopsida; order Cupressales; family Cupressaceae; genus Sequoia; species Sequoia sempervirens. Next base: position 761,247,102 of record VDFB02270651.1, read on the forward strand.
AGACTTGACATCCATCTGATAGACCTTGAAATCTTTGTGAGAAACAAATGCTAAGAACATCCTTATAGCTTCCATTTTTTCCACTGGAGCAAAAGTCTCTTGAAAATCTATGCCTTCCACTTGTGAGTAACCTTTACACACAAGCCTTGCTTTGTTTCTAACCACTTCTCCATTCTCATTCAACTTATTTTTGAATACCCACTTAGATCCAATAATGATTTTTCCTTTTGGTCTTGGGACTAATTCCCAAGTTTGATTCTTCTCAATCTGCATAAGTTCTTTCATAGTTTTCATCCAATGTTCATATTTACATGCTTCACTTAGATTCTTCAGTTCAATCTCAAAAAGTAAGCACAAATTTACCTCACCAGCAGCCACTCTGCTTCTTGTCAATACTCCTATTGTCTTGTCTCCAATGATCTAACTTTCATAATGATTCTTCTGCACATATCTAGGTGTCTTAGGGGACACCACTAGAGCTTCTTCTTCTATTTCATTTTCTTCATTTTTCTTTTCTTGCTCATCCTTTCCCTGTTCTTCCACAATTCCTTCAATTCTTACACAATCAGATTCATTAGATACATATCCATCAACATCAATTGAATTCTTCATTGCTTCATCAGCCTTGACATTTGTACTTTCTACAATATTTCTCAGTCTTTTATTGAAACATCTGCAAGCTTTGCTTTTAGTAGAATATCCAAGAAAAATGTCTTCATCACTTCTTGCATCAAAATTTCCTAAAGTTTCTTCATCTCTTCTGATATAACATTTGCTTCCAAATACCTTGAAATACTTAACAGTAGGAATTCTTCCACACCATAGCTCATAGGGGTCTTTGTACCATTTTCTCTTGCTTGAACTCGATTAAATCCATAAACAATAATATGAATAGCTTTTCTCCAGTAAACTTCCGGTAAACCGGCCTCAATAATCATTGATCTAGTGGTTATGTTCTTTCTTTCAACAACTCCATTCTTGTGAGGAGTTCTCGGAGCAGATAACTGTATTTTTATTTCATGCAATTCATAAAACATATTAAACTCATGGGAGGTGAATTCTCCACCTCTGTCATACCTTAAGAATTTTATCCTCAAATTTACTTCATTTTCAACCATAGCTTTGAATGTCTTAAATCTATTTAATGCCCCAAACTTCTCTCTAAGAAATGTAACCCATGTATATTTAGAATAATCATCAATCAAAAGAATAAAGTACCTTTCACCTTGTAGACTTCTCGCTCTTGTAGGACCACAAATTTTTGTATGAATTAAATCCAGCAGTCCAATAGTACATTGTTCCTTTGATCTGTAATGACTTCTTGCTTGCTTTCCAAATTGATAATTTCTACAAATAGCATTAATAGGCTTTGTAATCCTTAGTAAATCTCTCATGGCTTGAACTACACTAATCCTTACCAAGTTATCAAAATTTATGACACATTCTCCAATGCCACAACCAACTATCATTGATCTAATTCATAAAGCATCATCCATCAACACCCTTAAGTTGATAGATATTTCCTTTAGATTTCTTTCCTACAACAATCATTGTTCTGGACCCTTTAATAATTGCACATCTCTCATCCTCAAATACAAGATTATATCATTTACTGCACATATATCCAACACTCAAGAGATTATGCCTTAAACCCTTAACATAGTAGACATCATCAGTATTATGCTTGCCATCAAAACCCTATCCCACAAATTTTAGCACCAGTATCATCTCCAAACATAACCAAGCCTCCATCATATTTTTCAGGTTTAACAAACTTACACTTATCTCCAATCATGTGATGTGAAAAACCACTATCAACAACCCAATAGTTCTTTTCTTGCTTAGCATGTAGGGCAGAGATTACGGTACCTTCTTTTTTCTCTTTCTTCGGAGGGCATTCCTTCTCCTATTTTTTAAAATTACCAAAAGTAGGTTAATCTTTTACAACCAAGAACAAGCATTCATTGTCGTTAGGGTCTCCATAATCAGATTCCTCATTAGATATACTAGCATCCTCATTCATATAATATGCTCTATTGATATTTTTTCCTTTCTTTTCTTTCTCATATCTTTGTTTATTCCTCTTAGCTCTTTCCAGACACTTTGCAACATAATGACCTATTTCTCCACAGTTAAAGCATTTAAAGGGTAACTTACCTTCATATTTTTCAGAACCTTTCCTCATCCTTCTCACAAGGTTAGCTTCTACTTCAACAATATTTTCTTCATCCAAATCTTTACCTTTTGTAGCCTTAAAAGCAATCTCTGATTTGAATCCATTTCTCAAATTCAATTTTCTCATCTCATAAGATGTCAGAGAACCCAACAACTGATCCTTAGTGTCTTATAATCTATATTTTGTTCAATAGCACATACCTTTTCACTGTAAGCATTAGGGAGAGTTCTAAGAATCTTCTTTACAATCCTGGTTTCATCTATAGTAGCACCAAGTCCTCGCATTCCAACTACTACCTCATCCAATCTCTATACATAGGCTTTAACATTCTTATCTTCGGACATATGTAGGAGCTCAAATTGTGTCTCCAAATTCTACAATTTTTCCTCCTTGACCCTTTCATCACCCTCATGCGCCCTTTCCAAGGCAACCCAGACTTCCTTAGTAGTCTTCAAATTTTGAACTTTAATCAACTCATAATGTACAAGACTATTCTTCAAAATGTACTTCGCCTTATTGTTCACTTCATGTGCCTTGATCTCATCAACCATACTCAGACCATTAGCAAGAGGAGTGTAAGGATTCTTGTAAGCTTTCTCCACATCATATCCACAATACAATAGATATTCCTCCATTAGTATTTTCTAGATAGCATATCCACAATACTCTAGATAGGAAGAATAGGTGGGGGGAATAACATTTACACAACCCAAAATCAAAGACTATAGGATAGGGAAAGTGGATCGGGATAAATTCAATGCAATGAGAGGATGAATGAAACACAAATCTAATGCCATTTTATCATACTAGGAGCACTAAATTTTACTATAGCATAGGACATGATATGCTAGGGTATGAATAACCAAGGTCGATTAGTGTCCAATGTAAAGGACTGACTCAACAAATAGGAAGGTTATCCCAACACCCCAAAGTCACAAGGGCTTTCGCAGGGCTTGATGTTGGAATAATCACAAGCATAAAGGATGCCCCAACATAACACAAGACCACAAAGATCTTGGTGGGTACTATGCAAGATAACCAAGAAGACAAGATCAAGCAAAAAATCAAGATATGCCCCTATGTTTACCAGTCAACTTAGTGCACCATGATATGATGAATCGTGGTGACCTTGATGAGGTATAATAGGAAGCTCAAATGATAATAAAAATGCAAAAACACCAAAAGATCACAACAAATTTCAAATATCCTTTACCATAGGACCAATAGGTGAATGGGATTGATGCGGTCTAATTTAAGGAATGATACATCTTGTTAAGACCAAAGATGGAGGGTAGATTAGTTGATCGACATGACTCGGGATATTCAAAATGGATCGATTCTCATGGTACCAATGGATTTTGTTGTTAGGAACTAGCTGAATAGCGACACTTGACGACACGACACAAAACCAAGACACACCCTAAGGACAGACCTAGGGTCTCGGGGGTTGATCAAAAGATTAGTCTTGCCTATGTGAAAGCACATAGACCTCCTAGTTCAATAAAAGACTAACGACCGATGATGGATAAAGCGGAAAGAGGACAATGAAGACTTAGATGGATGACAAGGACTAGCACAAAAGGATGGAAAAATGCCTTAGGGGCTCATCAAAGATGGCCTTGCCTACGTGAAAGTGCAAAGGCAATGTAGTTTGACAAAAAGGACAAAAGACAACATGAGACCTAATGATAAAAGACACAATGGTAGATCCTAGATGGGGATGCAAGACCAACGACATAATACCAATAAACAGATGATGAAAAGCTTAGGATCTTGGATAGAAAATCTAAACCATCTAATGCTCAATCAAAATATACCAAGCGATGGATGATATAAGATCGATGGAGGATGGATGCGATAGGATTTGAGGATAGGATATGTGAATATGATGGATGGAGACGCAAGCATGTAGGAAAGGGGGATGTGAGGTAGATAATGATTAAGCCCCCTACAAATGGTGCCTGTTACCAGGTTTTCACCAAAATTACTTATCCAAGGCACCACCAAGGTGATTTTCACCATAGGATGCATTATTTCTCTTTACTATTTTTGGACTTTTTTTACTTTTTTGTATTTTTCTAGATTTTTTACTTTTTTGCTATTTTTTAGGTAGGGTAACCAAGTTGACTTAGGTGTAAAACTGTTTCAAATGCATGATATTGATGGGTTCTTCCAAGGGTTCTCCCTCAGGTGTAGCAAGATGATATGCCCCAGAACCATACTTTGTAGTGATGACGTGTGGACCCAACCAATTGACTTCAAACTTTCCTTTTTTTTCTCGATCTTGTTGGGTGCGTTGTTTCTCCTTGAGGACTATATTACCAACCTAAAACTTATGAGGATGAACCTTCTTATTATAGCTCCTCCTAAGTCGATGTTGATAAGCCTAAAGATGATTATAGGCCTTGAGATGCTTCTTGTCTAAGAGCTTCAACTAACTCAAACATGCAACCCAAGAATCTTCATCACTAATCAAATTCTTTAGAGAGATGCAGAGTGATGGGATCTTGACTTCTATCGGCAAGATGGTGTCAATGCCATAAACAAGGGAATATGGGGTTGCACTAGTAGGGGTGTGAATGGATGTGCGGTATGCTCAAACAACGGGATTAAGGTGGAGGTTCCAATCATGACTGATATTATTGATGGCCTTCTTAAGGATTTTTATTAGAGTTTTGTTGGTTTCCTCAGCTTGTCCATTACCTTAGGGGTAATAGGGTGCTGAGAAACGATGCTAGATGTGATATGTTTCACATAGGTGTCTCATATACTGGTTCTTGAAAGGCTTTCCGTTGACGGTAATGATAGTGGAAGAGGTACCATATCTGCAGAGAATATGGTAAAGGATGAATTTGGATGCTAGTGATTTGTGAAAGTGGAATTGCTTCCACCTATTTAGTGAAATATTCAGTGGTTATGATTATGAAGGTATGGCCATTAGATGAGGGAAGATAGATATTTTTGATCAAGTCGAGACCTCATTATAAAAAAGGTCACGATGCAATGATAGGTTGCAGGTCCTATGCAGAAGCGTGTATTAGATTTGCATTTTGTTGGCATGGTACACATTTCTTGACAAGCTCATAAACATCATGTTCCATAGTTGGCCAATAATAACCAGTTTTGAGAAGCTTCTTTGCCAAGGCCATTCCATTAGTATGGGCCCTACAAACACCACTATGTAATTTGTTTAACACAATGTGAGATTTTGATTTGCTCTTACATTGAAGGAGAGTGCCATCATATCCTCTACTATAAAGTTTATCCCCTATGATTGTGTAACGAGAAGCGTGTTGGATGAAATATTTATGTTGGTTACGAGTGAGATCGGGTGGTAGGATGTTGTCATGGAGATAGGTGTAAATATCATGGTACCAAGGTGATTGGGGAGCTACCATGTCATACACCATTTCATTATCTAGAATGTCATACACTAGGATTAATAATTGTTCCACAAGGAACTCACAATATGTCCAATCTCTAGGCATGTCAATAAGGGAACTGATTATGGAATTACATCAACAGCCTTGTTTTGTAATGTAGGGACTTGTTCAAACTAGACATAACTGAAATACTTCTTAAAATCATCAACCATGTGCTTATAAGGGAGAAGTGTATCATCCTTAGTCTGAAACTCATCATTGACCTACTTGATTATGAGTTGGGAGTCTCCATAGACACAAAGAAGAGTGATATTCCACTAGACTACAATTCTAAGGCCTGTGATCAAAGCTTCGTATTCAACAATATTGTTCATGCATGGGAATGCTAATCTGAATGATTTTGGGATATAGTCACCTTGAGGGGTGACAAAGAGGATACCTTCACTCGCTCCATTTTGAGTGTATGACCCATCAAAGTATAGCGTCCAAGTATTTGATTCCAAGACTGAAAATTGATTCATCAGGAAATTCAGCCACTAATGGATAAGCATCTATGAGGGGAGAATCAACCAACTAATTTGTGATGACTTGTCCTTTGATTGCTTTGTGATCCACATATTCAATGTTGAACTCACTAAGAAGCATAACCAACTTAGCCATGTGGCCAGTCAATGAAGCTCTTGATAACTGATACTTGAGTGGGTCAACTTTGGATATCAATTTGATTGGACGGCTGAGCATGTAATGACATAGCTTTTGTGAACTAAAAATAATAGCCAAGCAAGCTTTCTCCATGGGAGAATAGTTAAGCTCATATCCCACAAGTGTACGACTAATGTAGTAGATGGCATGTTCTTTAGAAGACTCATCATGTTGGGCCAACAATTCCCCCAGTGCAACTAAAGTGGTTGAAATATATAATAGTAAGGGCTTGTTAGGAATGGGGAGCATTAAGATTGGTGGTGTAGACACCCAGATTTGATCACTCCCATATGATCAAATTTACCTCTTTATTCATCAATTCTGTCAATATTAATTTATTTAATTAATATTACACTTCCCACATAAGATTCTTAAAGTATTTAATTTAACAATTAAACACTTTATCTGGTACCTTTCCCCTCTCTAAATTAAATAAATACACCAATTTATTTAATTTAGTCATTGTAATCTTTTTGAATTAAAATCAATTTAAAATTCTTCTTTTCTCTCTCCTTGTCACATCCTCCATAATCCATCTCTAATTTGGATTAATTTAATTAATTCATATTTAGGGTGTGCATCCTTTTAATCAAGGATTAATGTCACATCCTCCTACATTTGCCACTTGTCTTTAATCTTCTATTAATTATCATAATCAAGTATTTGCACAACCTTAATCAAAGTCATTAGCCATTTTTAGTACCACTTTTTGGTCAATCCTTCCATTTGCCTTTCTTAGCATTGACCCTCTTTCCTATGTGAATTTTTAATTCACTTTTATTCATCCTAGGTCTCTCTCCTCCCCATGTGAATTTTTAATTCACATTTTATCCTTCCAAGGCTTCTAAAATATTTGACTTGTCACCTCATGCACATGTGACCAATTCCCACCTTTTTGGAGACCCTCTATTATCCATTAGATTCTCCTATGAATGTGACATTTATTTCTCCAACCACTTTCTCTTTTTCCATAGAGATTTTTGAGGAATTCCAAAATTCTTCAAATGTCATTTTCATTCTCACTTGGGGACAAGAAATTCCTTTTTGAGGAAATCTTTCCATTCCCCAAGGTACTTGAAAGGTACTTGTCCTTCCTCCACATCATGTACCTCCCTTCCACATCACATACACATCATCCTACCTTTATCCACTTCACATTCCACATGTCAAAATGTGAGGGCTAGTGAGTCTTCAACTCACCTTAACCCTTCATCTTGACCTTGTTGGATAAATTCCAACCATTGAATTCTCTAGAGAATTCAAGTTTCCTTATAAATACCCCATCCTCTAAGGCATTTTAGAAGACTTAGCCATTTTGCAACTAAATGCTGCCATTTTGTGCACTCATCTAGCCATCAATTTCATCCATTTGCATCTGCATTCAAGCATATAGTTAAGCCTTTCATTTAGCCATATCAAGAGCCATCAAGGAGCATACAAATCAAATCAAAATTAAGGGTCAACCAAGGAGTTTCAGCTACAAAAAGGAGGTATATCTATTTAGCTTCATTTTACACTTTTCCTCTTTGCATTTACAAATTTCTTAGGCTAATCTTGAGGTGTTTCTTTATGTTTTTCCATTGCATTTTAGTTTCTTAGAATAGGTTAAACATTTTGATATCACATTTCTGGCACGCCCAGTGGGACCCATAAGCGGGTTCCTATATTTCACGTTTGTTGTTGTTAAGTTTTTTGTAGGATTACGTTACAAAAGGGCGACTGCGCCCCCTGGTGACCACAGAAGGGCGACTGCACCCCTGTTTTACTGCAGAGGGAAACTGTGCCCCTGATTTTCTACAAAAGGGCGACTGCGCCCTCTAATTTTCCACAGAAGGGTGACTATGCCCCCTTGGCTAAATTTTTTGTGTTAACATTTTTCTGCAGAAGGGCGATTACACCCCCTTTGGCTAAAATTTATGTGCTAACATTTTTCTGCAGAAGGGCGACTACGCCCCTTTGGCTAAAATTTATGTGCTAACACTTTTCTGCATAAGGGCAACTACGCCCCTTTGGCTAAAATTTATGTGCTAACACTTTTCTACAGAAGGGCGACTATGCCCCCTTGGCTAAAATTTTTGTGCTAACACTTTTCTGTAAAAGGGCGACTACGCCCCCTTTGGCTAAAATTTTTGTGCTAACAATTTTTTGCAGAAGGGCGACTGCCCCCCCTGATTTTCTACAAAAGGGCGACTGCGCCCCTATTTTACCGCTGAAGGGTGACTGACTGACTGCACCCCTGATTTTCCACAGAAGGGCGACTGCACCCCTAATTTACCACAGAAGGGCGACTGCGCCCCTAATTTGTTGCAAAAGGGCGACTGCGCCCTCTTGTCACAGCAAAAGCAATACATTTTGGAAGGTAAAATTGTCATTTTAGCTTCGATTTTTGTTGTTTTTAGGTACTAACCCCCTAACACTGTTTCTTGCAAGGATATTGGTGTTTCTTGCTAACTTTTTGCAGCATATTCTTGTGAAATTGATGGAGAAAGCGGGATAAAATAATTAACATTTGCTTGAGGGGCTATCCATCTGCTCAATTTTTTTTCAAAAGATATCCTTGTCGATTTCGTTAATATGAGAACATAGTTTAATTAGGGGGAGTAATATTCATTGTTTGTTGTGCCTATCTTTTTGTGTTACACAAAAGGGGCATTAGCTTATTTTCACTTTCTCCTTGCACTTTGTGTGATCCTGGGGAGTAGTTGGAAATGATTAGTACTTTCTTTCTAGTGGGACCTGCTTGGGGATTTTATCGCCCCAAGGGACGATTCCAACCACGCGTATCGGCGGGGTATACAAAGGGGGGAGAGTGAAAGTTGTACCCCAATCCAGTCACATTGTAATTGGCAAAGCGTCAAAGCTAAGGTGATACCTAGATAGACGTGAAGAGTTGGTCTAAGCCCTTCAGTATCTCGTTGGGGTTCCCAACTCACGCTTGTGACGGGCTAGTGTTCACAGTTGTGCCTCACATACCGAGAGTATATTGAGGACTCCCTAGACACCTTGTGCATCTCAGATTAAGACCTCATTGGCCATATCCTTAACACTAATCGTAGGGTTGTGTTTGTTTGAAAATATTTTCTTGTGAGAAACCAGTAAATTTTTTGACAAATTAGCTTTATTTTTGTCATCTTAAAGTCCTTGCCATAGTCATTTTGATCAAACCAAGTCCCTATTCACCACAAAAGAGCAGTTGCACCCCTAATTTTTTGCAGAAGGGCGACTGCGCCCCCTGATTTACAGCAGAAGGGCAACTGCGCCCCCTGATTTACTACAGAAGGGCGACTGTGCCCCTTGATTTACTGCAGAAGGGTGAATTTTCCCTCCTGAACACCCGAAATCGCTCCGTTTGGATCCGTTTAGCCTCTACGCCATCATTTAATCATCCCCAACCATTATCTCATAATCTCAAGCCTCCATTTTGTCATTCTAAACCTCTGACAACCTCCATTTGATCATTTTAAACCTTCGTCTTATCATTCCAAACCTTCGTTTAACCATTCTAAATCCCCATTTATTCTTCACAAATGTCCTCAATCCATTCACTCATTTTAAATTCTCCCATAATCCATTCAAAAGCCCATATCATCACCTAGTGAACATCAAAATTTTACCATTTACATCACCAAACCTGTATTTCATAAACGCCACCCATAATCAAATCACCTTAACCTTGTGTTACAAAGTGGTTACCCAAATTGACCTTAGCACTTGAATTTGGTTATTAGTCGTTAACTTCAACCCAAATCAATTTACTTCCATCTTGAGGTGAATTTGGTGTCATAAGTTATCATCCTCAGCCAAAATCAATCCATTTCTATCTTGAGGTGGATTCGGTGTCGTGATCATCCACTTAATCAATCAATACTCTAGGTCACTAAAGGTAATTTTCTTTGATTAAACCCAAGGTCTCTCACATCTTTCGTCATCCAATCATACCCATCCAATCATCCAAATATATCAAACCCAATCATTTGACCAAATTATCCAATCAATCAAATCACGTATGTTCAACCAACACAGTCCAATCCAAATTCGATCCAATTAAAATCCAATCTAATCCAATCAAAATCTGATTCAATCAAATCAAATCCAATCAAAATCTGATCCAATCAAAATCTAATCCAATCCAATCTATCTAAACAAAATTTGATTTAAATCCAAACCCCATCTCATCTAATCAAAATTGGATCTCATCCAATCACAATCAAATCATTTGTCAAAGACATCTTTATAATCCACCCATAGCACACTTGCATGCCCGTTCAAACTAGGTCACAAGTTAAGAAACAAATGGCACAACAACAAGGTCAAAATTCCCAAGCAAACATGACTCAAGATACAAATCCCACCAATGGTGCAAATATTGTTCAAGATCCTAACAACATCCCCCAAGATCCTCATAATGGTACTTCATCGCACTCCAACACTAAAAATCAGAACAACTCACCACACGGTGAAGAGAGTATGGTTAATCAAACCGAACTCACGCTTGAGGAACATTTTAGTAATCCTGCCAATGTACAAATGACTAACCGTCTATTTGAAAAACATGGGGAAGAAATTTTGGCCCACCTAATTGAGAAGGGTATCAAACCTCCCTCGAGTGTTGACTTATCCAAATATAGGAGCTCCACACCTAACGTACCCCACGATTCACAAAATGCACCAGAGGGTTTGTGCATCCCCAATGTTCCTCCAGTTGAGGGTTGGCATCAACCTGAATTTGGAAATGTTGTTCTTTACCATGTTAACCACCCCCCACTTGCTCCAATCTCAATTATGGGGGGTCCTCAAGTGCCTTATCCCAATAATCCTTTCGCCTATGGTATGCCACAAAATTTTCCAAAACCTACGCCATTAACGCTAACAACACCACCTCTTTCGAATCAACCTACCATCAACATTGGGGGCACCCCCTTTACCGCATTGCTTCCACCTCCTGGGGCCGCAAATCCACCATCACTTTCATATACATCTCAACAGCTTCATCAATCCAACCTTCCACCTCAATTACCTCCGCAAACCACGTCCCAACTGAATGTTCTAGTTGGCACCCAACAACCTCCCTTGCAAAACCCCCCTATGTTATTCCAACCATCCCAACAACAACAATATAATCCACCAATCGCTTCGCAACATCCACCACATCAGCCACAAAAGCAATCCGTCCTGACCTCCCACTCAGACCATATCTCCTTTCCTCGCATCCATCCTACGACTGCAAGCTCAAGCACAGTACAACATGTTGTCTTGACCCACACAACATCTCACATTACATCAGCAACCACCACAGTATCCCTATTATCAACAGCAGTCCCAGTAGCAACCACCTTATGCAGCCTCCCAACAATCACAACTCCCCTAGTATCAATGGGTCAATCCACAGCATCACATCCAAGCGCCTCAGCAATCCACCTCACATTTTTATCAAACGAATCCATATTATACCTCGCAACAACAACCCACGTATCAACAAAATCCCCCAGCATACCAACAAGGGATGTCATCACTCCACCATCCAAACCCATACATCAACAATCCAATGTTCTCTCAGCAGGATCCTCTATCATCTTACCATCCATATCCATCCAACCAACCACCAGTCAACTCAGATTTGCTAGAAATTAAAGCTGCTTTAAGAGATCTTCACATAGGGACTGGCAAACAATCATTCAAATTCGAGGACATATGCCCATATCCATTTGATCCCTTCATCTCGTTGATCCCCTTCCCTAAACATTTTGAAATACCAAAATTTGATAGATACAGGGGGAACAAGGATCCCAAGGCCCACTTACAAGAGTTTTATTCACAGTGTCAAGAAGTTATGCACGACAATTATCTCTTGCGCCTGTTCCCACAGAGTCTGACAGGCATTGCCCTAGACTGGTTCATGACCCTCGAAAGAGGGTCCATAAAATCTTTTGAGGACCTATCAAAAAAATTTGTCTCCTACTTCTCCTTCAATTTGGAGGACACTGACACCTTAGATCTCCTCAAAGAGAAACAATGGGAGGGAGAAACCTTTGCTAGCTATCTTCAAAGGTGGCGTGTGTTAGCAAGCTGGATGAAAATCCCTCTAAGAGAGAAGGACATGGTCACTCTCTTCGTGGAGAATTCTCATCCCGATATGGCTCATAACTTTAGGTTACATTGTGTCACCACTTTTGTGTAGATAGTGGAAAAGGGACCTATCCTTGAATGTACCCTTGTTACTAAAGGGCACATCAAAATACATGGCCATGATAAAGAAAGGTCATTTGGAGACAAACCACATTTTTGGAACAAGAACAAGAACAAGAACACAGTGAATGATGGTGTGACTAATACTAAACACATCCAAGTGGCTAATACATCCCTGAGACAACAACCCTCTATACCTAACGCCATATATGTACCACAGGGGGCACTTCATCCTCCTCAATAGTCAAACAACCAGGGGAACACCAAGCGCCAATATGCCCAATTAGGGTAACCCCTGAGTGTTGTCTTCAATAAGTTGTTATAGGTCAATTATCCCATCACATATCCTGTCACCAAGCCACTTGACGAATCCAAACCCAAGCCTGCATGGTTTAGGGAAAATGAATATTGTGAGTTCCATAAAATCAAAGGACATTCTTTGAATAAGTGTCAGGGTCTAAAAAGCTATGTACGAGATCTCATTGATCGAGGAGATATCAAGGTTGACTCTAGTCAAGCTTTGTCATCTAATGCTCAATTACAGATATACCAAAATGCCTTCCCAAACCATAATCAAGGCTCGAGCACCTCCCACAGTAATCCCCAAGACAACAACACAAATAACATGAGCTATAAAAATGTACCCCTTAATTATGAGGGTATTATTCATTACATTGAGCACGTAGAACCCCGTGTATCCATGATACATGTCAAAGCCAAAGACCCTCAGTGTGTCGTTACTACACGATGAGCTCGCATCACTGTCCCTGCTGCCTCCACATCTACCCAATCAACTCTTGTAAGCTCTCAGTACAACATCCTTGATCACTTAGGAAAGACCCCTGCTCATATTTCCATTTTAAATTTGCTTAAGTCTTCTCCTATACATCAAGAAATCCTCAATGGAGCCCTTTAGGAAACCCATGTACCTAATGACATTGATCCTACACAATTCCAAGCCTTGGTAGGACACCTAGCTTTATCTTATCAACTGCACTTCAGCCAAAATGACATGCCAAACATCGATGTCAATCATAATCACCCCTTACATATCGAAGTCGTGGTTGCCCGTCATAAAATAAAAAGGGTCTTGGTAGATAATGGCTCTGCCCTCAATTTGTGTACTCTGAAATTCATAAAACAGGTGGGGTATACTCAAGCAGATTTAAGTAATCAGATCATCACAATCAAGGCCTATGATAATGTAGAAAGGAATTCAGAGGGAATTATTAGTCTTCCTATCCAAGTGGGACCTATGGTTCAGTACATTACCTATCATGTCCTTGATTTGGACTTGCCATATAATCTCCTCCTTGGCCGCCCATGGCTCCATGCTATGCAAGCCATTCCCTCCACATACCATCAGTGCCTCAAATTCCCAGTCAATGGACAAGAAGTCACCATCTATGCTGACCCCCAACCATTTGAATATTTTCATGCTTTAGAAGCGTCATTTCCTCATTTACATTATTGTCCCAGGGTTGAAATGGGGGCATCCTAGTCATCATCCACTAATCCACCCTCTACCACGATAACCATTCCATCTTCCACCGCTGATCCCATAGTCACAAAAGTCCATATCATTGACAAAGGGTGTGGTGAATACGAAATGCATACTGCTCTTAATGTAGCAACCATGCCACCGTCACCACACGAGTATGGTCAACCTTCACACGCTACTCCAAAGGAAGACAAGATTGTCACCTTTAGTGGTAAAAACATCCCTACCACCACTTTCAGATCCCCTAGTGTCAAGATAGATGCACCAGAAGAGGATATAAGCCAATGGGTATACCGAGAAGAACCCCAACCAGATCCCCCTCTAAAAGAATACTTTCAAGAAGCATATCCTTGGTTAGCTAAGTTTGTAGAAAAGTATAACTACCAAGGAAGGGGCCTAGGTAAAGAAGAATAGGGGCGGTTGCAACCTATTGATACATAAAAGCTGCTAAAGAACATAGGCATCGGGTATGATAAAAAGTAGAAAGACCCTATAACATCGTCTAATATCTCCAATAGTGTCACCGTGGACAATGGCTCATTGGAAGACATACCTGAGGAGGAATCCATCATACGTGTATATGATGACGTTGATCACACTGACCTGTCATCCATGTTCGAATGCTTATCCGTCTGTACCATTAACCTATCCCTTCACCACCCTGAGCTTATTGATTGGGACCTACGTGAAAGCATACCCATCAATATGTCTACGGATACATATGTCAACCTCATGGGATTGAAGGAGGATGAACACTCCAGTCGCAAAAATAAGAATAAGAAAAGTAAAAAATGGTTACCTAGTGAAAACCTCCCCGAGGCACTCCCTGACCTTGAAAAAGTAAAAATAAAGGATGCATCCAATGGAAAAAAACCTCAAAGAGGCGCTGGAGGATGGAGATGTTCATCTTCCCCTTGTGGGAACTCAGTTTTCTGCATGGTCATCCATCCTAATTGAAGAGACTCAAGAGGTTAATCTGGGTACTGCTGAAAATCCTAAAATCACCTATGTAGCTAAATCACTCTCAGATCCAAAATATGCAGTCATTGTCCAGTTACTCCAAGAGGGTGTTATTAACTTTGTCTGGTCATATTTAGACATGCAAGGCTTAGACCCCGCTTTAGTGGTCCACCATCTAGACATTCGCCCTGATGCCAAGCCTGTCAAACAGAAACTCCGCAAGATGCACCCACAGGTAGCATTGTTATTCAAGAAGGAATTGGAAAAGTTACTGGATGCAGGTTTTATCAGACCAATTGACTACTTTGAGTGGATCTCCAATATAGTACCAGTTGCCAAACCAAATGGAGATATTCGGATCTGCACAGACTTTAGGGATCTTAATAAGCCCTGCCCAAAAGACGACTTCCCTTTGCCTAACATTGACATGTTGGTCGACCTCACAGCAGGACATGAGATGCTATCCCTTATGGATGGCTTCTTTGGTTATAATCAAATTTGAATTGCACCTGAGGACCAACACAAGACCGCCTTCACAACACCTTGGGGTACTTTATGTTACAATGTTATGCCCTTTGGTCTCAAAAATGCGGGGGCAACATATCAAAGGGCAATGACAGTCATCTTCCATGACCTCATCCATATCATCATGGAGGATTATGTCGATAACTTGTTAGGAAAATCCAAAACATGAGCGGAACATCCTACCATCTTGAAAAATATCTTTGAACGGTTAGAGCAATACAAGTTGTGGCTAAATCCAAAGAAGTGTGTCTTCGGGGTTACGTCAAGAAAACTATTGGGTTTTATCGTCTCCCGAAGGGGTATTGAAGTTGGTCCTGCCAAAGTGAAGGCTATCCTGGACATGCCACCCCCGCGCAATCTGAAACAGTTAAGAAGTCTCCAAGGGAAGATGCAATTCATCTGTCAGTTCATAGCCCAACTCATCGATAAGTGTCAGCCATTCACCCACCTTCTGAAAAAAGACTCCACCTACCGATGGAACCAACAATGTCAAACAGGTTTTGATAAAATCAAAGAATACTTAGCTCAACCTCCGATCTTGATGCCACCAATTCTAGGGAAACCTCCCCTACTATATATCTCTGCCACTTCAGTCATGCTAGGAGCATTGTTGGCACAACATGATGAATCATTGAAAGAGAGGGCAATCTACTACATCAGTTGGACATTGGTCGGCTACAAATTAAACTACTCCCCTATGAAAAAGGCATGTCTCATGCTAGTCTTCAGCACATAAAAATTATGACATTACATGCTCAGCCATCCAGTCAAATTAATTGCTAAAATTGATCCACTAAAATATTTGCTATCTAGAACCACTCTGACTGGCCGCACGGCCAAGTGGGTCATGCTCCTAAGCGAATTTGACATAGAGTATGTGGAGCGAAAAGCCATAAAGGGATAGGTCATAGCTGATTAGTTGGCTAAGGCACCATTAGTAGATGCTTACCCTCTAGACATTGAATTCCCAGACGAAGAAGTTTACACAGT
Organism: Sequoia sempervirens; assembly: GCA_007258455.2. NCBI lineage: Eukaryota > Viridiplantae > Streptophyta > Pinopsida > Cupressales > Cupressaceae > Sequoia > Sequoia sempervirens. The sequence goes on from VDFB02270651.1 coordinate 761,263,525, forward strand.
TACGGAAGCACCAGCTTGGACACTGTATTTTAATAGTTCCTATACTCAATGGATCAAGCACAGGGATTTTATTAATTACCCCTCAAGGTGACTACATTCCAAAATCATTCAGGATAGCATTCCCATGTACAAACAATATGGCAGAATACGAAGCTCTTCTCACCGGCCTCCAAATTGCAAAGCAGTGGGGCATAACTCATTTGAAAGTCTTTGGTGATTCTTTGCTAATCATTAGGCAGGTTAATGATGAGTTCCTCACCAAATATGATAAGCTATTACCCTATAAGCACATGGTGGATAATTTCAAGAAATATTTCACCTCTATATAATTTGAACAAATTCCTCGGGTACGGAATAAAGCAGCTGATGCAATGGCCACTATCGGCTCCCTGATTGACATGCCCAAAGATCGGACAGAATGTGAGTTCCTTGTGGAACAACTTTTAATCCCACATATGATATCCCTGAGACTGACATGGTGTGTAACATTGTGGGTCCCACTTCCCCATGGTACCAGGACATATACACCTACCTCCATGATAATACTATACCCCCAGACCTTACACACAATCAATGCAAATCCTTCGTTCATCGTTCTTCTCAATACATTATCGTCGATGATACGCTTTATCATCACGGGTATGATGGAATCCTCCTTAGATGTCTAAATGAGACTGAAGCCCACACTGCACTAATGGAAGTACATAGTGGTGTTTGTGGAGCCCAATCAAATGGTATGGTTTTGGCCAAACGAATTCTCCGAGCTAGATATTATTGGCCTACACTAGAGCATGATGCTTGTGAATTTATGAAGAAATGCCTTCCCTGCCAACAACATGTAGATTTAATTCATGCTCCGACACAAGATCTTCAGCCCCTCCTAGCACCATGGCCATTCTCTCAATGGGGTTTCGACTTGATTGGCAAGATTTACCCACCATCATCTGACGGCCATACATTCATAATTACCGCCACTGAATACTTCACTTAAGTGGGTGGAAGCTATACCGCTCTCACAAATCACCGGTATCCAAATTTCAAAATTCATCATTTACCATATTCTCTACAGATATGGTATCCCATCTACCATCCTCTCTGATAATGGAAAACCCTTCAAAAACCAAGCCATGAAACACCTATGCGACACCTTTCATATCTAGCATCGTTGGTCAACCCCTTATTACCCCAGGGTAATGGTCAGGCAGAAGCAACCAACAAAACCCTTATCTGCATCCTCAAAAAGGTTGTCAACAACAATGGTCGAGATTGGCACCTCCATATTCATCCTGCCCTCTGGGCATATTGCACATCCATCTGTACCCTGACCGGCGCCACCCCCTATTCCTTAGTGTATGGTGCTGAAGTCGTCTTGCCAATTGAAGTTGAGGTCCCATCATTGAGGATTTCTTTGAAGAATCTAATCAGCGAAGAGGATGCTCATGTTGCACGACTTGCACAACTGGAATTATTGGATGAATGAAGAATAAAATCCTATGATCATCTACAAGCATACCAAAACCACCTCAAATGTAACTACAATAAAAGGGTTCATCCTCGACAATTCCAGGTTGATGATCTTGTTCTTAAGGAGAACCAGCGCACTCAACAGGATCGTGATAAAAAGGGAAAATTTGAGGCAAACTGGTTGGGGCCTTATATCATAGCTGTCAAATATGGATCTGGGGTGTACAGGTTGACTACTCTTGAGGGAGACCCCCTCGAAGAGCCCATCAATATCATGCATCTGAAGAAGTTCTACACCTAAATCCACTTGGTAACCTCACCTAGTCGTAAAATAAAAAAAAATCCAAAAAAATCCAAAAAAATCCAAAAATAGTAAAGAGAAATAAATCTGTCATATGATGAAAACCACCTCTTGGCGGCGCCTTGGATAGGTATGGATGGTGAAAACCTGGTAACAGGCATCATCTGTAGAGGGCTTAATCATTAATCCAAAAAAATCCAAAAATAGTAAAGAGAAATAAATCTGTCATATGATGAAAACCACCTCTTGGTGGCGCCTTGGATAGGTATGGATGGTGAAAACCTGGTAACAGGCGTCATCCGTAGAGGGCTTAATCATTATCTACCTAGCATCCTAGTTATTTTATGCTTTCATCCGCACTATCGTCCTCACCCATCCCATCCTTGGTCGCTTGGTATATATTGATTGAGCATTGGACAACCCGTCTAGCCTATCCCCCATCCTGAGCTTTTCAGTATCCCACTTTGAGCTTATGTCATTCATCCCCCTTGTCGGTCGATCTGTGTCATCACATAGGACCATCCATTGTGTCAGTCTCCATCTAGATTTCATCTTGTCGCATCACCTGTCGAACTATGTTGCCCTTGCGCTGTCACATAGGCAAGGCTGATCATTGGATCTGCCCCTGAGGTATTCTGACCATCACATGTTGGTCGTCTATCATTTGTCTTCATTGTCCTCTTTCCGCTTTATCCATAGTATTTTCATGAACTACAAGGGCTCTGCGCTTTCACATAGGCAAGGCTAATCTCTGATTGGCCCCCGAGCCCCTAGGTCTGTAGGATGTGTCAGTCTGTGTCCTTGTCTGACTTGTTATTCTCAAATAAAATCCTAATATTATCAAAAGATTTGGTTAATGAAAAATATCTAGCATCAAATTGGGTCATTCTAGTTTAGTATCCATCATCGGTCTCAACAAGATGCATCCTTCCTAATAGACCTCATCAACCCCATCCATCCCCTTGATCCTATGGCAAAGGACGTTTTGTAATTGATGGTGATCTTTTGATGTCTTGGAATTTATTTTTCATTTAAGCTCACTATCAACACTTGTCAGGGTCGCCTTGATCCATTATATCATGGTGTGCTTTGACTCGTCTACATAAAGGCTTGTCTTGGTCTTTTCTTTGTTGTTGTCTTCTCGGTTGTCTCATGTAGTACCCACCAAGATCACTGGGGTCTTGTATCACGTTGGGGCATCCTTGTGTGTTTGTGGTTATCCGAATACCTGGCCCAACCAAGGTCATCATGCCCTTGGGGTGTTGGGGTAGCCTTTCTTTTTGTTGTGTTTGTTTCATGCATTGGATGCCAACTCGCCTTAATCTTACATGACAAGGTATTCGGTATCTTATCCTATAACAAAAATCAGTGCTCCAAAGATGGCAACTCATATTAGGATTGCATTTCATCATCCGTTGCATTACATTCACCCTATGATTTTGGTTGTGCAAATACTTTATCCTGCTCTTTCCCATTCTTCTTAGGATACTAAAAGTTTTTGACAGGTGACAACTTACACCCACTTTTCACAAATCACTACATACCCATCTTCCACTATCATGTCAGTTCTTATTGACACTTATGCCTAGGTGTTATTTTCTTTTCTCATTAATTCACTATAAATTACAAAAGCATTATCACATATTAGGTTCATGTTATTAACCACACATACATCACCACTTGCATCACAACATGTTAGATCCATGCATGCATAGCCACCTGCATTACAAGGTGTCAGGCTTCTAAATACATTACATCCTGCATATATAAAATGTTCATACAAAATCCATCATACACATATACATACATGACAATAAGTCAACTAGGCATCCATACATATAAGTCATCATAAATACATGTGCACACATCATATCACCATGCGCATATCTGCATTAATAAAATCATCCATGTTCCACAAGTACATAAACCCAATCATCCACATAAGTATCTAGTATCATAAACATGTGCATAAATAAACCAACATATCCATTCACATAAGCAAGAAATATCATACAATCACCCATCACAAAAGGAAACATACTACATAGTGTCAATAAGGACTATTCCATATCATAATCAAAGTAATACAATGAGCATCACATGTCCATCATGCATCAAAATCTATCATGTATCCATCACATAATAAAATGCAAAATCTAGGGATGAAGAGCATCTCTGATCTCTATCGATAAATACTACGCACTCCACCTGTCAAAAACTCAATAGCTTGTCACCTCCCGAATGAGCTACCCACATCTGACCTTTGTGGTGAATCTAGTATTGATCTTTAGCCTGGAGTAACACCCGACGAATCACTATAACCTTGGGTCCGTGTCCCCAACGACTGAGATGGTGCTGGCATCTGTGGTGCCTGTCGAGTATACTGAAATATCCGCTGGGTCGGGTCTGGAATTGCATGATAGTACGCAACCATCCAAAATCTTGCCTCTCTCGCATTCTCCTCTCTCTCCGCCACCTGAATCCGAGTGGAATTTCGCTCCTGAAGATATCTATCCCGATCCCTCGTAATCACTCTCCTCTCCTGCTCTCAGGCCTCCTGAGATAGGCGTAACTACGCCATCTTAGCCTAAACCCGATCTCTCATCTCCTCGCAGCCATTGCCCTAGCCTCTGTTGCATCCCTCTCCCCCTGTAACCCCTGTATATCTATCCCTCTCCCACCACTGACCTGCACCGACTACCATCGAGCCACTACTGTATCCCACTCTCCCTACAGTATCTGCATCTGTATCATTGCATCCTCTCTCTCCCTCTCTGTGACCTGTAACTGACTAACCACTCCATCCCTGTCCCTCTGAAGCTCCTGCACTCTCAATACTGCTGCATCTCGCTCTCTCTACAACACTAATAATTCTGAAACTACCTCCTCTCTCCTCCTCTAGAGCGACTGTATCTGTGCCTCTGCCAACTCTCTCTCACTCTGCAGCACCTGAACCCGCGTCTGCATCACATCCCTCTCTGCCTCCACTGCCTGTACCCATGCCTGGGCAACATCTCTCTCTACCTGCATAATACAGGCCTGCTCGCTTGCCTGTGTCTCTCTCTCCTATATCAACCCTATATCTCCAACCGTCTACTCTAAGCAATGCACTCTATCCTGCAGTTCATCTCGCTCCTGTCAGAAATCACCCACCTGCTGCCCGCTGCCTGCTGCCACATGATCTATCATCCCCGCTGACTCCCCTCTGGTTTATAATATAATAGCTTCCACCTGTAGTCTGTCACGATCCCAACTGACAGCAACTAACTCCTCTCGTATCTCCTATATGACCGCATGCAATCTCTCTCCCTCCCTCCCCATCACCTCTACCTGTGTGGATAAGAGGTCAACCATAAGTCCATAATCCCTCTAACCTACTCTCGGTGCTCTCGATAGCTCAACTCTGAGTCTGATCACCTCTGCCTCCGCTACCCTCAACCTTTGATCTGTACTCTGGCACCTCCTTGACATGTCTCTCGGCTGGGCAATAGGATCTCCTGAGAAAATAATAGGAACCATCGCTAATGGCTCTGCATCCCAAATACCCATATCCGACACATCTCCATCTATCTTCATAGCATCATCATCCCTCTGCCCTCTTGCTCTTGCTGATCCTCCAAGTCCTCCATGGAAGGGTGGACTCGAACTCTCTGTGGCTGCCCGTGTCTCCCCACTCTTATCAGCCTCCTCGACTCTCCTCTCCCCTGCTGCTCCTCATCCTCACTCTCCCCTATCTCTACAACGGGAAGCTCTTGCCCTGTCGCAATCTGCCCCCCCTCTGTCATCTCCTACTCTCCATCCTCCCTAACCGACTTCAAGCCTCAGTCTCCTCTCAGGCTCCATCCCGCTGTCCTCCCCCTCCCCCCCTCCTGCTCTGTCTCGGTCTGTACCCTCATCAATCCTCTCCTACCCACTATCCTCTCTGGCTAAATCCTAGCCTCCATCTCCTCATGACCTCCATCATGTTGTCTATCCTCTCCCTGCTCAACTCATACCAACACTCTCCTCTATTGTACCCTACCTCCTATACTAGTCTGCTAGCCAACCCTACCCTCCATGGAGTGTATCATCTCCACCTCTAATTCATCCTGTCCTCCCACATCCGGCCCAGGACCTCTCCCACCCTCCTATCATACTACCTCTCTAGCCCTCCTCCGCTGTCTCCTCCTCCTCCTCGTTGACTGTCCCCCTACCTCCATCCTCTCTCCCCCCTGTGCCTGTCCCCTCCCCTCTCTAGCCCCCTAGCGCTCATCCTTTGATCCAAATCCTATTGCTCCTACAATAGGCACCAGTGGTGTAATCCTCTCCCATCGGTGGTTGCGCAACCACCGATCATAACGTACTATCACCCCTACATCCTCTACTCCCACACATCTCCTAGGGTAGGGTACCTACACTGTCGCTGCCCATGCTGCTCTGGCCTCCCTCGGTCTAAACACGGGCCCCCATGGTCACTCTCTCGTGAGTCGCCGATACCTCCTCGGTGCACCAGGAATATCCTATGTCTACCCAAACTGTCTCATCACCCTGTCTGGTCGATGCATCTCCACTATGCGCAGAAGACTCCCAATCAGGACGCACTGGGTCATAAAGTACCCTCTCTATCTCTCAGTCTGCTCCCTCCATCCCCTGAAGTTTGGATACATATAAGGTCGCCATACTATGTCTCCCTCCTACAAATCATCCATCGTCCTCCTCCATACCTCCATATCTCCTGACCTCCTATGCCGCAAAATCCAGCCCCTTGCCAATCCATACCTCCATGCCACCGACTCTCTATCATCCTCCTCTCCCTCCCTCACAACAATCGATCTCATCACCATAATATGCTCCCATTCCCACACCTGTAGAAGGGTCATGTGTGTCAAACACACTGTATCCTGATAACAAATCAAATGCATATCCCTGTACAACTGAGCTAGGACATAGGTACCCCATGCGATCTGTCCCTCACGCCACTCGACAATGTGTTGAATCACCTCCATAAACCTCATACTATAATACCGCCTGCTCCAATTTGGTAATAATATCCCACTAATCAGCCCACCTAGGAATAACGGAAATGGTGGTACCCCCACTATCAAGCATCTATATAGATCCAACTACTGACCTTGAAGAGGCAGGTCGGCATGTCCAAATAATACTGTCATAGTCTGATCTAACTTGGCCCCTCTCAACACCACATCACTCAGCAATATCCCTACTATCGACAGCTTCAAGATGCACCATACATCCTTCAGTGTCACCATCATCTCCCTCGTCGGCAGACGAAATGTCGATGTCTCTGAGCTCCATCTCTCTATCAAGGCCGTCAGCATCGCTCGATGCACCCTCATCACTGGCACCTCTAAAAAGTGCAATAAACCTGCATGATCTAACACCGCATAATCAACGTCGGTCATCGCTGCTACAGTCACTGTCAAAACCTCTGACCATCACTCATGTGTCCGTACCCGCCCATACCCTGCATCCACAACACTTGTTTGTCAGTACATAATCTTCCCGGCCCTAGGACATCTTTTACTTACCACTTTACTTTTTTCTTATCCTTATCTTGCCCTCATCAGGGGAAGCTTGTTTTTCTTCTTCTCTCCCTAGTCCTCCTTCCCCCCCGGTTCCTTTTGTTGTGCACTTGCCCCAGATCGGGGCGACTCTGCCCCACCTCAGGGCAACTTCGCCCCCCCAACTAGGGGTGACTTCGCCCCAGCTCAGCGGCTCGCCCCTCAACCAGGGCGACTCCACCCCCTATCGGGGTGACTCGGCCCCCCAACCTGGGGTGGGTCCGCCCCAAATCGGGGCGAGTCCTGTCCACCCTGCCGAGGGGTGGCTCCCCCCCCAACCTTGCCCCCTGGGCAGTCCAGTCCACCCCCAAACTCCTCCTCCCCCTCCCGAGTCCACAACCCAGCTCGGGGCGGCTCTGCCCCCTACTGGGGCAACTCCGCCCCCATTTCGGAGCATGTCCACCCTAGCTCAGGGCGTATGCCGAGGCGTGCCTACCCCAACCCGGGGTGTATCCACCCCTCTGTGCAGCAACGCGCCCTATTTCCCCCCTCCCCCCTGAAATCTCCCCTTTCCCTCCTTTTTTTTCCAATTCCCCCAACTACCCATTTTCCTATTCCACCCTGCCCACCTAACCTACATTTTACATTTTCTTTAACTATCTTACAACATGCTCAATATTTAAAATACATAGCATGGGTTTTATTACTCACCTTGCAGGGCACCGCGAAGTGGGTCCAGCGTCTCCGCACCTCATTTGCTCGATGAATAATCTTCATATCATAGTCCTATGGCATTGTTGCTCTGTCTCCTCTCCCCCTTCTTTCCTCTTTCCTCAATTGCTACAATAACAATGAGACAAGGTAATTCTTCCAATTACCTTTTAACCCTTCTTTTTCCCCATTTTTTTAAATATAAGGTATTTTTTACTTTTTATTTAACTTTTTTTTCTCCCAACTAATCCCCTTCTTTTCCGAAGCCACCATTTGCAAACCGTGCATCCAATCGACTCCATTCAAAGGCCAAACTTGCTTAGTTTTTCGCGTTCTATCCAATGGTGTCTTTCATTTTTTTCTATCGAGACATTGTCTAGGGCCCCCTTATTGCTTCCCCAACCGCCCTCTCAATGGGGAATACCCTATCATTTCCTTCCATCCATTTGAGGCAGGCACTGGGGCATCCCTCTCCCTTTTCCCTCCGCTTGGACAGTTCATTCAACCCCTTTCAGGTTGGGGCATCAATCCCTACCACTTTCTTCATCACCGACATTTTATTTTCTTCGAAACATTGTTATTTTAACAATATTTCAAAGAGGGGCAAAATGTAGACACCCAAATTTAATCACTCCCATATGATCAAATTTACCTCTTTATTCATCAATTCTGTCAATATTAATTTATTTAATTAATATTACACTTCCCACATAAGATTCTTAAAGTATTTAATTTAACAATTAAACACTTTATATGGTACCTTTCCCCTTTCCAAATTAAATAAATACACCAATTTATTTAATTTAGTCATTGTAATATTTTTGAATTAAAATCAATTTAAAATTCTTCTTTTCTCTCTCTTTGTCACATCCTCCATAATCCATCTCTAATTTGGATTAATTTAATTAATTCATATTTAGGGTGTGCATCCTCTTAATCAAGGATTAATGTCACATCATCCTACATTTGCCACTTGTATTTAATCTTCTATTAATTATCATAATCAAGTATTTGCACAACCTTAATCAAAGTCATTAGCCATTTTTAGTACCACTTTTTGGTCAATCCTTCCATTTGCCTTTTTTGGCATTGACCCTCTTTCCTATGTGAATTTTTAATTCACTTTTATTCATCCTAGGTCTCTCTCCTCCCCATGTGAATTTTTAATTCACATTTTATCCTTCCAAGGCTTCTAGAATATTTGACTTGTCACCTCATGCACATGTGACCAATTCCCACCTTTTTGGAGACCCTCTATTATCCATTAGATTCTCCTATGAATGTGAATTTTAATTCACATTTATTTCTCTAGCCACTTTCTCTTTTCCCATGGAGATTTTTGAATAATTCCAAAATTCTTCAAATATCATTTTCACTCTCACTTGGAGACAAGAAATTCCTTTTTGAGGAAATCTTCACTCCCCAAGGTACTTGGAAGGTACTTGTCCTTCCTCCACATCATGTACCTCCCTTCCACATCACATACACATCATCCTACCTTTATCCACTTCACATTCCACATGTCAAAATGTGAGGGCTAGTGAGTTCTCAACTCACCTTAGCCCTTCATCTTGACCTTGTTGGATAAATCCCAACCATTGAATTCACTAGAGAATTCAAGTTTTCCTATAAATACCCCATCCTCTAAGGCATTTTATAAGACTTAGCCATTTTGCAACTAAATGCTGCCATTTTGTGCACTCATCTAGCCATCAATTTCATCCATTTGCATCTACATTCAAGCATATAGTTAAGCCTTTCATTTAGCCATATCAAGAGCCATCAAGGAGCATACAAATCAAATCAAAATTAAGGCCCAACCAAGGAGTTTCAGCTGTAAAAAGGAGGTATATCTATTTAGCTTCATTTTACACTTTTGCTCTTTGCATTTACAAATTTTTTAAGCTAATCTTAAGGTGTTTCTTTATGTTTTTCCATTGCATTTTAGTTGCTTAGAATAGGTTAAACATTTTGATATCGCAGGTGGGTTGGTGAGATACTCCTTGATCTTATCAAAGCCTTGTTGACATTACACATCCCATTTAAAAGTTGTATCCTTACACAAGAGATGAGTAAAATATTGACATTTGTTGACAAGTTGGGCAATGAAATGCCTAATAGACTACAATTTCCCTTGTAGGCTTCTTAATTGTTTTAAATTCCTGGGCGGGGGAATTTCCATTATAGCCTTAACTTTTTCTGGATTAGCTTTAATACCCCTTCTAGACACAATGAAGCCTAATAATTTGTTGGATGTGATGCCAAAAACACACTTCTTAGGATTTAACCACAACTTATAGTATTCCAACCACTCAAAGGTCTGCCTCAAAACCTTAGGGTGATCCTCTCTAGTTCTTGACTTTCCCAGTAGATCATCAAAATAGTCTTCCATTATAATGTGGATAAGATCATGGAAGATAACTTTCATTACACATTGATATGTTACCCCCATGTTCTTAAGACCAAAGGGAATGGAATTGTAGTAGAAAATACCCTAGGGGTAGTGAAAGCAATTTTATGTTGGTCTTCGAGTGAAATTTTAATTTGTTTAGACCCAAAAAATCCATCCACGAGGGATAGCATGGCATGCCCTGTTGTAAGATACACTAACATATCAATGTTGGGAAGTGGAAAATCATCTTTTAGACAAGCTTTGTTTAGATCCCTGAAATCTATGCAAATTTTAATGCCCATAGTGGGCTTGGCCACATGTACTATGTTTGATATCCAATATAAGTAATCAATCAGCCTAATAAATCTAGCTGCCAACATTTTTTCTAGATCCATCTTAACAAGTAGAGCCACTTGTGGATTTTTTGCTTGATAGGTTTTGCATCTAGGTGTACATCAAGATGGTGGACAAGCAAAGTGAGATCCAATCCTGGCATATCAGAATAAGACCATGCAAAGTTGATGATGCCTTATTTTAACAAATTAGCAATAATAGAATATTCCTCTTCAGATAAAGATTTGGCCACATAAGTGATTTTAGGCTCTTCTATTCCCAAGTTTATCTCTCTTGTCTCCTTAATCAGGATCAAAGACCATTCAAAAAATTGAGCCCCAAGAAGGGGAAGATGAACATCCCCATCCTCTGGCGCCTCACCAAGGTTTTCACTAGAGGATACACCCTTTGTTTTTACTTTTGTTAAGTCAAAAAGTGCCTCATAAAGGTTTTCACTAGATGACTCTTTTTTACTTTGTTTCTTTTTGTTTTTGTGGTTAAGGTGTTCATCTTCCCCCAATCCCATAAGGTGCACGTATGCTTCCTCTAAAGGAAATATATCGGCTAGTGCACTCCCTCATAGGTCCCAATCAATGAGGTCAGGGTAACAAAGTGAAAGGCTAATAGAAAAAACTAATGTGGACTCAAAGAGGGCAGGAAGATCCATGTCATCGTAAGAAAGTATGATGGCCTCTTCTTCAAGTATATCCTAAAGAAAATTGGTTTCTGAGTGAACATTGTTCGAAGTACTAGTGGACGTTACAGATCCCTTTTGTTTCTTGCCATAACCTAGCCCCAAGTGTTTAGGACATGTGGGTGTTTCAATAGGATTTCTCATTCCATGTTCATCGACCGAGCCCTCCCCCCTAATAATTATACTTTTTTGCTAGCTTGGAAGCATGGGGATACACTTCTTGGAAGTACTCAAGAAGGGGAGGTGAAGGCTTGGATTCTTCCCTATAAACCCATTAGCTAATGTCTTCATCCATTTGATCCTGTAAAGTTCCCAGAGACTGAAAGGTGGTGGAACCCAGGTTCTTGGAACTGATTGTTTTAGTGATGAGCTCTTCCTTTTGTTGAGACTTAGACGGTCAGCCATAAGTGCGAGGAGAGGGAGGCATTGTTCCCACATTAAGGGCGGTGCACATCTTATACTCTCCACAAACCTTATCAATGATCTGGACTTTAGTGATAATGGAATCAGATGTGGAAGATGGAGTAGTAGATGTACTGGATGATGGATTAGAAGATGAAATGGAGGGTGATGCTTGAGGAGCTCCCACCTCTACTCTTAGACAATATTGTGAATGAGGGAAAGAGGCCTCAAGAGCATGCCAATATTCGAAAGGTTGGGGGTTGGAATGGATGGTAATCTAAACCCCATTATGTGGAAATTTTAGGTATTGATGGTATGTGGATGGGACGGCTTGCATGTCATGAAGCCATGGGCGACCAAGGAGGAGGTTATATGGTAAATCCAGATCAAGGACATGGCAAGTAGTATATTGTACAACTAGGCCGACTTGAATGGGAAGGCAAATAATACCTTCTGAATCTCTTCTGCATTGTCATACGCCTTGATTGTGATGGTCTAATTATCTAAGTCAGCATGAGTGTACCCCACTTGTTTTATGAATTTTAACATGCACAGATTAATGGTAGAACCATTATCTACCAAGACCCTCTTTACCTTATGCTTGGTGACAAGGACATCAATGTGTAAGGCAAGATTGTGAGTAGGGTCTATGGGTGGCATATCATTGTGGCTAAAACCGAGTTGGTAGGTAGATGATAGATGTCCCACAAGAGCTTGAAACTGAGTGGGGTCAATATCATTCGGCACATGCATATCCTATAAAGCTTGTGTGAGAATCTCTTGATGAACTAGGGAAGACCTAAGCAAATCTAGGATAGATATTTGCGGGGGTCTTGCCAAGGTGATCAAGGATATTACATTGTGAGCTCATAGGGGCTGGTTGGGATGAGGTGGAAAGCCCAAGAATTGATATGCGAGTGCAAAAAGTGGTAACAATGCATTGGGGATCTTTTCTTTTGACACAAATCATGGATACACATGGGTCCACTTGAGTAATGCATGTAACACTATTGTCATAATTACAGGGCATATTGTTATAACTGATCTTGTTTGTGCTATTATTTTGGTTGTTATTATTCGACCCAGTGTTAGCATTTTATGTGCTAGGACCTTGGTTATGCTTGGGAAAGGCATTCTGGAATATTTTCAATTGAGCATTGGATGAGGTGGATTGGTTTGCTTCCACTACAATGTATTCTTGATCAATAAGATCTTGGATATAACCTAAATAAGACCTTGACATTTATTTGTAGAATGACCCTTAATCCTGTGGTAGTCACAATACTCATTCTCTCTATACCAATTGGGCTTTGGATTTGACTCATCAAAAGGTTTAGTAACGGGATAAGTAACCGCATTAGCTTGCACTAGTCTCTTAAAGACTGCATCTAAGGATTCTCATAAGGGAGTGAATGTTGGCAAGAGACATTGTACATGTTTTCTGGTGTTGTCATTGATGGCAACCCTTATCAACTAGTCGATCCACACGTTGCAATTTGCTTATACCAGCAGATAGATTGAAGATCAGTGATTATCTGTTAAGCTAGAACAGAGCATCCAGTAGTTCCGTGTTCTTCGATTCATATGCAATTTTTTTGTTATTTTTTTGTGTTGTGGATCTCAGGGAGTATTGTTTGATGCATAATATGTGTTATCTATAAATCTTGGTGCCTTGTGTCAATTTGGGTGGAAGTTAGAAGGTCTAGTGAACTAATTTTTTATTCATCAGTATTTGGAGGTCGACTTGGTGAATATAGTGTGTTGCGGATATTTGAGGAGTTATTGTTTAAGTATTTTTGTGTTTGAACTTTTTGGTTTGGGTCCTCACTATGTTGTGGCTAACTCTTGTGGATGTGCATTGAATATTATGGATGATTTGAGCTGACCGTTTGTGAATATTTCTTATTTTGCTGAAGTCAACATATAATGATTAAATTCTTGGTGGCGGATATATATAAGTGATCGATTATATCATTTTGGTGTGTATTTGATGTGAGTTGATGTATGTTGCGAATGTCAGAAGATCGATAGAGCGATTATGCACAGTTTCACTTGCGCATAAGGATTTTTGGTGCGAATTGAATTAGAACAGAGCAGAAGAGCAAAATCAATCAGAAGGTCCAAATTTTGATTATTGAGCGTAACCGAAATTGTAATCAGGCATTTGTAGATGCTACTTTATCAATTCAAATCTTTGGAAGTATTCCAAACCTTTGTAAGGCAGTAAGCCTTTTAGTTTTTGAGCAGTGAGCTCTAGGCAGTGTGCCTCAATGCAAGTGCATTCTCATTTTGTAATATTTTCTTTTGAGTATACTCAAAACAATATTGTGGATTGACCTCCACCGTGGTTTTTCCCCTAATAGGGTTTCCACGTAAAAAATCCTTGTGTTATGGTGTTGTGGTTGTTTGTCTTATGTGCATGCATTTTTATTTTGGTTGAATGTTATCATCACTTTAATGATCAGATAAATAAAGTTAAAAATTGCACAAAATTGATTCACCCCCCTCTCATTGTTGCTTGATTCCAACAGTGAATGTGTGCTTAGTGTTTCCTTGATTGGACTGATTAGATTGTGGTGGAGGATGGGGTTCACCTTCTGGCATGGATATAACATTGGTGATTGGTGGTGATTGAGGAGTATTTTGTGGTCTTTAAGAAGTATTGGCTACTTGGATATGCTTAGTGTTTGTGACCCCATCATTAACTACGTTCTTGTTTCTATTCTAGTAGCGTGATTTATCCCCAAATTATTTTTCTTTATCATCCTTAAATATTTTGATGATCCCCTTGGCAACGAGAGCTTTTTCAATGTGGTACCCTTCTTAATGACCTTTGCAAAGGTGGTAACACAATGGAGACGTAAGTTATGTGCTAGCTCAAGATGGGAGTTTGTGACAAAGATTCCAACTAACTCCTTCTCAGGAAGAGTACCCTTGAGTCGTCTAGCTAAAGCTTGCCACCTTTATAGGTAGCTAGCAAATGTTTCTCCATGACGTTGTTTGTCTTTCAGGAGATCTAGGGTGTCTATGTCTTTCTCAATATTGAAAGAGAAGTGTGTGACAAACTTCTCTTAAAAATCAACAAAGGCAGATATTGATCCTCATGGAAGGCGCACAAACCACTCTAAAGCTTGTCTTGTTAAACTTTGAGGGAACAACTGAAGAAGGTAGTTATCATTGTGTAGGACCCCCTGACAATGCATATAAAACTCTTGCAAGTGGTCTTGAGGATCTCCTCTTCCCTTATACTTGTCAAACTTTGGAATTTCAAAGCGCTTGGGGAAGGGAATTGTGGAGATCAAGGGATCAAATGGATAGGGACAAATGTCCTCAAACTTGAACGATTTTTTTGATGTACCAGCTTGCAAGTCCTTCAATGCAGCTTTCATGTCTTCCCAATCCTTATTAACTGGTGCTAATGGGGAAGGACCTACTAGATTGGATTGATCATAGGGAGGATATTGTTGATATGGAGGTGGTGGAGGTGGAATGGAGTGATTGTATGATGGTGAAAGATATGAAGGGATTTGTTGATATTGGTCAACGTAGGTGGGTTGTGGATTGGTGTAGACTTGTTGGTGTGATGGCGGGGATTGATAATATGATGAAGAGGCACCCTACTGATAAGATGGTAGTTGCTGATAGTAAGATGGATTAGACTAATAATTGTATGTAGGATATTGTTGGGAAATGTATGGAGGTTATTGGGGATTAGGCGGTCATTAATAAGTGTTCTATGGAGGCTGTTGAGGATTAACATAAGGTGGTTGTTGCAGAGGTTGTTGTTGGTTATAGTAAGAATAGTGAGGATTAGGGTTGGATGTGGTGGGGTGTTGTCTAGTAGTGCTTGGTGGAGGAGGTGGTTGATAATAGGTGTTTTGTGGAGGTAGTTGATGATAACGGGGCAAGAAATAGTGAGGTGGAGGCTGCAAATGATATTGGTATTGCATTGTAGAGTTACCTTGAGATTGCAATGGGGGTTGTTGTAGCTATGAGGTGATTTGCAATTGATGCTAAGGTTGTGATGGTGGTTGTTGTGGCAGTTGTTGCTAAGGTGGTTGTTGTGGAGTGATTTGTGGTTGACGGGGAGGTTGTGATGGATTACCCTAAGGTTGATGTGGATGTTGAGACGGGGGTTGTTGTGGGATGGAGTGGCCAGGATTACACAATAGATTTTGTTGTGGTAACAATTGCATTCAAATGAGAGGGATGTGAGGAGGCACAAAAGCAAAAGGATTGGACGTAGTGCCCCCAGTATTTCTCGATGGTGGGTTTGACTAATTTTGTGGGTGAGAGGGTGTAGATAGAGTGGGTTAGGACCTTGTGGATTGCTAGGACCCTGCGGATTGGTAGTTTTAGGTGTCACACCCATGATTGAGATTTGAACAGGAGAGGGTGGGATTTGATAACAAACATCATTTCCAAATCTTGGTTGATACCAAGTATCCTATGGGGTAACTTGAGGGGATGAGGATCCCGAATTAACCTGAGAGCTCTGCAGATCCTATGATGGAGGGGGTGTGATGTTGACATAATATGAGATATCAAATCCTGGCAATGGCCTAATACCTCTCATAAGCAATTAGGCAAGGATCTTATCCCCACGCTCAGCGAGGAGATGATCTGTCATTTGAACATTAGTAGGATCACTAAGGTATTCATCAACTATTAGCTCAAGTTGGTTAACCATACCTTCCTCAAGAGAAGGGAAAGGGTGAACTTCCATGTTGGATTGTGAAGAGCCACCATTAGTGGGTAGATTTAGAGGATGTTGAGGTTGACTAGCTTGGCACTGTTGTAGCTCCATGAGTTTCTTTGCCTATGATCAGGTAATGGGCATGAAAATTTAGGTGACCAAAAGACTAAGATGACACTAAGCCCTAAGATGCACTTAAGTGATTGTGACCAAGATGATTAACTAAAGGATTGATAGGATTATCAATAGGATGATTATGGATTGTCAATTGGATATGATCAGATTGGATTGATTGATTGGATCAAATGATTGATTATATTAGATTGATAGGATTAACTCCAAAATAGATTTAGGAGCTCAATTGGATGATACAAGATGATGTCGATAGGATTGGATGATAAAAGGGTTAAGCACAATGCAAATCCACCTCTGGATGGAAGTAGATTGATGAGGCTACAAAGGATTACTAACTCAAGATGGATGACAATCTTAAGTAAATGAGGATAATATTGATTAAGATCAAGTGACTAACCCAATTTAGATAAAAAGATCCTAAATAGATGTCTAGGGGATTCAGATTGATGGATCGATGATGTATATGATATCTAAGGATGTCCTAAGACAAACCTATGTGATTAGATCAATGATTGGAGGACTTTTGAAAAATGCAGATGCACAAAAATGGCAATTGCAGGCAAATGGATGATGAAATTTTTTTTTATCACAAGAAAGGACTTGGAACGAGGCAGGCTTCCAGTGGCCAAGAGGATTCATAGTTTGGCTTTTTGTATGCAAAGCGGATTCACCTTAATGTAAGGTGGGTTCACCCTTTTAGAAAGTGGGTTCGCCCTTTCAAAAAATGGGTTCACCTATCCAATATTTCATGGGTTCGCCCCTACGTATAACAAGATTGCCTATAAAGGGTTCACAAGTTTGCATATGCCTTGAACTTGTATGGTCACAAAGTGCAGGATCACCCAACATGGTAACAATTTTGCCTAAATAGGAATAAATATGGGTGGGTGACTACAAGATCATCTCTCTGGAAAACAAGTTTGTGTATCTAGGCAGCAAGATCGCCCCTATCTTCAGGTGTATAGACTAAGAGTGGAAACACCTATTCGAGGAGTGAGATCGCCTATTCCTACAAGCGTACAGATGGGGATGGTATAAACTCAAGAAAATATTTGCCTATCTATGACATGAGCTCGCCTGTTTCAACAAGTGTATGGATGAAAGGGGTACAAACTCAAACGCGAGATCACCCTTGTGGAGGGTAGGTTTGCTTATTTCTATGGATGTATGGACAAAGGACTAGAATAATCAGACTTAGATTCGCCTATTTGGATAACAGGTTCACTTATTCATAAAACATGTGTGTGATAGGGCGAATTTAAGTGTTAGAATATGAGCAACAAATAAAAGAGAGAAAATAACAATAAAAACACTTATTTGGATAACAGGTTCGCTTATTCATAAAACATGTGTGTGATAGGGCGAATTTAAGTGTTAGAATATGAGCAACAAACAAAAGAGAGAAAATAACAATAAAAACACTCTACACCTCAAGATTAGCCTAGTTGGATTCAATACAAAATAAAATGGAACCTTTTACCTTATCTCGAATTGATCCTTTGGTTGGCCCTTCGATCTTTGGTGTTGTATGCTCTTTGGATGGCAAAAGATGAAAGCTATAAGATGGATGGAAAATGGATGAAAGTGGATGCAAGTATGAAAAATGGTTAAGTATGGCTCAAAGAATTTTTTTGCAAGAGTTTGGCTACTATCAATGATCTCTCCTAAAATGAGAGAAAAAAGGGGGTATTTATAGAGATTTTGGAACTCTCTAGAGAAATGGACGGTCAAAATTGAGCCACCAAGATCAAAATGTAGGGCTAAGGTGAGTTGAGAACTCACAAGCCCTCACATCTTGACATGTGGCATGTAAAGTGGTTCAAAAAAGGTGATGTGGATATGAGGTGGAAAGAGAGTACATGACATGGAGGTGGTACATAGTACCTTGGGATTGGACAAAATCTCCTCATAAAAGAGGTCATTGTCCCCATGTGGGTAAAAGGACGTGTGAGGAATTAAATTTTTTTCAAATATTCTCATGGGGATGAGAGAAGGAATTTAAAATTCCTTTAAATGCATTGGGGGATTAAATGTGAATTAAAAATTCACATAGAGAATGGAGTGCCTTATTCAAAAAGAGAAAGCTTTTAATAAAGTTGACTAAGGACACATGAATGATATGGGGATTAGGTTGACCTACTTAAGTGATTAAGGTTGTGCAAGTACTTGATTAGACTAAATAATGTGAGATTAGAGACAAGTGGGAAATGATGGAAGATGTGACCCTAATGATGATTAAGAGTGTGCACATCTTAATCATAAATTAATTATGACTAAGAAAGAGGATTAGATTGCTAAGAGGGATTAGAGACCAATTTGCAAAAGTTGGAGGATGTGACAATGAGAGAGAAAATAAGGAATTAAAAAAGTAAATTTAAAATTCCAAAAGACAATATGACTAAATTAAATAAAGTGATGCATTTATTTAATTTAGAGAGGAAAGAGGGGAATAGTATTTATTAAATTAAATACTTTGGGAAACCTTATGTAAAACACAAAATATTAATTAAATGAATGAATTATTTAATACCGGCAAAGAGGATGAATTAAACGAGCAAAATGATGGTTAAGGAGATGCCTTTGACCATATGGAAGTGGTCAAATTTAGGTGTCTACATTTTTCCCCTCTTCGAAATACTATTAAGATAATAGGGTTTCGAAGAAAAAATACAATACAGACGACTCTATGGAAGAAGCGACCGAAAAGGAGATGCCCCAGCATGGGAGAGATTATGAGTTGCCCAAACGGAGGAGAATTAAAGGGGATGCCCTAGTCTCACAAGAGAAGGCTTATGACGAAAGATTGGGAGGAAATGGTAGGGTATGCTCCCTCGAGAAGGCAGACGGGGAAGGAAAAAGGGGCCTCAGACAACTTTTTGAAAGTATAGAGTGGTATATGTTGTTGGAAAGAGCACGAAAAATCAAGAAGATTGGCGCTTAAACAAAGGAAAACGGATTAACAGTGCGGAAATGGCAGCCCCAGGAAGATAAGGGGTGAGAGAATTAGTCGAGGTTAAAAAAGGTTAAATAAAAAGGGAAAAAATCATTTTATTTTAAGAAGTGAAAAAGGGGGGAAAAGACTATAAAAGGTAATTCAAGGAATTACCTCTCCTCATTTGGACAGTTGTCAAGTGAGGAAAAGAGGGAGAAGAGGAGAGGGCAACAGGAAGAAGAGGGAGGGGACACGATGCCATATTACGATAGCGACATCATTCATTGAGCGGATGAGAGACGACGATTCTTCACCAAGTGTGTCGTGCCATGTCAGGTGAGTCTGAAGCCCCACTTTGTGATTTTAGTCAATTTAGCTAATTTTTTGCAAAAACAAAAATATGGGTTTTGTGGGGGGGCTCGGGAGGGAAAATGGGTTAGAGGGAATTTTTTGTGTTTTTCAAAAAGAAAAACGTTTGGGGGTACGGGGGGGCATGGGTTTAGGCTAGGGGGAGGGTTGGATAATTTGGGGGTAAATTCCCGAATTTCTAGCGCCCCCCTAGCCGAGCACGGGCAGGTTCGCCCAAGCTGGGGCAGAGGCTCGCCCAACCGAGCCCAAGCGGGTATGCCCGAGCTGGGCGGAGGCCCACCCAACGAGCCTGGGCGGGTCCACCCGGGCGCGGGTAGGTCCGCCCTAGGAGCTAGACGGGTCCGCCCAGGGCCCAAGGCAGAAAGCTGACAAAAACTTAGTAGGGGAAGAGGGGCGGGGAAGGGTGGAAGGGAGAAACGGTGGGATGAGAAAGGGAAATCCTAGGGCGGAAAGAATTAGGACAAGAAAAATGAGGGCAAAATGATGCCAGGAGGAACTAACAAAGTGTTGTGGTTATGGATACAGAATGTTGAGAGCCTGCGGACACGGGAGAGATGATCAGAGGTATTGATGAGATGCATGGCAGCGATAATGGGCATCAATCACCAGAGACTGGCAGAGGCAAGGCTAGTCCATATGTTGACATACCTGACAATTCAGGCCTACAGGGCCATGCTGACAACTTTGATAGAGCATTGGGACTCACCGACATCTACGTTTCATCTATCGACTGAGGAGATGATAGTGACCTTGGAGGATGTCTGGTGGATTCTGAGACTCCCTATAGTAGGGTGTGCGGTTAGCGAGTGTTGGACAGCGAGTGAGGAGCTGGATGAGTCTGTGCATGTAGTATTTGGCAGTGACGATCTACCGATTCAGCGGGGTAGCTGGATGTGGATGGAAGTCTATCTTGCAGGGTACTAGCTTTGTCTTTGTACCTAGCAGGGTTGATTAGTGGGATCCTGGTACCAGACCAGAGTGGTCGATTTTTGCATCTCAGGTTCATCGAGGTGATTTGGCATATCATCGAGAGCCGAGAGGGGCAATTTGTGTGGGGGACCTGCATGCTGGAACAGCTATATCAGGATATGCATCGGGTATGCTATTAAAGGGCGCAGAGTGTGGCCCATGTCACACTGCTATAGGTTTGGGCCTGAGAGCACATCAGGGTGACCCAGTCGATTATCCATAGAGCAGGAAAGTAGGATGACAAAGAGGTCATGGCCTGGGGATGGGGGACAGAGGCGAGAGCGATACTGCAGTAACAGGATATGAGAGATATAGATGTATGGAGGAGACAACTGGATGATGTGCAGGCAGAGATGATAGTGTGGCAGCCTTATATGATGTGGCGGTTCAGGGGCTGAAGGGACGATGAGGAGGCACACGTCCGTTACTTCTTCACTCATTATATTATTGGGAGAGTTTCACTTGTAGTGGAGTTACATAGACCCAATCGGGTGACACGACAGTTTGGAGTGAGGTAGGATATTCCTGCGGCGTAGGTGAGATTCTGACGACTGTCACAGGAGCGGCCATGGGGGCTGCTCTGAGCCTGGATGTAGTGTGGGCAGAGCTAGAGGCACTGCAGTTTGTGCCATACTCAGACAGGCGGGAGGGGCAAAGAGATGCAGGTATGACAGACCGATATCAGTAGTGGTTCAGGCGACATCTACCACCACGAATTACCCCAGTAGTGCCAATTGAGGGAGCACTAGGGTTTGGATCAGAAGATGAGATACGACTGAGGGCGATGAGACTAGTACCTCGAGGGTGACAAAGAGGAGGTCAAGCGAGAGGAGCACAGCAGAGGAGGGACAGGAGGTGGGTAGAGCAGTTGAGGACCCAGTGAGGGCAGCCAAGAGGAGGAGATAAGAGGCAGTTGTAGCAGCTGAGGATCCAGGGAGGGCAGCCAGGAGGAGGAGATAGCGGCGCAAAGCCTGAGGGGATGGAGCAAAGGAGGAAGAGGATGAGGCCAGGGCTGCAGCACAGCAGGATAAGGGGTCAGATTCCTAGAGAGAGAGGAGGCAGGAGGCACGTACATCCCCAAAAGGTCAGCGGTAGGAGAGGGGGAGGTCGAGGCCAACGGAGTGGGGGAGAGGCAAGAGGCAAACATGGCCACATGAGGGCAGCAGCGACAAAGGCAGGTAGAGGGCAAGGCTAGTGGAGGGTAGGAGAGGATGACAAGGAGAGGGGGAGTCCCCTTGGTGATTGATGTGGATGCGATGGAGACGTCGACAGAGAGTGAGAGGTATGAGCTGCAGGAGATGGACATTGACTCAGATGTGCATGACATCACACCACTATCAACAGCACCTCCCAGAGGAGAGGATCTCGTAGTGGTGCTGAGAGAGACTTTGGAGAGACTGTGCCTCAATGAGCAGCGAGTTCGGCAGACAGAGGCAGCACTGAGTGAGCTACAGACATGATTCGCCCAAGGTGAGAGAGATTACGTAGTCTTGGCTACGTTGGTGTTAGATGTGGAGAGGAGATTGATGAGAGAGAGATGAGGCACGTGATGAGGCAGTTGACCTATGAGCAAAGATAGAGAGATTGCGAGTGGAGGTGGCTAGGGAGCATAAAGAGGGAGATGCAGTGCAATGGGAGTGAGACTGTTTGGTGGCAGAGACAGTTATACAGCTGGTCGTTTGAGGAGAGACAGGGCAGGGGCCGCTAGAGATTGGAGCAGGGACTGTCGGAGATACAGAGGATCTGTAGCAACAACTAAAGAGATTATGGAGAGAGAGAGAGAGAGAGCAGATTGGCAGTGGGAGCGGGCTGAGCTCAAAGATAGAGTGGATTGTTTAGAGCATATAGTTGGGGACATGGGGGTGATGCAGCAGAGAGAGGAGACGAGGAGGGAGATACGCCTACTACAGTCAGAGAGAGATATGGCACAGGCATAAGTGCAGGTCATAGAGGTAGATAGGGATGTGCTATAGACACGGGTTCAAGTGGCCGAGAGTGAGAGGCAAGTGGCAAAGATAGAGGTTTAGTATCTTCAGAGGGAGAGGGATGTAGCAGTGTCGCAGGTGTCAAGTCTTCGGCGAGAGCGAGATTCTGCCGAGTTGAGACTACAGTCACTTCAGAGGGATAGGGATGCAACAGAGGCTTGGGCACATGCCACAGAGAGAGAGAGATGTTGCAGAGGTACAGATGCAGACATTGCAGAGTGAGCGAGACACAACACGAGCTTAGCCGTAGGCAACACATGGTGCGGGGGCGAGCCAAGGGCAGAGGTAGAGGGGTTAAATGCACAGTTACAAGCTACAGAGGCTGAGAGAGACAAGGCTACAAAGTAGGTACAACAACTGACAGAGGCACAAGAGGCCTTGGTCAAGAGCAGAGAGTTATTAGCGAAGACAGATACAGACTTGAGCGGAATGTTGCCAGGCATCAGGCCACGCAACGAGATGATTATATGCAGGAGTCGATTTACTGGAGGTGTGCGTATGAGCATGCCATTCCAAATCTAGCATAGTGCACAACGCGCTACATTAAATAGGTACCTCAGATGTCAGCATCATCCCCGTCATTAGGGATGCGTACCAGAGGGTATAGTGACTATCGGCAGACTCCATCTCCTCTTGGTGGTTACCAGGGGACTCCCACCCACGAGTATTAGAGGACTCCCACGCATAGAGGGTCAGTGTCAGACTCTCCTCAGAGATCAGATGTGGGGAGTTCACAGTAGAGCAGCCACAAAGCAGATGATAGGATACCATTTTTTGATAGACATAGGATGGAGTGTTTAGTACTTATCGGTAGAGATCAAAGGTTCTCTACATCTCTGGATTTTGTACCTTATTTGATGATAGATGATGGATATGTGGTAGATTATGCTTGAGACTTTGTGACGAGATATACATTGCATTATTTTGATTATGATATGAGAGTCCTTATTGACACTATGCATTATGTTCTTTGTGATGGATGATTCAGTTTATGTATGCATATGTATATGATATTTCATACTTATGTGGATGGATGATCTGATTTATTTATGCACATGTATATAATATTTCATGCTTATGTGGATGGATGATCTGATTTATTTATGCACGTGTATATGATATCGCATGCTTATATGGATGTATGATTTGATTTATTGATGCACATATTTATGATACTTCATGCCTATGTGGATGTATGATTTGATTTATTGATGCTCATGTTTACGATACTTCATGCCTATGTGGATATATGATTTGATTTATTGATGCTCATGTTTATGATACTATATGCCTATGTGGATGGATTATCATGCATATATTAATGTTGATAATGCAAGATAATATGAATATATGGTATGAAGTGTAATTAGGATGTAGTCAATAATATGTTTTGGTGGATGATAATGCATGTTAATATGGACGTGTATGGATTGAACGAAACTATGATGCTTAATCTAATCATCCTATGAACTATGAAGTATATTGAATCTATAATGTAACATGAAATATGAATGAAAGATGAGTTCCTATAATGCAAACCTAAGTGTCAGTACGAACTTGCATGGGATTGCGAATAGGTGATAGGTGTATTGTGGGTGTGATATTGCGCCTGTCAAAAAACCATTAGTATCCTGAGAGGAAGATCAAGATGAAAGAGACTCAAGACATTACACAACCTAAATAACAAGTCCTAGGTCACAAAGAAGGCTAAATGGAGAGTGTATGCAGTGAAATGAAATGCAATGCAAGGATGTAATTTGCCATCTTCAGAGCATTGATTTTTGCTATAGCATAAGATATCAAATACCCTAATATGTAAGACCAAGGCGAGTTGGCATCCAATGCATGAAATAAACATAGTAAACAGAAAGGCTATCCCGACACCCCAAGGTGATGATGACCTTGGTTGGGCCAGTCATTGGGATAACCACAAACTCACAAGGATGCCCCAGCGTAACACAAGACCTCAAAGATCTTGGTGGGTACTACGTGGGACAATCGAGAAGACGGTAACAAAGAAAAGATCAAGATATTCCCCTATGTAGACGAGTCAAAGCACACCATGATATGATGGATCAAGGCGACCATGACAAGTGTTGATAGGGAGCCCAAATGATAAACAAAATCCAAAAGCATGAAAAGATTACAATCAATTTCAAAACGTCATTTGCCATAGGATCAAGGGGATGGATGGGATTGATGTGGTCTGCTAGGAAGGATGTATCCTGTTGAGACCGATAATGGATATTAAACTAGAATGACCCAGTTGACGCAAGATGTTTTTCATTAACCATATGTCTTGACACTAGGGGATTTTGTTTGTGGAGAACGAGTCAGACAAGGACACAGACTGACACACCCTACAGACCTAGGGGCTCGGGGGCCAATCAGAGATTAGCCTTACCTACGTGAAAGCGTAGAGCCCTTGTAGTTCAAGAAAAGACCATGGATAAAGTGAAAAGAGGACGATGAAGACAGATGATGGATGACCAAAACGGGATGGTCAGAATACCCCGAGGGTAGATCAAATGATCAGCCTTGCCTACGTGACAGCGCAGGGGCAACGTAGTTCGACTAAGGACATGACATGATGAGATCTAGATGGAGATCGACACAATGGGGGGAGTTACGTGATGACACAAATCGACCGACAAGAAAACAAACGACATAAGCTCAGAGCGAGAGTGAAAAAATCAGGATGAGGGATAGCTAAGATGGGTTGTCCAATGCTCAATCAAAATATACCAAGCGGCCAAGGATGGGATGGGTGAGGATGATAGTGTGGATGAAAGTATAAAATAACTAGAATGCTAGGTAGATAATTAAGCCCTCTACGGATAACGCCTATTACTAGGTTTTTGCCACCCGTACTTATCCAAGGTGCCACCAAAAGGTGGTTTTCACCATAGGATAGATTTATTTCTCTTTACTATTTTTGGATTTTTATTTTTATTTTATTTTTTTATTTTTTATTTTTTTTGGGTGGGGTTACCAAGCGAACTTAGGTGTAGAACCCCTTCAGATGCATGATATTGATGGGTTTTTCGAGGGGCTCTCCTTCAAGAGTAGTCAATCTGTATGCCCCAAATCCATATTTAGCAGCTATGATATAAGGCCCCAACTAGTTTGCCTCAAACTTTCCTTTCTTGTCTCGGTCCTGCTAGGTACGCTGGTTCTCTTTAAGAATGAGATCACTAACTTGAAACTATTGAGGACGAACCTTCTTATTGTAGTTACGCTTGAGGTGGTTCTAATATGCTTGCAGATGATCATAAGCTTTGATTCTTCTTTCATCGAGTAACTCTAGATGTGCAAGCCGTGCAACACGGGTATCCTCCTCACTGATAAGATTTTTTAGGGAAATTCTCAGTGATGGGATCTCAACTTCAATTAGCAAGATGGCTTTAGTGCCATAGACTAAAGAATAGGGAGTGGCACTTGTAGGGGTGCGGATGGAGGTGAAATATGCCCAAAGGGCAGGATGAATATGAGGGTACCAATCTCAACCCGTGTTATTGACAACCTTTTTGAGGATGCAGATGAGGGTCTTGTTGGTCGCTTCTACCTAACCATTACCCTGGGGGTAATAAGGCGTTGACCAACGATGCTGGATATGAAAGGTGTCACAAAGGTGTTTCATGGCTTGATTTTTGAAAGGTTTTCCGTTATCAGAGAGGATGGTGGATGGGATACCATATCTATAGAGAATATGGTAAATGATGAATTTTGAAATCTGAATATCGGTGATCTGTGAGAGTGGCATTGCTTCCACCCACTTAGTGAAGTACTTAGTGGCAGTAATTATGAATGTATGGTTGTCGGAAGATGGTGGGTGAATCTTTCCAATCAAGTCGAAGCCCCATTAAGAGAATGGCCACAATGCTAGGAGGGGTTGAAGGTCCTGTGTTGGAGCATGAATCAAATCTGCATGTTGTTGGCAGGGAAGGCATTTCTTTACAAATTCACAAGCATCATGTTCTAATGTAGACCAGAAATATCCTGCTTAGAGAATCCTTTTGGCCAAAGCCATACCATTTGAATGAGCCCCACAAACACCACCATGTACTTCCATTAGTGTAGTGTGGGCTTCAGTCTCATTTAGACATCTAAGGAGGATTCCATCATACCCGTGATGATAAAGCGTATCTCCGACGATAATGTATTGGGAAGAGCGATGAATGAAGGATTTGCATTGATTGCATGTAAAATATGGAGGTAGAATATTATCATGGAGATAGGTGTATATGTCCTAGTACTAGGGGGAAGCGGGACCCACGATATCATACACCATGTCAGTCTCAGGAATATCATATGCTGGGATTAAAAGTTGTTCTACAAGGAACTCACATTCCATCTGATCTTTGGGCATGTCAATCAGGGAGCCGATAGTGGCCATTGCATCAGCTACTTTATTTTATACCCTAAGAATTTGGTCAAACTGTATGAAGGTAAAATATTTCTTGAAATCATCCACGATGCACTTGTAGGGTAGTAGCTTATCATCTTTCATTAAGAATTCATCATTAACTTGCTTGATGACCAACAATGAATCACCAAAGACTTTCAAATGAGTTATGTGCCATTGCTTTGCAATTCGGAGGCCAGTGAGAAGGGCTTCGTATTCTTCCATATTGTTGGTACACGGGAATGCTATCCTAAATGATTTTGGAATGTAGTCACCTTGAGGGGTAACTAATAAAATCCCTGCGCCTGATCCATTATGAGTATAGGAACCGTCAAAATACAGTGTCCAAGCTAGCGCTTCTATAACCATGTAAACTTCTTCATCTGGGAATTCAGTGTCCAGAGGGTAAGCATCTACTAATGGTGCCTTGACCAACTGATCAGCTATGACTTGTCCCTTTATAGATTTTCGCTCCACATACTCTATGTAAAATTCACTTAGGAGCATGAACCACTTGGCCATACGGCCAGTCAAGGTGGTCCTGGACAACAGATACTTTAGTGGATCAATCTTAGCAATTAATTTGATGGGATGGCTGAGCATGTAATGTCAGAGTTTTTATGTGCTGAAGACTACTGCGAGGGAAGATTTTTCTATGGGAGAGTAGTTTAATTCATAGTCGACCAGTGTCCAACTGATGTAGTAGATTTCTCTCTCTTTAGATGACTCATCATGTTGTGCCAACAATGTCCCCAACGTGACTGAAGTGGCAGAGATATAAAGCAGGAGGGGTTTCCCTGGAATAGGTGGCATCAAGATCGGTGGATGAGCTAAGTATTCTTTAATCTTATTGAAACATGTCTGACACTGTTGCTTCCATCAGAAGGTGGAATCTTTCTTCATAAGATGGGTGAATGATTGACACTTATCCACGAGTTGGGCTATGAACCGACGAATGGATTACATCTTCCCTTGGAGGCTTCTCAACTGTTTTAGATTGTGCGGCGGTGGCATGTCCAGAATAGCTTTTACCTTGGTAGGATCAACTTCAATACCCCTTCGAGAGACTATAAAATCCAACAGTTTTCCTGACGTAACACTGGAGACACTTTTTTGGATTTAGCCGTAACTTGTAATGTTCCAACCGTTCAAAGAACTTTTTCAGGATGGTAGGGTGTTCTGCTCGGGTTCTAGATTTCCCTAACAAGTCGTCAACATAATCCTCCATGATGATATGGATGAGGTCATGGAAGATGACCATCATTGCCCTCTTATATGTTGCCCCCACATTTTTGAGATCAAAGGGCATAACGTTGTAACAAAAAGTACCCCAAGGTGTTGTGAAGGCGGTCTTGTGTTGGTCCTCAGGTGCAATTCAGATCTGATTATAACTAGAGAAATCATCCATAAGGGATAAAATCTCATGTCCTGCTATGAGGTCGACCAACATGTCAATATTAGGCAGAGGGAAGTCGTCTTTTGGGCAAGCCTTGTTAAGATCCCTGAAGTTTGTACAGATCTGAATGTCTCCATTTGGTTTGGCAACTGGTACTATATTGGAGATCCAATTAGAGTATTTAATTGGTCTGATAAAACCTGCATCTAGTAATTTCCCCAGTTCCTTCTTGACTAATAAGGCTACCTATGGATGCATCTTACGAAGCTTCTGTTTGACAGGCTTGGCATTAGGGCGAACGTCTAGATGATGAACCACTAAAGTGGGGTCCAAGCCCGACATGTCTAAATATGACCAAGCAAAGTTAATGATACCCTCTTGGAGTAGTTGCACAATGACTGGATACTCTTGCTCTGAGAGTGACTTGGCTACATAGGTGATCTTGGGATTTTCAGCAGTACCTAGGTTAATTTCTTGGGTTTCTTCAATTAGGATGGAAGATCGTGCAGATAACTGAGTTCCCATAAGGGGAATATGAACATCTCCATCCTCCAGCGCCTCTTCGAGGTTTTTGCTGTCAGATGCATCTTTTATTTTTACTTTTTCAAGGTTAGGAAGTGCCTCGGGGAGGTTTTCACTAGATGACCGCTTTTTATTTTTCTTATTCTTATTTTTGCGACTGGAGTGTTCATCCTCCCCCAATCCCATGAGGTTGACATATGTATCTGCAGACATATTGATAGGTGTGCTATTACGTAGGTCCCAATCAATAAGCTCAAGATGGCGAAGGGATAGGCTAATGGTACAGACGGATAAACATTCGAACATGGATGATAGCTCGGTGTGATCGATGTCATCGTATGCACGTATGATGGATTCCTTCTCAAGTATGTCTTCCAATGAGCTATCATCCACAACAACACTATTCAAAGTATTAGACGATGTTGCAGGGCCTTTCTGCTTTTTGTCGTATCCAATGCCTATGTTCTTTGGTAGCTTTGATGTGTCAATAGGTTGTAACCGCCCCTGTTCTTCTTTACCTAGGCCCCTGCCTTAGTAGTTATACTTTTTTGCAAACTTGGCTGACCAAGGATATGCTTCCTGAAAGTATTCCTTTAAAGGAGGATCTGGTTGGGGTTCTTCTTGGTATACCCATTGACTTATATCCTCTTCTGGTGCATCTATCTTAATACTAGGAGACCTGAAAGTGGTGGTAGGGATGTTTTTATCATTGAAGGTGATGATCTTGTCTTCCTTTGGGGTAGCATGTGAAGGTTGACCGTACTCATGTGGTGACGGTGGCATGGTGGCTACATTAAGAGCAGTATGCATTTCGTATTCACCACACCCCTTGTCAATGATCTGGACTTTTGTGACTATAGGATTGGTGGTGGAGGATGAAGTGGTTGTCATGGTGGAGGGTGGATTAGTGGATGATAACTGGGATGCCCCCATTTCAACCCCATGACAATAATGTAAATGGGGAAAGGACACTTCTAAAGTGCGATAGTATTCAAATGGTTGGGGGTCAACATAAATGGTTACCTCTTGTCCATTGATCGGGAATTTTAGACATTGATGGTATGTGGAGGGGATGACTTGCATAGCATGGAGCCATGGGCGGCCAAGGAGGAGATTATATGGTAAGTCCAGATCAAGGACATGACAGGTAGTGTACTGAACCATAGGTCCCACTTGGATAAGAAGACTGATAATTCCCTCTGAATTCCTTTTTGCATTATCATAGGCCTTGATCGTGATGATTTGATTACTTAAATTTGCTTGAGTATACCCACCTATTTTATGAATTTCAGAGTACACAGATTGAGGGCAGAGCCATTATCTAACAAGACCCTTTTTATTTTATGATGGGCAACCACGACTTCGATATGCAAAGGGCGATTATGATTGACATCGATATTTGGCATGTCATTCTGGCTAAAGTGCAGCTGATAAGATAAAGTCAGGTGTCTTACCAAAGCTTGGAATCGTGTAGGATTGATGTCATTAGGTACATGGGTTTCTTGTAAGGCTTTGTTGAGGATTTCTTGATGTACAGGGGAAGACTTAAGCAGATCCAAGATTAAGATCTGAGTAGGGGTCTTCCCTAAGTGATCCAGAATGTTGTACTTAGAGTTTATAGGACTTGGCTGGGCGGATGCAGATGCTGCAGGGACAGTGATGGGGGCTCGTCGTGTAGTAACAACACACTGAGGGCCTTTGGCTTTGACATTTATCATAGATAAATGGGGTTCTACCTACTCAATGTAATGAATAATACCCTCGTAATTAAGGGGTACATTCTTATAGCTTACGTTATTTATGTTGTTGTCTTGAGGATTGTTGCTAGAGGTGCTCGCGCCTTGATTATGGTTTAGAAAGACATTTTGATATATCTGTAATTGAGCATTGGACGAGGAAGCTTGACTGGTGTCAACTTTGATATCTCCTTAATCAATAAGATCTTGGACATAGTTTTTGAGACCTTGACACTTATTCAGAGTGTGTCCTTTGATTTTATGGAACTCACAATATTCATTTTCCCTAAACCATGCAGGCTTAGGTTTGGATTCGTCAAGTGGTGATTAGGTGACAGGTAGTTGATGTATTGAAGATGACACTCAAGGGTTCTCCTAATTGAGTATACTGTGTTTAGCATTCCCCTGATTGTTCTGGTTTAGCTGTTGAGGAGGGCAAGGTGCCCCCTGTGGTATAGATATGGTGTTAGGTATGGATGGTTGTTATCTCTGGGATGTATTAGCCACTTGGACGTGTTTAGTATCAGTGATGCTATCATTCATTGCGTTCTTGTTCTTGTTCCAAAAATGTGGCTTATCACCGAATGACCTTTCCTTGTCCTGGTTGTGTATCTTGATGTGCCCTTTGGAAACAAGGGCACATTCAAGGATGGGTCCCTTTTCCACTATCTCTATGAAAGTGGTGACACAGTGTAACCTAAAATTATGAGCCATGTCAGGATGAGAGTTCTCCACGAAGAGGGTGACCATGTCCTCCTTTAGGGGGGTTTTCATTCAGCTTGCTAGCGCACGCCACCTTTGAATGTAGTTAGCAAAGGTTTCCCCCTCATGTTGTTTCTCTTTGAGGAGGTCTAAGGTGTCAGTGTCCTCCAAATTGAAGGAGAAGTAGGAAACAAATTTTTTAGATAGGTCCGCAAAATATTTTATGGACCCTCGTTTGAGGCTCATGAACCACTCTAGAGCATTGCCTGTCAGGCTTTGTAGGAACAGGCGCAAGAGATAGTTGTCGTTGTGCATAACCTATTGACACTATGAGTAAAACTCCTGCAGGTGGGCCTTAGGATCTTTGTTCCCCCTATATCTGTCGAATTTGGGTATTTCAAAATGTTTAGGGAAGGGGATCAATGAGATGAAGGGATCAAATGGATATGGGAATATGTCTTCGAACTTGAAGGATTGTTTGCTAGTCCCAGCCTAAAGATCTTTTAGAGTGGCTTTGATTTCTAACAGATCTGAGTTGACTGGTGGTAGGTTGGATGGATATAGATGGTAGGACAATAAAGGATCCTGCTGAGAGAGCGTCAGATTGTTGAGGTAAGGATTTTGGTAGTGGGATGATGATATCCCTTGCTGGTAAGTCGAGGGATTTTGTTGGTACGGGGGTTGTTGTTGCGAGGTATGGTACGGATTCGTTTGATAAAAATGTGAGGTAGGCTGCTGAGGAGCTTGGATGTGATGTTACAGATTGGCCTACTGGTATTGAAGGTACTATTGCGACTGCTGAGAGGCTGCATAAGGTGGTTTCTACTGGGACTGTTGTTGGTTATGGTAATAATAATGTTGGGGTGGTTGCTGATGTGATGTGAGATGTTGTGTGGGCCGAGATGGGATGTTGTATTGTGTTTGAGCTCGTGGACGTAGGATGGATGTGAGGAACGAAGATATGGTTTGAGTGGGAGGTCGGGACGAATTGCTTTGTGATTTGTGTTGTGGTTGTTGTGAAGAGAATGGAGGGTTATATGGTGGTTGTTGTTGTTGGGGCAGTTGAGATAGCTTAGGGGTGTTTTGCACAAGAGGTTGTTGGGTACCAAATGGAACATTTGGTTGGGGTGTACCTTGTGGAAATAACGAAGGTGGTAAGTTAGATTGGGGAGGCTGTGGAGATGCATATGAAGGCGATGGTAGGTTTATGGCCCCAGAAGGAGGAGGCAATGCAATAAACGGGGTGCCCCCAACATTGATGGGAGGTTGATTTGAAAGGGGTGGCACCGTTAGCATTAATGGTGGTTGTTGTAGAACATTTTGTGGCATGCCAAAGGCAAAAAGATCATTGGGATCAGTTGTTTGAGGAGCCCCTATGACTGAGATTGTGGGATGTGGGGGATTGTTGACGAGATACAGAATGGCATTGCCGAATTCAGGTTGATGCCAACCTTCTACTAGAGGAACATTGGGGATGTATAAACTACCTGGTGCGGTTTGTGAACCTTGGGGTTCGTTAGATGTGGAACCTCTATATTTAGATAAGTCGACACCTGGTGGAGGTTTAACACCTTTTACAATTAGATGGGCCAAGATTTCTTCCCCATGTTTTTCGAGAAGACGTTTTGTCATTTGAGCATTAACATGGTTACTAAAGTGTTCCTCAAATGTAAGCTCAGGTTAGTTGACCATGTTCTCATCCCTGAGTGGTGATGTGTTTTGACCATCAATATTGGATTGTGATGACGTACCATTGTGTGGATCCCAAGGGATGTTCGCACCGTTATAGGGATCTTGAGAGGCATTAGCTGTGTTGTTTGGATCTTGAGGGATGTTTGGTTGGGATTGTTGTTCAACCATTTTCCTTGTTTGTGACTGAGTCTGAACAGGCATGCAAGATGATATGATGGACTAAGATGCTAGGACAACCTTGGTGATGAAAGGATTGATTTGATTTGATGATTGATTAGCCGACAAGGATACAGCTCGATAGGATTGATTTGATTCGATGATTGATCAGCCGAGGAGGATGTGGCTTGATCGGATTGATTCAACCAAATTGGATTTTGTTTGATGAGATCATATTGGGTTGATTGGTAGACACTTGGTCGAACTGGATTGGATGATATGATGATTTTATCTGGATTGATGATTGATTAGGATGAATGATAATGACCGAAATCTAAAACTGAGTTCAAGAGTGATCCTTGGTAACACTAGGTGTTGATTAACTGACTAAAGGACAAATGTATGATAGTGGCACCGAATCCAACTTCAGATAGAAGCAGATTGATTGGGCCGACAAGGATGACCGACTTAGGATGGATGACAATCCTAAGTCAATTTTGGTGGGTGACGATTAGAGATGAACACCTAGGTCAATTTGGATGATTGCTTTAACGAGGTTTCAATTGAATATTGGTGATCTGCAATGGGGAAACGATAACTAGAACATGGGTTCGAAATGGGTAAAATGAGGACTCTAAATGGGTGAATGGATGGACGAATCGAGGGGATGAACTTTCAGGATAGCAAATGGATTCTCGAAATGAGTGAACGAATGTTTAGAACGAGGAGATGAGTGATTGAAATGATGAAACAAGGGTCCCA
Source organism: Sequoia sempervirens (assembly GCA_007258455.2). Taxonomy (NCBI): domain Eukaryota; kingdom Viridiplantae; phylum Streptophyta; class Pinopsida; order Cupressales; family Cupressaceae; genus Sequoia; species Sequoia sempervirens. The sequence goes on from VDFB02270651.1 coordinate 761,297,780, forward strand.
AATGGCGTAACAAAGGAAAAAGTTGACCAGTCAAGGGTTAGGTCCGCCCAAGGAACAAAAGATGGTCAAATTTTTCCAAAATAGGCCTGAAAGGGGTGGGTCAAAGGTCAAGTCCGCCCAAGGAACAAAAGATGGTCAAATTCTGCCAAAATAGACCTGAAAGGGATGGGTCAAAGGTCAGGTCCGCCTATGGAGCAAAAGTTGGTAAAAAATGGCTAAAATAGGCTCCAAAGGACTGACTTATAGGTCAGGTCCAACCCTAGATGGGTCAAGTTCGCCCCTGGAGTGCAGGTTCACCCGTCGGGAGGGCATATCCGACCGTTTGCAAGTCAAGTCCGACTATTTATAGGTCAAATCCGGTTGTTTTCATGTCAAGTCCAGCTACTTGTAGGTCAAATCCGGCTGTTTATAGGTCAAATTTGGCTGTTTATAGGTCAAGTCCAGCTGTTTGTAGGTTTAACTTGATTTTTGACAAAAAGACTAAGGCAAAGGACTCAAAACACAACAGTCATCAATCAAAAGGATATGGCTGAGTGAAATAAATCATACAATCACTAGTTTCACATAAAGAAGATAATTCAGACAACACAAGCCTAAGTCTAGTAGAAAGGGTGTGGTTGACAAAGTCTTCTAATCTAGGATGAACATGGTTACTAGGGAGTTCTTGATATACACTCAGTACGTGAGGCCCAAACCGTGAACACCAACCCATTACAAGCGTGAGTCAGGAACCTTAAAGGCTTAGACCAACTCTTCACATCATCCCGATGCTTCGCCAATTACAACGTGGTTGGATTGAGGTATAGCTTTCGCTCTCCCCCATTTATATACCCCACCGATATGCGTGGTTGGAATCGTCCCTTGGGGTGATGAAATCCCTAAGCAGGTCCTGTTAAGAAAAAATAAAAGAGGTGGACTCAAAGGACGTGGTAAGCTACGATTTCTCATCACCTAGGATCGTCGAATGGTGCAAGGGGATTGGATATGTCAAATAGCTCACCCAAAAACATGACAAACAAGGTTGATTGACACCTCCTAGTTAAACTATGTTCCTAAATTAGGGGTTAAAACCCTTAAAACAACCAAAAAGATTGCTAAAAAGTGAAATTTTACCTTCTAAAAAAAACTATCTAGGGAAAATTCGACTGAGTAGAGGTCAGGTCCGGCTGTTTGCAGGTCAGGTCTGCCCCTCTGTGAAGAACTTCCCCAAAACACTTTCTGGAAATTGTGGAGGGCAGGTTCGCCCCTAGGAAAGGTCAAGTCCACCTGCGGAGGGCAGGTTCGCTTGTTTGTCAGGTCAGGTCCACCCATGTAGGTCGGGTCTGCCCTAAGAAGGTCAAGTCCACCCCTCTGTAACCTGTACCTACAAAAAGTCAAAAAATAGCAAATGTGAAAGCAAGAGACTCATTTGTGGGTCCCACTGGGCGTGCCAAAAATGTGATAGGGCGAATTTAAGTGTTAGAATACGAGCAACAAACAAAAGAGAGAAAATAACATTAAAAACACTCTACACCTCAAGATTAGCCTAGTTGGATTTAATACAAAATAAAATGGAACCTTTTACCTTGTCTCAAATCGATCATTTGGTTGGCCCTTTGATCTTTGGTGTTGTATGCTCCTTGGATGGCAAGAGATGCAAGCTATAAGATGGATGGAAAATGGATGAAAGTGGATGCAAGTATGAAAAATGGTTAAGTATGGCTCAAATAATTTTTTTGCAAGAGTTTGGCTACTATCAATGATCTCTCCTAAAATGAGAGAAAAAAAGGGGTATTTATAGAGATTTTGGAACTCTCTAGAGAAATGGACGGTCAAAATTGAGCCACCAAGATCAAAATGTAGGGCTAAGGTGAGTTGAGAACTCACAAGCCCTCACATCTTGACATGTGGCATGTAAAGTGGTTCAAAAAAGGTGATGTGGACATGAGGTGGAAAGAGAGTACATGACATGGAGGTGGTACATAGTACCTTGGGATTGGACAAGATTTCCTCATAAAAGAGGTCATTGTCCCCATGTGGGTAAAAGGACATGTGAGGAATTAAAAATTCTTCAAATATTCTTATGGGGATGAGAGAAGGAATTTAAAATTCCTTTAAATGCATTGGGGGGATTAAATGTGAATTAAAAATTCACATAGGGAATGGAGTGCCTTATTCAAAAAGAGAAAGCTTTTAATGAAGTTGACTAAGGACACATGAATGATATGGGGATTAGGTTGACTTAATTAAGTGATTAAGGTTGTGTAAGTACTTGATTAGACTAATTAATGAGAGATTAGAGGCAAGTGAGAAATGATGGAAGATGTGACCCTAATGATGATTAAGAGTGTGCACATCTTAATCATAAATTAATTATGACTAAGAAAGAGGATTAGATTGCTAAGAGGGATTAGAGACCAACTTGCAAAAGTTGGAGTATGTGACAATGAGAGAGAAAGCAAGGAATTAAAAAAATAAATTTAAAATTCCAAAAGACAATATGACTAAATTAAATAAAGTGATGCATTTATTTAATTTAGAGAGGAAAGAGGAGAAGAGTATTTATTAAATTAAATACTTTGGGAAACCTTATGTAAAACACAAAATATTAATTAAATGAATGATTTAATTATTACCGGCAAAGAGGATGAATTAAACGAGCAAAAGGATGGTTAAGGAGATGCCTTTGACCATATGGAAGTGGTAAAATTTAGGTGTCTATAAGGTGTATGCAGATTCACCTATCTAAGTGATCATACTAGTGGATTCATCTTTGGAAGAAGCGGGTTCTCCTATCGGGGATGACTGGACTAGACTGGACTAAGACTCAGATTTTCCCCTTAAAGGGAAGGATCGCCCATCCATAGTGCAAATTCACCTTTGAGGGGTAGGAATTGACTATGGTAAAGGACTAAAAAATAACAAACAACAAACAATGGGAAAAGACAAACTTGGAATGAAGACACGCACTAGTATAACGCAAGAAGACATGCTAGGCAACACAATCCTAAAATTAGTGATAAGGGTTTACAAAATCCACCACCTTGGGGGTTACCCAAGGTTAATACTTTGTGATACTAGGGTGCGTCACCCTTTCTTGCGAAGGTAGATAACTAGAGATCTAGTGGCATAGGGTCGTCAATAAACACCACGGGCTCACCTCTCTCTCTCGGGAACTATTGTAGTTCACCATGAGGATTTCTATCTCAACCTAAGGGAGTACATGGTGAGTAACTTAGGAGTGTCATCTGCAATCCTTAAACCACACCAAGCTACATCTAAAACATAGTTCTTAAACCAGGCTATAATAGCTATCTAGTGTGTCCTCGATACACTAGGAGGGTGTGTGAGGCACAATTGTGAACACTATCCCATCACAAGTGTGGGTTAGGAGCCCTAGCGAGGTATTGGAAACTTGAACCAACCCTGTATGTCTTAACTAGGAATCACCCTAGTATCAACGCTTCGCTAAACACGACATGACTAGATTAGGGTACAACTTTAGTACTCTCCCCTTTATATACTCCATCGATAACACGTGGTTGAGATCATCCCCCGGGTGATGAAATCCCAAGCAGGTCTCCTATAGGGAAGGATATACTAGATTTTTTTGATCCATAGGCTCGCACATAGCACAAGGGGAGAGCATACACATACTAGTACTCCTGGGTAGACTCAATTGGACTTGTGTCTGCTACGATTTCTCATCCCTAGGCTCACCATATTGTGCAAGGGGAGAGCATACGTCAATAGCAAACTCTAGACACGACAAACAATGTTCTTTAACCCTTTAAAAAAATTGAAGTGTTCCTACATTAGTATGAAAATAACACACAAACTAACCAGGGTTCTTTGATCGATCGTCCTACAACAAATGTGTTAGTAGTTTCATCGTCGATCGTAGATAAATGAAAAGTTGCACAAACGTTAGTGAAATCTCACAAGCACTGACAAACAAGTTAACTAATTAGTAGGTAAACCTAGAACAAATTGAAAGCACAAACTAAAAAAAATTACATTATGTATTACCACAGGTTCACCCCTATGTATGGCAGGTTCACCTTTGTAAGTGTCGTACGATCACCCTTCTAGTGGAGGGGCACATGTGCAATCGCCTTTGTAAGTACTGTAGGATCACTTATTTAGGTAGCAGATTCACCTTTTCGTACAATTATAGGTGTATTCACCTCTGCAAGTTTGGGTCTTAGTTGTCAAATGTAGATTCACCTTTTCTTTTGAGTGGCAGATGTGTAGTCACCCTTGTTGAAATAGGTTTGCCCTTGTGGTCAACGAATTTTCCTGTCGGGGAAAATTTTCCTTTGTAATACCAAAAATTTGAAACCTGCAAGAGAAAAACAACAAAAAAACTCAAAGGATCCATGATGTGGGTCCCACCGGGCATGCCATAAATGTGTGCAAGTGAATTCTAACCTAAAAAATGCAAAACAACAAAAGGAAATGCAAGGAAGAAAACACAAAAAAAACACTCAAGATTGGCCTAAGTTGAAACCTTAACAAGAATAAGAAAGACAAAATACCAAATTTACCTTGTCAAGATTTGTTGAATGGTTGGCCCTTTTTGATGTTGATTTTGCGTGCTCCTTCTTTGACAAAATGACCTAAGACTACATGCAAATGATAGAGATTTTGATGGTGGATGCAATGGTGGTGATAGTGAATGGATTTGGTGTAATATGAGGCTTGAAAATGGCTACAACAATGGAGGTTGAATGCTTGAGTGCAAGAGTGCTTAAAATTGCTAAGTGTGTGATGATCCAAATGAAGCAATTCACATTGCTTTTAGGGAAAGGCCTCCAAAAGGATGGAGGGCCAAGATTCATCCTAGGTTATGAGATCAAGGGTTCATCTCATGATGACATGTGGATGAAGAGGTGGACAAGGGAGGATGATGTGTAGATGATGTGGAGGTCAAGTGGAGGTACCTTCAAGGTACCTTGGGGAATGATGAAAAAGACAAGTCTTGTCTCATCTCCCCAAATCTTGGGAGGATGTGACAATAGAAGAATTTTAAATTCTTCCAAAATCTCCCTTGACTTTGGGATTGGGGATGTGAATTTTAAATTGGAGTTTTATTCCTCCCAAGGTGTTGGAGAAATAAAGTGGAATTAAAAATTTGACATAGGATGCATTGGAGGAATAAAAGAATATAAAAGAATTTTATATTCCTTGGGGGATGGAGATAACTTCTCTAAAAGGAGAAAGCCTTTATAAGGGTTGACCATGTACCCTTGCCATAATTGGCAAAAGGACAAGATTAGTTGTTAATTAATCTTTGATTAAAGGTTGTGCAAATAATTATGAGGATTAATGATGGATTAAGGGCAAGTTGCAAAATATGGAGGATGTGACACTAATCACCATCGGTGATGCACACATCCTAATCATAGATTAATTAGACTTGTAGCTCAAAGAAAAACACACGAGAGAGTTAGGCAATTCAAATCTAATCTATTCAAACTATACTAATCGAATCCTCAAAGCTTAGATAATCAAGCACAAAAAAAAGCTAAGAACAACATGCATAAAATAAACTATTTTACCAAACATGCAATCAATTCCGTTGAATAACCTCCATTACTCTTCTCCATTTCGTTTGTGTAGTGTACTTGCCCTTAGATTTTTAAAGTTCATGCAAGCATAGCCTAAGTGTTGTGATTAAGACAAAACATCGAAGATTCAAGATAATTGCTCTAAAAGTCATATGATTTTGAGAGAGATTGGAATGAAGAAGAATATATCAATTTATAGGAAATTGATCATTTGAATGACAGGTCAGGATTGAAAGATCAACGGACGATTGAGATCGACAGATGAGACATGCATTCTGATAACAGTTAGTAGCGACATGAGTGATACAAATTAGAAATAGAATTAAAGATTAAATAAATGATTTAATCTTCAAGTTTGGTATTTGAAAACAAAAGAATTATCTTTGCATGACAAAGATAAAGATGGATTAAAGCAACTCTCTGTTTGAATGCACACACAAGATTTAATTAATTAAATAGGAATATTTAATTAATATGCATGTACACGCAATTGAGTTAGAACTGGACGATTGAATGATTTGACAAAGAGATTACTCGAGAAAGCCATTCAGACATTAAATCCTGAGTTAACTAAGCAATTTAAATAGATCTTTGAGTCGAGTAAAAGTGAATACTTAGATAATTTGCACAATTATCTAAATATAGAGGAATGCGTTAAAATAGGATTTATGAATTAAATAATTCATTTAATTTAATATTTGATATTTGAAGAATAATTAAATAAATAAGATTTATTTAATTAAGTGATGAAGGGGTTTAAATGAATAATCAAATAAATAAAAGAATATATTTAATTATAGTTGAAATATGATAAAGAGTAAATTAAATAGGAATTTATTTAATTTGACAAGAAGGATAAGGTTAATTAGTAAAATAATTAAATAAAAAGTGTTTATTTAATTAATGAGATGGAATAAATAAAAGTGTGAATTAATTAAATAATTAAGATTATTTAATTAATAGAAGAAATGAAGACTTTAGAGAATAATTAAATAATTGACATTATTTCGGTGTCTACAAGACTAATCTGGATTAGAAGAGAATTATGGAGGATGTTGACATGAAGAGAGAGAAAAGATGAATTAAAAATTGGTTTTAATTTAGTAAGATAGAGTGACTAAATTAAATAAATTAGACTATTTATTTAATTTAGAGAGGAATAGGGTAAGGTATTTAATCAATCAATTAAATACCTTAGAGGACATTAGGGACAAGGATAAAATATCAACCAAATAATAAATTATTTGATTAATATGGCTTAGGGACACATGACGGAAGAATATAAGAGCAAATTTGATCATATGGGGGTGGTCAAATTAAAGTGTCTACAATACAAAATGGATGGATGGGATGAGAAGTTAGTTTGATTGTTTGCAAGTGTCTAGATTTAATCAATCTAGACAAGGTCTTAATTAGTCATGCAACTTTTAAAATTTAATTAAATAATATATTTTTTAAGTAATTATTGGAGAAGGATGATGTGGAAGGATAAATTAAATAAATAAATAAATAAATAAATATTTAATTAAAGTGGCTATAAGGGTGAAGGATAAATTAATTAAATAAATAACAAATATTTATTTAATTAAAGTGAGGGATAAAGGTGAAGGATACATTAAATAAATAAATAATAAATATTTATTTAATTAAAGTGGAGGATAAAGGTGAAGGCTAAATTAATTAATTAAATACTAAAATATTTATTTAATTAAAGTGGGTGATAAATGTGAAGGATAAATCAATTAATTAAATAATAGATATTTGTTTAATTAATGTTGGGGATAAAAGTGGAAGATAAATTAATTAAATACATATTTATTTAATTAATGACTAGGATAGGGTAAAGTCAAGTGTGGTTAGGTATAGTCAAATTTTAGGTGTCTATATACCTAACTGTTTTACCTCCTATGTCCTATTCACACTAGCTTAGTTAAGTTTATTCAAGGTGCACATAGGATACTTATCTCTTCATGTGTCATGCCATATGATTGTGACACATGTTAAATAATCATATGATATCTTATTTCATCCCTTTTCCTAGATATAAGTAAGGCCTCTCTTGTACATTATCTCTCCTATGTCCTATTCGCACTAGCTTAGTTAAGTTTACTTAGGGTGCACATAGGATACTTATCTCTTCATGTCTCATGCCATATGATTGATCCATTTGATAATTGTAGCATTTTTGCATCCTTTGATTGTATAGAATTATCTCTCATGTTTGATCTCTCTTGTGTTTTCATCGAAGGTCCTAGATCTTGGGTGGCTACCTCCATAGCCAAATCTTGCATGGAAGAGACAATTTTATACCAACACTTCAAAGTTTACTTAAAATATATTTGTTTTAATGAGAAGCAATTTTATGTCTAAATTCTTATCATAACAAATAAATTATATGCTTTGGAGAGGATTATCTCATTTAGTTCATCACATTTTCTAAAATTTTAATATTTTAATTAATTTATAACCAACCTCATGTTTAATTATAATGACCTACTTGTACTAAATTAGAAAAATCATAATAAAACCCAATTAAATATATATATATATATATGTATATATATATATATATATATATTTTTAGATGGCAGGAATCGGGTAGCACAACCCCATATAAACTGCAGTGTGCCTAGTAAACTTTTTAACATGACCAGTGACACTGGTGCGACACGCCCTCCGGTACCACGGGGGTGGGGGAGACTAGACCTCGTGACCAACCTCCTGCAACAGGAAATGTTTAGCCAACCGAGCTAGGGCCCCAACCCAAAACCCAATTAAAATATTTAAAATATATTATCAAATTCTAAATTTCATGCCCTACCAAATTATTTTTTCATATTTTCATAAAAATATCCTTTGTTAGAGAAATGTGAGTCGAAGTTCTATTTTTAATTTTCCCCAAAAAGGGCCAAGTTTTTACATGGGCTCTTAGCTTGGTAGTTTTGAGTGAAAACTTTATCCTAAAACCTTCTATACAAATCGATATCTGTTTCAAATTTGATTTCAAATCTATATCAAGATAATATTTGTAATGAAACAATTTTAAAACTCTTTGTGCCAAGTAGTTTTGGTGAAACTATTTTGCTGGCCCAAAGTGGGACACAACTCTATAATTTCACGGTGACATTGATAAAATTTAAGGCCACAAGGGTGGCTTGACCAACTTATTCTAATTTAAAAAATGTACTATGACCCAAGGTTGGCTTGACCCAATATTATTGTTAGTTTCAACTCGTGTCAAAAAAGTTTAATTTGTGCACTTATGAATTGTATAAAAGGATGTCATTCCCATGTCATTTCAATCACCCATAATCATCAACTACTATCATCAAGATCCATTACCAATCACTATCATTTTTTTCATAGCCCTTGTCTTTACATCAATCAAATCTTTGCTACATTAGCTCATGCATTCATTGCACTTAATCCATCATATAAAGTCTCAAGAACTCATTATCATTGTACATCATTGTTAGCTACCTACACATCCATGCATACACATTGTTTCGTGTGTCTTCTAACTTATCACAACATTGTTGAATCAATCAACAAGACTAGATTACAATCGATAAAGTATCAAGGACTACCTATTGCAATAACAAGTTCTAACTATGCTTCTAAACACCACTAAATTTTTTATTGACATGTATAGACATATATATGAACAACTTTTTCAAGTATCAAAACTTTATTTTGTTAGAGATTAGGATCACTCAAAAGATAAAGACAACCTAAAAAGATTAAGATCCTCAAGAACTTTAAGACTTTTCCAGTCTTGATCTAAATCTTTACAAAATCTAAAAATTCACATACATTTGCTTTATACTATTCATCCCAAATCCAAACTCAAATTCTAAATATAAGATCTCCATCACAATTCCCCTCTAATATTTCAATTATTTTTATCTCTATTTTAATATCATATTCAAATACACATATAGACTAAGCTCTTTATATTCTACTTTTCACTACTACTTCATCATCTTAATAAATACACCTAGAAATAACAATGTTTTACAAAATAAATTAGATAAGAAAAATCGACCTGAATTTATCTCATTTTTCTTAATACGGGAAAAATAAACGAGTATACACGTACATGAGACTTTTGGGATAACGCTATCAATACACCAACTGCAGTAAACAAACATGGGCCCACCATTTAGAGACCTTTACAGCCCCAACTGCCTAAAAATATCGATTTGTGGGCCCCCACACCGCAAATATCAATCCTCTCTTTAGTCCCCGGTCACATGCTCAGACTTTTCGTATAAGCGAAGTAGCAACTTAAAAACGCAGATGAACAAAGATGCAAAAGCGAAACGTTTCAAGCGAGCGGTCACGTGGGCGGAAAGAAGCCCTTTTCGGACATTATAATTATATCCCGTTTGAATCTGTGTACAGAGTTTATTAGCTACGTACTGAGCAGTAGTTCACAGCTCAACTCTGAAAAAACCACAGCAAAAAGAGAAAAAAATAATGTCGATAATTTCGATCTCTAAACTTAGCTAAAAAAAGAATCGGGATTTTGAGTGAAACCCTAGCGAAAAAGATGAAGAAAAGAATGTCTGGACGAAAAAATTTCTGAATTACAGGCGCTGTAGAGTAAAATTTTTGAACAGTTGAATTCTATGTAGTTATTATCATGGATGGCAGAGAATCTTCTGTGGCTTTGCAGCAGCAGGGGGGGCCGCCTTTGTCTGCTTTTGCAAGGCCTTCTGCCGCAATTAACATCAATAACAGCAATATTAATAATAATCCGGGGGTCTCCGTTTCGGCTTCGGCTTCAAATGCTATGGTAATGCAGGGGGTTTCGAATGCCATAATGTTGAAGAGGAAGAGGGGGAGGCCGAGGAAGTACGGGCCAGATGGCGGCATGACATTGGCTCTGCCGCCTCCCGTGGCATCATCGTCGGATATGGTTTTGGTCTCTCCCGGTTCTTCGCAGAGACGAGGAAGAGGTCGTCCGCCTGGCTCTGGTAGAAAACAGCAAATGGCTGCGCTAGGTAAAGTTTATTTTCATTTAAATTTTTTCTGTAGTTTTCTTTTTCTTTTCCATTTTTTAAGGCATTTGCAGTGAGGAGTGTTTTTACCCTAGAATTTCCAAGAAAAGAGCAAATGACTGCACCAGGCGAGTAATATTTTATTTATATGTAAATTTACGGCAGTAATTTATTGCAATTTAAGGCACTTGTAGCGAGGAGTGGTGTTAACCCTATTAGAAGATAATGGCTACACTGAGTAATTATTACTTTCTCACGTTTCTCTTATAATTTGCTTTCAAAAGGTACTATTTGTTTTCAATCACTATTTTAAGGAATCTGTAGTGAGCAGAGGAATTTACACTAGAATTTATTAAAAACAGACGCAATGGTTAAAATTATTTATTCATTTTTATTATTTTGCTATTTGTTTGGAAGGCAGATTTTTTATTTTATTTTTTACGGGATTTTCTGTTCCCGGTGATCTTTTATCTTAGATTTTTTAAGAAAAGGAGCAAATGGCTGCGCTAGATAAAGATTATTTTCTCAGTCTTATCTAGTATTATTTTTTGGGGGAGCATATTTTTCTGTTTTTTTTGGAATTCGACTTGAGCAAGAGATTTTTACGTTAGAATTTAACAGGAATTGGCTTCCTTAGGTGAAGATTACTATCTCCTCTTTATTGTTATTGTTATTATTTAAGTTAAAGCCGGTAATTTCTCGTACTTAAAATTTGAACTTTTTAAAGGCATTTTTATTGAGCATTGCTGTATGCCGTAGGATTAAGAAGAAACAGCAAATGGATGCATTAGGTAAATGATTATTTCTCTTCTTTGTTTTTAAAATTTTTACAGGCAATTTTTTAATTTTTTGTACTTCTATAGAGTTTGTAATTGCAATGATCTTTACCTTAGATTTTAGAAGAAAAAAGCAAACGGCTGCACTACATAAAGATCATTTTTCTCATATTTATTTATTATTGTTAGTTTTCACAGTTTGTGTATTGAGACATTTGTCGTGAGCAGGGGTCTTTATCTTAAAATTTAAAAGGGAATCGCTGCACTAGCTGAAGAGTAATTTCTCCTATTTATTATCAATTTATTTTAAACAATTCTTTTTTTAGTTTCAAGGAATTTGTAGGACCTTGTTTATTCTGATTTTCCAAAGTTGATTTTGTAGTTTAAAGGATTCTTTATGGCAATTGGTTAGACTTGTAAGAAATTTTTCTCATACTTTTTTTTGCTTGAATTGATGTAATATCTTTTTGTATTTTTGAATAATATGCACCAGGCTTCTTTACCCTTGAATTTAACAGAGAAAAATGAGAGATTGAAGTATGAGCTTCCTTGGGTCAGTGAATCTTGCATCACCCAAAAATAGATGTTTAGTTTTGCACATGGGCTTAACTTGTGCATGCCTTGTGTTATGGCAGTTTGTTATGTCTTGGCTTAACCATGTATTTTCTGTGTCTTGGGCAGCTTCTGTCTCATGCACATTGCTGTTTGTTGATGTGTTCTAGGTCATCTCTATCAAGTACAAGTTTCTTTGTGTTGAAAACTTGCCAATTGTTGCATCGCATAGCTTGTTCATGTACGTGCATTTCATTAGATAAATTGATGTTAGATGTTAGGTGATTGGTCATTTTGTTTGACAATTAGATCTTCTGATAGTGTGTTAGTTTTGGAAGGTTAGAAGAATGTCACTTCGAATTAATTGAGGAATGGCTGGATTGTTCTTTGTAAGATGATTCCTTGTTGGTCGACCTACTCCATGATCATGCATTTTGATTTATTTAAGTGACCAACTTTCATCTAGTGTGGCAATGCAAGTGGCATGCACTATATAATGCGAAGCCTTGATCATTTGAACATGTTGGTTAGGAGAACAATTGTGAGTGTTCTACAAATTGAGTTTTGGGTAGAGCTTCTAAGTTGATTGTATGTTGTAGAGAGTTTGCATATTTCTCTTTAGATTGGATAGCATAGTGTGGGGTTTCACATATTGGTGGCCTTTTTGTAATATTTTGTTTGGCCTCGTTGTCTTTATTTTGCATTTTTCCTTGCTTTTGTTGTGTGCTTTGTTCGCACCTCTTAGTTGTTCAATCAATCCACTATGGTGTTGCACCGATTTAGTATCAAAGTTTAGTGTTTTGAGTCCTAGAGGTGAGCTCATGAGATTTCCATTACTGGAGCATTTGTCTACAATGTGTTGCATTGTAGGCGAACTAGAGGAGAATTCAAACTTGGAAGAAGAGGTGTGAGGAACTAGCCAGTGGTGCACATTGTAGAACTAGTTGATGCATTAGGTGCCATTCAAGCACTTGTTGTGAAATAACTTGCTTAGGAGAAGAATTTAATTGGAATGTGTTGCAAATACTTAATAATAAATTACTTCGAGGGGGCAACCTCCTAAGCCACTTCGAGAGGGCTACCTGGAATAGTCTTCAATAGGAACAAAATACACAATATGATGATAATAACTAATCTCTACCTTCCAGATGTACCATACTTATGCTATGGATGCCACCCAAGCTGGCCTAACTACCTATATATGACTTTATAAATGATTGTATAACTTTTTAAAGGGATATGCCAGCCACAAGTTGGCTACATGTATCCTCATTTACATTGTAGTTTAAGGACATAGCATGTCCCTCCCCTTAAAAACAATTTGTCCTCAATGTTGACAATCCTTGGATGCTTCTACAAGAATGCTACATCTTCCCATGTTGCATCTTCATAGTTCAGATTATTCTACTTATTAGATACTTTGTAATCATCTTCATCTGTAGTCGTTTAGTGCATCTCTGATGAAATCTCGTAGGTTCCAAAATGAATATTCTTTTCTCTTCAAGCTATGGTATCTTTCTCTTGGTTGGAATTCTGCATTGTTTAGGTTAATGCTTCATTAGTTTATGTCTGATTGCCTTTTTCTCCTTAAGATTAGATACTACCCCTTGGTGGTATCAAATGTGATCTATTGCTCTAACCTTTGGGTGTACCCTAGATGGTGGATAGTGCCTTGCTACTAGTTGAATGTTGTGACATGATTTACTTTGGGAGGTAATCCTTGTGGCACATCCCCAACAACTATTGAGTACACATCTATAATTGCCTGTAGATTTGGAGGTATAGGAACCTTTGACTCTTCTTCTTTTAATTCTTTTACTTCTTCTTGCATGTCCATCATTAGTAACAAGTTTTGACATCTTGTATGAGTGCTAGCATTTGGATGAAGATTGGCTTGTTTGAATGATTCACCTTGATTGAGTGGGTTTTGGGTTTGTTCCTTTGGTTATGAGAATGGTATCTTTTGGATTGATTCTTGGAGATATGCCATTGCCCTTTCCCACTATTCTTTCATTTCAAACTTGGTTCTAGTTGTTTCTCCTTTTATTTCATATTGCATATTGTGCATACATTCTTCCAACTCACTCACTTTGTCATCCACTAACAAAAACGAAGGGGGCCTAACCGCCCAATAGGGGGTAGGGGGAGTGCAGTCGTAAAGCGAATGGGCGTAGTCCGGTCTGCCCCATTACGAGAGGAACCCTCCCAAGAGGGTCCTGAAGCGTAATGGCAGGACCGCGTAGTTCTGGTGGGGTGTGGGTCCCCTGTCTAGGTGGGTCCCTTCGGTCCTCCGCCCCGACTACCTAGGTTGGTTCGGGCAGTGTTGGTAAGGGAGGAAGGTTGGGTGGTTAGGGTGGTGGGGGGTAAGTGAGAATGTGGGTGGAGTGGGCCGGATCTGTGGATCTGTCTAGGGTTGTGTGGGGTGGGTAAAGGTGGGGTATGGGTTGGTGGGCAAGTTTGGAAAGAAGGTGCGTTAAGGTGGGTTGCAGGGCTGTGGCTCTTCGAGCCTTGAAGGCAAGTGCCTTTACGTATATATATGCCAAATTGTAAAGTGCCAGAATAAATGGGAAAATGCTGTTGTTGGTGTAAAGGAGGGAGTTACAATCAAGGCTCTCCACCAAATCAAAACTCCAATTCTATATCCTCTTTGTTAAGATTCTTTCTTGGTGTGTAGGAATTCTTGTCCCTATCTCTAATCTGTGGTCATGCCATGTTGAGGTTTGATGGTGCAAACTCATATTTTTTCGTTGACCAAACCTTGATTGGATGATTTTAAAATTTGTTGACCACATAATTAAAATATCAAAGAGTAGACCCCTAATTATTTTACCAAGCTTTCCAAAAATGTAAACAAATTTGAAAAATCCCAAAATTGCACCCTCTAGGGCAAATTCTCAAAAAGCCCTAAAATTGCAATAACTAACTCAAAATGATTCCATTGACTTCAAATCGGCATTGTAGATTGGTCAACATGCACTTGGTCAACCCTCCAAAATTTAGAAAAAAGTCTGTTGTTTTGCAGCCTTGGGAGCAAATTTGGTGGAAACACTAATTTCACAATAACTCCCTATGCTCCAAATGATCTCAAATCTAGATTATAGTAGCTTCAATATGTCCTTGGTCAATCTTAAAAAAAACAGATTTGTTTTTTACAAATTGAGAGAGATAAGCACTTCCTAACTTGACCTATTGAATTAAATAAATTTGCTCCATTTCTTTCCTTACGATTGCCAACATCATGCTTTGATACCACTTGTAATGAAATAACTTGGTCAAGAGAAGAATATAATAGGAAATATGATGCAAATACTTGATAATTATAAGCCGCATTGAGTGGGCTACCTTCAATAGTCTTCAATATGAACACAATATCATGATAATAACTAACCTCTATCTCTTATATGTACCATACTTATGCCATGGATGCCACTTAGGCTGGCCTAACCACCTATATATGACTTTATAAATGATATTATCACTTATTTTAGGGATATGGTATCCACAAGTCGGTTACACATATCCTCATTGGCACTATAGGTTAAGGGCATAGCATAGCTCAAGGCCATTGAGATTGCATAGAGACGAGGTCTTGTGGCAATAGAAGATATTGATGATGGAGGTTGTGATGTGTAGGGAGGTGTGTAAAGGTAGATGATGTTGAGGACATGACAATGGAGGAAATATTTGCTAATGCATCGTTGAAGGCTAGGAGCAAATTGAGGATTGATTTCCCATGCTATTTTGGAAGCTTAAATCCTTAAGAGTTGATTGATTGGATCATTAAGCTAGAGAGATATGTTAAGTTCAAAGACATCAAGGACCCAAAGAGAGTCAAGCTTGTTGTCATGAGGTTGAAGGGTCTTGCTACATTGTGGTGAAAGTTGGCGTAAGAAGCATCATATAGGATGAGAAGCACAAGATCTTGTAGTGGATTAGCATGGTGGCTAAGCTAAAGAGGATGTTTTTGGTGATTGACTATGCAACAGATTTGTAGAAGAAGCTACAAAACCTACGCTAATGAGAGACATTTGTGAAGGAGTACACAAAAGAGTTCCATAGACTATTCATTCACATTGGTCATATGGCATTGAGAAAGCATCAAGGTATGTTAATGAGTTGTGCATCTAAATCTAGGATGATATTTGCTTGCTTACCATTTGGTTTGTCGAGGAGGCCTGCCAACTTGCACTCAAAGCAAAGTTGTCCTATACACAATAGAGCACATGTAGCTTTGGTAAAGCTAGAGATGCATAGAGCAAGTAGAGTGAAGAAGACATACCTTTGTGCATGAAGAGTGCGAAAACCAGCAACACCATGCCAAGTGCAAATTGCAAGAAGATCTCTAACCAAGGTGGAGATAGAAGGCAAAGTTGTAGAAAGGGCTTTAGTGTGACTTGCTTTAGATGTGGGCAAGTAGGTCACAATGTGTTTGAGTATCCCAACGTTGGGCTAGAGCAAGGTCATGTAGAGAAGTGTGTGCATGTTGCATAGGTTGAAGAGGCAAGTTCATTAGGTGGCAAAGTAGAGGGTGCTATAGTAGAAGTTGGGAATAATCTAATGATGCTCAAGGTTTTATGAAACTTCCACATAGAGATGATGAATTGTGGCATTTTGAGCTAAGTGCAAGTTGGACAAGGAATCATTGCAAGTTGATCATTGAGGAATGCAACGTTGACAACTTAGTGTTCTTTGAGATGGTCCAAAAGTTGGGGTTGACGATAGTCTTGCACCCCATGACATATAGAGCCTCTTGGTTGATGGGACAACAATTCATAGTGATAGAGTATGTCAAGTTGTGTTTTGCATTGGAGGATAGGTAGATGAGGTATGGTGTGACATAATCCCAATGGATGCTTGCTATATGTTACTGGGAAGGCGTTGGCAATATGATTGATGCACTATTCATGATGGATGCAAGAACAACTTCACCATTAGGAAAGATGGGAAGAAGTTGTAGTTACTTCCTTTGAAGAATGAAGAGGAGTTCACGCATGAGGGCAAGGTGTTGTTATTTTCTCAAGGAAGTAGGAGACCTGTTGGATTACAATGTGCTAGTAGTCAAGCCCTCACAACTTGAAGGAGTTGGAAGTTGATGTGTTGCTTGAGGAATTCGTAGATATGATTGGCGGGGGAATGCTAGATGGATTATTGTTGATGTGTAGCATCTCACATTGCATGTATTTGTTATCGGATCTTAGTTTGCCAAACAAAGCACCACACAAAATGTCTTGAAATAAGTCTGAAGTTGAACAAGTAGGTCGAAGAATTGTTGGAATGATGTTGAATAAGAGAGAGTTTGAATCCTTATATAGTGTTCATGATACTTGTGCCAAAGAAGGATGGAGAATGGAGAATTGAATAGATTCCTATGTGATCAATAAAACTTGCATCAAATATAGGTTTCCATTGTTGCACATGGATGACCTAATAGACTGTTTGAGTGGAGCACACTATTTCTCCAAGATAGACATCAAGAGTAGATATTATTAGATTATGATAAGGAAGGAGATTAATGGAAGATTGCATTTAGAACAACGAAAGGCTTGTATGAATAAACAGTATGCCCTTTGGGTTGATGAATGCCTCAAGCACATTAATGTGCTTGATGAACAAAGTTTTGAAGTTGTTTTTGACAAGTTTATGGTCATTTATCTTAACAAAACTTTGGTGTTCAACAAGTTGAGGGAGGAGCATCTTGCACACATACAAAAGGTGTTGGTGCAATTGAGGAGAGATGCCTTGTGCATAAACCTAAAGAAGTTCAACTTCATAAATGTGGAGCTAATAGACTTGGGAATCATGATATCTCAAGAAGAATTGCCCATGGATCTAGAGAAGGTCTATGTGGTTGTTGAGTGGCTTGAATTGAAAAGTGATAACAATTCAAAGGCTTCCATGGTGTGGCGAGATTTTGTTGGAAGTTTATCTAGAACTTCAGTGGCATTTGCACACCCTTGACGCATTACATGGGAAAGGGTGGGTTTGAGTGGATAGTTGTTGGTGCTAAGAAATTTGCACTCTTGAAGAAGAAAGTGATGGAGGAGTCTATGCTTGCACGTTTGAACTTTGGGAAGGTGTTCTTGGTTGATCGCAATGCCAATGGAATGACAATTGATGCTATATTGAGTTAGGAGGGTGACCAATCCTGTTCAGCCAAAAGTTTAATGAGGCTAGGGAACGATATTTTGTCTATGATCGATAATTATATGCTATAGTGCAAACTTTGTGCAAGTGGAGGCATTTCTTGTTGCCAAAGGATTTTGTGTTGTACATAAACCACCAAGTGATGTACACAAAAAAAAAAGCAAAACTCAACTAGAGGCACATGAGGTGGGTAGAATATTTGTAGTCTCACTATTTTCTATCAAAGCATTGTCCACGCAAGACCAACGAGGTTGTAGATGCCTTGACTAAGAGGCAAATGCTATTTTGAAATGCCAATTAAGCCATACAAACCCTTAATAACCTTCGAGTCCAATAACACACAACTCAACTATAACTTTGCATATCAATTGCAGATGAACAAATAGATAGAAGTTGTCAATTGTTTTCTTGGCAATCTACTCATATGTTTGGTTGGAGAGAACCTACATAGTGGGGCTTTGTGTTGGTGTGGGTGGAGTTTGTGTACAACAATTGAGTGAATGGATCATTAGGGAGGACACCATTTCAAGTGTGATTGGGACATTGTTAGAAGGAGTCACAAATTTGTTAGGAGTGGAAGACAAGGGAAGGTATCTAAGTGTAAAAGTTGAAGGCTTCGTGCAACACATGAAGGAGATTCATGTGCAAGTCAAGAAGTAGCTAGAAGAGAGCGATGCAAGGTATTAGTTGTGTGCAAATATATGTTGAATGGAGAAGCACTACTTGGAGGGTGAGTTATTCATGGTACATCTAAGAAAGGAGAGCTTCCCTGGTGGAATATACAAGTAGTGAAAGCCCAAGAAGATTGATCTGTGTTGCATTTTGTGCAAGTTTTCTAAGAATGCTTATGTGATCAATCGACTAGAAGGGTTGGATGTCTATTGATATTCAATGTATCTGATTTGTAGTCCTACCATGTGCCTAAAGGTTTGGATCCACAATCAATAGAAGTCTTTGATTGGAGGAAGGAGATATAGGGAGAAGCAACAAGAGTATAAGATTAATATAGATTAAAGTTAGCATTATAGAATATATCTTAGCATTATGGGATTAGTTTTATATTATTTATTATTATGCTATCATTAGCACATTGTTGTAATTTGTTTTACGTAGGTTTTAGGTTGTTGGGAGTTTGTTCCTAAATAATAGGATTGGTTGCTTCATTCTTTGAAATATATAATAAGCCATTCTATAATATAATATTCATGCTCAAGAATATATTGATTAGATGGTATCAAAGCCTTGTAAATAGCTAAACCTTTGAGAGAGATTTTTACTGTATTGAAGATGTAATGAGTGGTGTGATGGTTCTTGGAGAGGGGTGCTAATTTACTTGAAAGTGTAGATGAAACTTTGGAGAGTAGCTTGTAAAGGTTGGAGAGATTACATGGTAGCATGTAAAATTATGAGAGATATGATTAATAAGAAGCATTTAGAGGCACAAGTGTTTGGAGAAAGACACTTGGGTGAAACAATTATGCTTGCATAGTTATGGCATTTAAACAACTGCTGTAATTTTTTTTGATATGCTTTTATGCTATCTTGTCCTCATTAAATTTGGACGTTTGATTATATTTTGAGTGGAGTTTGATAAAGAGCAACAAATTAATTAGTCAAAAGTATTTAGAAGTGCTTCGTTAAAGGAGTTTTGTTTTGAAATTTAATATAACATTTTAAGATATATAAAATTTTATAAAGCTTAAACGTTATGTGTTCAAATATTTCAACTTGTCAAGGAATAGTGTAAATTTTATATCCTCTCATTTGCAAGGAATTTCCTCCTAAATAGTTGTCACATTGTGTCTAGTGGAGTCTAAAACATCCTAGTAAAGTGATTTTTTGTTCCAGCTCTCACAAATCTCTAGTTTTAATTGTACGATAATTTTCCTAAAAATATATTGTTAATTTAATATTTTTCAAACTATGAGGAATTCTCTCCCAAAAACTTGTCATATTGTGTTTAGTGGAGTCCCAAACATCCCTATAAAGTGTTTTTGTTCCAGTTCTAACATATCTTTGAACTTAATTGTTTTCATCGTCTCAAGTCTAGTGGAGTGTGTTGACATAGTAGGAGTCCAAACATTGCTTTTGCCTGACTCTCAGAAGTTGACTTGCTAGAATTCTAGTCTATGGAGTCACAAAATACTCGCCATTTGTGAGTATTGTCATCTTGATCAAATTGTGTTGAACAAGGAGGCATGACTTGAAAATCATTAGGACTTTGATAAAAGGCACAAGGACACTTTAATGCTTCTAAAATTGTCTGTTGTTGATGCACTCGTGCCAGA
The DNA here is from genome assembly GCA_007258455.2 of Sequoia sempervirens. Lineage (NCBI taxonomy): Eukaryota > Viridiplantae > Streptophyta > Pinopsida > Cupressales > Cupressaceae > Sequoia > Sequoia sempervirens. The sequence goes on from VDFB02270651.1 coordinate 761,318,092, forward strand.
GCTTAAAAGCACCATTGTAGCTCCAACATTGGGGGAAAGTCTTAAAACAAAATATCAAGCATTTGAAGTTGAGAGAGCTTTGTATTTAAAAAATCTTTTGTGTTCTACTAAGTTGTAAGGAGGAGGATCTTTTTGTATTTAAAAAATCTTTTGTTTTCTACTAAGTTGTAAGGAGGATCTTTTTCCAACTATTTTTTGTGTATGAAGGATCTTAGTGATCTATTAGTAGCCATTGAAAAGCTACTAGATGATTAGGATTTGGTTGCATTGTTAATGCAAAATTTGCACCATCATTTGATTCCTTTGTTGAGTCTTTGCACCTAATTCCAGAGACTCAAAAACTTTAATTTGAGAAGTTATCACTTCTTTTCAAGAATAGTTGAGAGCAATAACTTAAAAAATCATAGTGAGTGCATTGAGTGCATGAAGCAAGAACAAAGAAAAATAAAATAAAACAACTAGTTCGTTAGGTGAATCTTCAAAGGGCAATAAGTTAATGCAAAGATCAAAGTTGAAATGCTACTATTGTAAAGAGCCACGACACTTCAAGAAAGATTATTGGAAGTGACAACAAGATCTTGCAAGTGGTCAAAAGAAATCATGGTTTGTAGATGTTAAGGAAGATGAACAAAGAGCAACAAATGACTTTGGAAGTGACAACAAGATCTTGCAAGTGGTCAAAAGAAATCATGGTATGTAGATGTTAAGGAAGATGAACAAAGAGCAACAAATGACTTTGCTTTTGTGGCATCACAAAACCAATCTATTGAGTCTACAACTTGATGCTTTGACTTTGGTGCATTTGGACACTATGTGTGTCTCAAAGATTGGTATGTAAGTTTTGTTGAGTATAAGAGCAGTCATGAATTTGCTTCTTTGGGTGATGGTTGGACTCACTTTGTAAAAAGATGTGGAAATGTTCGGGTGACATTGAATAATGGTGTAAATTACACATCTAAAAATGTTTGGGATACCCTTGACATGAACATAAAATTATCTATAAGTGAGATAATGTAGAATCCTAATCTAGTGTCTATAAGTGAGATAATGTAGAATCCTAATCTAGTGTAAGGTTTCAAGGGAACAAATGTATGGTCAGTACTCTTCAAGATAACAAAGTGATTGTTGTTGGCATTGGTGAAAAGGAATTATATAAATTGGTTGATCCCAAAACTAAAAACAAGCGCATGCACTTCTAGTAGTTGAGAGTACTAGTAAATGTTGGCATGAAAGGTATGGTCACTTGAATTATCAATATTTGACTATGATTAGTAAGACTAATATGGTGGATGGGCTTCCATCCATTCAAGGAAGTCAAAATGTATGCATAGGGTGTTAGATGGGTAAATAAAGTCAACATCAATTTGATATAGGTAAGGCATAGCAAGCCAAAGGGGCTTCAGGTTTGGTACATGTTGATTTGCATGGTCCTATGAAGACTTCTACAATGTTTGGTGCAAAGTATTTCTTGTTACTTGTTGATGACTTTTCTAGAAAAGTTTGGGTTTTTTTTTTGAAGAATAAGTTAGAGTGTTTTTCTAACTTTGTGGTGTGGAAAGCTTTTTTTAAAACACAAACAAGTAAACAAGTCAAGATCAGATAATGGAGGTGAGTTTGTCTATGATCAAATCAAGGAATTTTGCTAGAAGGAAGGTATCCATCAACAATATACTACTTCATATACTCTAGAACAAAATGGAGTCATGGAAATGAAGAATAAGATAGTTATTGAGATGTAAAGCCTTGCAAAATGTCACTACCGAGGAAGCATGATCAAATAGAAACCTTCTATAATTGATTTTCTAGTTATTGGTTGTATTTCTTTTGCATATATTCCTAAGGAAAAGAGAAGTAATTTAGAAGCAAGAAGGAAACCATAAATATTTGTTGGATATAGTGAATAATCCAAAGCATATATACTATTAGACGTCTCTACAAATAAAATTGTGGGTAATAGAGATGTTTTTGCAGATGAGAAATTACCATTCCTTTTGGTTAATGTTAATTCTACAAATAGTAGAGCCCGAATAGGTAGTAGGGTTGGCTTGGGCCGTGGGTTTGCTCCCCATTGGTCTCGGGTTAGACTCCACTCTCGGGTTTAAGAGGTGGGACTTCTTGTGGGCGGGGGATCTCACCCGCAGGGGACTAGTCTCGCCCTAGCTCGCCTCAGGTACCCAAGGTAAGGGCTGTTGGGCCGCTGGGTTGGGTCGCGGGGACACCCTTGTAGTATCAAAAAAAATTCTCCAAATAGTAGTGAATGGGCAACTACTATTGATTTTGGAACAAGTTCTAATGTTGAAATCAAACAAGGAACATAAGAAAATTTACATTCTAGGGAGTGATCAGTTGGAGAAGAGAGTGATACTCCATCTCCACAATACAATTAAGGGGGCCAACAAAAGAAACTAGAGTGGTACTATGCCACGATGAAGGATGAATTGCCAAAGGTGATGGAAGGTTGATCTACACGTTCAGGGGAACAAGTTGTGCAAGGTAGTAAGTAGGTAAATTTTGTTCTAACTTCTTCCATTTCACAAATATTTTAGCCTAGTACATTTGTAGAAGCCAAAGGGAAGTTTGAATGGGAAGTTGCCATGAAGGTGGAATATGATGCCTTGATAAAAAATAAGACTTGGGTGTTGTGAACATTGTCCCCCAGGAAAGAAATCTGAAATATCCTTATAATTTTTTCCAATTTTTTCACAACAACTTCACTTGTTAATGTTAGATAACCAAAATAATCCAGCTGAAAGTAACCCTTCACTTTTTGATCACCCATATCTCGATGAGGGCAAGGTGAGAGCATATGGTGGAAAGGGGATCGTTAGCAGTAAAAGCTGAAATGCTGGAAAGTACAATATGAGAGATGGCTCAGCCGATCAACGAGATATGAAATGCAACTCGACCACTTATTCAGCGGGAGTGTAATGCAAAGTAATGAATATGAAAGATGGCTTCGTCAATCAACAATATATGCAATGTAGCTCGACCACTTATTCAACAGGAGTGTAATACAAAGTACTGAAAAGTAAATGTCTGGGCGGCTAGCCGACCCCTTCCGCTTTTCAGCTGGCAGTACAAGAAAGTAAAGTGCTGAAGTAAAGACGGTGAGGCCTGTTTCTTGCATTAAAAGTGGGAATACAAAAAGTAAATTGCAGAAATATAAAGAGCTGATCAGTACTATTGATTCAGTGTTACAAAATATAGTTTCAGTTGCAATAGAAAGGAGATATACATAAAAATAGATCATCAATATGTTAGGCAACCATCTCCAACATCAAAACGCATGATAATCAACTAGAAATGCAAGAATAGATAGAATATATCAGGTCTGATATAAAATAGCAGTGAACAGAAACCCTAACCAGCAAGCACCAAACTCACCAAAGTGTCATGTCCCCAATTTGGAGGCAGAATAATTTAATTAAATTAATTGATTAAGTTGTCCAAATCAATGATATTTCATAAGGATGACTAATTGATTATTTTAATTAAATTAAAGTGGAATATTAAATTAATTATTTGTAAGGTTATCACAATAAATAAATATTTGAAGGTGACCTTATATTTAATTAATTTAATAAAGTGACTAAATAAAATAATAAATCATAAAGTCACTTAAAAGAATAAAATAATATTTAATCTAGAAGCTTCTTGGAGGTGAATGAGAATTCTTTATAAGGAGCTTTTTGCAAGCTATTTTGATCATGTCTTGGATTATTTCTATTTCTCATACTTGCGTGGTATAAGCTGAGGCTTGCGTTGCTCGAGGGTTTGAAGACTCTAGGGTACCAGTTCGGTTGTGAAAGATCAACCCTAGATGGAATAGTTGAGGAATCCATCCAGGGTTTTTACAGGTGCTTAATTGGAGAATTTTAATAGGTGTAATAGCTGTTGTATGTAAGAGACCAGGTGTCTCTCAACCCTGACTTCTGACGATAATGCAATGTTTTGTTTGTTTTGTTGTATTTTGTGAATTTTGTGGTATTTTGCAATATCAAGAAATGGTACGATTTGGATAATAAATACTTGAAAATCATATAAAATTGCAAAAATTTCAATAACTGAAGCAAACTACTCCTAGATAGAAGGCGATTCATTTATTTGTCTTGCCAAATGATTACAAAGATGAAATGTTAACATACAAGCAAAAAGGCAATGATTTTATTAAAAAAAACCTGATACATATTGCAGCCACTTGAAAGAAATAATGAGATGGTACGGCTAGCTAAAATATTGTGATCTCCCCCCTGAAAACTGATGCAGAAGCCCCAGATAACCAAGGCGCCAACATTGGAAGAGGCAGACACCAAAAAGGCAAGGCGATTTGGTTGGAGGAAGAAGTACGACCCTGCTGCTGATAAGTACGGCCTGAAACCAGCAACCAATAAGTTCGTACAATCTTGAAATGCGTGCCAAATAATCAATATAGATATACACTGCAACTTGGATTCTCTTTTGGAGAGAATCGACCCAACTACAGACTGTAACCCCAATCTGTAACTCTATGAATAAGCTTTGTTGCGACTTCTGAATGAAGCCACTTTGATAGACAATCTTCAACTGGTCTTTCACAGCCTCAGTATGTCTAATTCTGAAGAGTTGACGTTCTCCAAAACTTGATTGCAAAAACCCTTGTTTCTCCAACTCCAAATTGTTCTTAGAGAGAAAAGACAAAATTTGAATAATCATATCATAAATGAGTTATATTCTGCCTTTGAGAAATATATAACTCTCTTACACAAGTTCGACCCCTTCTCAAAAAAGCAATTAAATGACATTTAATAATAATAATTTCGTCCCTTTGAGACTTAGGCAAATTATTAATAAATGGCGTCCCTTTTTAAATGAGTAATAAATACTCATTTAATATTAAAATTACTCCTCTATTATAAAGTATTAAATACTTTATAATTTGCCATTAATTAATACTTTAATATTTCATTTAATTGACTTTATATTATAAAGTCATAATAATAATCATTTAATTATTATTAAATGCGCCATTATTCTCCGTTTGCTCAACGAACTGTCAAACTGGGTCGATACCGAACTTGCCAATTGGACCAGGTGCCCTGCCAGAAATAGTAACTCCTGTTGCCCTGACTTACTATAAATAGTACGTGCCTGAATATCACTCTGTGAGTCCCTGCAAAGGCCCAAACCTGAATCAATTGGTGGAGTAATGTCCCAAAACTCTGGATAACTGCCATGGATAACCCTCTAATCAAAACTTTCAGCCTACGAGGGTCAAAATGATAGGCTCACTCCTCAACAAACAATGTCAGCTAAAACAGGGACATTACATTGTATTATTGCCCTAACTGATTGAGTGCAGTAACTGATTTATTATTGCATTCTTGAGTTGTAGCAGCTGAGGTATTGTTGCAACTGCATTTGGTTTGTGGTAGCTGATGTATTGCTGCAAATCTCACTTGGAAGATTATTGACTGTATTCAGCTTATTTGAGAAGCTAAGTATTTGAGGGTTTGCAATAGCTGATGTATTATTGCAAATTTAAATGAGAATTTTTGTTAATGCAATAGCTGTTTTATTATTGCATTATTTTGGGGTATTTGTCTATCTGCAGACTAAAGTTTATTATTCAGGCATTTAAAGTATTTTTCAGTTATTTCTGAATAATATTTGGGAAAGGCAAAGTTATCTTCTGAATAATATTTGGAGAAAATAAATATATCTTGCTGGGGACAATCGTCTTTATCAATAAAGACAAAATCTATACAAGAAGGAGACACATCATAACGAATATATTTCTGATGGTGCCTGTGTAAAGATAAAGAATCAATTTTATTTTTATATTCAGCCTTTGGCATATCAGGTTTATTTGAAGAAGTTGTTTGAAGCCAAGGATCAACTATCGGGCTTTATGCTGGGAGCTCTTTTCAGGAGAAGACAAACTAGAATAAGACAAACTTTATAAACAAATGAATTGTTGGTAAAGACTTTGCTTGGTGTCGTAGATATTAAGGGAGACACAATTTCAAATCTGCCATCTTCAAGTTTACTAGTCGATTATTGGTGATTTATCTGGGCGTACCATTACTGGAACTAATAATATTCTGAAGTGGCGGGTGTTGGCCTTGAGGGGAATCGTGTTAATCTCCAGGCAGCCGTCTTTGGAGATTTCAAAGATTATCTAGTCACAACAGCTTGCAAATACGTTGAGGTTTCCAGGCACTACACTCAACAACTCTGATCATTTCATCGCTTGAGAACTCGATTTAGTTGTTGGAGGCGTTTACTCTTTCTGAGCGAATCACTCTCAGCTTTAGCGATTTACATCAGTCTGTTTGGGATGCGATTTCTTAAGCTGTCTCAAGTCATACTCCAGATCGTGGGCATCCAGCTGAGTTAAGAAGTGATATTTTGAGGGATACATCTGAATTCTGTCATCTTCATCATTGCTGCATCAAGATGTCATATCAGGTTCTATATTCCAGTTACAAACTCTGCAATTAGAATTGTATTTGCTTAGTATAGTCGCTGGGTTTCAGTCCACTATAAACACTGTCAAGGTAGTTATGTATTGGTCATTACATATGAAATATCTTGGAGTGCTGTCCCTGTAGGAGTCATTTCTTCATTAAGTCTGCATTGCTGTCATTGTAAGCCATTGGCAAAGAATATAAAGATTTTGAGCAACAATACATAAGGGCTGGAGTTTTCACTCATCTGTTTGTCAAGTTGCCACTGAGCTGCAGGTATTCATTTGCATAGATAAGTCATATGATAAATTCCTTAATTGCTGTAGCTGAGTCTTGTATGTATATCAGTCATCATTGCATATTGGAGAATACATCTGAACTGTTTGTGAAAATGTCCTTCTTTCTGTAACTGAATATTGCATTGGTTTTCAATCATATGTTTGCATTAGAAAATCAGAAACATATTGTATTGTATCTCTATTATCAAATCAGTCGTTAGCAAGATTTAGGTACATCCTTTACGCACTTGACATCATTGAATGCATCATAAATACAAAGAAAAACAACATACAGCAGTTACAGGACAAGTGTTTGACGACATGTCCAAGTGTTGAAAGTGAAAATTACATCAGAATTAGCAAGGGACATTACACAAAATGCTCATATCTTACTCCAAACTTCACCGTTTGATCTGAAACTGAAGGCAAATGAGAGCTAGGAGCTGGGCGACCAAGACCAAGTCAAGAATCTCCTCTGAACAGCAATGATTAATTTATGCACACTTCCCAATGCAGCCTCAGAGAAGGTACAACCTCCAGAAATGGGTGACCAGCAAGATAAAATCCAAGAGCTTACCAAAAAAATCTGAAACTTTGCAATAAGGGGTGACCAAGGTAGACTCAAGCATAGTTCCAATACCCAGAACTAGCAAAAATTCTTGCAAGGAGCTATGAACAAAAAGGTGTTTCCAGCCAAGCCAAAACAACAACTCAAAAACTCAGAAAACTTCATAAATCTTCATCTCAATAGGCTCAATCTGCTCTTCAGTGTAAAGAACAGTCACAAACTTAGCTAGGTGCTATCTTGCAAGCATGAAACCAAGGATGCTAGGAGGTATGCATTCCTCGAAGCAAAGGTCTGTAGAAATTTTGGCAGCACTTCGTTATAGTTTTCAATGGATGCTAAAAAAGTGAAGGCAAGACCTCTTATTAATAACTTTTCTCCTCAAATTAGGGCGCCAAAGTGAAATTCACATTCACCTTTTTAAATTTGCATTTGAGTATCATTTGCCTCCTTCACCAAATCGTCCAAAACATGTGAGCAATATTACTTGTTTAAATGCAATTATATCACCAAAAGTCGCCCAAGACTTAAGTAATTTAACTTTATAAAAATCAAATCTTTTCTCCAAATATGGCGTCCAAAACACTTCATTGAAATAACCTTATATTCTTCAAATATCTCTCCCCAAGGTTAGGTGTCCAAAGGCTAAAGTGAAAATATATTTAATTTTGCAAATATATCTATGGGAGGTGTCCACTTAACCTTAGCCAATATTTTCACTTAAAACATTATTTTCACCAAATATAAAACTTGCCAAATCGAGCACCACAAATGCTGGAGACCAAACTGAATATGTTGCCTTGCCAGATATAGCCATTGTACCAAATTGCTAAAACATTGCCAGAAATAGCACTGCTAAAAATAGAACTTACTATAAATAGCATACTGCTAAAAATAGTAAGTGACTTCAAATGCATTTTAACCACATTTTGAGTAGCCGTTGTAACTTACTATAAATAGTAAGTTTGGAAAAGTTACCTGATGTAGATGCTTGTCATACCACCGTGAAGCTCTCTGAAAACCCAGAAGGAATCTAGAATCCAATCAAAATTCCAACATCCAAACCCCCAAAACTGCCAAAGTATCCTCCTAGAAAATAAGAAACCCTAATTTTTGCTTCCAACTAGCCTATGGGCCTATGGGATAGGCTAACGGTCAATTGCACTGATCACTGCTGAGAAGGGGACATTACAAAATCCATTGGTTGCAAATGGATTTATAAAGTGAAGTGTGAAGTGGATGCTTCTGTAGACAAGTATAAATCTCGTCCTGGTTCTAAAGGATATGCACAGGAAGAAGGGGTAGACTTCGAAGAGACATTTGCCTCTATTGTAAAAATGGTAATCTTTTGGTTGGTTATCTCTATTGCTGCTTAGTTTGGATGGAATGTATATGAAGTGGATGTCAAACGTGCCTTCTTGAGTGGAGAATTGGAGGAAGAGACATGAGTCAACCACAAGGGTTTAGGCAAAGAACATTTGGTTTGCAAGTTGGCAAAGTCCTTGTATGGACTTAAGTAGGCTCCACTAGCCTGGTATTTTAGAATTGATCAATATCTGAGAGATTATCTTTATAGCAAATGCTATTCTCAACTCACTCTGTATGTCAAAACCAATGGTGGTGGCATAGTGATCCTAATTTTCTATATTGATGATCTTACCATCACTAGAAGTAGTGCTATTTTAATTGAATAGGTGAAATATGATATGTGCTTTGTTGTTGAAATGACAAATACAAGCCTGCTTCAATATTGTTTAGGTGAAGAATTTTGGCAAACTAATCATAATTTATTTGTATCACAACTAAGTTTGCCAAATCTCTTTTAGAATTTTTTTGAATGACGGAATGCAATCTAACTCCTATGGAAGGCAGGATTAAGGTCTCAACCAACATTGTTTCATCACTGGTCAATGAATCAATGTATTGACAATTGGTTGGTAGTTTGATTTATCTTGCTACTCCTAGACTAGATCTATGTTTTGGAGTTAGTTGTCTTTCTCATTTCATGTCTAAACCTCAAGAGGAACATTGGCAAGTTGCTAACTAAGTCTTTCAATATGTGAAAGGGTCCCTTTACTTTGTCTTTCTATGTGAGTAATCTATTGACTTCATGTTAACTGGATATATTGATTTTGATTGGGTTGGATCAGTTGATACAAGAAAGTCTACAACATGTTATATTGATAATCTTTGGTTAGGAGTAATTTCTTTGCAGAGCAAGCTCCAAAACATAGTTGCCTTATCTTCCATTGAATTAGAATATAAGGTAGTTGTCAGTATAGGTTGTGAGGCAATGTGGTTAAAAAGATTGTTCGTTGATATTCAATTGAATCAAATTGCACCAACCTCACTTTTCCGTGACAACCAAAGTGTTCTCAAAATGGTGAAGAACTTAGTCTATCATGCTAGGACTAAACATATTGAAGTTTATCATCATTACATTTGCTAGTTGGTTGATAATGAAGACGTTTGACTTTATTATTGTCTTACAAAGGACCAGATTGCAAACATAAAGACTAAACCACTTGGTGAAGATAAATTTGTTAAGATTAGGTATAAACATGTTGGAAATATTGTCATTGATGTCAAAAGTGCTTGGACAAGATAGTTTATCATTGATGGCTTGTTGTCATTGATGTCAAATGGTGAAGAGGAAATCGTTATAGGCCAAAGGCCATAAATTACATCATCAAAAAGGACAATAAAATTGGTTGACTTCATGTATAACTTCTATGCAAAATTGCCAACATCATTCAAGATATGGAGCGGTGAAATCTAAGTCTTTGTTTATTGGTGAAGTCAAAATAAAAGTTAAAGTGTTATATCGCCAACCCATTCAAGTGTCCAAGGCAGCGATGAGATCGAAAGAAGAGCAGTGATTATCACATGATTCCTAGAGCAGCGTTTCATAAAGGATATTTTGTTAGTTGAAGACAAGCTGACTTTGACGAATTAAAATAAAATAATTCCTTGGTATGGCCGACTACTTCTCATATAGATGCCATTTTGATGTTAAATTAAATTGTTAAAAGGCTAGCCAACTCTATTGGGTGCATGTGTTCCTTATGGGAGGTGTTTAAAATAAATTGCAATTAAATTATTTGATGAGGCCAACCCCCCTCATAGAGGTGCCCCACTTTGGGGATTTAATATTTAAAATAAAATATTTGTATTTAAAGTTTGGCCAACCTCTTTGGGAGAGACACATCTGTTGGGTGAAGAGGTATTTGAAGAGGCATGATGAAGGTATTTAAGAGAATTGTTGAGTACATTTCGAAAGAAAGAAATTATTGAATATTATTCCTATCAAGAGCAGATCTGAAGCAATTAAAATCAGACTTCAAGAGCAGATTTAAAAGAAGTTTGTGAGCAGATCTAGAGGTGATTTGGATTAGACCTTTAAGATAGATTTGTAGCAGTTTAAGGCAGATCTGAAAGAGATTCAAGAGCAGATTTATAGAACATCATTCATAGCAGATTTATGAGCAAAAGTTGTTGAAGATTTGAGCAGATCTTTTGAGGAATTTTATTGCATATTTATGCCAAAGTTGTGAGCAGGAGTTTATAGCATATTTTTGAGAAGGTATTAAGGCAGATCTGTGAAGCATAGTGAAGCAGCTATACTCAAGAAGGTAAACATAATATTCATTTGGAGGTTGGTGCCTCCTAATTGAGGAGATCGGGAGGTTGGTGCCTCTCATGAGAAGAGATTGGTGTCTCTTGCTGGGTTGGTGCTTAGTGGTGGGGATTGGTGTCTCTAGTGGGTTGGTGCCTACGAAGATAAGTGGTGATTGGTGTCTCCAATGGGTTCGTGCCTACAAAGGTTGTAAGAGAAGTTTTATATAAGCAATATTTTGCCGTGGTTTTCTCCCATAAGGGTTTCCATGTAAATTGTGTGTTCTTGTGTTGCATAATTGTTAGATCTTGCGTGATTGATATTGCTATGGTTTTTAAGTTTTGAAATTGTTTTATACTGATTCACCGCCCTTACCCCCCTCTTAGTATAAGTGTGTGCTCATCAAAACAGAGAATTCTATTCAGTTTAGTAATTAAGGGGCAGTATTATATTAATATAGATTAATGTTAACATTGTCGAATATATCTTAACATTATGGGATTAGTTTTATATTTGTTATTATTGTGCTATCATTAGCACATTGTTTCCATTTGTTTCATGTAGGTTGTTGGGAATTTATTCCTAAATATAAAGATTGGTTGGTTCATTCTTTGGCTTATGTAAAAGCCATTCTACAATATAATATTCATTAGATCGAGAATATAATGATAATAGAGAGGGAATCATGCAAGTCTTGGATGCATGCATAGAAAATAAGACTAGATGGAGTGTGAGTACAAAGAATATCTTATTTATTGGAAGGGTAAGTGGCCAAAAGACCACTCATGGGTTTTTGAAGTTGAAGTTGACTTGGACAGCCAAATTAGTTGTTCAAGCAGTCCTTATTGTGAGCACCATGCTCATAATCTTCTTACCGAGGGCTTTTAATGTAGGAACAGCCTTGGGTTGGCACAATCTTGCATCAACCTTCTCATGCGAGCTATCTTGTGCCATGGGAGTTTGTTTTGTGTGGTTGGGTGGCTTGTGTCTTGTGTGTTTTGCTATATGTTGGTGCGCCCTTGTATTGTTGGTGTGTTCCCATGGATCATTGCAGAGATAAGTTTCTTTGTGTGGAAGACTTTGCAATTGTTGGATAATGTAATTTGTTCCTTGTGTGCGTACTTCATGAACTCAATTGATGCCAGATTTTAGGTGGTTGGTCATTTTGTTCAATTGTGAATAGATCTGATCTATTAGTGTATTAGTTTTGGAAGGTTACAAGGATGTCACTTTGAATTAATTGAGGAATGGCTGGGTTGTTCTTTGTTAGATGGCTACTTGCTAGTTGAGCTACTACATGAATGCACATTTATTTCAGCGATTGACTTCCATTCAATGTGTAGTGCAAGTGGAATGTGCTTTGTGCTGGGAAGATTTGGTCATTTGAACAAGCTGGTTGGGAGAACAATTTTGATTGTTCTGCAAATTGGTTGTTGGTAGAGTTTTTGAGTTGATTGTATTTTATAGAGAGAATTTGCATTTTTCTTGTGAGATTAGGAAGTTTCACATATTGATGGCCCTTTTGTAATATTTAATTTATTCTATAATTTCATTTGGCTTCTTTGTTTGTACTTTTCATTCTTCATTGTCTGCTTCTCCTGAGCTCCATTCATGCCCATTAGTTGCATTTTTATTTTTGATAAATTTACCTCCTTTTGGGCAATATCAGTACGGTAATTGCTTTGTCAGATGGGGTACATGCCATAAGTCAGACACATTGAGTTGAATGCTCCAGTTCAATATTTTACTGTGAAGTCCCCATTGCTTCAACCACTTGAGATCATCCCATTCAATGGCATTATTTTTGTTTTTTCTTTGCTGTATTTAATTTTGATTTTTTAAGACATTGAAATTTTAGTTTAAGGCATTTATTGTGAGAAGCAGTCTTTGCCCTAGAATTTACCAAAAAAGTGAGAGCAATTGAGGACCTGCATATTTTTTGCCTCTTTTAGTTTACCAGCATTTGTAGCTAGCATCACTCTTTACCTTCGCATTTAGCCAAAATGAGAAAAATTGAGGTCCAGCATCCTTTTAGGGATTCTTTTGTTCTTCTATGATTATTTGATTTTGATTTCTTAAGAAAGATAGATTTGTTATTTAAAGACATTTTCCAGTTAGCAGAACATTTTACCCTAGATTTTGCCAGAGAAATGAGAGATGGAGTTAGAGCAACATTTTTTTGAAGCTTTATTTTATTTTTAACTTTAAGCCTTTATTTTTAGTTTTGATTTTTTCTATGGCTGATAAATTTTTAGTTTCTAGACATTTGTAGCTACTGTAGCTCTGTAGCTAGGATTTGTCACCAAATGATAGAAATTGAGTCCCAGCAATTTTTTTGAAGGACTTTTTTCTCAGTATATTTTATTTTGATTTTTTAAGGCTGATGAAATTGTGTTTTGAATGCATTTGTAGCAGGCATCTGTGCCCCAGAATTTACCAGCCTGTATTCTTACAACTAATTAAGAAAGATTAAGGCAGAGCAACAGTTTTCGGGACATTTTATTTGCTTTGTTTTCAATATGAATATGTTTTCTGTAATTTTGGTTTGGCAAAATTCCCTTGTGGGCTAACATTTCAGATGATACCATGACCAACTGCTACTGAGGCATATCACTTTTGGCAAAATCACTCCAGGCTTGTTCCCAGCATCGTGTGTCTTGCATCCAGTCTAATCCTTTTGGGGTTGTGCCATGCCTAGAATCGGATGCTATTATATCCCAATCTCAACATTTCAAAACTTGACATGAGCCTCAGCGATGAAACTTTTGATATTCCTCACTTAAGCTCATACTGTTTGAATCTCATTGAGAGCTTTTCAAATTAGAACATGACTATAGTTTTGTAAGTACATGCATATTTTTTATCTCTGGTTTTTTGGGATTTAATCATTTAAGACTTGTCCAAGGGTCAATGATTGCTTGAGTTTCATTTTCTCAATTGGCTGGTCACAGAAAAATCCTTTGCAAGGATTTGACGGGTGTGGGTCAAACTGAAACCTCAACTACACTTACTCACAGGCAGAATTCTTTTTATAAACCTCTGGCTTCAGCAGCCCCAATATTTCCAGTAGAGGTGCCATCGGTATTTATTAATTTAATATTACTCAGGACTGTTCTGGGAGAGACCATGTTGCTGTTTAACTCCACTTTTAGTACACCTTGATTGGGTGGATGGTTGATTGTAAATTTTAAAATTTATTCAGTTGTACATTCTTTAATTTTTAGTTATTCTCGTGCCACTGCTTTTAGTCAGTCATTGAATACTCAAATCCAATGTCTTTCTCATACATGCAGTCACGTTATTGCTACAAAATACAGATTAAGTTTCTTATTTTTCTTTCTAATATTTTATTTATGATACAGCAAAATGTTACAACTTGATGTGATCCATGTTGCATATGGCTTTAATTGAGACCCTTATACCAATTACCTTTTTGTAATTAAAAAATCTCATTTTTTATTTTTGAGGTTTTCAAATTCTTATTCGTCATAAAGTCATTCTCTCTGTTGTTATTTCTTGTTTATATGATCTTACTTTTGTTTTAAAAAGCTTAAGTCTCCCTAAAGTTAATTATACTTTAACAATTCTTCATACACTTTTATTGTACATATTCACTTTTGCATATCTTATTTACCATGTTGAGATCTGCTGTGATGCTAGTTTAATTTGTTGTCCTGTTTATTGTTTGGTGTGGTGCAGGAAATTCTTTTGCTGCATTTTTTGTTTTTAGATTATTTTCCAGGATCTCTCCTTCAGTTTTGGTTATTTAATTTATCTATTTTTAGGTATTTAAGCATTATGGCTATAGTTTTCACTATCCTCTATTTTGGGTGTCTGTCAGTTATCTTTGTTGTGAAGGACTTACTCTCTCATGTCTCTTGATTTACTGCTAGCTTCTATCCCTGTTTATGTTTTGCATTCGCAACCTACGTCTTTTATAACTGCTAGGTATTATTAGTTTCGATTATTGATTTAATTTTGAGGTATTTCTTGTTCAAGGAAATATCGACTTGTCAGTGTGTTTACCAATGGCAACCTTAGCAATTCTATAAGGTTTGTGATGATTACCACTTACTGGCAATCGTCACCACCTTGTTTTTATAGCTTGAGGGTCCATGGTCTATGGATGGTCAGATTTCTATTGCTGCTGGACACAAGTGCATTTGATGCAAGCATGTAGAGATATCCTGGCTTTGGCTACTGATTGGTTATTGTTGTGTATCAGCTGTAGGAGAAGATTTGCTGTCACAATTTTCTATGCATAGCTACACTCTATCCCTAGACATACTGCTGTATTTCTTGATTGTTTATGTTATTTGTCAGAGATGATAGCCTGCTGTAATTTGGATTAAGGCCATTTCCCACCAATCATTGGTCAACTTTATTTCAATTCTGACTTGTTAGAGTACTCTGGTTATAGCCAATTGACTTTGACACATGTTGCATTCTTGTAATGTCCCCATTTTGGGATTGCCCTAAATCTGCTTTGATTTCTTGAAGAAATCCTTTTATGATGGTCTAGTGTTCATATTGCATTCTTTTTCTCCTTTTCCTGATCAAATCATAGGATAAAGACATTCATAAATTTATTCATTTTTCTATCAAATAATCACAATTACTTATAAGGCTCAATAATTGCTAAAAGTATCTTTATTGTATAATCGTATTATATATATATAATTACATACAATAATGTCAATGGAGCATAACATGTTAGCAATGTTATAAGATAACTAATAGCATGCATGATTTATTATTCCCCATGCAATCAATAAAAAAAAATAGATAACATTAAATAAATAGCATCGTGTATGAATTACTATTAATTAGACTATTATTTAAATCCATGATGTATTTATCAACATCATTATTTAAATGTACAAACACTTATCTAACTTATTATTTAAATTCATAAAATACTTATCTCCTTATATTCATAAAATATTTATCTACTTTCCATCTGCCTGTCTTTATAAATTTCAGATGATTTGCAGTCTATATTTTATCTCTTGTTTCCCATTCTATTCTCTATTTCCTTCTTCCCTCTATACATATCTCATTATTTCCCTTTTTATATCTTCACATTCAAATGAGAAGATGTATCTTTTTGAAAAGAGGCATTCGTTAGAAAGGACACAACCTTTTGAAATGATTGCTGCCTTTTGAAAACTAATTCCAAACCTTTCTAATTTCTATTTTATTGTTCTCTACACACTATTGATAGATCTCCTTTTTACATCTTCATTCCTTTACTCTTCTATCTTCTTCTTAAAATCTGATGTGTATTTAATATATCTCATTTTTCTATCTTTTCCCCTATCCCACACTTATTTTATATTCTTATACCTCCATGAAGAGAGGCATCTCTTTGAATAGAGATAACCCCACAAATGGACATGACTTTTAGTTAAACATTCCTTAATGATATCTCAAATTATATTCATTTTATTATTTTGTTTTGATGTGTATTATATTTTACTATTTTATTTTTAATTTATTTATAATATTATTTATATTTATTATTTAAATATGTATATTTTAATATTTATAATATTATATATAATATCTCTTAATAATTATTTGATAATTATGATAATATTTATATTAATTGATTTTATTGTGTTATATTAATTTGATACAGTTTTATATTCCATAATTATCTTGTTTTAATCCCTTAACTCTTTGCTTGCTCCATTTATTTCTTTCAATATATATTATTATATTTTATATTATAATAATATTTAAATTATTAGAATTCATATTTTAATATTTATGATATTATCTTTGATAATTTAATTATAATATTATCTTTGTGATAATTATAATTACTAATGTTTATACTTTTATTATGTTTTTATCTTATTTAATTATTATCTTAATGTTGAGATTCCGGGGACATGACAATTCTGAAAGTGCTATAGCCCATGGTTAAAGTCAATTTACTTTGACTCCCTGTTGGAATGATTTTTCACATTAACAATGAATCTGGTTTATACAAATAACTATTCTCTTTTGCTCAGAATCTTTAGCAAAGATTGTTTTTTATCTTAATTTATTGTTATATATCAAGCAATTCTAAAAACTCCTTTATTTCACTAATGCCATTTTTATTGTTTATGCATGTAGAATGCAAAATGTTGGTTTTATGACACCGTCGCTTTCCCTAAAAATGTTGATAGTTTTTTCTTTGGTCTTTCTGGTCCCTGGGAGATGCTTTTGGTTTTTCAGTCAGTGGTTTGCTATTGCTCATCATAAAAATGATTTCATTGTACAAAATGTATTTATACAAGGGGAATGGCTGGCAGGTTCAGCAGGATTGGGCTTTACTCCACATCTCATTACTGTAGCAGCAGGGGAGGTATGTTGTTAGTTTTAGTCTTTATTGTTCAAGCAGGGTTATCAGCATTGTTTTGCAATAAGTATTGTAACATGATTGCATTCCATTCCATTCCAGTGTACATTCTGCTAACCTGGTCAGGAAACGGTCTAACTTAGAAAGGAGAAGACATGAAAGGTCGGAACTGTAAAATCAATTAAGATTTCAGTAGCCAGACATGAAAGGAATCATTTACACCTCTGCTTCATGAGATATGTACTTGGCAAGGGAGTTCCACATGTCAGTATGTTCTATGATGTTCGTGGTCTCTGTGTAAAAACATTACTTGTCATTGCTTAAAACTTAACATTTAGTTCAAACAGATATCATTGTCATTGCCACACAGTAACTTTTGGATGTAGAGAGGTTATGTTAGGAATAGTCTTGAATTGTTGATTGGAGGTTTTTATTAGTTGGATATGGTAATTTAGAGGATTTTATTAGTTGGATATTGGTAATTTAGAGGATTTTATTAGTTTTATATGACAATTTAATATAAATTGGGTATAGTGACTTAGTAATACTACTACTGAGATTGATATTCGACCTTAGAGGCATTGAAGACCATAACCTTAGTCTTGCAATGGTTCACCACCAAATGTTGAACGTTAAAGACCAAGCCAAAGGATTCAGTTGTTTGTACAAACCATTCTTTTAAGAGGCTGAAAGAACCACAACTACTGCAAAAATAATATGAAAGTGAGAATTTTATGCATCACACAGCCATCATCTGCTCATATGGTTTCTCGTAGAAATTGTTACAGATCATTGATTACAGGTCACAATGAGGCTGGAGAGAATGAGCTCCTCTGCATAAACACAGTAGTGATATCATTAATTGATGGAATAAAAAGTCCTAGTACTAATCTCTATAACTGAGCTACTTTTGACCTTAGGTAGACATCAATGGAATTTCTTTCTTTAATTTTTCTTGTGTTGTGTAGAAGTGCAGTCTTGTAATGTCCACAATTAGCTCTTTTGTAAACCCAATATCCTGTATCCTCTCAAAGAGACTTTTTTTGTGACTAGAGTGGAAGGCTAATCTGTAATGTGGAGAGCAATATACCTTAATTTAACTTTTAGCTTGAAAATATGGTCACAACAATATTATCAATAATAGCTTGTAACATGAAATTTTTATCCTTAGCCTCACGCTCCTCTTTTAAACCGTTAGGCTCTTCTCTGTCATATCAAGGTATCATGAATCATGGATCAGTTATATTCAGTTTATGGATTAATTTTATTGAGTTTGTAAAGAGTAGTGTAGTAGGCATGGTTCTCGTAGAGGGATATCGTGGAGTGATTCTTTTCTGAGTGAATATTGTATGGTGTATCCCTGTTTCAAGGGATTTTCTATTCATCAATGCATTGAACATTTGGGTACATTGGTATACGCCATACATCTGGTGTTGTGCATTTTAACTATATTTCAGCACATTTATGTATGTGTGTTTTTGCCATTTGGTTCTTATCTAGTGGTTCAGACTGGCAATTTAGACAGGTGGTTTGGAAGATAATTTTTGCTAGTTTGTTATGAAAAGTGCCTCATATTGTAGTGTGTACTCCTCTTAGCTGAAGCATTTTACTAGAGTGATACCACCATCGAACAGACACTAAGATATTTGGCAAGTAATCACTTTAAAGATTCTGAACCTTCGGAATTTGGCATTCCATAGTTGTTGTGCTATCTATCATATTTTGCAGTCACTGTCTTGACAGGAAAATGGAAAGTCGTCATATCCATCAATCATGCAAAAAAATAAAATTAGAGTACATTTTTGCATTGAGAAGGAAATTTCAAATGAATTCGGTAAGAAGTTTTCATATTTATATCTTGACTGAGGAAGATATTACCATTGGATGTAAATTTTCTTCAAATATTTTTGGCTTAGTCTTTCCAGAATTTTCTAAACCTTCTTCTTGATGTAGAGTCAAGTAATTAGTAGGATAGCCTTGAGGGAACAAATAAATACACTTGGGAGGAAGCTGGCCCTGTCTCATTAGCTAGGTGTGACAAGAAATCAGTAGTTGTAGAAGATGAAATAAAGAAGAACAAGCAGGATGAGAAATGTAGAAGAGAGTAAACCCTACACTTAGAGCAACAAAAACTAGGAAGTGGCTCAAGAATTTTGTTTCCAATGGACAAAGCTTCAATATTGCAAGCAAAACATTTGCAAGGTTTCTGATTGATTGAAAATGCTGGATGATTAGATATTCGAGGAGATTGTCTGAAAAATCATTTATTGGAAGTTGAGGAAGAGGTTGAGGATGTTCAGTTTTTGACTGGTTAATATTTTTCTTTGGCTTAGATGCCACAAGCAAGGAGTATCTCTTTCGTCAAATTCCTAAAGGACTTACACCTAGCCTTGCTTGTTGGGTTATGGCATGCCAAAATTGGATGTGGTAGTTTATCCAATTCAACATTCAACATTTTAAGCATGTAACAAAGGGCTTTGAACTTGAGTCTCCATTGGGAAACCTTGATAATTTACCACTTGAGCTCATCCCATTTGACAATTGATGATGCTTATTTTTGAAAATAAACTGAGGTTGACAATGCTTTGGGTGCTTTCTCCATCTTTGAAGAACTTGACTAGACTATTTCTTTGACCTTCTTGAATTGATATACAATGTGAATGTGGTTGGCCTGTACCAAAAAGAACAAGCTTAGCATTAGTAAGACGGAATTAAAAAGAAGGCTCCCCCTTCCATATAGAAAAGAAAGGTCTTGAAATTAAAGTAGAATTTGTAATAGAGCAATGATTTAAGGAATGCCAAAGGTGATTAAAGAATATAATTGTTTTATTATTACAGTAGACTCACAAAATATCCATAGGCAATCAATAAAGACAAATATCCTTGAACAACCAATATCAAAGAAATGTTGTTGATAATGAAGAAGATCAACTAGTAGAACAATTGCTTTATTGAGTTGGGTGTGAAAAAACACATGATGTGGGAGCATGCTAAATTTAGTGAAGACAATTGGACTATGCATATTATAGATTATCCCTTGTTGGTTGTCAAAGATAACAACATTATTTCTCTCAAATTCAATAATAAGAATCTAAACTAAATAATGTTCTTTTTTGTGCTAGTGAAAATGCACATGCATTGAACTATGTAAATGGTTGACAGTAATTTGAAATGGAATTTGATGTCAAAAACAGTCAAGAAGTTTACCTCATGAAATACAAGATTAAACAATCTAGGGTTATGGTAGAAGGATCGAAAGGATGTGGCACACATATCTTAATGTATTGCCTACTCACTATCTAG
Source organism: Sequoia sempervirens (assembly GCA_007258455.2). Lineage (NCBI taxonomy): Eukaryota > Viridiplantae > Streptophyta > Pinopsida > Cupressales > Cupressaceae > Sequoia > Sequoia sempervirens. The sequence goes on from VDFB02270651.1 coordinate 761,338,652, forward strand.
CCTTGCTTTTCTTGGTTGAGTTGTTGATCCATGTTGTACAACCAATGGTTTGGTCATTTTAAATATTGTTTGCCTTTGGAGATGAGTTAGCAAAAGGGGGTTCATGGACACCGCCAATATTCAAAGAGGTTAGAAATTTTTTCCCAAACATTAATTGGTAAGCAATAAAAACAAAATTTAAAAGTGGAAAGTTGAACAAAATTGAAGGAGTCCTTTAATTAATGGTCTTATTGGACTCATGTTGGCTTCTTTTAGTGATGTCGAATAGTGACACATGTTTGTTGGTGATGACTCCCTCAAAGACATGGCTTCTTGAAGGCTAAGCTTGATTGTTTCAATGCTTGAAGACTTTCAATGCCAAAGTGGAGAACAAAATGGATGCCACATTCAAGTACTTGACATAAATTGACACAAAGTAAGCAAGGAGTATAACTCGATTGGAATTTTGCTCAAAAAATAGCATAAGTTGAAAAATGACTAGCTTCTTACACTACTTAACATAATTAAGTGACAAAGAGAAAGAACACATTTTTTATGGAGATGGTGTAATGCATGTTGAGTGACACGATTATTGTTAATTAATATTGAAATGAAGTTGTGTATTCACTCAATTGTTCTCTAACAAAAGCCTTGGATGATGTAATTGTTGAGGAAACATGGTCCTAATAGAGATCCTCAATGAAAATTTCAAAGCTATAAATTGACATAGATCAAGAGGAGTATAACTCAATTGATTTGATTGGGATTCTTCTCCAAAAATAGTATAAACTGAAAAATCACTAGCTTCTTATAGTCAACAACATAATGGAGTGACAACGAGAAAGAACAAATCTATCGTGGAGATGGTGTAATGCATGTTGAGTGACATTATTATTGATATTTAATATTGAAATGAATTTGTCTATTCACTTAGTTGCACTCTAACAAAATCCTTGGATGATGTAGCTCTTGACAAAACATGGTCTTAATAGAAGCCCTCAATGAAAATTTCAAAGCTTTTACTGCTTATGTACATACTTGAAAGAGAGGTAAAAGAGGCTTAATGGCAAGATCATGGAAATAATCTTTTTTAGCTGCTTGGTCAGCCTAAGACCTATCTATTGATCGATCCTTCAACCTAAAATATTACATAAGCAAAGATTTGGACTTTGAAAAATGTTTGAAAATAGTAGAAGTCTCCTTTAAATTAAGATGTTTAGAGAGAAATCAAAGAGGAAGAGGATTATCTCAAGGGTGAGTTGCCGCCCTAGTAATTGTCAAAGTGAAAAGAGATTATTTCGTTGAAGAAAATACTTGGGAGTAAAAATTCTATCAAAGGTGAAAGAGCATAAAAAATGAACTCAAGTTTCTTTTGGGGGTTTGTCAAAATTCATTAAAATAAGCAAGTTATTCACTTGCAGATTTTGCCTTCCTATCCGGCTCAAAATTGGTACCATGACCTTTTCTGGCATAGCCAATTCAGGTTGGATTTTCTGCAGATAATTCATTTTTGCGAAAAATCGGTTCTCAAGTGAATTGCATCAAATCGCTATAATAAAGATCCGATTCACTTAAGTTTCCCTACATTCAATGTGTTTACAAAGTGAATTGAATTTTGTGGACATTTGATTCCCAACCAAACTGAACCTTTCAATGTTTAAATTTCTAGTTCGCTTGATCCTTCCTGCAATGGTCATTTATAAAGTCGATTTAATTTCTTGTGGAACTCTGAAGCTAGTTTGAACCTGCCCATTAAACATTTGCCAAAAAGATTTGGTTCACTTGGAACCATCCGCATATTGTACCCTAACAACATCATCGTGATGTTACTCATTCTTGCGGAAAATCCTCATTTGAATTGGACCACTTTGAAGCAATGTTAAAATAGTGGTTCACTTCGAAAGTTTCGCAATTCGTACCATGACATCAATGCCATGTCATGCTAATGTCATCCCTTCCAACCATGATCCAACATATGATTACATCATAATGACATCATCATTTCTCTTGATGACATTAGCATCAGACAAGTTCACTAACAACCTTCCACGTGACCAGTTACAAGTTGAATACCTGCATTTGTGGAAAATCAACACTCATCTAAACCCAAACTTAAACACATAAAGTGATAGATTCATTGTAGAATTTCCACACATGAATATTAAAAAGATAAAAATGAAGCCATGTGGAAGATCCCTACCCAATTGAACCTGACAATTCACGAGGTCTAAAATAAGTTCAAATTCAAATTCCTGTGGGAAACCTTCTCGCCTAAGTTCATTAAGGCCACAACTACTCCTCATGTGTATTGAATGTAGTTTCATTTCCCAAAATGTTAACGAAATTTAAAAACACATAGAGTCCTTATTATCATCATGACAATTCTTGGATTACAGAACACTTACATCTTCCATAGGTGATCAAACTCGACCGGGAGCATGCATTTAAGCAAGTTTAAGGAACATAGAAGGATATAGAATTCAGCAGTTAGAAGTACTCAAAATGTTTGATTGTTTCATCAATCTAGGTATGTAACCAATGAACTCGCATCACAATATGATATGACTTTTGAAGATTTCATGTTCTCTTTTTGTAAATCTCCATGCTTTTGTAGAGGTCAAGATATAGTTGTATAGAATAGTAGCATTGATGCAAAACTATAAACAAGAACCCAAGTCAATGTCGAAAATTCAAAACGAAAACCCTAGTTAGGAAATAACCAAAAACCCTAGATAAATTCATGATTGAGAATTTTATTCCTCACTCAAAGTAAATGAGTAAGAGGGTTAGGCAACAACATGATATCTCATCTAGCAAGGTTAAGAGTTGAAGAGTTATTTGAGGAAATGTGAACTTGTCATTAATAAGAAGGGTTATTAATTTTTATAACCTATTTTTGTTAGTAAAGCATTGCAAATAAAGAAGTAGAGTGATGCAATGAAAGCACAACTTGACACTCTCATTAATAATCATACTAAGGAACTTGTCAATTTGCTAATAGGGAGGAATCCCATAGGTTGCGAAAAGGTATACCAAACAAAGCAAAAGATTAAAGGTTTTATTGGGAAATATAAATTTGTTTGGATGCAAATAGATACCCATAGAAGGAGAAAATTGATTATAATAAGACCTTATTGCCAACAACAAAAAGTATAGATAGGCATGCTTATGTTTTTTCCTACAACATAGTTTGGATGGGAGATCTACTAGTAAAGTGTGACAAGTGCTTTCCTTAACCAATATCGCTAGGAGAAGTGAATATGCACCAACTTGGAGGCTTTTTGGGTGGAAGCAATCCCTTGCATGTGGTAAAATTAAAACTGTTGAACAACCATATAGATTTGAATTTCATAGAATTCTTTTGGATTGCAACTTCTATATTTGAAAGGTGTACAAGAACATTGATCTCATAATTAGGTATGTTGATTACCATTTGGTTGCTATTAGCAACAATGAATTGATTGCAAAGGAAAAGCTAGAGGTGAACATGTCTTTTGATATATGCAGATCTTAGGCTATCAACTTTTGACTTGGCTATTAGAATGTATTAGATTAATGATAAAATAAAGCGTATGTTTACACTTGTATATAATAAGTTTTTACAAGTTTGTTACAAATCATCAATGATGTTGTTGAACTTAAATTAATGAGGTTGTTGTGACAAGATGTATCTAAATATATATATTGCTTTACACTCTTCTTGAGGAGCACACCTCCTCTCATCTCTTTCCCTTGTTCATACTAACATTGGTATTAGGGCCACTGTTTAGTCTTGTGGAGGAAGTTTAGAAGAGAAAATCAAAGGAAGTTTTGTGGTTGTGGCCACTTGAAAATATAGAAGGGTGAAAATTTGTGACGTCGTTGTAGTGTGGGAAAAAACTCTAGATGTGGCAAGATCTAGAGGTCGTTGGCATAAAGGGCATGAGAAAATCATGAGTTGTGAGGGCACAAAAAAATAGTGAGTTTATGAAAGAATCACATTTTTAGGGCATGTGGGAGTTGTGAAAAACGTAGAAAAGTCCACAAATTGGATGAAAAATTTGTGCGCATGACCTACACGTGAGTATTGTTTGCAATTGTGACTTGTTTTTTGTAGAGTTTGAAGGTACAAAACTTTCACGTTTTGTGATCATGGCTTTCTAAAAATCCATGATTTGGGGGGGGGGGGTAAGAAGAACATGGTATTTGGTTGTTTTGAAGCCTTACCTGTGATAAACTTGCCAATCAAAGGTACAACCATAGGTATTTACATTTTTTATTTTTGTGCCAAGTCTTGTAATTTCAAAGTTTTCATTCAATTTTTTTTATAGTTTGAAAATTTTTGGCATTAAATTTGAAGTTTTTTGGGCAGTATACTCTTATGGTAGAAATTTAGTATTGCTAGAAGCACAAAACTCATCGGGGAAAATTAAAATATTTAGTCACAAAATGCTCACTATTGTGATTATTGGATGTTTGATAGGATTATCTTAGAAATTGAAACTGATAGGAATATGTTAGGCATTGAAACTAGGCTTGCAACCAACCTAAATGATTTTGACAAGTGTCATAGGTAACCCTTGTTATTATTCAATTATTTGGGTTTGATGATTTGATCTTTGAAGTTTGTAATGGTATATTTGCATATACATTATGGGATAATTTGTAAAACAAATAACAAATCTTTGAAAAGGTTGGGTCCTTCTATTAAAAAGTCTTTTTCTTTCTACCTAATTGCACGAGAGTGTGTCTTTGTTAGAGAATGTGCTAAAAATCAAAGATCTTAGGGATCGGCTCGCTATCGTCAACATACTAGTGGATGAGGAGGATATGGTTGTTCTGATCATTAACAACTTGCCACCCTCCTTTGAGACTCTTGTGGAATCTTTGAATCTACTGGCTGAAAGTTAGACTTTGTCTTTTGATAAGGTCAATACATACTTGTTGCTTGCTTAGTTTAAGGGAAATTCTTAAATTCTTTTGGCAACACTTTCTCACACCACTAACCCAAGAAAAAGGTGAAATGTCTTCATTTTAACAAATTTGGTCATGTACAATCTATCCCACAAGAAACATGGTGAAGCTAATGTGGCCACTGTTAAAGAAGAGAATGGTTCATATGGTGATGCATCTCTTTTAGATAGCATTGACAACAATTCTTGATTTTTTTATTTAGGAGCATCTAGATACTTTATGTGTTGAAAGGATAGGTGTGTAAGATTTGTTATTGATTCTAGTCATATGGATATATTTTCACTTGGTGATAGATCATATATGGTTGAAGGAATAGGATATGTTAGGGTTGTACTAAATGAATCTCTCAAATTCTTAGTATGCAATGTTTGGTATGTTCTTGCTATGAACAAAAAATTCTAATCTATTAGTTAATTTATTGAAAACCACAATATTCAAGTCAAGTTTTGTTGAAAGAAGCGCATCATGTTGATGTGAAGCATGACAAAGTTGTTGCCCTAGGAATCGGGCAAGGCGACTTGTATAAGCTTATTGATCTTTCTACAACTATTTCACACACTTTAATGGTAGTATACTTTGGCATGAAAGATATGGTCATCTGAATCTTCAATACTTGGCTAAATTGAGTAGTGTCCATATGGTTCAAGGGCTGCCCCTATATAGGTAAAAGAAGATTTGTGTTGAGTGTTTGATTAGAAAGTAGAAGAGAAAGTTGTTTCACTATAGAAGGTGTATGGCATGTTAAGGGGCTATTGGATCTCATTCATGCAAATCTATGTGACCCTTCTTGGAAATCTCTCACTATTCTTGGTTTGAGGTACTTTTTATTGTTGGTGGATTTCTCTAGGAAGCTGTGGGTTTACTTCTTGAAGAAGTTTGATTTCTATGGTGTCTCCTTGAAATTCAAGGCATTGGTGGAAACATTCATGTGGTGTTAGATCAAGATAATGTCGTCCAATAATGGGGGGAATTCACTTCCACTCAGTTCAAAAGATTTTGTGAAAAAAGAGGTATTTAGTGCTAGATAATTGCACCATATGCTTTGTAGTAGAATGGAGTGGTTGGAAGGTGTGACATGACCATGATGGAGATGGAATGATGCATGATGCACACCAAGAATATGCTCTACCGTTATTGGGAAGAAGTTGTGAACACAACGGTTTATCTCTTAAATAGGATTTTTTGCAAAACCTTACAAAATAGCACATTGAAGGAAGTTTGGCTTGATAACAAACTTGAGGTAACAACTTTTTGTGTTTTTGGTACAGCCATAGACACTTAAGTTCCCAAGTAGAAAAGACATAAGATATATTCCAACAATATTAGATATTATTTGTTAGTTTTAGTGAACACTCTAAGTGACATGGGCTTATTGATATTTCTACTAACAAAGTCATTGTAGTGAGGATGTTGATCTAAAAGAGTCATATTTTTCATTTGTTTAGTAGGAGATCAATGAAGTTCTTAAATCTAGTATTGTGATACCTTTGAAAGATAATCCCTCTAGTTCATTAGGTTAGCCTTTGGTTGGTTCTTCTCCACTTGTTTATCAAAGACATAGGACTGATGGTGTTTCCACTCTAGTTGAGGCTTTTGTAGGAATCTTGCATTCGTAGCATTTGTTTGAGGCTCATTAGAGGCCTAAGTGGGTATTATTCCACTTTCGAAGGTGTACACAAGGAGGAACTTCCTCAATCAGGTGAATGGCCTCAAATAAAAGAAAAACCAATTATTGGTTCAACTATTGAGCATGCTTATTTTTGCTCAATATTATGATATTTTTAAGGTTTCTGAATCACAAAAGTTTTTCGAGGCACAAGGGAAACTAGAATGAAAAGCTTTTATGAAGGTTGAGCATGATGCATTGAAGAAAAATTATACTTGGGAGTTGGTATAGTTGCCTTCGGGTAAAATGCCCATTGGGTGCAAACGGGTCCATAAAGTAAAATGCAAAGTTGTAGTTCATTGGAGTAGTACAAGGCACGTCTTGTTGCATAGGGATATTTGCAATGGGATGGGATGGGCCATGAATGGGGTTTTTTAGGTTTTTGGTTGTGAACATCTATTTGTAGGTTGATTAAGTCCTTGTATAGGTTTAACTAGGCTCCTCAAGCCTATTATCTTGAAATTGATAAGTGTCTAAAATATTTTGGATTTAGGAGTTTTTCTGATCCAAATCTTTATGTCAAAAGTGATGGTAATGATATTGTGATTTTTGTTGTATATGTTGGTGATCTTTCCATCTAAGTAGCATAGACACTAGAATTCAATGTATAAAATCAAATTTGTTTGTGGCTTTTGGCATGTTTGACTAGCCCTTCCATGTTATTGCTAAGGAGTCAAGTTTTGGCAATTTGATCATCACATCTTCATGGTTCAGATCAAACATGCCACGAGTTCTTTGGAGTGTTTTGGGATGGTATATTGTAACTGGTGTATGATAAGACCAAGGTTTGCTTGCACTAAACAACAAGAAGACTTTACTCTGCCTTCCACCACGAACCTGCCACTTCCTAGGCTCTGTTTTGGCTTAGATAATTAACTAAACCTTGCTTCAACTCTGTTCCAAGAGTTTCAATCCTTGTGCTTTAACCTTGGAGGACAAACACCTCTTGAACTTGTAACTTTTCTCCACAACACCTAGAAGAATCTAAGTGCTAACACCACCAACTGACTTGAACTCTTTGCAGGGGAGTTAGAAGCTTTGTTTCCTCGCCTTTCACATTCAAATGAATGCATCTTGAAGGTTCTTATATCCTCAATCTACCCGATTTCAGAATTTTGCATTGATGAGGCCTAGAGCCCTTGTAGCCCTTACCAGTCGGTTTTTAGTCTTTTTCTCTCACTTCTTCCAAACAACCTACCAAACAAAAAGAAGTTTTGGACACCCTTTTCAGGATTTTAAATCTTGGAAAAGTTTTAGGTTGCCAACTGGTCCGTACAGGTGGTTCCAAACTTCTTGGACTGGAGGCCTAATTGCCCCTTTTACCTAGGGTTTCACTGGTTTTTGTTTCTTACCTATCTCCAAACGAATATTGGAGGCCTCAAACCTATTTGCATGTGAATGCCTATTCTAGCCCCATCTGATGTTGTACGGATTCCGTACTGCTCTCTTTTCGCCTGCCTATTCACTTGTATTTTCTTTACCAAACACCTAACCGGGCACCTTACCACTCGCCTAGGGTTTGGTCTTAGTACTTTCTGCTTGACTCCTTGCCATTCCTATCTTTAGATATGTACAATAGGATGGCCCCTCTCCCATATTTCACTATTCTCAGGGGATTCCCAGGGACAGTGTCTATGGGAGGGCCATTTGGTGTAACACTGCTCAAAACAGAAAAACAGTCCCTACCTCTTAGTCTTTGAAAGAACTAACAACACAATACTAAAACTCCTTTAATACAAGTATGTTCTTATTTAAGTCTACCTAATGGACTCAAAGAATGAAAGATCTATGCCCCAAATGCCTTGACTAATCTCTGTTACTCAAAGTACGTGGGTAGAAACAGAAATACAGAAATACAGAAATACAGAAATCTGCCAATACAGTAATGAAAACACTTAATAAACTATTCTATCAAACCTAAGCCACGATGAGAACTGCTCCACAGCTGTCTTATGAACACCAAGACAAAGATACATTCATCTCCACTATTAAAAAAAACACGGGTTTTCAACAAAACACAGAAAATTACAAAGTTCTGAAAAACGCACTGTGTTTTCAGAAAACATAAAAAAATATCCAAAACTTCCAACAGTCTTCCATTCACCAAAAACTTTATTTACAATCATGCTCATTAACTTTGTTACGAACCACACCATCCATTTGGAAAGCTATTACCAACATTCAAGGGCAGTGGCTCACGGATTTTGCTGATTTCTAGGGATTTTCAAAAACCAGTAAAGTGCATGCAAATAACCAAATCCGCCATGCAAGGTTACAACTCCACCATTATCCATGATTTTAGGATCATTACCCTCTTGATCTCGAGCAACCACAATGTAAACTGCCCTTGGCATCTTCTAATAACGAGGAAAAGGCTAAGACAGAGTTTAATATCTTAAATGCTAACATTTTCTGTCTTAAGCTAAACAAAACAGAATTTAACACAAAACATAACTAAAGATAGCCTTAGTCCTAATGACTAGCTACACCCACACCAAAATTCAAGACCTCTAAGGTCCAAACAAACATTTTTAAATCCTGATTTGGCCAAGATCAGGTACAAGCCAAAATTAAGCTAACTAAGTTTGGATTTGGCCTTGTTGCTCCTGCACCATCCTCCCCGAAACAGAAAGTTCAATCCATCCTTGGATTGAGTAGGTTAGGATCAATACCTAACTTCTTGAATTCTGCCTCCCTGATCCATACTGCATCTGTATCAGGTTGTCCATGCCGTTTTATCAGATGTTCTTTATATTCCTTGTTCCTAGTCTTCTGGTAGATTCTTGTGTCCAAAATTTGATCAGCCTGTTTGACTGTAACAGGGGGCAGTTTGAGCTCTTCTACATCTTGAGTGACTTCATGAAGTGTCTGATCCAAATCCTGGGGTGATCCTTTGTAATGCATCAGATCTGCAACATTAAAAACAGGGGACAATCCACTGTCATCAGGCAATTGCACCTTGAAAGCATTGTTGCCATACTTCTCCAAGATAGGGCAGGGACCTATCCTCTTCATTTGCAGCTTGTGAGGGACTCCCTTCTGCAATCTAGCCTTGTTCAAGTGCACCATCACGAGGTCACCAACATTAAACTGAACTTCTCTTCTATGCTCATCCACCTTAGCCTTGTGCTTCATGGTATTTTCTGCCAAGGTCTTTCTGACTGTCTCATGAATCTCCTGCATTGCACAAGCAAAATCATCTGCATAACCACTTCCTTTGACTCCATCCTTCAGCTCTCTCAGCTCATAGACACCCCTGGGATGTAAACCATACACAATTTCAAAGGGGCTCTTCCCTGTGGATCTATTGACTGTGTCATTATACGCATACTCAGCCTGCCCAATAATCTGATCCCATTGTTGACCATACTCCTTGGTCAAGCATCTGAGAAGGTTTCCAAGTGTCCTATTCACAACTTCGGTCTGACCATCAGTTTGGGGATGGTATGCAGATCCAAAGGACAGATTGGTGCCCATTCTCTGCCAAAGTGTCTTCCAAAAGTGGCTCATAAATTTAGTATCCCTGTCTGATACAATGCTGATTGGTAAGCCATGAATTCTGACTATTTCCTTGAAGAAGAGTGAGGCTATTTGACTGGCATCATTTGTTGTTTTGCAGGGTATAAAGTGTGCCATTTTGCTGAATCTATCAACCACAACATACACACTATCCATGCCTTGCCTTGTCTTGGGTAAACCGACTACAAAGTCCATGCTTAAGCATTCCCATGGCCTAGAAGGGATTGGCAGTGGCTGGTATAAGCCTGCATTTGAAGAAGTGCCTTTTGCCTTTTGACACACTACACAACTCTCTACATATTTCCTGACATCCAGATTCATCTTAGGCCAAAAATAAAACCTTTGGACAAGCTCTTGAGTTTTGGTGATCCCAAAATGACCACTCAATACACCATTATGTTTCTCTTGAATTAAATTCTCTCTAATAGAGCCTCTAGGAACACAAAGTTGATTGCCTTTAAACAACATATCACTTTGCAAAGTATATTCAGCATACTTGCTATGGAAATGGTTTTTAAACTCAAGGCATACCTTATAAATTTCTGCAAAGTCTTCATCATTTGCATATAGATCTTTGAAGTGATCTATTCCCATGCTCTTCAATTGGATTTCTTGAATAGTAAGAACTCTCCTGCTCAATGCATCAGCAACTTTGTTGAGAGCTCCTTTCTTGTGCTTGATGTTGAAGGTGTAGGCTTGCAAGTACTCCACCCATTTCATGTGCCTGTGACTCAACTTCTCTTGGGAATTCAGAAAACTGAGTGCTTGATTGTCTGAGTACACAATGAACTCCTTGGGAAGCAAGTAGTGCCTCCACTTCCTTAGAGCTTGGACCAATGCATACATTTCCAGGTCATAAGAAGAGTACTTCTTCTTGGCTTCACTTAGCTTCTCAGAATGAAAAGCCACCGGTCTGCCCTCTTGGCTAAGAACAGCTCCAATTGCTACATTACTAGCATCACACTCAATTGTAAATAGTTTCTCAAAACTTGGCAACACCAAAACAGGTTGAGTAGCTACCTTTTCCTTCAGCAACTCAAAACTCTTGTTAGCTTGTTCATTCCACACAAACTTGGTTTTCATTCCTCCCTTAATTGTATCCAACATAGGAGCACAAATTGCACTAAATTGTTTGATGAATTTCCTATAGTACTGAGCAAGACCATGGAAGCTTCTCACCTCTGTTGCTGTCTTGGGAGTGGGCCAATTAAGAATGGCTTCTACCTTGCTGCTGTCCATCTTCAAATTGCCATGTGATAACACAAAACCAAGGTACACCAGCTCTGTTTTGATGAACTCACACTTTTCCAGATTAATCTTCAGCTTCTCCTCCTGTAGCTTCTTGAAAATCAGCTCAATGTGTTGGAGGTGCTCTTCTCTAGTTCTGCTATAGATGAGTATATCATCAAGATACACTACTACAAATTTGCCAATGTAGTCCTTGAGGATTTCATTCATGAGTCTCATGAATGTGGAGGGGGCATTAGACAAACCAAATGGCATTACTAGCCACTCATAAAGACCCTCATTGGTTTTGAAGGCTGTTTTCCACTCATCACCCTCATGTATTCTAATTTGGTGGTATCCACTCTTTAAATCTATCTTGGTATAGTACCTAGCTTCACCTAGACAATCCATGAGATCTTCAATTCTAGGAATGGGAAACCTATACCTGATGGTTATCTTGTTGATTGCTCTGGAATCAGTACAAAGCCTCCATTCTCCTCCTTTCTTGGGTGCTAAAATAGTGGGTACTGCACAAGGACTAATGCTTTTCCTAATGAGACCTTGATCAAGCAATTCTTGAATCTGCCTAGCTATCTCCTCATTCTGTTGAGGTGTCATCTTGTAGGCTGCTTTGTTTGGAAGGGTGGCTCCTGGTATCAAGTCTATCCTATGGCTTATGGCTCTTTTAGGAGGTAAAGTTGCTGGTTGACCACTACTTACTATGTTCTCATAGGTCTGCAACAAGTCTTGAATCTCCTTTGGTAGTTCTTCCTTTTCAGCTGCCTTCTCTTTGCTTGCCTCTCTTGGCTTGATCATTATTGCATAGCCAACTTCTTCTCCTTCTTCCAAGGTCTTTAAGAACTCTTTTTCACCAGTTATCAGCAACTTAGAACCTGCTGTCTGCACCTCATTATCTTCCAACAAAGATTGAATCTTGTATGTGACATTGTCCTTCTTGAAGGTGTATGAGTTCTTGGCTCCATCATGTACAGCTTGGCGGTCAAATTGCCATGGCCTACCTAGGAGCAAGTGGCATGCATCCATAGGTAACACATCACATAATACTTTGTCCTTGTACTTGCCAATTGAAAACTCCACCCATGCTTGTTCATTCACCAAGACATGCTGACCCTTGTTGAGCCATGTAACCTTGTAAGGGTTCTTGTGAGGTATTCTTGCTAATTTCAGTTTGCTGACTGCCTCCTCTGACACAATATTGTCAGTAGACCCTGAGTCTATAATCACCTTGCACACTTTCCCCATCATCTTGCATTTTATCCTAAACAGAGATCTTCTTTGGCTTGGTTCCTCTTTGACCGGTTCCTTGATTAAGGTTCTTCTCATCATGAGATTCTCACCTTCTTCTGAGTTCAAGGGTATTTCTGATTGCTTATTTGCTGCAGCTGCTTCATCTTGAATCAGATGGGTTCTTTTATCTCCTCCATGAGATGTGCTTCCTTTCTCAGGACATCTATAGGCTGGGTGTCCCAGCTGGTTGCAATGATAGCATTTCATGTTGGTGAAGTAACTACCCCTTCCTTGTCCACCACTTCTTCCTCTAGGGCTGAAACCTCTTCCTCTACCACCTCTACTGGAACTTCCTTCTTGCTGATCAGGAAATCTGACTTCTCCTTGAGCTCTTGATTCTGAGCTTCTTCCACTATAGCTTCCTCTTTGTCCTCTGCTGTCTTTGCCTTTACCTCTACCTTTAGGGTTCTGTTCTTGTTTCTTTTTGCCTTTCTCCTCTATCTTCAAGGCCATTTGGTAACATTGGCGTACTGATTTGAAGTTTACCAAGCTCATGTCTTCTTGAATAGACCATTTGAGTCCATTTAGGTACCTTGCTAACCTAATGCTTTCATCCTCAACCACTTTTGATCTAAGGCACAATTTCTGAAACTCCTCTGTATATGTTTGGACATCCATGTCCTTTTGCCTCAGATTATGTCTCCTCCTATGCAACTGGACTTCATAATCATCTGGAAGATAAGTCTGCCTTATCTTGGTCACCATTCCTTTCCATGAAACTATGGGACCTTTGCCTTCTTTCTCTCTTTCTGATTGTACAAACTTCCACCATGTGAGAGCTGCTCCTCTCAACCTTGACTTGGCCACCTTCACCTTTTGAGCCTCTGTAATACCATCACATTCAAAGTGATTTTCAATGCTCTCAATCCAATCTACTACTGAATCTGGATCCATTTGTCCACTGAAAAGTGGCACACCATCCAATGCTTTACCACTCAAGGCCTGCAATGCCTTCAAGAATGGTTCCTCTGCAAGAACAGGATCAGGCTTTGGAGCTTCCTCCTCCAATTCCACCTCTTTTTCCTTGGCTTCCTGCTCTTCCTTCTTCTTTATTTTGTCCTTCACAGTGTCTGCTGTTTCTTGGACTTCATCTAGGAGTTTCTCCATCTGAGATATCCTTTCTCTGAGCAACCGGTTATCTTCCTCTTGCTCTTCTACCTTCTTTGCTAGCTCTGCATTTGTCACCATGGTTCCTTCCTCTGGTGTATTTTCTCTACTGACTCAGTGGATTGGCTCATGAATCACAAGCCTAGAATCCAACTCTTGCTCTGATACCAATATGGTGTATGATAAGACCAAGGTTTGCTTGCACTAAACAACAAGAAGACTTTACTCTGCCTTCCACCACGAACCTGCCACTTCCTAGGCTCTGTTTTGGCTTAGATAATTAACTAAACCTTGCTTCAACTATGTTCCAAGAGTTTCAATCCTTGTGCTTTAACCTTGGAGGACAAACACCTCTTGAACTTGTAACTTTTCTCCACAACACCTAGAAGAATCTAAGTGCTAACACCACCAACTGACTTGAACTCTTTGCAGGGGAGTTAGAAGCTTTGTTTCCTCGCCTTTCACATTCAAATGAATGCATCTTGAAGGTTCTTATATCCTCAATCTACCCGATTTCAGAATTTTGCATTGATGAGGCCTAGAGCCCTTGTAGCCCTTACCAGTCGGTTTTTAGTCTTTTTCTCTCACTTCTTCCAAACAACCTACCAAACAAAAAGAAGTTTTGGACACCCTTTTCAGGATTTTAAATCTTGGAAAAGTTTAGGTTGCCAACTGGTCCGTACAGGTGGTTCCAAACTTCTTGGACTGGAGGCCTAATTGCCCCTTTTACCTAGGGTTTCACTGGTTTTTGTTTCTTACCTATCTCCAAACGAATATTGGAGGCCTCAAACCTATTTGCATGTGAATGCCTATTCTAGCCCCATCTGATGTTGTACGGATTCCGTACTGCTCTCTTTTCGCCTGCCTATTCACTTGTATTTTCTTTACCAAACACCTAACCGGGCACCTTACCACTCGCCTAGGGTTTGGTCTTAGTACTTTCTGCTTGACTCCTTGCCATTCCTATCTTTAGATATGTACAATAGGATGGCCCCTCTCCCATATTTCACTATTCTCAGGGGATTCCCAGGGACAGTGTCTATGGGAGGGCCATTTGGTGTAACACTGCTCAAAACAGAAAAACAGTCCCTACCTCTTAGTCTTTGAAAGAACTAACAACACAATACTAAAACTCCTTTAATACAAGTATGTTCTTATTTAAGTCTACCTAATGGACTCAAAGAATGAAAGATCTATGCCCCAAATGCCTTGACTAATCTCTGTTACTCAAAGTACGTGGGTAGAAATACAGAAATACAGAAATACAGAAATCTGCCAATACAGTAATGAAAACACTTAATAAACTATTCTATCAAACCTAAGCCACGATGAGAACTGCTCCACAGCTGTCTTATGAACACCAAGACAAAGATACATTCATCTCCACTATTAAAAAAAACACGGGTTTTCAACAAAACACAGAAAATTACAAAGTTCTGAAAAACGCACTGTGTTTTCAGAAAACATATTCCATTCACCAAAAACTTTATTTACAATCATGCTCATTAACTTTGTTACGAACCACACCATCCATTTGGAAAGCTATTACCAACATTCAAGGGCAGTGGCTCACGGATTTTGCTGATTTCTAGGGATTTTCAAAAACCAGTAAAGTGCATGCAAATAACCAAATCCGCCATGCAAGGTTACAACTCCACCATTATCCATGATTTTAGGATCATTACCCTCTTGATCTCGAGCAACCACAATGTAAACTGCCCTTGGCATCTTCTAATAACGAGGAAAAGGCTAAGACAGAGTTTAATATCTTAAATGCTAACATTTTCTGTCTTAAGCTAAACAAAACAGAATTTAACACAAAACATAACTAAAGATAGCCTTAGTCCTAATGACTAGCTACACCCACACCAAAATTCAAGACCTCTAAGGTCCAAACAAACATTTTTAAATCCTGATTTGGCCAAGATCAGGTACAAGCCAAAATTAAGCTAACTAAGTTTGGATTTGGCCTTGTTGCTCCTGCACCAGTAACTCATCTTCTGCACCTATGGAGGTCGAGATGAAGTTTTAAGTGTTTGATAATTCATCTTTGATCGATGAATAACTCTAGGTAGTTAGTGGGCAACTTGATATATCTTACAACCAGTAGATTGGATCTTTGTTTTGCAATTAGCTATCTCTTTCTTTCTTTTCAAAATTGAAGGGTTCTCATTGAATAGCCACAAAGTGAGTTTTGTGGCATGTCAAAATTACTCTTGACTTTGGCATAATCTATTAGAGGACAATAGTTTTTGGTTTGATCGGATATATAGAGTCTAATTGGGATGGATTAGTTGATATTCAATGGTCTACTCTTGGGTACATCTTCTCCTTGGGTTCAAGAGTGATTTCATGGCAAAGTAGGCTTATGTAAACCATAGCTCTAGTTTCCACTGATGTTGAATATAAAGCAGATGCAAGTCGTAGTTGTAAAGTGATTCAATTATGTAGATTTTTGACAGATTTTCAACTTCCTTAGCATACTCCTACTCTATTTTTCTGTGATAATCAAGGAGTATGTTGGTAAAGAATCTAGTGTAGCGTTGCTCTAACCAAACAATTGAGATTCATTCTCACTATATTTGGCAATTGGTGGATTGTGCACATTTCTTTTCATTTTTGCACTTCTCAGGAGCAGCCTATGGGTTTAATGACTAAACCTCTTGGTCTTGTTCAGTTTTTTTAAATTTCGGGACTAGCATGATGTTTTTGGGTTATTCATTGAAGAAGGGTATTATAATGTACTAGAATAATGATACAATAAAGTGTATTTTTACACTTGTAGGTAATAAGGTTGTTGCAGATCATTATTGAGGTTGTTGAGCTTCCATTAGTGAGTTTGCTGTAACAGGGTGTTTCTGAATCTATGTATTGTTGTACTCTCTCCATGAGGAGCACACTTCTTTACTCATCTCTTTCCTTTGTTCATATTAACACTCGCTTGGAGGTATGACTAACGATGAGTCATGCTTTGTATCATAAATAAAATGTGCGAAGTAACTGCTCATGGAATTCAGGTACTTGGTTGCAAACATGTTTTGATACCCCTTGAACAAGAGTGAAAGCTTTAGATTTGTTAAGTAGTAGGTTCTAGTGAGTTATCTCAGATAGAACAAACATGATCACAGAATGATTAATTGGAAGGCAACCAACAGGTTGTTGAGATATAGTTGTAGTAACCTGAACTTTTAATTGGAACACATAAAGAACAAGTAGTTTTGCTCAACAAGCTATACAATGGAGATTGGCAGGTTTTGTTGATGAGCAAAGCTAACATCTAAGTTTGTGTTTCATGTGTTCTCTGTTATAGTTTCTTGGTTGGGTAAGAAGCAGCTGTCTCTTGCTATTTCTTCTAAGGAGGCAAAGTACAATAGAGTGCAAGAAGTTGCATGCATAAGAATTTGACCTCAAGAAATCTAGAGAGGTACAAGCACATTGTTAGATTAATTGCTGACACTCTGTAAAAATAGAGTCATTTGAAGAACATGTGCCATTTCATTCAAAAGGTGCAGAATGGAAAACTAGTCAAATGCCAAAGGTCATATCTTACTATTTGAGGTGGAACTAGTCAAATGACTAACATTATTAATAGGGTCTTTTCATTTTGTTCTTGTAGTTTTAATAGGAGGGTAGGACGAGCTCCAAAAGCCATAAAGAAAATAGAAATGAAATAGCTTGTCAAAGCTAAAACGAGCCTTTGTGTAAATGTCCTACATATAAATTTTGTTTGAATCATTATAACATTAGGCTTTAATCCAAAACAAATGTGTATGTGTTCATATTAAGTTAGTGAGTTATTTACACAAATACCTAGAGTGTAAATGTCCATGAAATATGTGATAATGTAGTCATGCATTGTAAACCATTGTTATGTTCAATTATGGATTAGTAAGTGTTGCAATTAGTGTAGGCTTTTGTTTCGAATTACCATGCATGCTTGTGTATCAAGGTTCATCAACTATCTTGTCTATATTAAGTCAATCCTTCTCTCATTTTGTCATGTTCCCAAATTGGAGATATTAAATTAATTATTTATAAAGTTATTCCAATAAATTAATATCAAACGAATGACTTTATATTTAATTAATTTAATAAAGTGACTAAATAAACTAATATATTATAAAGTCACTTAAGAAATAAAATAATTTTCTTTCTAGAAGCTTCTTGAAAAGTCAATGAGAAACCTATATAAGGAGCTGTTGGCTTAGCATTTGGGGCATGTTTGATTTGGATTTCATTTCTCATTACCAGTTTGGTAAAGAAGCTGAATGCTTTGCTTGCTTGAGGGTTTGAAGACTCTAGAATACCAGGTTCGGTTGTGAAAGATCAATCCTAGCTGGAATTGTGAGAAATCCATCCACGGTTTTTATAGGTGCTAGATTGGAGAATTCTGACAGGTGCAATAGCTGATGTATTATTGCCCTAGCTGAATTGATGCAATAGCTGGTTTATTATCGCATTGAGCATTTGCAGCAGCTGAGGTATTGTTGCATTTGAGGAAGGTCTTGCAACAGCTGATTTATTGTTGCAATTTCATTTGGGGAATAGTTTCATCTTGCTGATTCGATTATATCAAACTTAATGGTCTTTGACCAAGTTTGGAAAAGCATTTATTATTGCATTCCTGGAAGAACAATATTCTGATTTCTGTATTGGAAGATTTTGAGCAAAAAAAAAAAATGAGGATAATATTTTCTAGAGGTGCTTGTTTGTTTGCTTGATAAAATACAGAATCGATTTTATTCTAAGGTCGATTATTTGAAGAGAATTGATTTACATTAATAAAGATCTAGGTTATAAGTTGAAGGTAATATTAGACACGAATACAAATTGATTGGAGGCGTGAGTATTATTTCAGCCACTAAAGACAAGTCAAAGCCAAGAATAAATCACATAAAGCAGAGTCATGAGATATCATGATATTATAGTGGCGTTTACAGATAAGACAAAAATAGCAAGAGACAAGTTCTGTTGTTTATATCATTGGAAGTGAAGACAAATTGATAGACAAAACAAGACAAACAAATCCTATCGCAGCTTATGTTGGGAGCTTTTTGAAGTGGTCGATGTTACAAGTAGTTGGCATATTCATTGAAGAAAATGAAGAAGTCAATTCTCGCGTAGCAAGCTTCGATAAAGTCGATTCCTCTATTAATGAAACCGTGGCAAGTTCATGGTTCAATCTTGAGGAGCAACGCTTAGACTTTGGGAGGTTGTCATTCCTGAGACGGGTTTATGAGTGACATTGAGCTTCAAGCAGTAAATGATTATTGTCCAGATCAAATCATTGTTGGCTGAAGACATATTGCAAGAACAAGTCTTGGGCCTCATTTCAGAGTTTTGCATCATTTATCTCATTGCTGTGTGAAGTTGATGCTGTCAGCTGAAGCAAAGTTGAAAGTAGAAGCGATTGGAGCTGAAGACGTGTTGCATTCTGGAAGGAGGTTGATGCTCTCAGGTTCTTTATATTACATTGCATTATAGTTTTCTCTTATGTCAACAGTTATAAATGCATCCTAGTCATGATAATATATTGCTGTCTCATATTTTCATGTAATGATGGGTTGTGCATTTAAGTCATCTACCATCATTGTAATCAGAATTACACTCAGTCTTGCACTTTCAATGTTCATAGAATTGGTATTGTGATATTGCTAAAATTATTGGCAAAACTTTGTAATAGCTGGGACATGATTGCAAACTAAATATATGATAAAGTTGGCAGTTGCAAGTTAAGTGTTTGTCAAAATGCCTTCTTGCTATAACTGATTATCTGGTTAGTGTATTTTGCATTTTCAGTCATATTGTAACCTAGAAGTCAGAAATACATTTGCATTGCATTTGGAGCACATTGATAAGTCTTTAGAAATCATCTATTGTATATTCTTCAACATACAAACCCAAAAACGAAAGAAGTAAACACTTATAAGCTGAAATAAAGGTTGTTTGCCAAGTGTTTGATGAAATTCCTGAAAGAGCAAAATAGAAAATTAAAGGCCAAATTTGCTAGGGTCTTTACAGTGGTATCAGAGCCAAGAATTCTGCCAGCTTGTTGGGTAGTGGATCATTGTTTCAGCTAATCAATTTCAGATCAAAATTTCAGATGGCTGCTTGTAGCAATTTAGAGGAAGTTGTGCTGGAAGCATTGATTCAACATTAGGATAAAATGATGAAAAAAATGGAATTATGGAATAAGGAATGGGAAAAAGGATTGGGAAATTTGAACGAAGAATAATAGACCACCAAGTGTGTGGGTGAAAAGTTGAAAGTCGTACCATAGGTTAAAGGAACTCTTCTTAACATTATAGAAGAGGCTAAAAGTTGTTTGTGTAAGGTTGGGCAGGCACCTTCTCAAACAATGCGTGAAGATATGGTCCCTTTGGTACAGTCTTTGGGTAAGCCAGAACTTTTGCAACATCAAGATGAGGAGGTTAGACTTGCTTTTGTCACTTGTATTAGTGAAATCATGAGGGATTATAGCTCCACAAGAATCTTATGAAAGTGGCAAAATGAGACAGGTTATGCAGTTGATGGTTGAAAGCTTTCAGGGGACACGTGATGTCAAAAACCGTACCTTCAATAAGAGGGTTAAGATTCTAGCAACGATGGCAAAGGTACAACCATGTGTTGTTATGTTTAATTATGATGGTCTTATCCTTTAGTTATTCGATCACTTCATATTAGGAATCAAGAAATGTCATTCAGATAATGTGAAGTCAAGTATGTTCACTATCTTGTCCCTGATCCTTGATGAAGATGATGATGTTTGCAAATAGCTACAATTAGATGTGTTCACCATTTGGAGAAGAGAACTGCATGTTTCATTTGCAGCATATGATCTCACAAGAAGATTGGTTGAGTGGAAAGTTGAGAAGTTCAGGGAATAGTTGAATGCACAAGAGTTAATCTCATTTGGCCTACCAGTTCCATCTTTGCTACTTGAAAAAAACAGCCTATCATTTAGTGGAGCAACTGAGTTGGATGATGAGTACATCGAGCAGCCTGAGCCCTCTTGTGTTGAGACACCTAATCAGGGCATTGAGGATATTTCTATTGATGGAATTAGTGCTGTCCTAATTCCAAATCAGAATGAGTGTTTGTAGGACTTGGTAAAAGATGGGTGCATCATTCTTGATCTTGAGAGGTCTATGATTGAGTGGCCAATTGATTTTAGTCTATGGTATGGAGATAGGCATGTTGGTAGCAGTATCCCAGCACCATCCTCATGGGTTTTAACTCCTATTTCATTGATTGATGGCTGTCCTACTTTGCTGGTTGGAGTTTTGTCAGGGTACACATTGAGGGCAGTAGTTGTTGGATTGGATAGGTGGAGTTGGGATGGTCACTTTGGAGTTGGAGGACAAACTGATGATGAGTTCTTTCCATCCTTTGATAGTAGTACTACGTGGGGATCCATCATGGACATGATTCACAAGCTACAGGGTGCTGTTCTGATTTATGCCAGCAGCTTGACAGATGTTGGTGTATGTTTTTATGCACCTATGTTGGGCATCTTTCACATTTGGAGGAGACCACTCAGTGTGGATTGGATTGTTGATGATACAAACACTTCAGTCTTGGCCGCAAGTTTAGGCCTCATGGCAGATTTGAGCACCAGGCTTTGCATTGACAGTTTTGAGATTGACATTGGTCAATCTCATCAGAAGAAGATGATTTCTTCTAAGTCTTGCATGTTGGTCGTTGGTGTTGTTCCAACCCCTTTCAAAGTAGTAGATGGCATTCATGATGGTATTTTTCTCACTCTTGAAAGTAAGTCAGGACACTTCCAGTTGCTTTCTGATAGAGGTTTGGTTGACAGCGTTGCATGGGGTTATCATGACATAGCTGCATGACCAACTCATCCTGTTGTGAGTTGTGAGTCTTCTTTTGATGATGGCAGTATTGGATGGGATACATATGACCACTTTGGTATTCCATTAGCGCTGGCAGAAGAGTTTCACCTTGATTGCATTATGAGGTGTGCTCATCAGTTTTCCTTCAACCCACATACGCAGGATTTGACTATGACTTTGTTGTCATAGAGAGATGGGCTGAATAAGAGGTGTACGGGTTCACTCTGGTATGGTATACTTCAAATTTAGGTGACGAGTCCAAGTTGTTCTCACCAGACAGTTGCTCATAGAAGCATGAGCTTGAGGTTTGGTTTGATTGGACTCTAGGGGTTATCAGAGTGGTGCAGTGGAAGTCAGTTGGTGTTGAAGGACTTCCAATTTATATTTGAGGTATATCAACATAATGCTTGGAGTTGGCATGACAGGGATGATTTTCAAAGTTGGGATCCAGGAACTTCATTGTTGGATGGTTGGTTTCATCGGATGACAGAGAGTGACAACATCTTGGATTCCAATTGCCTATAGAAGTTATGGATTAGCACGTTGCAGGATCATTTGGGATCCGGGTGGTTGGTGGACAGGTGCAGTTGGTTTTCCATTCGGGCTTCAGGTGTTGTGGTAGTTGAGTTGGTTTGACAGTTGCGGATTGCTTGAGGGCAAACAATCTTTGGGAAGGGAGGGCTGTCATGTCCCTGAATTGGATATATTAAATTAATTATTTATAAAGTTATTCCAATAAATTAATATCAAAAGAGTGACTTTATATTTAATTAATTTAATAAAGTGACTAAATAAAATAATATATTATAAAGTCACATAAGGAATAAAATAATATTCTTTCTAGAAGCTTCTTGAAAAGTCAATGAGAAATCTATATAAGGAGCTGTTGGCTTAGCATTTGTGGCATGCTTGATTTGGATTTCATTTCTCATTACCAATTTGGTAAAGAAGGTGAATGCTTTGCTTGCTCGAGGGTTTGAAGATTCTAGAGTACTAGGTTCGGTTGTGAAAGATCAACCCTAGCTGGAATTGTGAGAAATCCATCCAGGATTTCTATAGGTGCTACATTGGAGAATTTTGACAAGTGCAATAGCTGATGTATTATTGCCCTAGCTGAATTGATGCAATAGCTGGTTTATTATTGCTTTGAGCATTTGCAACAACTGAGGTATTGTTGCATTTGATTTTTCATTTGAGGAAGGTATTGCAGCAGCTGATTTATTGTTACAATTTCACCTGGGGAATAGTTTCATCTTGCTGATTCAATTATATCAAACTTAATGGTCTTTGACCAAGTTTGGAAAAGCATTGGAAGAACAATATTCTGATTTCTGTATTGGAAGATTTTGAGTAAAAAAAAAATGAGGATAATATGTTTTGGACGTGCCTGTTTGTTTGCTTGATAAAATACAGAATCAATTTTATTCTAAGGTCGATTATTTGAAGAGAATTGATTTTACATTAATAAAGGTCTGGGCGATGAGTTGAAGGTAATATTAGACATGAATACAAATTGATTGGATGCGTGAATATTATTTCAGCCACTAAAGACAAGTCAAAGCCAAGAATAAATCGCATAAAGTAGAGTCGTGAGATATCATGATATTATAGTGGCATCTACAGATAAGACAAAAATAGCAAGATACAAGTTCAGTTGTTTATATCATTGGAAGTGAAGACAAATCGATAGACAAAACAAGACAAACAAATACTATTGCAGCTTATGTTGGGAGCTTTTTGAAGTGGTTGACGTATTCATTGACGAAAACGAAGAAGTCAATTTTGGCGTAGCAAGCTTCAATAAAGTTGTTTACTTTGTTAATGAAACCGTGGCAAGTTCGTGGTTCAATCTTGAGGAGCAACGCTTAAGACTTTGTGAGGTCGTCATTCCTGAGATGGGTTTATGAGTGACATCGAGCTTCAAGAAGGAAATGATTATTGTCCAAATCGAATCATTGTTGGCTGAAGACATCTTGCAAGAACAAGTCTTGGGCCTCATTTCAGAGTTTTGCATCATTTATCTCATTGCTGTATGAAGTTGATGCTGTCAGCTGAAGCAAAGTTGAGAGTAGAAGCGATTGGAGCTGAAGACGTGTTGCATTCTGGAAGGTGGTTGATGCTCTCAGGTTCTTTATATTACATTGCATTATAGTTTCTTCTTATGTCAACAGTTATAAATGCATCCTAGTCATGATAATATATTGCTGTCTCATAGTCTCATGTAATGTTGGGTTGTGCGTTTAAGTCATCTACCATCATTGTTATCAGAATTACTCTCAGGCCTGCACTTTCAATCTTCATAGAATGGGTATTGTGATATTGCTACAATCATTGGCAAAACTTTGTGATAGCTGGGACATGATTGCAAACTCAATATATGATAAAGTTGGCAGTTGCAAATTAAGTGTTTGTGTAATGAACCCCAGTGGTTCTAACTTTGAATTCTGACTGTTGTAGATGAGGTTTTTGTTTATTTTGTTTTGCAATATGTATCTTTTTGTGATTGTTTTAAATATATTGCCGGGTAGGATGAATGCAAATAGCAATGCATAAAATAAACTAAGTCTGAAACAAACTGAATGCTTTAATGAAGAATAGGAGCTGTAAATGAAATTATTTATTTATAGATAATCTCCAATGACATTTAGCATCATTAAACATACCCGGAATTTAGGAGATAACAAGATTCCAAAATTTCTGGAAATGAAACAGCAGTGTAGATGACTGATAAACTATTCAATCTGCCATACTTATTGATGTCTCCACCTGAATAATGTTGCACAATGCTGCTACAGGCCTGGCCGCTCAATGCTGGGCTGATATTGGATCAATAAGGTAGGCATTTGGGCATATAAGAAGGTCGTCTTGATGCTGGTGAAGACGTGGCAGGGATATATGCTGCTGGTTCGATCTTCCCTAGTGGCTGATATGAATGTTAATTGCTGCCAAAGAGATTTCTGGAAAACGCCTTTCAAAATCAGACTTCAAATCCCCAATGTTCCTCTTTAATACTCGCACAAAACTGTACAAAGAAGCTTGAAATCTGTTATTAATGGCTGCTAACGATGAACTAGAGGTCTGCAATAACAAAGATTTCAAATGTGCTTCAAACCCTTGCTCAAATCTGCTCTTTATGCTCTGATTGAGTGCACAATAGCAGCAAATAAACCTGAAAATGAATGCTTCAGTTCTGAACTTTAATGGCTGCCAAATGAAACTTCAGGTCTGCAGTTGATCAATCTTCAAAACCCTTTTGAAAACTTCACCAATTTTTCTCTATTTTGACTATTGAATGAAGCCAAACCTCGTGCAATAATTCGGCTGATCTCTCACAACCTCAAAATTGCAAAGACATTGAAGAGTTTTCGTTCTCCAATGCAATTTTGGCTGAAACCCTTGGCCTTCAGCACAAAAACCAAGAAACTCACAAGCAAAGTCAAATAATCATCCAATAATGAGTTTGATTTTGCTTTTGATACCTTTATATCCTCTCAACTCTTAAATGCCTTTAATTCCCTTTTGAAATCCATTTTTAGGGTTTGCATAATAACTTTATTTAATATCCTCATAAGTGGGCACCCAAGTCTTGAATGATTAGATGCACATTAATATCATTTAAAATGATATTTTATATTTATCCTTTGACTTAATCAAATGCATCAATAAATAGGCCTCAAATATTAAAATGATTAATTGCACTTTAAATAACTTAAAGTACCACCTTGGTTTGTGTGCCCAATATAATAAATACTTTTTAAGTGGCAACTAATGTGAGGGTCATGGCCTCATGGCCCCACTTTAATGACTTAAAGTGCAGTTATAACATATGCTTTTAAAATAACTTTTAATAATTGATTCCATTATAAAGTCAACTCATTTAACCATTGAATGTTCGCGAATATTATATCACCAGGTGCCCTGCCAAAATTAGTAACTCGCTGCTCCTGACTTACTATATATAGTAAGTCTCTCCGTAAGTGCTAAATAACAACTGTAGAGCCCCAACAAAGGTCGTCACTGCCTTTGAAGACTGTCCAGGTGCCTCTGATATAAATAGAAACCCTGACTCCCAGAAATAGTAACTTACTATAAATAGTAAGGGTGCCAAATGGAGTCCAATGAAGGTCAAACCTGAACTCTCATTGATCACTGGAGGTAAAACCATGCCGAATACTGCCAAAAGGAACCCCCTAACCACCTGCTCTAGCCTACGAGGGTCAGGAATAGGCTAAGCAACCTGTCAACATGTCTAAGCTAGAAAGGGGACATTATAGTTTGTCAAAATGCCTTCTTGCTGTAACTGATTATCTGGTAGTGTATTTTGCATTTTCAGTCATATTGTAACCTAGAAGTCAGAAATACATTTGCATTGCATTTGGAGCATATTGATAAGTCTTTGACTCTTTAGAAATCATCTATTGTATATTCTTCAACATACAAACCCAAAAGCGAAAGAAGCAAACACTTATCAGCTGAAATAAAGGTTGTTTGCCAAGTGTTTGACGAAATTCCTGAAAGAGCAAAACAGAAAATTAAAGGCCAAATTTGCTAGGGTCTTTAGACATTTTAGTCAACATGGTGTGAGACATCCTAGTAGAGTGTCTAGGAGATTTGTCTAATTTGAGGGATGATCAATCAGCTGATCGGTGCATCATGTGTTCTCTTAAATGATGATAGAAATATCCATTTCAGGCATATCTTTTGTGACATGATGTCTATGCAATGGCAATTCTGTAATGAATGTTGTCTCTAGTATGTGGATTGATATATTGAGTGTATGATCGATGGCATGGCCTTTTTTTATCATATTGGTGTTTAATTTTTCTTGAAGAACATCCAATGTTCTGATGTTGTTGCTGAATCTGGTGGTGGTTGCATGTATGGTGAGCATGTGGATGTGAGATGGATTGGCCTTGATAAAATTATCTGTCACTTTGTGGAAGGCTGACAAAAGCTTGTGGGGAGCAATTGGTGAGGCCACAATTGGGATAATGAAGAGATACTTTTGGAACAGGTGATTGTTGTTTGCGCTGACACCTACTTTTGGAGGGAGGGGTAAAGGATGAGATTAAGCTTTTTAAACAAAGACACGCCTTTGGAAGGGATGGATTCTAATGAAAATGCCAATAAATGTTTAAGTTCCATTTAAAAAACTTTATTCAAAGACTAAAATAGGAAATATAGAAATAAGTTGTTTGTCAATCAATACTTGCAAATGCTAGAATTGGTAGAAAAGACACATTTGAGATATTGGAAAATTGGATAAATAAAATTATTGAAAAATACTGTAATCAGAGTAGTCAAGATTTTTTTTGTATAGTTGGGCAGTCTTGAAGTTTGTATTGAAAGGTAAATGGTAAAAATATATTTGATGTTAAATAGGAAGAGCCTGCAAAAGTAAGCATTTGTGGAGAACGCACACATGAATGCAGTTCCAATCTAATTGTATCTAATGAATTTGTCTTTGAAGTCTGGAAGATGAAGAGAGCTCACAGAGTGGACTTGACAAATTTGGTGACATTTGATGAAAAGTAATTGGCTGGACAATGGATTAGCTATGGCACAAATCAAACTGTCGAAAATGTGTATGAAATCAAGGAATGGGCTTGTGTACTATGAGGGCAAATTTTCTTGAAGCTTGGAAAATTAAACTTTAGCTGAAATGATTATATTTAGTGGTGAAGGTGAGTAACAATAGTAGAGACAATTTGTGAACTTGTATGGTAAAATTTGTTCAGGTATGGTGTTATCTTGATACTGGAGCTGTACAAGAGGAAATAATTAGCTATGGATGAAAGAGATACAAGTATGGAGGTGGAACTGGAGGGCAATGGGCATGCCCATAAAGGTGAGCCTCAACTTGACAAAGAATGCATACACTGAAGGTTCTTTGCAGAGTATAAGAATGTAATATGTAACATATAACTTCTCCCTCTGTTTGACTGTAAAAAAGATTAATGAAAAACTTGATGACTCTTTAGAATCTTGGTTTGCTGAGGAAATAACTGGTGATGGATATTTTGTTTGGTGAATTGAAAACATTGGGTGGTTTTTGAGGAAATTTAAGTGGTCTCCTAATAGATGATGATTGAGTTAGGTAGTGTAGAATTGTTCAATCTGGTGTAGAGTACACATTTTCTGTTTGAGTGTATCAGGTGACAAGAATGGAAAAATTCTTCACTTGATTTGAATGAATGACATTTTGAAAGATTCATAGACATTCAGGCAGCTCTCAAAACCAAACTTCATCGTTGACATTGACAGAGTTTGATTTAAGAGCTCCTGCAAATACCATTCTTCTGTTGTATCATGTGACCATTTGGTGGAATACACAAGGAAATATAATAAATTAGATGTTAGCCTAGAAATGATTCACGATGTAAATGATAAATGTATAGAGGCTCATGTTCAGAGGAGGAAGACATGCACAATACTCTGACCTATTAATATAAGCTGAAAATCATTTGTTTCCCCATTTGATTAGTGGGACCTTCTTGCTTCACAGGGACTGCTACCAAGTTATAATTGCTAGTATCTATGAATATGAAACTTTATCCAACTCATTTTTTGCTTTGAGTATCTTGTTGTCTTTTACCACGAGAAAATCTACTTGAGAGATTTTGTCTGCAATAACTTTTAGAAATTTTGTAGTAGAAATGAACGTAAAATACCCCCTATAATAGAGTTGTATATTTGGTTTTAACTAATATGTATTTGATTCTTAAATTAGGTGTTTGTTTTTGTAGTTGTATGACTGCAACTACTAATTCTTATTTTAGATTTTAGTTTTTAAACAAAATGTTTTGACTCTAGAGAGTTCAACATAGTTGATTTGATTAATCCTCTTGAAAATTATTTATTAATTCTGAAAATTTCAGGTTATTGTTATTGTGTAGTTTTCTAGAACTATTGTCGTTTTTCTGAGTGTTAGTGGTGGGAGAACCATATGAATGATTTTGAATTTTCTTTAAACCTTCTTATTGAGTAATTTTGATAAGTATACATTTTGAAAGCTATGTAAGAGAGAAACTTGGTACTTTGAATTACTGTTAAAGATAGCGTAGAATCAAACTTGAATTTAAAGGAGATCTTGATGACATGCAGGACATTGCAACAAAAATAATGTCATTTTCACAACAAGGGCCTCGTGCAACCTGCATTCTTTCAGCACATGGTGCTATATCTAATGTGGTTCTACGTCAGCCTGCTGCTTCTGGAGGAGCAGTGACATATGAGGTGTGGACAATGTTTATATGTCTTGCTGTCTACATGTTGGTCAATTCCTCTTCTCTTTTGTTTTATAGCTGTATTTTTATACTGTATTACTGAATTCATGGGGTATATCTTGTCATGATCCTTAGTGAAGCATGATATAATAATTAGATAATTCCAAAGCCATGATACTGAAACTATACTTGATGAAGAGGGAGTCAACACAGAGTACCAAATTGTTAGACATCTATGTTACTAATTTGTCAGAAAACATACCTGGATCTGGGTTTGTTTGGAACCTGATCTGCCTGTGGGGCTGTCTGGAGTCCTGTTAAACAGGCCTAGATTCAGCCGGAAAGAACCTGGACAGAAACTGGGGATAGAAAAAGGGTTTTCTTTGGGCCCATTTCATTTGATTGACTACTGGACAGAGAACCTCTCTTGGCTGCCAAGTTTAAGTGAGTGAGTGTGTGGAGTTTGAAACAGTTTATTGTTTTCAGCAACCCTCCATCTCATACAAACATGTCAGCGTCACTGGGGTGGTCAGCATTGGGCCACAGCTGCATGTTGCAGTAGAATTGATGAAGCTCACTTGGATTTAAACCTTCCCTCGTCTTCCTTTGCATCCTCTGCAAAAGTATTTAAAAACAATGCTGTTCCTCATCTTGGTCATGGTTGACATCACTCATTAACTTCGATAATGAGGGTGGGTTTCTTGGTCTCAGGGCCAGCACCCAAGGTATATCCATATTTGATGCATGCTATGACTTCACCTGTCATCAAATGATTCATGTTACCACCATGAGTTTTCATTTTCTCAATGAGGCCACTTTGATCCTTTGGTTGAAAATTGTCTGATTCTTGTGGATTTAATAAAATAAAACTATTATTATCTGATGTTAATGATGATGATCTTTGTGATGATCATATGACACTGATAGCTGATTTTATTATTTTAATATTGAACAATGAATCATAGAAGCAAAAACTTCAAAAGAATTTGAGTAATTGTGAAATTACATTTTTGCCAATTTTCTGACCTTGAAAACTGTGATTTAAACAATGACTTGGCCCACACAATTTTTTTGATGATTTTTACAAAGAAAAATCATGAAAAATTTGGGATAAACTTGTCTGAGTGGTCAAAAATCACGTGTTGGACTGATTAATCCCCCATTGGACCAATTTTTAATGAGTTGGGTGATTTTTTAGTCATAAATTTTTTGTTTTGTTTTGTTTCTTTTTGTGTTTGCATGGGATTTTTTTTTGACAAATGAGAACATTTTCTAGCTGGATTTGGAATTTTGGGACATAAAAATATTGTTTTAATTTCTTTTCACATTTGCATGGGATATTTTGGAGGAGTTGGAGCATTTTTGAGCCAGTTTGGAGATTTTTAGGGCTCTAGGACACAAGCTGTAAGATTTCAACTTGTTTTTCAGTTATCATTTGATGGTTTTTAGATCTCTTTTTTTGAGATTTCATCTTTCAGGTTCAAATTTTTAATAAAATTCTTCTATTTTATTTATAAAAAATAAATTTAAAATTATGCCCTTTTTTGCATGATTGCTAAATCCCAACCCTAAATGCTGATTTATTTTCAACGTTTAGCGTTAGGGTTAGGGCTTCTTGTTTTTACCCGAACAGCCCAAACTACAATCCTAAATGGTGAATTATTTTTCAGTGTTTTTGGTTAATGATTTAGGATTTTTTATTGTAGTAAAAAATTTGAAACTATTGGTATGCAGTATCATTTATGCACCATGTATAATACATTGTGAAATGTAATGTAAATGGCGATATGAACATAAATGACAAGATCTATATGCCAAAATTCGTATGGTAAACACTCATTTTTTGTTTCCTTTCTGCGTATCTCTATGCAATTAAAATGCCTTAAAATAAAAAAGCAGCTGTTTATCCTGCAGTTTTTGAAAATATGTTTTTTCCCAATTAAAACTTAATTCTTTGACAGAAAAATTCTTTTATTTTGCTGATTTATTCCTTAGAATGATTTTTGCTGATATACAATGAATGTCTATCATGACATTCAAGCTTGACAAATTGCCATTGAAGTAATATTTTTAATTTTTATGGTGGTTTTGTTTATAATATGATGCTATGTTGTATTCTAAACTCAATTCCTGTTTTTAGGCTGCAACTATGTACATATATATTTATGATTTTTATGTGTTCCTTGTAAAGTTGTATGGATAAATCCTAAATGAAGTGAACCTTCTTTTTTTTGCTGCATCCATGTATGTGAACCTGCGAACCCGAACCCAAACCCAAACCCAAACCCAAACCCAAACTGGTAACTTAGACAATAATAATTGAGGAGATATGATTATATATGAAATTGTTAGATGAGTCACAAGAATTCATATCATAATGATTGTTAAAGCAAAAGACTATATGGAATTAAAAAATGTTTCCTTGAAGAGAAAAGTAGATTAATATTGACCTCCTTGTCAACTCTTTTACATAGTTCCATGGGGTTTTGGGGACGGGGGGACCAAGGGCCTAAATATGGGGACGGTAGGGGGCCGACACTTAAATACATATAGTACTTGAAAAAATAATTATAAAAAGATGTATAAGTATAAGAATTACAAATGAAACTTTCGAAAACAAGTTTTAAACATTTGAATTTTGAAGTGAACATTAATTTGGTGTCTCTCTGCTCGGTCTTTCTCAATCCTCTTGCTCGTCATTCTCACTCTTTCACCTCACATTTGGAGCTCTCACTCTCACACTCAAACTATTAGCTTCTTGTTGATTTGTTTTTGTGAATTAAAATGAGGATAGGAGGTAGTTCTATAGAGTTTGTGGGGTTTGGGTGGAGCCCATAGGCCATTAGGGTTCAACCTTGGGCATGGAGTTCAAAGAAAATTTTGGTTTTCTTAAAAATATTTGCTTTTTGGTCATATGGTTGGAGGAGACTCCTGGGTGTTCTTGAGACAATCAGAAGACTCCTAGGAGTCCCCCAGACATCTTGGGGATGTCTTGGCGGTGTTTCAGAGATGGCAGCTTTGGTGGCTGGGGGATGTCCCCCCCCAAGTCCCGGAAACACAGGGTTTTTTTTTTGGGGAGGGGGGTGGGGGTGGTCTGTGTCCCCGTGGAACATTGCTCTTTTATGAAATGAAAATCTTATAATGATTAGATCTGATGATCCATTCAATAGCTTTTCATAGTCTAATATGACTCCTTTTGTAATTACTTGTTTGTTTTAGAAGCCGTTGTTGCACAACTCCCCAACTCTTTGAAATACTTGTCGAAGTCCGAGTGATCCCTAGATGAGTTGAATCTGAGCAAAAATATTGACTGGCATCAAAATATAGAAAATGGCTAATGACTCAGTCCAAGCTCATTTTTACTCTTCACCTTGATAGGTTGGTATGTAAGTGCAAGCAAATGTCTAGTTCAGTGCAAAAAGCTCCAATTTATTAGTGTTATTGACAAATTTCTTTGCAAGTTTAAATTGTAGCATATTCTCACAGCTGCAAATTTATGTTTAGCCAAATTTTCTAAAATTTTCATTTGTGGGTAGTGGCATAGAAGAGGAGATATGCAGGATGAAGGAGTTTAGATTTATATTTGGCCAATTCTTGTAAGATTTTCATCAGTTAAGCCCTAAGTAACTAAATCGGAATTGGGTACAGGTACTGTATGTATGTATGGTATGCTTGAATGGCAAATTTTTTTGGGGCTTGGGTACCTTCAAGAGTGGAGTTTTGGTTTTTTGATACTTTGGATTCCTACACCTCCAACAAATTTGTCTTTGCAAGCAATGCCTCAACCAATCAATAGGATTCTTCTTAGATCATTAGATCCTTCCAATAGAATTTCTTGAATGATGCCTACCAAACTATTGTTAGCTTTCCTCGTGCACTGTATACAAGACATCATATAGATGGAAATGGCTGAAATCACTACTTTGATCATCATAATTTTTCCTTCTAATGTAAGCCATTTTCCCTTCCATGACTCCACTTTTAGTTGGCATGAATTGATGGTGTCATCCCATAGCATTGTTCTTATTGCTCCCTTGAATAATGGTACCTTGAGATATTTGTTGGGAATTTTCCCAATGCTGAAAATTGGGAGTTCAAATGTCTATCTTTGAGTAGTTAATTTAGTGTTGAAGAAGAAGATGTTCAATTTTCCTTGATTGATGATTTGCCATGACATAGTTGTGTACCCATCCAAAGTTGTTTTGATAGTTCTTGCTTCTTCTATTCTTGCATCTTCATATAGTATAGATTCATTTGCAAATTTCTGGTATGCCAATGTGTCCAAACCTTGTGCAACATGTACAGCTCACTATTCATTAGTTTTGGATGTTGCCTTGATTGATCTTCCCAAAGCCTTTGCCATTATGGCAACGAGAAAAGGAGATATTGGATTCCTTGAATGGAAGCCTCTAATTGCCTCAAATAACTCAAAGTGACTCCCATTAACTAGGATTGAGTACTTGGGAGTGGAGATGCAACTAAAGACTCATTCTTGCCATGCCCTATTGAAACCAAATATTTCTAGAATTTTAATGAGAAATCTCTAGCATACATGATTGTATGCGTTGATTATATCTAACTTGATTGCCATGCTTTACTACTTAGAGCATACAATGGAGTGGATTGTTTATGTGCAATGGTGATTTCATCAATGGTCGACTTATTAGCATGAAGCCACTTTGCTCTTTTGAAATGATAATAGGGAGAAGTAATTTGAGTATGTTCACAATTACTTTTTATATGATTTTGTACGTTGTGTTATAAAAGGAGATGGGGTGATAATCATTAGCAAATTTTGGTATTTTTTTCAAATCAAATCCATATTGGTCATATTCAATTCTTGTAGGATCTTTAATTTTCATGACAACTTTCCAAACATCCTTGCCAATCGTGGCTCAACATTTTAAAAGAAAATAGCTAGGAACATAGTTCCATGGAGTTTCGGGGAAGGGGACGAGGGGATGGCAGTGGACGCGTTTCGGGGACACAGGGGCGGGGGGTCTAAGTTTGGGGGCGGTTGGGGGATGGCGGGGGGCCGGTGCGCTGAAATACATATAGTACATGAAAAATTAGTTATAAAAAGATGTATAACTATAGAAGCCTAAGGAATAAGTAAACTTTAGAGTTTAAACGCATTGCAATGATTTCATTGAATTAGTGAAGGTTGTGGAATACATACCCTGTTCCAAAGCCCCCATTTTTAATTTTATTATAGACAAGAGGATGCCAGCAAAGGTTGTGGAATTTGGCTTTACATTGTTAGTTGTAAAGCCAAATTCCACAACCTTTCCCAACACCCTCCTGCTGATAGTATTGATTAAAAAATAAAAATTTAAAACTTAAAAATTAAAAAATAAAATGCAGAACATTGAAAATGGTCTGTCTTGTCTCTTAGCCGTCGATGCAAGCAGGCATGATATTTCTAAACAAAATGCCTCAAAGAGATGTCATCGTGTGGGACACAAAGACTACATCCCATGCGATGACATCTCTTTGAGGCATTTCGTTTAGAACTGCTATGCCTTCTTGTGTGTGGGATAGCTATGGAGTATGGACAGCGGACGAAGGACACCCAACAAAGCATAAAAGTTAAAAAAAAAATAAAAACTTAAAACGCCTCCTGTGCTTGCATTGACGAGTATGGAGTGTGGGCATCCAACAAAGCATGAAATGCAGGGAGCTACTTTGGACGGGTATGGACATCCAACAAAGCATACAAAATGTCAAAAAAAAAAAAACCAAAAAAACCCTCGTACCTAGAGTTCGCTCATTTTGTAGCTCGACCAAACTACCATGCATAAATTTTAGCTATTGTTTTTTAAAAAAAACATTTTTTATTGTATTTTAAAGGGGACGTCCAAAAGACTCTTGCATTTTGGGGGACGCTGGGAAGTCTTAGAGACATCCAAAAGGCTCCTCAACAGCGAAACGTTCCCGTCTCCCAAACGGCTCATTTTCTTGAGGGGGATGCGTCCCTGTGGAACTTTGGATAGGAATCAATTAGGCCTTGGAGCCTTATTGGGATGAAATTGGGAAACAATCATTTTACCTCTTATTCCATTATGGGAGCCATTAACATCTCATTATTATCTTAGTTGACCAATTTAGGAATATTGTCCAAGATCGTCTCTTTGTTTCTAAGGTTAGAAGCATCCTTGCAAGAAAGTAATTCTTCAAAAAAGTCTATTGCATCCTTTTGTATGTCTTTTGGGTTTGCGATTATACTTCTATCCTAACCCTAAATTGAATCAATTTCCTTTTGTGCATTGTGAACCTTTGTGGCATTGTGGAAGTAGCTAGTGTTGAGGTCTCTTGCCTATAGCCATGTTTCTCTAGATTTAGATTTTGTCTCTAACTAGAATTTCTTATAGTAGGTCCTAAATTCCTTTTCTTTGAGGAAATCCTCTTGGAACATACCATGCTTCAAGACCTTTTTGGTTATGGATAGTAGTTGGAACTAGATGAAGTAATCATCAGTTCTGAATTCTAGGAGAACGTAGCCATAAAGCATTATGCATTAATTTGTCAAGCCTCTCAACAATATTATTTAAGCCAAGCCTTCAATTGGTCCATGTGTATTGTCCATTCTTGGGGATGATATCAACATCTCATACAAAATTTTGAAAGTCTCTTTGGGATTGAGTCGCCCTTGCTAAGCCCCTTTTCTATATGTATCGGAAACAATTGTATTGAAGTCTTTGCCAATTATGATTTGTCCATGAGTTAAAAGTGTGGATAAACAAGGAAATTGGGTTCCAAAAGAATATCTTGTCCTTGTCTTAATTAGTTCATAGACATTGAATAGTGTGAAAACTAGATTTGTGTGTAAACTTCGGATTTTAATTGCCTACCAATTTTGTACCTATTGGATTCCATTAACCTTCACTGATCAAGGAAACCAATCAAGGAGACCATAAAACCTAACATTTCAAGAGGCGATCTTTGTTACACTCTAAGGGAGGTTTCCTCCCCTATAGATTCAACAAATATTGGTTTGTTGACGATTGACCCCCAAATAACACATTTTCTTCTGGTCTATCCTTATTTGTTTTGGGACCTTTTCTTTTTTTAGAAGCAATGTTAGCCTTGATGATGGAAGCAATTGGCTTATGCATCTTTGGTTGACAATGTCTAAGTTATTGTTTTCATTTTTTGATTCAATCCATGATTCATCATCTTTGAATTCCATGGAATCATTGGCCTTTGAGTTAGCTATAATTTTTTCCACATATGGTACAATTTCCTTAAAATTTGAAAATTGATTTGCTTGATCCTCTAGAAATTTGGTAGGCATCAACATTGATTCATTTTCAATTGGGGTTTCCCAAGTGTTGGATTGATTTAGAAGGATGTGTGTCAAATCTTGCTGCTGGTCATTCATTAATTTTAAATTCTTGGTTGGGAGGGTGAAGGTTGTGTCATGCTTGGAAATGTTTGGGGGCTTATTTCTCTCAATCCATTTCCACACCATTTCCTTTCCTTTTTGAATTTGCATTCTAACTCTTCATGGGATTGGCTTTTGTATCACACATATAATTTTTTAAATCTTTCACGTCCACACATTGTTTCCATGTCCTTGTTTTTGATTTTTAAATGATGAGTGTTTGGGAGTGGACTTTTGTTTCTTCTAACAAATATACATGCATAAATTTTTGGCTCTCTGTGTATCACTTTCTCATCCATGTTGAGGAATTGACCAAGACCATTTGCAGTTTGAGTTAAATCTTCACTTGTCTAATATTCTTTTGGCAAATTGTATAAGCGGATCCATGTGGGGATGTTGGATATTTGAGATGATAAGGGATCAAAATTCGGGCATCATTTTTGAATATGTAATCTCCCATTCTCCCTCATCCATGGTCCTTGCTGCATAATATTATCTCGATTGCTCTCATGTAAGTTCAGCGATGAAGCCTTTTGGGATGAATTTTAAGAATATTGGCAATCTTTCCAATTCTCTTATACTCAATCATATAATTTTCTTGAGCTGCCTAAAGTCCCATGAATTTTCCAATGACTACTGTGCAGCCTAGTTTTTCATTACAAATGTTAGCTTCTTTGCTTTGAAAAAATATCTTGATCTCTAATTCCTCCTTCTCTTGGCATGTTTCAATTCTATCTTTGTTAGGGCATCTTTTTTTTTTTTATGCTTTAAGAAGGGAGAGTGGAATGGGCTTCGTCCCTTGTGTTCCCATTAGTTTTCTGCATTAAAATGTTCTTTGTTGAGCCAATAGGATCCTTCATCGAAATTGCAAAAGAAGTTCAGATTTTTGCTTTGCATAAAATTGTGGGACATGATTGTCTATTTCTTATGTATTTTTACATTTGTCTCCTTTATATGAGTGTAATATATTATATATATGGTGGGACAACCTGACCTCTCTCCCCAACAATAAGAGTGGCTTTAGGAACTTAAGAAAAGATTGGACTCAAGGAGCCATGATTTTTCTCTCATAATTTATATTGTGCAATAGGTACATTAATCATTCCCTAAGTTTTTGAAGCCTTTCTTGTTGTTGGGGAGGGAGAAGGTTAGGTTGTCTTGTTATGAATTTTCTATATTGCATTTAATATATATATATCAAAGTTACAAGACTTGCTTGAACTCACCAAGACTTGACAAGTCTCAAAGTAGGTGGCACTAAACAAGTTTTGGGGATTTCTGACCCGGGTACCTAGTGAGTCTTGAGGAGTAGACTTGGCCATGATAGGTAAAAAGAAAAAAAGAAGAAGAAAAAACCAGTGTTCCACAGGGTTTTGGGGATGGGGACGGCAGGGGACGCGTTTTGGGGACACGGGGACAGGGAGTCTAAGTTTGGGGGTGGTAGGATGATGGTGGGGGGTCGACAGGGTGTTGAAATACATATAGTACTTGAAAAAAAAGTTATAAAAAGATGTATAAGAATTATACATCTTGGAGACAACTAGGAGTCCCCTAGACATTTTGAGGACACCCCAACATCCTCGAAGTCCTAGCAGTGTCTTGGAGACAGTGACATTGGTGGTGGGATGGTGGCGCTGGTGGTGGGCTGGTGGGGGGACGTCCCCTCCAAGTCCCCAAGTCTTTGAGACGTCCTTGTCTAGGAAATGCAAGGTTTTTTGGTGGGGACATGTCCCTGTGGAACACTGGAAAAAACTAACAAAAAGACTCAAAACAAGAAGATGGAAAATGAAGGTATCGAAGGACTTTTCGAAGATGTTTGAAAGTGATAAAATTATGAAAAATGGAATGTGTTGTGTGATCTCGAAGGCTTTATTTTGGGCTTGGTGGTGGGGTCTCCATCCCTTGAAGCATCTTATATCGCAATAGGGAGTATGTGATGGAAGAGTGTTTTTTTTTTTTTAAATTGAATTTTTCCCAAGTAAATTTGTAGTAATTAAATTTCATTTATACTTATAGTTTGCTAAGTCAAAACCTATCCGAAGTAATGCTCCTAAGGCTATAGTAGCATTTTAGACTTGTCAGAGATACAAGTGCATGATCCCACATAGAGCTAGTAATGTTAGGTTGAGGGATACAAGCTCCTTTCTATTTAGGGATTTTGCTCTTATTGCTTTGCCCATAGCTTCAACCATTATCACAAATAGGAACTGGGAGATCAGATCACCTTGTTTAAGGCTTATTGCTTCAAAAAGTCCACGAGGATTGCATTGACAATAATCAAAAATCTTGGAGTAGAGATATAGCAATAGCTCCACTCGAGCCATTTTTTCCCAAGACAAATGTTTTTAGCACTCGCATCAAGAAACATCAACTTACTTGATCATAGGCTTTGCTAATGTCCATCTTTATCACTTTACTTTTTTGATTGGAATTGACTACAAAATGTAGAGCTTCATGGGCAACATTAATTTCAGTAGTTATATTCTTGCTAGGGGTAAAGCCACTTTGTTAAGAGGAGATGAGTTGGGGGAGAACCAACTTCAACCTGTTAGCTATCACTATTGATATGATTTTATAAATTGTGTTGCATAGCAAGATTGGGTGAAGGTCTGCAAAGGAATTTGAATCCAAATTCTTTGGAATGTGTGTGATGTTGGTGTTGTTTATCCTTTAAAATATTTCTAGATTTCCTCTAGTCCTCTACCACCTCCTAAACATCCTTGCCAATGATGCTCCAAAATGTATGATGAAAACATGTAGGGAAACCATCCAGCTCAAGAGCTTTGTTTGGGTGTAATTGAAGCACATGTTTTACATCCGTCTTTGATATAGGGGCCATTAGCATTTCATTATCTTCTTCCTTTATTATGTTGGGAATATTTTCCAGCAATGAGTTCATACCTCGTGCTTATGAAGCTCCATTTCTTGCCAAAAGTTCTTGAAAGAAAACAACAGCCTCATTTTATATTTCTGCCACATTTGTTAATAGATGCCCCTTAGCCGAATATATATTTTCAATTTATGTTTTGACTTCTTATTTTTGAGGCATTGTGGAAGAATTTTGTATTTAAGTCCCCCTTTTCCAACCATGTCTCTCTAGTTTTGACTTTCAATAGATTTCTTCTTTGGCTAAAATTTCTGCATGCTACGACATTAGGTCTCTCTTTGTGATGATCCACTTGCATCAGTTGCATCATTCCATAAGACATCAATTTTTGATTCAGGTATTCCAACTCCTCAATTTTGATCTTCTCCTCGAATATATTTTTGAAGGAGCTTTGTTCCATTCTTTGAGTTGTAATTTTAAATCTTGTAACTTTTAGGAGAAATTAAACATCTTGGATCTCTTTTGCTGTGTTACCTCCAACCACTAGGTTTGAATTGATTCCATTAAGTCTTCTCTCCTAAACCATATTCACTCAAATTTGAATTGACACTTGGAAGGTGGTTTGTTTTCTAATATTGAAAGCATTATGGGAAAATGATTAGAGCCCAATATTGGGCATATTTGAGGACTCCATAAGGTGAAGGGATTGAAGCTAATTTTTAGAATATAGAAAATGGTCATAGTGTTCTACAATGTTGGTGAAACTTGATCACCTGTTAGTCCAAGTATATGTCCCATTTTTTGGCACATCTAACAAATTTATATCCCTTACAAACCTTTGAAAATCTAATTGTGATTGTGAATTGCAACAAAGCGCCCCACACATTTCTATGGAGGAGAGGATTGCATTGAAATCTCCTCCAAGAATGACTTTGGTATCTCGTCGGGGAAGAATATGATTAGTTATTTCATTCTACAACTGCTCTTTATCTTATGTTTTTATTGGACCATAAACATTTCATCAAACAAAAAGAAAGTTCTGAAGTTAAACTACTAACCTTTAGAAGCATCCAATTTGAGAAGGAATTGAGCACTTAATGTTTCACCCTCTTATGATTCAACAAGACATCCAATCCACCATCTGCTCCAATTGCTACCACACAAGTGCCTTTCCACCCCTTGCAATAAAGAAGAGGTCTACTTTGGATTGCTTTAATTTGTTCTCTTCTAGAATTGTTATATTGACTAACATATTATTAATTTGGTGCTTGGACATGTGTCTCTTGTTAGGGGTGTTTAAGCCCCTAACATTCTAGGAGGTTATCTTCATTGCTTTCTAAGGGAGGGGACTCCTCCCCTTTGATCTTGGCAAATATTCTTTATTGTTGATTGCCCTTTGGACATATCATTTTCCTCTCGTCTTTGCTTGTTTGTTTTCTTCCTACATTTTTCCTTGGACCTAACATTTGCATTGAGGATTTTGGACACTAATTGAATATGCATTGAAAGTCAATTATGCCCAAATCTTCATCCAACTCATTTTCTGAATTTGGCTGGTCATCAAAGTCTCCTTCCTCAACCGAGATGTCTTCTTTCCCAAGGGATTTCTATTGATATAGAATGATCACTGTTTCCTAGGGATTGTCCAATCGAGTTGAGCTTGAAATTGTTTTGAAAACTCCCTTTTTCCACTTGGCCTTGGTTAAATGTTACTTTTGCTTTTGCCTTTGGGACCCATTTCCATTTGGTTTCCTTTTAGGGTGGACAATTTTTTGCCAAATGTTCCTTTCTCCTACACTTTAAATAGAAAATTTTCATTAACTTCCACGAAATGATTCCATTCACCAATAGAGGTGAATAAAGTGATTTGTTCCAATGTTTTGTGAATAGAAAGAATCTAGATCTTGGTGTAAATATAGGAATAATTATCTATGGAGTCAGTATGGTTGATGAAAATGCCTATTTTTGTTAGGCATTCAATCAAGCAATATTCCAAAGGCAAGTTCTATAAGTGGTTCCAACAAGGAGCATTGCCCAGGAATAGGAAAGAGGATTGATATTAGGGTCTAATTCTGCATTAAAAAATGTGGTGTTATTCAATCGCAATGGTTCATTTTGCAGCACATAATTCTGTTCCATACTTGATTCAAATATGACAACAACAAAACCCTTTGGGAGGAATTTCAAGGTGTGCTTAAAATTCCATTTCTCTTGTGCTCACTTGAAAATTTACTTTCTTGACAAATTCACGTCGATGAATCTACCTATGATTGCAAAATCTTGAAGATTAAAGGTCACCACCTCCTCATCCAATCTAACCATAGTTCCACAGATTTTCTTATTGGGTGGATGAGCTTAGAGTATGGGGCACCAAGGGCCTAAGTTTGAGGACAGTAGGGGTGTAATGGAGGGGATCTGCCACTCCCGAGTCTCTAGGATAGGGAAGAGTTTGCAGGGGACGGATAGCCCTAGGTTACCTTAATGACAAAGCTAAAATGACAGGGTGACAAATGAAGGACAAACTAAACTATGTTTTTGGGTTTTCTGGATGGAGGACTTTAGAAATCAGGTGAACATACCTCAAAGGTCTCGGGAAACAGACTAAGAGACTCTTGACCAGAGGACGAGAGCGTGAACCAAGGACAACAACACGGTGCGCTGGTATTTTTGTGGCTCGCCGATGTTTTGTACGGACAAAGAGCAAAATCTGTGACTTGAAACGCTCGGTACTTGCTAACAACCCGAATGTTGAAATCTAATAGTTTTAACATGAATGGAAAAAATGCTAAAAGTGCATAAAAAGTAAACAATTACAACAAGAAGAATATGTTAAATAACAAATAAACTATGAGTGAAATGACGAGTAGAGGGAAAAAGATATCCAACTCTTGGTTGGTCCAACCTCCCTCAAGCTCCTCATGAACAAGATCTACACACACAGAGAAGAGAAAATGTTGGGCTGCTTTTTAGGGCTTTCCTTAGTCAAACCCCCACTTTGGTGTTTTCACCTCCACGGACAACCAGATAGACCACAATATAGAAATAGAGATAAAGAAAGTAGTAAGACGATACATAGAGAATGCAAAGACAACAATATGCTAATTGTAGGTAAGATAATGCAATGAAATAGAGATTACCCTCCCTTCTAGAAGCATGCAGAAGCCAAGAGGAAGAGTGAAAGCTCCACAGACGCAAGACGATCATGCAAAAGTGTAGTGCCAAGAGCTTGAAACCTGCAAGAACAAAGGTGTAGAGAGCAAGACTAGAGGGAACAAAGGTCTAAGAAGTGAGAATGAGCAAGAATGAGATTGAATGAGCAAAAATTGACAAGAATGAATGAGAATTGGCCAAGGAGGTAAAGAAATGGTCAAAATGCATGCAAAGGAGCCATTCTCGGGTGCACCTGCAGTCCTAGAGGCGTTACACTTTGCGGGTAGGCAACATTGTATTGTCCCAACGGCCACAGGATCAGAAATCTGTCAGGGACGTTCGCGCGACACACGAATGTTTGCATGACGCGTAAGTGTCCTAGTCAAAACTCGCCCATCGACAAAAA
This sequence comes from Sequoia sempervirens, assembly GCA_007258455.2. NCBI lineage: Eukaryota > Viridiplantae > Streptophyta > Pinopsida > Cupressales > Cupressaceae > Sequoia > Sequoia sempervirens. The sequence goes on from VDFB02270651.1 coordinate 761,381,257, forward strand.
ATGACGAGGTACGAACAAGAATGAAGGCTTAAGACGGCGGGATTTTGCATTATCAACTTATAAGGCTAAAGTAAGGGTGGTGTTTTGAGAAATTGCATAAGGGTGCAATTTTATGCCATAACATTTTGCCCCACTTTAGCGAGCATATATATCTAAGCATGTGTGAGCTAAAGTAGAAAGAGATTGAAGAGAATATATCGAACACAGAGAGGAAGCAAAATTTCGATCCAGTATACCTGACGTGAAAGGGCTTTACCAGAATGCAAAGAGGACACAGGTCTTTAATCCTGCAAAGCCAGTTGCAATCTCACCACAAACATGTTAGGCAAAAAAGCGAAAATGAAATATGCTTACCAATTTTTTCCTAGATTTTTGACAACTCAAATCAACACAATGCCAATGGAATAGCATTAGCCTCAAAAATAGAACCAAATGAAATACTCTCAACGCCAAGAATGTGCACACAAGATCCTTTTGAAGGCGAGGTGCTAACATATGGCGGGGGGACAAAATTATTGCTGAAAGTAAATACAACTGAAAACAGAAAGAGGCGGTGATCCAGCTTTGAGAGAATTCCGCTCAACCACTTAAACAGTGGGGGGAAGGAAACAACATAATTCAACTAATTCCTCCATTGCGGCGGGCATCCACTAAACAGTGGGAATTCTCCACTTAACAGTGGGTGATGAAATGTAAATACAAATCAATTTCCTCCACACTGGCGGTAAACCATCCAGGGGTTATAGTATTTGCATTAGAAAATCACAAGTAAATGCAGTAAATAAATGGTTGGATTAGTACTACTAAATCCTACTAATTCTCAACCTTACAATTAAGAAAAATTGCAAATTACAAGTGTTACAATAGAAGAATGAATGCAAATATGTGAAGGATGAATCTATCAAGTTTATATAACTCTCTAAGACTGAAAGTGAAGCCAAATTCTGAACTTATTGAAGTTTGATAACAAAATCAGCAAATTGAAACTGTAAACCAGCAAACTGTAATTAATGAAATGCTCAAAACTCTCCAAATATTCCTCCAAAAGATGTGAGATAAATTGCAGAAGTATTCTAAGGTGTAGGTGTCCAATCTCCAACCCACAAACTGCATCAAAACTTAGAGAATCTTTTGGCACGAATTCCAAGGCCGTCCCAGCATGGTACGACCTTCTTGAGGGGCGATTTTCACCTTAAAAATCAGAAACAGCAAAATAAAATCTGCAAACTTCCAAGTAGGGTCGCTTCATGCATAGAAATACTATGAACAAATACCCATAACCGAATTAAATTCACCCAAAGAGCTGCAAGTGAAAATGTTCTTTAGCCATGACTGCAACAGCAACTCCAAAATCTGAAACTTCATCAAAATTCATCAACTATGAAGCTCTATCTGCTAGTCTGAATGAGAAGCAGCAATAATACCAACTAGGTGTTGTCTTTCAAACCCGAAATTGGATTGGAATTAGGAGGTAAGCATCCGTCGAAGTAAAAAAACAAGTTGTCATTTCGACATCATAACATTAGCATAAACATTGGATGAGAAAAGCTGGAGCAAACATTCTCTTTTATAGAATTGGAGGTGACTTTTGAAATTCCACAACTCCAAGAAAAATGACACCTATATTCCTTTTTGAAATAATTTAATTTTAAAAAACACTTTATATCTTCTCAATATGGCGTCCCACTTCAAGGCATTTATAACTTTAGAAAATATTAAATATTCACTTCATGAGGTGTCCCCCCTTCATGTCCACCTTTTAAAACAACCTTAAGTTAATGCTCTAGGCCAAGGGGTCAACTTGAAATTAAAACATTAATGCCTTGAAATATATTATTTCACCAAATAATGCTTTTCAAAGCCAAATCAAACCCAAGCAATTGCTCCAATTGAAAAAGACTTACTAAAGTGTTGACAACTAAACTTTGCCAAAAATAGAATTTACTAAAAATAGTAAATTCTGAGAAATGCCAAAAAACCTCCAAACAAAGGAAACCCTAATTTGCACTTTTGATTAGCCTACATATTTCCGGAAATAGGCTATCAGTCATAGAAGAATGTATGGCCAAAATGGGGACATTACAAAAAAATAGACAGGATACAAAATTTTCATAGACAAGACAAGACAATCTGATTAGATAAAGACGATGCTGATAAGCATGGCTGGCATGCCTAGAGACCATACGACACGCATATAGGCCTGTGGCCGTTGCAAATTATGTTGCATGATAGTCACAAAAAAGACAAGGCAAGTCTAGTTAGGTTGCCCCCAAGCTATACGACGAGATATAAGACATCAATGGATCCTTTTGAAAATTTTGAAGCTTTTTGAAAATTAAGCATATATGATAGCCCCCCTTAGAATGATGTGTGCTACGCAAAGGAGCACGTCATTCTGAGGAGAAGAGAAAGACAGGAGATGATGTGGCACGAGATACATGGCGATATGTATTTGTGGAATGTTGTCATGCGAGTGACAAACTCTGGGGATGTGGGGGCTGCCTTTGTCACAAGGATGGCATAGGCCAAAGCAGGACACAACTCAAGAGTAGATGAAAATTTCTTATGACCATCGCTCGTAGTGAGGTCATCCTCCGACTTGCGCTTCATCGGGGGATGCAAAGTACCCACAAATGAAACAAAAGCAGGATACAGAGCCACAAAGGACACCACCATTGTGAAAGGCATGTCCACAGGCTACAAGAAAGGAGGAATATCAGGGAGAGAAGTAAGAAGGGGAGGCTCCGTCGAGGGAGCGATGAACACCTGCACCCTTTTGGGGTGAGGTTCATCGAGATCTGACGATGAAGCCGAAAGAAGGACTGAGGCAATGGGAACTGAGGCAGAAGAAAAGACAAGAGCAAAAGGAACCGAAATAGGAGTGGAAATAGATGCAATAGGCTCCTACCCACTTTTTTGCAAAGCAATGTGCTCCCTAGGCAGAGCCTTTTTTCAATGCTTACGCTTGTGCGCAAGCTAGTTATGTCGGCTGTGGGCATTAGAAGACACAGCTTGAGAAGAGGTCGGTGGCTCCTGCTCTACCACAGGAGCAACCTCCACAACTGTCACCATTGGAAGGGTGGACTTTGGAGGAGCAGGAGGAGGCACAAAAGCATAAGTAGAGACAAATGTCTCAACGACGGGCCTTTTTTCTATCTCTGTCTTGGGAGTAGGTGGAGGAATAGGCGAAGGCCGAAATGTAGGAACAACCCCATGGGAATGCTTCCCCTTGCCATACAGGGTGGGTCGAGGTACCATGGGTAAAACAGGAAGCTTATGTAATGTCCCCATTTTTAGCCATATGCTTTCCAGTGACTATTAGCCTATTTTCGGAGGCCCATAGGCTAGTTAGAGGCAAAATTAGGGTTTCCTATTTTCTAGTAGGTTTCCTTTTGAGTTTTCAGGGGTTGCATGCAGGGGTTTGGCAGTTTGTTTTTTGGGTCTTTTTGGGTTTTGAGAGGGCTTCAAAATGGTATAACATGCATATTCATTGGATGATTTTTCCGGACTTGCTATTTTTAGTAAGTTTCGATAGTTGCCCGGTTAGTGCTCTAACTGAATTTGGAGTCACTATTTTTAGCAGTATGCTATTTTTAGGAAGTGCTATTTTTGGCAGTGCTATGTTTTGCAATAGTTCAACAACTCAGTGCAGTGTCTATTTCTGGTAGGGCAGAATTGGTAGTTTGGTCTCCAACATTCTTGGAGATTGTTTTGGCAAGTTTAACAAGTTAAGTCATATTATGTTTTAATATTGATTTTGGACCCCATGTCTAGGCGTATGACTTTAAGTTATGTTTAAAAGGTGGACGCCTTATTTGATGATTAAAATGTTTTAAGTGATAATATTTGCTAAGGCAAAATGGACGCTACATTTCTCAAGGCATGAACTTTATTTTATATTATTATATTTCCTCAACTTGGTCATCCCTTTTGGAGGGAAAAGGAGATTCAAAATTTAGGGTTGAGAAAGTTATAAATAAGAGGCCTTGCTCTCTCATTTTATCATCCATTGCTTATCATAACGAAGTGTTGCCAAAATTGCTGCAGAACCCTTGCTTCGAGGAATGCTTACCTCCTAGCCCCTTTTAGTTTCGTACTTGCAAGATAGTACCTAGTTGATTCAGTGAATGCTCTTCACTTAGAGGTGTAGATTGAGGAACCCTTGCTTCGAGGAATGCTTACCTCCTAGCCCCTTTTAGTTTCGTACTTGCAAGATAGTACCTAGTTCATTCAGTGACTGCTCTTCACTCAGAGGTGTAGATTGAGCTTATTGGAGATGGCTTGCTTTGATGTTTTTGTATTTTGGTGTGTTTTTTATCATTTTGGAGTCGCTGGTTGGGTGCTAGTTGAAGCATGTTTTGACTCATCTCTTTGGAGGATTTTTTGTTGGTTCTAGGTATTGTTGCTATGTGTACACCTATCTTGGGCATCTCATTCCTCCAAGTTGTAGAATTTTTGGTTGAGTTTAAGATTTTCTAGACCTGGTTGCCCTAGCCAAGGAGGCCGCATCATTTTTAGAAGTGCATTGGGAAGCGTGTGAAATAATTTGGAGCTGTTTGGTGGTGTTTCTTAATTTGCTCTTGGTCGCCCTGATCGTAGGCTTCATTTGCACTCAGTTTGGAGTCATTTAGAGGTGTTTTGACGAAGTTGCGAGCGTTTTGGTGATATTTGAGCTTGCTGGTCTGATTTTATGTACGCTGCAATTTCATATTAGACTTGGTAAATTCTTCCATTTTGCCATATTTCATAAGTTTGATATCTTGTACTTGTTTGGAGATCATTCCCTAACATTTTGGTGATCATTGGTTATCTTCATCTTATTGTAACGCAGATAATGTTTCATATTGTAATGTTGAATTAGTAGTACTGATCGACCTTTTAATATTTCTGCACTTTATTTCTATTATACCTGCTGAAAAGTGGAAGAGGTTGGCTTGCTGCCTAGACATTTCATTTCAGTACTTGTATTTCTAGTCCCGCTGAATAAGTGGTCGAGTTGCTTTTCATTACAGTACTTTACTTTCCATTGTAGCCTGCTGAAAAGTGGAAGAGGTCGGCTAGTCGCCTAAGTACTTTCATTTCCTAGTTGGTCGGCTGAGCCGTCAACACTTTGTAATTCTAGTTTTCAGTATTTTAGTTAACGAAATCCCCTTTCCACTGTATGCTCTCACCTTGCCCACACTAGGATCTGGGTGATCAGAAAGTGAAGGGTTGTATTTCAGTATTGTTATCTTTCATATTTCTAATGTTAACAAGTGAAAGTGCTTGTGTAAAAATTGAAAAAAAGTAAGGGGGATATTTCAACTGAAAGACAAGAGGCTTCGACTTCTGTAGCATGGGCACCTTTCCTTTTCCTGTGCTAGGCATAGTAGGAGGAACAAATGATGCCACCAAAGGCTGGGAAGAAGAAGCAAAAGGTGTAGAAGAAGAGGCAACAGGAGGGGAAGGCCCTAGGGCAAGAGCAAGCTTATCCCTTCCCCTTTGGAGGGGTAGAAGCCGAAGCTTGCTACTGCGCCCATAGGGCAGGCCTTCAAAGAAACAAAATAAGGAGATAGGGGAAAACCACCCTTTGACGCTAAGTCCACAGTCTTGTATCTGAAATATGCTCTATATAGATCTCCCTTGGGAGGTAGGGGTCTGACTGGGGCGGGCCAAGAGCGGTCAAGGGAGAAGCCCCCACGTGGTATTAGTGGTTTGAATCTAGTATCCTAGCCTGTATGCACAATACCCTCGTGGGGAAACTTCAAACATTTGTGGACTACTGAAGCGATTGCATTCATGGAGGCTAGCCATGGAATGCCTAGCATCGTTTTGAATAAGTTGGACTCAGGAATCACAACAAACAAGGCTTCCAAAGCCTTAGGTCCTAGTAGGATTGACGAAAAAACAAAGCCCATAGGTGCAATAGAAAACCCATTACGCGTGCAAAGGGTAGCCTGCGACTCATCATATTTCTCCTTATTTAAGCTGTTAATAAAAAGGGTCTCCTCTGTAATGACGTTCATGCAGCTCGAAGGATCAACCATAACGCCCGTTACGACGTTACCATTGATGCAAGTGGGAACATATAGCGGAGAGAGCTCCTTGTTCAGAGGCAGATCGTGTGAAGTGAATGTAATGTCAAGGACAACATTCACATGCTCTGAAGGAGTAATATGATTGAATGAGACTACATTCACATACTCAGATGGGGTGAAATCAAAAGACGATGAAGAAGTGACCAAGTTAGCAGAATGCAATGGGAAAGGATTTGTGTAGATTTGTAGTTGGCTATTCGGCTTCACTACAGATTCATTCGAGTTCTGTTTTCTACCCTCCAGCCGGATAGTTTCGTCATTGATGCATTCTTGAATCACATGGCGCAGGCAAACACATCTCTTGGTGTCATGTACGGAGAGTCGGTGGTACTAGTAGAACTTCTGGGTGTCCTACCATTGAGGATACGACTCAAACAGTGGTCGAATTTCTATCAAAGTTATTATTTTATCTTTCAAAAGTTTTTGTAGGATGTTGTTATAAGATTTTGATAATTTAGTAAATGTTTTATTTCGTTCTGATGCATTTTTACCGGTGGGCATAGAAACCATATTTTCCATAGCCTTGTTCTTGCCAGAAATTGACACTACTGATCAGCCACCCTAATGGGAGCGTGAGGACAAATCCCCGTACTAGGCAACCATTTGCTGGTACTCATGCAAGGCATCAACACAGATGGGTAAAAGACAAATATTTCATTAAAAGAAATTTATCTTGCGACACAGGTTGCAAGTTTCCGATGAATACTTTTTGCACGTTAGAATCAGGTAAAGGATATGAAACTTGAGAGAACAAGGCCTAGTACCAAGCTATGAAATCGGTTACCTTCTCATGAGCTCCCTGCTTGCATCAAACGAGATCAACAAATGCAATCTTCAGCCCCATGTTGGCCTACAACTGACAGAGGAATTGATTAACTAGTTTATCAAAAGAGAAAACGAAATTATCAGGCAGGGAGCAGTACCATTCCAAAGTGGTGTCCATGAGAGAACGTGGGAATAGTTTTGCCAAGAGTGCATCATTATGAAAGAAATTAGTACACATTGCGTTAAAGGAGAGACATGTGTCTGCGGATCCCCACAACCACCATACTTTTCAAAATTTGGAATCTCCACCCCTTGAGGGATAGGAGTGTTTAGAATAGCAATAGAAAGAGGACTACAATGACAGAAAGGCTTGGAGGATGAGTTGGCCAAGTTCACCAACTGATTTTGCATACGTCCCATGTTCTGTAGAAGAGCATTAAGGATCAGATCAGCAGATGAAGTATGACCAGTAGATCCATTAGCAAAACCACCTGCACCCACACTGGCATAACCCCCAACACCAACACCAATAGAGGCACTAGCACTGGCACCAGAAACAAGGACACTCTGTAATGTCCCCGCTTGGGAACCCCCTAAATTTCCTCGAAATCTTTAAGTTCCAATTGGTAAATGAGTTAGCAAGTACTTTTCAACTAATTGAAATCTTGATTGAAGTCCTTCATTCCCAATCAATCTGGTCTTCACACTTAGAAGATACTGTTAGTGTAAATCAATCATTTAAGAAATCTATCGTCTTTACCAATTTTAAATTATCATAGTTTCTCATAATGCTTAATAATTGCCGCAAACATCATTATTGTATATATCTAATTCACACATCTACCCATACATACATATACATATACACATTCATATAGATATATACATATACATATCTAGTACTACAATTAAATATCCATGAATGGTAACACTAAAATGTTACCTATATAAACCCTGTTAATAAGAAACTTACCATCAACAACTATACCTGATAAATAACATTAAAGATATTGTAATAGCATTTTATATAACCCATTATTTAATTGTCTATGGATTCTATTATTACTTTGTCCATAACAATAAAAGATATTACAATCATACTATCTATGGCCTCACCTCACATTTACTCACCATAAATAATAACATACTATCTATATTTACATATTCGTTACTTATTGTGCATCTATTTTAATATCATTTGTAACTATATACTTGTTGCTTTTATATTTACTTATTGCATGTTATCTTCATAAAAATGGAATTATATACTATCTATATTTATATACTCATCTACACGTTATTTATACTTCTACACGTTATCTATACTTATTACTTATTTACTATTGGAGGCAAGAATGACAAATATGCCAACCATGATAGATACTTCCCATTTATTTTATTTATCTTCATTTTCAGATTTATATGTGCAACATTTATACTTTGCTGGTGAATTCTTCTCCTAAAATGCTTCCCCTTGTAATTCCAATGCTTCTTCATTGATGCCTTCCTTCTTTCCATGGAATCTGATTTTATATCCCCCACTTGGAGAGGGTTGCGATTTCTTAGGAAAGGTCATATTCTTTAACTAGCATCCATACCTTTTCATAGGCATTGCTTCACTTTGGATTAGTTATGTTTATTTCCTAATGAATGGCTGCTTTTGTTATTTACCCATTATATTTTTAATTTGTGAGGATATTTATTTCTATTTTGAAAGTGATACTTAACAATTATAATTAGAGTAATAATATTTCAGTTTGTCTTTTAATTGTAATTATTTTATTTATTATTATTTTTAAGTTATTTGTATTCTAATATTTAGAATATAATAACAATAATTTACCAATATATTATTATTTGATTAATTGACTTATATATATTATTATAATAATAATAATATTATATTCATCTCTGACTATTATAATTGTAATGTTATCAATGATAATTATAATTATAATGATATTTTAAATTGCCTTCTTCTAAATGAGTATTCTATCTAATGTGCATATTACTAACATGTTATTGTATATCTAAAAATATAAATATATTAAGCGTATACTTATCTCATATGCCCCTTTGTGATGGGGACATCACACACTCTGAGTCTCAGGTGTGGAATAACTGAAACCCAAAGGAACCCAATTTACTTTAATTGAATGTTCTTGCTTAGGCATGGTGTTGGTGTTGTGGGACCCGTGTTAGCCATGCACACAAACACCTTGGGCATTGAGATTTCCAGCTATCTTCTAGCAATCTCTGATCTAACATCTTGGGTAGCACCCAAGGTAGAGGTGTAGGAGGGGACATGGGTCTCTACTATATTTGCGATACCACGAAGAAGCTTTAAGCCTCTTTGATCCTTAGTTAACAAATTTCTCAAAATTTCAACAACAGGAGCTGCTTGGGCAAAAGCATCAACCCTTGCCAAGAACCCCGCGAGCTCTTCAAGTCTTAGTTGCAAGGAGTAAATTTGCTCTATAGGGACCCTGGACCCTGAGAGCGGCTTCATTTTCCAAGGAAGAGGCAAAGGTTGAGGGTGAGGCAGGAGGGGTAGGAACATGAGTTGTAGCTTCATTGACAAAAGTGGTATATTCGATAGAGAGTCCTATAAAGAACTCGAAAGTCGGGTCGGATCGGGTAGGACTGAACCTCTTAGATCCCATGTCTAAATTCCGATAGCTTCTTTTAACAACGTGGCTGAAGGTAGTTGATTGGGTCATGAAGCTCATAAAGAGTGGAACAACACACTAGTAGCTATGATTCCTAGCTCGAGAGAAGAATTTTTTTGAAATTATGGACATAAAAAGGGAAGATTTACGTCAGGTCGCCAAAATGTAATGGAGGGGATTCGCCACTCTTGAGTCTCTAGGATAGGGAAGAGTCTACAGGGGATAGATAGCCCTAGATTACCTCAATGACAAAGCTCAAATGACGGGGTGACAAATGAAGGACAAACTAAACTATGTTTTTGGGTTTTCTAGATGGAGGACTTCAGAAATAAGGTGAATAGACCTTAGAGGTTTCGGGAAACAAACTAACAGACTCTCGGCCAAAGGACGAGAGTGAGGACCAAGGATGACAACGCGTTGGCATCTTTGTGGTGTGTTGGCATCTTGTATAGACAAAGACAAATCTATGACCTGAAATGGTCAGGACTTGCTAACAACCCAAACGCTCAAAATCTAATAGTTTAATATAAAAGTGCATAAAAAGTAAACAAGTACAACAAGAAGAATACTTTAAATGACAAATAAACTAATTATGAGCGAAATGATGATTAGAGGGAAAAAGATATCCAACTCATGATAGGTCTAGCCTCCCGCAAGCTCCTCACGAACAAGACCCACACACATGGAGACTAGAAAATGTTGGGGTTGCTTTTTAGAGCTTGCCTCAGTCAAACCCCCGCTTTGGTGTTCCCACCTCCACGAACATCCAGATAGACCACAATATAGAAATATAGATAAAGAAAGTAGTAAGACGAGACGTATAGAATGCAAAGACAACAATATGTTAATTGTAAGTTAGATAATGCAATGAAATAGAGATTACCCTCCCTACTACAAGCTTGGAGAAGCCAAGAGGAAGAGCATGAGCTCCAAGCATGCAAGACAATTGTGCAAGAGTGTAGTGCCAAGAGCTTGAAACTTGCAACAACAATGGTGTGGATAGCAAGATTGGAGAGAACGAAGTGCTAAGAAGTGAGAATGAGCAAGAATGAGATTGAATGAACAAAAAATGACAAGAATGAATGAGAATTGGCCAAGGAGGGAAAGAAATGGTCAAAATGCATGCAAAGGAACCGTTCCCAGGCACGCCTATAGCCCCAGAGGCGTTACACTTCGCGGGTAGGCGACAGTGTAATGCCCCAATGACCACAGGATCGAGAATCTATCAAGGATGTTTGTGCGGCACGAGAGTGTGCTAGTCAAAATTCCCCCACCGACAAAAAACGACAAGGTACGAATGAGAATGAAGGCTTAGGACGACGAGATTTTGCATTATTAACTTACAAGGCTAAAGTAAGGGTGGTGTTATGGGAAATTGCATAAGGGTGCAATTTTATGCCATAACGGGGGGGCAACAGTAGGGAGTGGGGGGAAATGCAAATACACATAGTACCTGAAAAATTAGGTATAAAAAGATGCATAAGAATTACAAATGAAACTTTGGCATACTAAGTAAACTACTAAATAGTAAACACATTGCATTGATTGCATTGAACATTAACAATGAAAATGGTGAATTTAGAATTTATATTTGTTAGTGAATGGATTGGTCTTTGGAAATGTATCTAAAATTATTTACTCTATAGCTCGTAATGCACTGGGACCAAGCCGCTAACAACTTTGGAAATGTCACAATTGCATTTGTGACTTTCCTTTGAATTTTAGAGGTACAAGTCCCTCATATGATTTAATCGATAACCAATGTGCTTTTTACCAGAAAGCAATAAAGGCAACTAACATTAGCCCATAAAAATGAAACTAATGCGAAATAAACTACCGGAAAATCACTAACCAACTAGCCCATAGACTAGAATGACGAATGATCGATGTAATGAAAATAGAAAGGCTTGATAATTGCAATAAATGAATTAAATGTAGTAGAGTAGATTTCTCACAGAAAATATGCTCTAAGTACATACATGACACACATATCAGTATGATCAACATCACATTCAAGACTCACAATTCATAGATTGTGAGTTATTGCAACATGAATTAAATTTAAATCTGAATAAACTGTTCCTCTCTTGGTTTCAACACTGTGCACTCTCAAGAATTCAGACCCTTATTGAATTGTTCTCAACCTAGATATAGGGGTCTTCCTCCTTTCTTTGACGGTTACTAATTAGTTGCTAAATGTAGCAACGCTTTCTTGCCATTTAATTGTCCATTTGCAAAATTGATGGACAGGAATAATTAATGGGCGGAATGATTACATCGCCAATGATATGACTTTTAGTGATAACTGAATGTTTCTTGTTTTAACTCCTACCTTGTGGCTATCAATTCTTGTACAATTAGCATGCTTCACAAACCACACATTAAATAGCTAAGGGGTGCGATGGAGCCGCACGTGCAAACCGTCCAACTGAAAGATCAATTGGGAATATTAATTAAATCTTGGTCACATCAACAGTTAATTTCGACCACATTGCCATCCTATCATCTGATCAATCTTAAAGAATACTAGTTCGAATGTCTCGCCAACTAGCTATAAATTCAGTAGGCACAACCACACAACTAGCTATAAATTCAGTAGGCACAACCACACTTCTCCATCTTGAGGTATCCAACATGGCTAGTGCTTAGAGTGATGGAGTGTCAATGAATGACTTAATTGTCATTGAGGAAATTGAGTGTAGTCCCTTCTTCAGGTGACTATCCTACTAGCTAAGAGAGATCTTCATTCTCTAGAGCGTGATAGAAGAGGAAGTGTTGCATAGTATACTGGGAGAAACATTCTTGAATCAAGTGCATGCACACAATGCTACATTCCTTGAGCATTTTGTGTATACTGTCATTTGTACCTCTAGATGTCGAGAATGGGGAATGAGGGCAGTGGAGTGCTTGGTTAGGATTGAGTTCCATCATAGAGTTAATGTAGCCATCGTCGGTCTCAACAACTACCCATGAAGCAGACTAGTTGGTGACGCCATTTGCATTGTGATTGCGACTTAGAATGAAGCCACTGAAGAAGTCGTTACCCTTCTCCGCATAGGGTTGGTGAGAAATGACATGGGGCTGTTTGCCCAATTCCTACAATCCCATGAAAATATGCTGTCGCCAGCCCAGATAGAGTGCCTCTAGGTGGTAGTCGAAGGAATTCGTGTGCTTATGTTTGTTCTGTGTGCATGGAGAATGTCATTTTGATGCTCCCAATTTTGTAATCGAAAGGCAAATTTTGTAATGCCATCGATATATACATATATAAAATAAAATTACAACATTTTGATACTCTGGTGTTTGCATTCTTTGTGAACAATTCTATCTTTTACTTTCATTTGCTGTATCTTTGATGGCATCCATTTGTATTATTTCTACATCAATGGGTTCGTTGTTTGAGATTGGAATGCATCTTTAACAAAAACAAATTGCACAATCATTTCCTTAGTTTCTTTTGAAAAATGCTCATGAGGCGGTAAAACAGGAAGTTCTCAGAACTAAGCAAAACACCACCGATGGTTTTAGAAACCACTCAAACTCCCGCTCAAACTTGAAAACTTTGAAGCTTTGTCGCTAGCGGTCTTTTTGGCCAATTCACGAACTTCGAGTACAAACCGCCAGCCTCCAAATTAAAGACTTAGAGTGTTCGGAAAGTTACAAAAATCCTCCAATACACCGCCCATGAGAAAATGAAGAACAAATTAACGAAGGGTGGTGAAAGGGAAGTTAGATGAACTGGGGAAATCACCACCCAAGTTAGCAACACCTCATAAAACACTGCCCGACTTATAGACTTAACCAAAAATTTGAATGGAGATGCCAATTTTGAGAGCGAGGACCCAAATCAAGGTAACAATATTATAATTATATTCAAAATTTCATAATGATGATTAAAATGCTGAAAATGGCAAAATGGCTTGATGCCTCTAATCACCTCCAAAGTTCCCACCAAAATCCTCATCACTAGAATTGTTAGACTCTACAAGTTCAAGCTTCTCCAAACCAACACCATCCATCTTTGTTTATGGAGCATCATCATCAACTTGTGTTTGCTCCTTTGGCTCTACATTCCATCAGGTTGCTAGACTCTCCTTCTACATAAGTGTGTTGTGGTCAATGAGATGGAAGGCTATAAAGAACCCTAGTTCTTCCAATCCTGAAACTCTGTACTTCTAATGAGGGTTTTATGAATTTGTTGTGTTTTTCTGTTTATTTGCTTTTATTTTGTATTTTTGAAATATAATGCCAGGCATGAAATTAAATACTGGAAATGTAAATATAACCCTATTGCAGCAATAAGATAATTTTATTGATTCACTTTGGAAAGCTTTTACAATAAAGCATACCTGAAATACAATCTTTTGATATTGAGAGATGAAGAAACTCTTATTTCTAAAACTCTCCTTAAATCCGATGAAGCACAAACTTGACCTCTGGATGAAGTCAATAGTTAAGCACCTTCAGCTGATATCTCACAACCTCAGAATGCTGTTGCAATGAAGCAGCTATGCTCTCCAATGCCAATACGCTAGCAGAAACCCTAGGGCTCCCTTCTCCAAACGCCAAAGAGAAATCATAAGACAAATATCAAATCCTGGATGTCCACAAATGAGCCCTCAAGATCCTTTTATACTTTCCATGGGGGAGCTCACACACTTTTCTAGCCAATGTGGGATAAAAGATATATTTTCCCCTTTAGCAAACATATCTCCACATACTTTAATTAAGGGAACTTTTAATATTTAAATTACTTTCCCTTTTAACTTGACTTTATAACATTTTATCACTTGGGCGCTAATATCAAAATACTTTATAATTGTCTTTCATCATTAAATGGCCCCATTTTAATAAAGTAATAATAAAACATTATAATGCGCACTTTATAAATAATTATTAATAAAGTAATCACTTTATTAACAATTAAAATAACATAACTCCACAAATAATAATTATTTCTCAATTCTGTCTAAACCTGGGAGTTAACCAACGTATCCATTGTGCATCCAACTGCCTTACTAAAAATAGTAAGGGTCCCTCTCTAACATCCTGTGGCTTACTATAAATAGTAATTACGTGAAACTGAGTCAAACGAAGGTTGAGCTTGACCCAACATTGAACTCTGAAGGAGAGAACTCACTGATCATTTCCAAAAAGGGCCCTCTAACCAACCCCGTTAGCCTACGAGGGCCAAATGATAGGCTAATCCTCCAAATTCTGATGCTCGCGAAAATGGGGACATTACAGTCCACCCTTCCTGAAATTGCTTGTCCCCAAGCAATGTCCACTGCAAAGAAATCGCACACCTTGGGAGGCCCAAAAGAAGAACTGTGAAATGTCCCACACATCTCTAACTGACTCCTGTAGCATCTGCCAAAACACAACTGCCCAAGCTATCCTTGGATCCCAAACCTAGAATGAAAGTTTGTCGTGTCTGACATCCTCAGACTTTTGCTGCTCTCTATTGTCTCCAACTTCACCATGTTGAAAGTGGTGAAGCAACCCATGGGACCCATCCTAAACTTAGTGCCAAACTTGTCACCACTTGGATCCCAATATAATCTGAACTCGTATCCATCTATCATGCGAAGATAAGAACATCTAGAAGCATCTGCTACACCAAATCTCTCTTTGTCCTCTGCGAAACCCTCATGGATGTGATAACTAACCAAGCCATCATGCCAACTGACACCATAGTCACCCTGTAACCATGTACCTGTATGGAAACTCTATGACATAGAAGTAGCAAGCCCTGTCAAATACACATCAGCATGATGGATAACTGACTGTTGTCCCTGCAAGTAGTTCCCAACCAACAACTGGGTCAGGTACTTGCAGCCGCTAAGCCCATCTTCTGAAGATGGCAAACTCCCATCACACAACGGATGGTATAAGCCCTGAGCCATTCCACACCGACGCATCATCAATTCCTTTGTGTGTGGACTACCAGAGAAGTGATGAGCACTCCTCACTATGCAGTCAAGATAAAATGCTCCCACCTCTATCAATGGTTGACCATCATAGTCCTAGGGAAACAAATCAGCTGCATGGGATGAAGTGACTGAATTGCTTCTAGGTGAAGGAAACAAATCAACATGAGTACCAATCTCCGTACTGGATGATGCCTAACATATCTCCTGTGATGACGTTGGAGTAACGACGTGATCTGTCACACAACTCTCAGGAGAATCAACTATCACATCACAAGAGCTCTCAAACACCTGATCTGCATCACCTAACATGGGATTAACCTTGGGAGAACCTGGTGCAACAAGTAGTTCTCTGTTGTTGTCGGTCAATGCACTCATCCCATTTGAATTAATTGCACCAACGTCAGTGATGGGTGTAACCTCATCCTCAACACCTCCATCACTACTACTCGTGGATATAAGATCATCACCCACTGCCACTGTAGGAAACTGAACTAAATCTGTAGTTGGTGAAGTCTGTGCGCGACTCAAATCCATAGTAAACTCCTCTAACCGTGACTACGACTCACGAAGGGCCAATTGAGCACTCTCCAACGAGTCCATAGTCACCTCAAGCTCATGAGTGAGCTCGTCAACCTCCTCTTCCTTCCCCTTTAATGCATCGTAGCAAGTGCAATCCCACTCGACAAGATAGTCCCCATCAGCTAGTAATTGCAAGTAATCTTGTTTCATTATCCCAATGGCTTCTCGTAGTGCATGGAACTTTGCAAGGGAAAGGCCACTATCACTGTGCTCATCTAACATAGGAGTACCCCAACCATAAGTAGCCTACATCTATCGAGCAACATCAAAATGCTCTAAAGCTAAAGCAATCATGTTATCATTGACCTTAAGTTGCCCAACCGAATGATGAGATCTCTGAAACTTAAGACTCCCATGCAAGCTCTCTAAATCAAAGTTTGCGCTGTGATATGAGGCTGTATCAACGTCACTCATCTCCTGACAAGCAACATCGTGTGTGCAATCAACTGTGCACACAACAATCTCTAAGGTATTGTTGCTATGTACCTCAGAGGATGGCTCCACTGGAAGGGTAGAAGCTGCTGTTTTAACATTGTTTTCGCACACTTCCGCTTCCGATGTGATTGCAAGTCTATCCAACTCACGATCTTGGGATTCTATTCCAACACATGAATCGTCAAACTTATTCTTTAAGGTCTGATTTGAGAAATCAGACTCATCATAACATGAATCCAAATCGCACATTGAACCATTAGTACCCAAATCTTGAGTACCTTCTTGTGACAACTCAATAGAATCATTTTGCACATGTGAAATCACTGCTGTCTCATGCTGTTGCAAAGTTTTATCACTGCTGTCATGAAAATCAGAACTGTTAGCAGTGCTGATTACAACCTTTGGGATGTTGTGAATGCCATTCTGTGGCTCCACCATACTATTATCATGATGTAAAATTTCTTTACCAATAACCACTTCAGTTTCAATCCCATGTCCACCTGTAGGTTGAAGATCGTGATCTGCTGATTTATTCCTTTTTAACCCAAACACATCAAAGAGACTTTCAGATACTTCACCTGTAGAGATCTCATGTTCTGACTTAGATTCTTCATGATTACTTTGCTGGTTGGATTTTTCAGGTTCTGAATCCTCATAGGGTGCCCACATTATTCTATTTGCCTTGCCCTTAGGTCGCAAAAGGCAATCATGGTTTGCATCGTAAGACCCTTTGCAATAGAAACACAACTTCTTCTTCTTGTTTTGTGATGTTGGACCTTTGATGGTAGGAAGTGAATTGGATCCTTTAGGCAGTCCAAACTCTGAAAGTGTTTGCTCTAAATGCAGCAATGATTGTTCAAATTTTTTCACTGCCTGTTTATCACTAAACAATTTTGCCATGAAGCCCATTTTCGCTGCCCCACTGAAAACCAAATCTAGTTGACTTGTGCACAACTGATTTTACACCTCTGCTATGCAATACATTTCATCACTGTAATATCCCTTGCCGATTCTGATAAAATTTTCAGTTTTTTTTTCATAAGGACATTTCGTCAAACAGTTTTTATGCAATCTGCTGTAGGTGGTTTCTTTAGTGTAAATGATGACAATATGCGCTTGAGAACTCAAATGAAATTTTCCCAACACTAAAATGAAATTGAAGATGCAACTCAATGATTTTTTCAATTGCAATCATAAGACCTAGTGTCCCTGGGTAATCTGGTGTAATTTTTGTGCTTTCAGCACTCGAACATTTTGTCCATCAGTTTGTTGACTAACTCCTTAATGCTAGAAAATGTGTTTATATCTATGCTCCACGGGGACGCGTCCCCTGTGTTTTTTTGCCGTTTCCCGTACCGGGTACGAAACGGGGACGCGGGGACGGCTAGGAAATGTCCCCTGGCCGTCCCCTTTTTCCCTCCAAGTACCCGGTACTTCCAGGGGACTTTTGGCAAAAGGCAGGGGACGTAGGGTACTTCTAGAAGTACCCAAAACTTCCCAGCCGTCCCTCATCCGTACCGGGCACTTCTAGAAGTACCCTATGGCCCAGCAGCAAAAAAACACATTTTTATAAAAAATTAAAGTTTTTTAAAATGAAAAAAAGGCATGGGCGGGCCCACAAGGGATGCCCCATGCCACTTAACCTAATTTATGCCTTATATATGCCCTAAAATGAGAAAAAGCAACTCATTTTTACATTTGGCTTGTGAAGTGAAGGAGAGCAAAAGAAGAGCAGCTGAGTGAAGGATTGCCAAACTAGTCAGTATCGTCAAACTCTAGCCTTACGTTGGGATGTTAATCCCAAAGATGCTATGCAGATTGAGGAGAATGCACATGAGGGATTGGTTGGGGTTCCATTGGTTGAGGCAGATCCTTCTATTGACATGGACACTGACACTAACTTAGACTCGAGCTCTAATGGCGAGGGCGATGCTGATTTAGACCTACCTTATGCTGATTAGGGACCTTGGACAGCGATATATTTTCTTAGTTTTATGTTTAGCATGTCATTTCATAGTTGAGACTTGGAGCCTTTGGGCATTTTGGTTATAATTATCAGACTTTTATATGATATGTGTGCACATTGATAATGAAAAGCATTTGAATTTTGACATTTTGTTAATTTGTTTGTCGATTCTCATGTGAAATCTCAATTCAAGTCTAATGATATGTATTAACTATTAAGCTTATACAAATGTCTAGAATGAATGCTTTATGATTATCAATGTTATGCTATGAACATTTGAAATTTCTATATATTTTTTAAAAATTCCCTATTTTTTTATCAGCCGTCCCCTGCCGTCCCCTAAAAAATGACCCAAAAGTACCCCGTGGAGCATAGGTTTATATTTGTTCTTCTCCTTGATGTAATGAAATGATGTGTGCAATGGCTTCAAAAAAAAACTTGTCTAATCATGCTAATTAACTGTGATGAAATTGAGTTGCACTGCTAAGCAATTTTTGGCCTTTCAGAATGCAATATGAAGACTGAAAATGAAAGTAATAACCAACTATAGCAATCTTGTCATTTTAACAAACACATGGTGTGCAGACTCAAATTCATATATATATTGCTGCATATGATCAATTACATTCTTTGCTAATAAAGTCTAATGGTGAAGATATTACTGGTAGCGATGACTTAAGATAAGCAACGTAATATACACTGGTGGTGATGCTCCCTGTATTTGACTTATCAAAGAAAAAAACGACTTCCACAATAGTTGTGAATCTTTCCTAGTTGACTCCACAATTTGGCTTTCTACGGGAGCTCCTTATGTTTGTCTTATTCCACCTGTAAGCCACGATTTGCCTTAGGCGGTTTGCCAAACAAATGCGTCTCTTGGACTATTTAAAAATTATCTTTTCCTAGAATGAAAATACGCTGTCTAAGCAGCACCCAATATCTCCAGATTTGTCTTGTCTTATTCACAACAACGATTCTTACTTTTGAAGCTACGGATAAATTCCTTGTCTCATGTGGCAGGACAAACTCTAATGAATGCACCCAGATCTGTAAATTAATTCTCTAGAATTGAATATACCAAACTGTGACGCTTAGTCACGAATTCTCCAGCTTATGATTTTCCAGTTGATAAAAAACGTCCTTCAATATGAAAATACCTGTTGTGCCAAACTTATTTGAGGAAATACGATTTTCTTAGATAGACCCGATAAAATTTTAAATGTAGCGGTGGAGCCAAGCAGCTCCCGACACTCCAAGTGTAGACTCATGTCTCTAAAAAAAAAATCGTCCAGCTATAAAATTCCCAGCGACCTTTGTCTTATGTGGTGCGTTGTCAAAATGAGGCCACGTCCTTCACAAATGACGGCCCAGTCAAAATTTAATCACCAGCGACTATGATAAGCTTGGTGGCTAGAAATAACAATAATATTTAAACAAACATCACCCGATAATGATCCCTGAATTTCCACGATTTAATAATATGAAGCACATATGCAAGGACCCGAAAATGTGCCTTGAAGTCCCACAATTCTCCTCCCTAAAGCGTATAAGCCAATGTCTCTTTTGGGATTTTGTCTTTTCTGAGTAGCTGACTCCTTTTGTCTGTATTTAACAACTTATTAGAGCTTCAGATTTAAACCCCACAATTTAACAAACGAAGTGGCTCACCAATATTTGCACCCGGAACAATATTCAAAGACAACTTCCTTAATATTAATCTCTGTAGGTGCATAAAATTATCCGCAAGAACAATAAACTAAAATATTTCTTTGTTTCCCCAAATCAGATAAAAACTTCAGAACTGCAAATACCTTAATTTCTGTTACTCATGAAACCTCACAGGTTGGCAGGAGAACCAGCTTTGATACCACTGTAAAGAACCCTAGTTCTTCCAATCTTGAAACTCTGTACTTTTGATGAGGGTTTTCTGAATTTGTTGTGTTTTTCTGTTTATTTGCTTTTATTGTGTATCTTTGAAATATAATGCCAGGCATGAAATTAAATACTGGAAATGTAAATATAACCTTATTGCAGCAATAAGATAATTTTATTGATTCACTTTGGAAAGCTTTCACAATAGAGCATACCCGGAATACAATCTTTTGATATTGAGAGATGAAGAAACTCTTATTTCTGAAACTCTCCTTAAATCCGATGAAGCACAAACTTGACATTTGGATGAAGCCAACAGTTAAGCACCTTCAGTTGATATCTCACAACCTTAGAATGCTGTTGCAATGAAGCAGCTACACTCTCCAATGCCGATATCTTGGAAAAAACCCTAGGGCTCCCTTCTCCAAACGCCAAAGAGAAATCATAAGGACAAATATCAAATTTTGGATGTCCACAAATGAGCCCTCAAAATCCTTTTATACTTTCCATGGGGGAGCTCACACACTTTTCTAGCCAATGTGGGATAAAAGATATATTTTCCCCTTTAGCAAACATATCTCCACATACTTTAATTAAGGAACTTTTAATATTTAAATTACTTTCCCTTTTAACTTGACTTTATAACATTTTATCACTTAGGCACCAATATCAAAATACTTTATAATTGTCTTTCATCATTAAATGGCCCCATTTTAATAAAGTTATAATAAAACATTATAATGCACACTTTATAAATAATTTTTAATAAAGTAATCACTTTATTAATAATTTAAAATAACATAACCCCACAAATAATCATTATTTCTCAATTCCGTCTGAACCTGGGAGTTAACCAACGTATCCACTGTGCATCCAACTGCCTTACTAAAAATAGTAAGGGTCCCTCTCTAACACCCTGTGACTTACTATAAATAGTAAGTACGTGAAACTGAGTCAAACGAAGGCTGAGCTTGACCCAACACTGAACTCTGAAGGAGAAAACTCACTGATCACTGCCAAAAAGGGCTGTCTAACCAACCCCATTAGTCTACGAGGGCCAAATGATAGGCTAATCCTCCAAATTCTGATGCTCGCGAAAATGGGGACATTACAAAGGCACTACGTAAAGCCACAAGCTTCTTTGCCCTTCTAGCGGTAATCTTGTTCCACTCATTGGAGTAGATGAGGCTATAATTAGAACAGTTCCACTCAGTAGTAGAAGAACTAGAAACTTTGAAAAACAAACAAATGGCTATAGAGGTAGTCAAGAGTAAGCCCATGTATAATCCATCACAAAATTGGATCTGCTTGTGCCATAGTCTCCATATCTATCTTGGCCTCCTTTGAATATCCCTTAAGAGTGGCAATTTCGTCCACTCAATACAAATTATGCTGGCATTTGAAGAATCATACATCTTCTGAATAGCCTTTAAGAACCAAGCCTTCACCTCAGCATCTTGCATGGCTGTAATTTTGCCAAGCTGTAATAACCCTCAATGGGATCTAGTTGAAACCCTCAATTACGATTGATTCAACAAACCGTTTAAAAAAAGAAAGTACATAATGATAACTGAATTTTTTTAACTATATTGAACTGGAATAGTCATTTACTCAGACAGAAAGTGATTTTTAGTATTGTCATTATAATTGCTTACAGATAATCAAGATAAACACCAAACAAGCTGACCATGGAGCAGGAACACATCCATCCTCATTCAACAAAGCCAATCTCTGTTGTGGAGTCTTATACTTTTGCTGCAATAATTTCCAAAGCCCCTGCAATGGAGATAAATTTAAATCAAGTAGCTGAAATCCCTGCTGAATCAGAAACCTTCTCTCACTGCTAATTCAGCATTCCAATTTTGTTCATTAAGCCAAATTTCCACCTCTTGTAGTGCACAAATTTGCACCCCTGCTGCAAGTCATGTCTGATAACCCCCTCCCAAATCTTGGGCTCATCCATGCTCACCAATTCCTCTTCATGCTCTCTCTATTGTTTAGAGCTTTCAAGAGCATACTTGCCCCTATAAACATGCAATTCCCTCCACAGAAAACACTCCAGGGGTGGACCCCATTCTCTTTGTCATAATGCATGAAATTGCTGATGCTGAGTATAAGGCAAATATATGACAGTCCTTTACATAATATCTTTTTATGGAGACTAGCTTGCTTCACCTGTTGCATTTGAACAACAATCAACAAAAATAGACACAATGAACGGTCATGTTGACAAAAACAATTTATATTATTCAGAATAATGAGAACATTCAAAAACTTGTTAATTTGCTGCTGCTTTTGAAAATGCCAGGCATGACATTATTGAAATCATTCAGGAGCAAGCTGAACTCTTAGGCCTGTCCTGATATCAGATATTCCAAGGTAAGAGTTCTAATAGTGCGGCCACAAGAGTGACAAATTGGCTGGTAGTTCCTGGACAACAATTAATGATGCTCAACTTCTGGTAAGCAATCCAAGACCATGACTGGAATCACTATCCCCGTGGCTAGCATAGTTCAGGGGAGCAGTAGCGCTAACTTGTTATTTGATGTCTTCTGCTAGAACTTTCATCCTCTTATTGTAAATACTAGTTATTAGTGAGATTTGCAGCAGAATCAAAGCAATAAGAAAACAATGTAAATTCATTGAAACTGTGCCTATTAAATAGGCTTACAATGGGAAGCCAAGTTGGCTATCCATGGAACTGATTACACAAGCAGACAAAATGAAATCTCAACAAGGGAAACAACTTTCCCAAATTTGGAGCTAGTTTTAACCACTAATATAATACCTGGGTTAAGGTTTCATAGTAATCAGTTAATGACTAATATATGTAAGAGTAGTCACACATTTTTATCTAAATCTCTTTTTGTCTCTCTCACTGCAATTTTGTACTAAATAGCTGTTCTCTTTGTTTCTTGAAAAAATACAGCTGTTGTAATTCTGGTCTAATATGTTCAAAACATCCATTTGTATATCTTACAATGGTGGCATCATTTAATATCTGCCCTCATTTGCAGTAAATATTCATTTAATCAATACATACATTTTCATTTATGAAAGATTGTAAAAAATGCGCCTGACTTAAAGATTGGGAACCAGATTTCCAGTGTTTGGTTTTTGAATTGGTGCAATAGAAACCTTAAGACATGATTTTTTGTTTCAAAAAATATTTATGTCGGAAGCTTCTGTGTTGGCTCAGATATCTGCAGCTTTTAACTAGATAAAACCTGGATGGGTAAAAATTATCTTGTTGCCTGTATACTGCCAGGTCAATTGTTATATGCTATTGATGCATAAATTGCATAGTTGCACTGAGACGTGTCTCCGGTACTGGGACGCGTTTCTCCGTACCAGAAACTCGTCGGAGATGTCGATTTAATTTTTCATTTAAAAAAACAAAAAAAACCTACGTTTCGACAAGTTTTCATATGAAAAAAAGACGAATCAACATTTCTAAGTTTCAATATGTAATATCAAGTATGTAGTATGAACTCTTTGTAACATTTGTGTGTTTAAACTTTAAATTTAATGTTAAACTTTACTAGTGTTCTTGTTTTGAAAGTTCAATGTTATGATATTTTCAGTTTTTATGTAGCAAATTTATAAATTATTAAATTATATTAAAAATAATATGGCGTCTCCAAGGACCCCCGTCTACTATTTAGTATTTTTCAAAAATTGACGTACTGGTACCAGTACCAGTCTCGCATACCAGTACCAGTACCAGTCTCCTGGCAACTATGATAAATTGTAATCTGTAATTTGTTTGTGTGCGCCTAAATTAGTTTCTTATTACAAGGATAGTGATTTCATAGATTTGGTGTTTGAGCACAACTTTTCTCATCAACATTGTTGCTTTAAGTAGTTTTCAAAATTTTATGTTTGTTCGGTTCCCCATGACATGAAAAATTCTATGATTATGGCTATTTTTTATTGTGCTAAATTTCTGTTCCTGAGTCAGGCACCTTCTGTGTTTATTGTACAAATACTTTGGTCATTTGGGGCAACACTCTATATTAAAAATATCACGAATCGCCATAACCCATTTTCTATAACTCACTTGGGTATAGATACTGTTATAAGTGTATGTATTAGTTCTCAATTGAAATGTTTCATTTAGGATGTTGAATAAAACATGTGTTTTTTCTTTTGTATTTTCTGAGTTTATTGCATTTGTGCAAACATCAAATAACTAACAATTGATTCTGGAAATGAAATATTCTGAAACTCTTATTATGCTGTAGCTTCCAGCTACAGCTGATTGCAATCAACCCTATCAGCTGTAATTATGAATCCTGGAGATAAACATTGAATCTGACAGGCAAGTCATCAATGGAAGTTGGAATATCATCAAGAGTTGTGTCCATAATTATACCCGGTAATTTGCAGCAGACACCTCAAATAGGTATAGCAAACTGTAGGAACATAAATTAGCACAGCCCACTAATAGACCTTCAAGGAAACACAAAACTACCTAGCAATGATTGGGCCTGCGGAAACAAAGGATGCAGTAGCTTAGGATAATCATTGGAGCATATAAGAAATGAAGTGTTTAATTCTTAAACCCATTCCTAAACCCTTTGTGCTGATACAGAGCTTTGCAAACTGTAGAAATATGGATCGCCCACCAATGAACCACTGTCTAGAGATCTATCAATCTTGTATAGAGGACTGCAAAGAAGTGACCAGCAATAATAATTACCATCTCAAAATGGTAGTACACACACTAGGCGCCATCACATTCCTGGTTGCCTTTTTGTCCTTTATAGCAAGCTAAAAACTCATAAAGTAAGGCAGAAAAAGGATATGCTGGTGAGCTCCACCACTCTCAGAACTGCCCACTTCAAGTACGGCAGTGGTCTTGTCTCCTACTCCCGTGTGGCACCTTTCAAATCTATTTTGTCTTTATCACAAACGGCGATCTCTTCCAAATTGCATATTAAATTATATCAATTAAATAACATCATAGTATCCTTCCAATTCCGTACAGTGGCAATTATAGTTTCATCCAATTAGGGTTGCAGCCAAGATTTGTATGGCATCAAAAATCAAATAATATGACACCTTTAAATGTAGTGCAGCAGCTAGTATTCATCTCCGAGGATATTATGAAATCATAAAATGTCTCAATAATATAAAATAGGATATCTGAACAATAATCAGAATAGCAAACCAATCAAATAGACAAAATGCAACACAGGAGCAATCTAAGCAGCACTTGATTTATATTGAATATGGAATATGGGAATTGCCCTTATACAAATTTGATAACAAACCTCCTAACCACTCCGAAAACTGAAACACATCAAAACCCTAGACCTTCATTGTCTTCGACAATTTGCTTGCAAATCCACACTTCAACATAACAACGATTCTTCATGAACCACCCAATGAGCAAGAGGGTTTTCATCCTCAAGGTTGTAATGGAAACTGAAAATCTCCGAGTTGGAAGGAATAGTAAAAATAACATAATCCGATGATTTGCTTGATGCCCTTTGCCTTTCTTTTATAGTTGATTTTTTTCAAGCTCTCCATTTATTTTATTTCCCCCATGTATTTAAAAATACTTTCAAATTACATCTATTGGTCTCTTTTAGAAGTTCATTAGACTAGAGTGTTAAAACTCTTTTTAAAACATTATATGGGACCGATAGTAATATAAAGTGATCTGGTCCGAAATTATAATTTTTTGCTCTAACAAAAGGGGCATGACATCAATGAACCTGATCCTTAACCTTTTCAGCTTTCAGTAGAGCTTGTGTCCGGTTCCATGATTCAATGAAAAAACGATGAAGTTTCAGAATATTGTCACCATTTGGTTTCATTTGTGGCTTTGGTCTCATTTTCTTTCCTTTTTGTTATGCCTGTTCAAGTGAAGATGTAGCTATGTTTCTTGTTTCTAGCCAGTGCTTTTTGTCTTGATGCCTATTGTGTCCGGACATGCAATTGGAACTTATGTTCATAACTTATTTCTGCAGGGCCGTTTTGATATTGTTTCATTGTCCGGCTCATTCTTGTTAATTGATGATAATGGAACACGCAGTAGAACAGGTGGGTTAAGTGTTTCGTTGGCTGGCCCTGATGGTCGTGTTTTTGGGGGTGGAGTGTCTGGAATGCTAATGGCAGCCACCCCAGTGCAGGTAACAATAGAATGAGGATCTACAATTTTGATGCTTGTTTTGTTCTGTTTTGGCTATGTTTTTATGCTGTACATTGGAATGCAGGTGATTGTAGGGAGCTTTCTTTTGGACAACAAAAAGAGTCAAGCCAAGTCTGAAAATCCTGAATCTTCGTTTGGCTTGTTGCATTCGTCTGCTCCTGGACATCTAGGAGCTAGACATCCAGCTGTAGGTACTCCTCCATTGAAACCATCGGCTGGTGCTTCAGCTGTTCATGGTGTTGTTATGCAGCCAACTCACAATGTGGCCACTTTTCAGTCAACAGGCTAGAGTGATTCCCATTTTATGGGAGAACCTGTGCATGCCACAAATGTTAACTACTGTTTTGTATGGGGGATAGCTGTAAGGAGGCTTGAATCTTTCCCTACAGTTAGTTCATTGACCACATTTCTTAGTATTGAGAAGCTAACTTCCATTAGGCACTAAGTTGTGCTGTAGTTCTTATATGCAGCACATTTGGAATCTTGTCAAAGAGAATGTTGTTTTTTCTAATCTCTTGCCAACTAACTGAAATTTAAAGCCTAATAGGACAGTTGTAGTGGCTGTAGATACTTTCAACCTTCTGAATCAATCTGTAAAGTCCAAATTGTATCATTTCGTGCTTTGGCAATAGATAAAGAACCCACTTGTTGTTCTTTACAACATGCAGGTATTGCTATTCATGTTAAAGTGGAGGAGATCTTTGATGATTATTGCATAATGTGTAGCTATGGTTTTGTATGGTTTCCAAGTTTAATTGCATTCATTGTATATATTAGCTTCGTTGATTCATTGTTTTCCCATTTCATTGGTTTTCTATGTCAAATATTTACGATGTTCACTTTGTCGTTCTGAGCAGCTAAGCTAAGTAGAATTTCTACAGACAACTTTGTTTGATCCAGTGGATTTATCTTGAAAAATGCACATAGTTGTAAATTTAATGATTGGGTAAGTTTTATTTAATGCTTATATTTTGAAGGCTAAAAATAAATTATTCGTGACCACGTTTAAGTAAATGGTGAGGTACTCTAACTTGAACTTTATAAAAATGATTGCAACGGAAGTCACTCTGAGCAGCTAATTTAAGTAGAATTTCTACGGACAGCTTTGTTTGATCCAGTGGATTTATCTTGAAGAATGCACATAGTTGTAAATTTAATGATTGGGTAAAGGTTTATTTAATGCTTATATTTTGAAGGCTAAAAATAAATTATCCGTGACCACCTTTAAGTAAATGGTAAGGTACTCTGAACTTTATAAAATTGATTGCAACGACTATCTTTTGGAAACCGGTATTTTGGAATCCATTTCTGTAACGAACTTCTTTTAAACAGTCAATGATGTGCCATGTTAAGAATTGGAAGTCGGCCAACAATTTTCCATTTGTAAGAAGCCAACATGTATGTTGAGCTGCTCATTAAATCGGATCAACGCTCTTGGTTCATTCCTTCTTAGGAGTAATGCCAATTATAGGCCGATTTTCAATACTTGTTATAGTGATCTGTTTTGGCAAAATGGATTGAGAAGGAATAGTTATGTGACAACTGGTAAATTGGCCGAAGCAAAATGTAAGCCAGAGTACTAAGTACTGTTTTGGCAAAATGGATTTAGAAGGAATAGTTATGTGACAACTGGTAAATTGGCTGAAGCAAAATGTAAGCCAGAGTACTATAGTAACTGTTATCACTTGAAATATGCACCTTGCTGGATCTTGAATCCAACTATCCTTTGAAACATGGGATGACCCATTGAGTTGTGGGACTTGCGAAACTCGAGGTCAACCTCTGATTAAAGGGCGGCTTCCCTTTAGTAAATCACCTAAAAACTAACTCTAACTAAAAAACTTTGGTGGAAAAAGAGATAAGAAAGAACTGATAATTTGAATTTAAAACAGAAAATTAAGGTGATACATCAATATAACAGATTTTTACTTCCTTTCAGCAACACAACTTACAAATTTCAATCTAAAGTTTCACATAGTAATTTGCAACAATAACTCAAAGGTAAATTTAGAATAGCATCAATCAAGGAGTCATAGAACTTGTAGTAATACTTGTTTTTCTTTCATACGCAAAGAAAATTGAAACAAGTAGAGGCAAAATTGTTGATCTTTGATTCATTGAAAGTTGCTACAATGATTGTTTTTTGAAAAAAAAAAAAGGTAAAAAATTATATCACATGCATACAATCAACCGTTAGTTCAGAGTGAAACAAGGTTGAAGAAACTTACATAAATAAAGACCTAATTTTGATTGAAAAAAATCAAGGATTGAATGTCACATTGTCACAATAAACTTTTCCAATGCCTTGCAACAAAGCATAAGCCTCTTATTTATAGATTTTGAGAGCCTAAGCTTAGAAAGACATGTTGATTTTAGATATTCTTCCTATGAGTTGTCATCTTTATCCTCTGTGGATAAGGTTCACTTTTTTGCTTTATAAGTTGTCATCCTTATCCTTTGTGAATAAGATATTTGAAGTTAGTGAACTCATTTATTATTTTTGCATGCTTTGCTGATTTCACAATTGACGATTTTTTTTTTTTGTTTCGATTTAAAAAAAAAAATTAGGTAACATTTTGACGATTTTTTTTAAAAAAATTAGGTAACATCTGATGATTTCAATGGGGTTATTTGCTTACTGAATGATTGGCCAGTTGCTTGCATCCTTCCATTGGGCATGGAGTCTTCATATGGATCAAAAAAACTCTTTGCCTCATAAAAACATTGCTGTCAATTTACTTCAATTGAAAAGAGCCTGCTACAAAGAACTTGTGCATAAACCACTTAGGGAAAAAACACTTAAAACTTTGGCAAGAAAAAACACATATCCTAACCTATACTAACTAATAATAGTGATGTTCAAACAAATCCATTAATTGGTTTTGCAAAATAACTTCCTTTTTTAACCAACATAGGATGGTTTACATGATCATAAACCGTTGAGAGGAGATAAAACACAAATAGATATTCTATAAACTGCTACAATGCTTCATGAATGATGTAAATAAACTCACCCATCCTTTCATATTTATTATATATACTACTATCTTGAAGTGCATAGGTAAGCTAAATGCGTCCTTCCTCAGTTGCAACTTCATGCTTGGGTGCAAGCATGACTTGTGATGCTTTATGGGCCTCCATCCTGACTAAATGTTTGATAGGACACCTTCTTGAATGAACAAACTGAAATTCTCATTACCGACTTCTTTTTGGACCGCTTCTTTAACGACATGCACTTTGGAATGATTTGGTTCATGTTCAAATGGAAACATGGCCACTTTCTCCTCTAGTTTGTGCTGCTCATAATTTATTGATTCAGGAGAAAATCTTGACATCAAGATTTGAACATACATCTTGTATGATGTTGGAAAAATGTCTTCATCAATTTCTAGCTTACCCTCATCATTTTTATCAATATGTTTATTCTTCAAAACAAGGCTATCTTCATTTTGCCCTTGGTAGATCAACACTTTATCAAAATTGCTTGTATCTCCTTGTTGTTCCAAAGCTATTCCTAATGTTGATGTTAGTATAAGCATGTCTTCTTCATCTTGTTCAACAAAAGAAGGCAACTCGTCAAACCAAAATGTACTTTTTTTCTTCACCACCTCCTTGCTTGTTATCTTGTTCTCCCAGTTGATTTGTTGACATAAACATTAATACATTTTCTTCACCTTCAACAAAAAATGGAAGTTCATCAAACAAGTTAGTCAAAACTTTAAATTCAACCTCTCTAAATTTCATTTCAACTTCTTGTCCTATTTGATTATTTTTATCACCCTCTTGCAACAAGTTTGATTTTTCTATACCACTTGGAGGTTCATCAGTGACAAGTTGCTTTTCTTTTGCCTAAAAAAACTCCTCTTTCCCACTAAACAAACTACCTTGATAAACAATAGGTCTTCTTTTGTAAATGGAAATGATGCTAGGACAAGAAGACTAATTTTGTGTGTTACACCCCGTTGCGTTGTTACCTATTTACTATTATCGTGATGAGTTAAATGCTTTAATATATGATTGTGTATTGTATATGAATCTTGATGGAAAAAATGATGAATGAATGTGCAATTCAATTTGATATTTTAGATGATTCTAAAGATGAAAATATATGATGCATGTGAATGAAATGTTATCAGCTAACTATTTTTGTGATGTACTAAGCTAAATACAGGAACATATTTGAACCTCCGAAAGAGGGGGAGTATCACTCAGGAGAAGAACTTGGTTTGGTAAACCCTAATAAGCCTAATTGAGAATACACACACTCACATCCTAGTTGGTTTAGTTGAATTAAGATAGTTCGAGAAATGGTAAGTAACCTTCTATTAGGGTTTGAGTATGTTTTGTATTGGTATGTGGTTTTAGTCTTTGAATGTTCTTGACTGGGAATATGTGATTGATTCTTTATGAGTGAAATTTCTTCCTCCTGTGTTCATATTTATATATTAATCGATGAAGTATATACATAGAATGTATATATTTACATGTCTATGATAACTCATACATGTGAATATATGCGTGCATGAGTATATGTAGGTAGCCGTATCTATGCATGCTCATGAACAGATAACCCATATGCATGGGAATATGGGAATATTGATTGGACAAATGTGACATATATATATATTGATTGATGAATATACAAATATACATGTTTAAGTATGGATATTAAAATAATGTTATATATACATAATATATATAAAAAATATGTGTATAATTACGTTAATGTAAACATATATGCAAATATATTAATATATGTATGTATATATTTATTATACAAATATATTGATGAATATACAAATATATATACATAATATATATAAAAATATATGTATAATTACATTAATGTAAACATAAATGCATATATATTAATATATGGATATATGTATGTATATATATACATAATTATTTTGATATATTTGATATATATTTAATTAGCAAGTAATGCATTTAATAATCATGAGAATACAATTATATATATATGTGTGTATATTATAAAAGATTATATATATATATTGTTGATATATATTAAAAGTGCTTTGTAATAAACATGGCACCTATTGAAGTGCTGCCATTTATAATGAAATGGCTAAGTTATAACTTGCGTACATATAGTGCATAGAAGGAAGAAGTATTAATTCTTATGACAACGCATAAAGTATATATAAATGATGAATCTATAACGTGTTGACTTGGTCTTACCCGTGCATGAAGAAATGACACTTAAGTATGAAATGTTGGCGCCGTATTCTGAGAAGTGGAAAGCAGAAAGAAGTCTTTTAGCCACGCTTTAAACCAATGCATAATCTTCTGATAAGCATGAGACTCAGTCTCAACCACGAGTTGGCTAAGGTAGTTGACTTTTACTTCAATAAGGAAATTTGTAGGTTGCATTTTCTGAGTTTAATCTTTGCTATCATCAAGATATGGACGACTCATTCTTAACTTTGAAGCTAGACTATTTAGGTGTTTGCAAACCAATGTTTAAATCAACCACCTCTCACCTCTTGAGCTTAGTCGATGCATTTAGAATAGGAAGGTGGTAGATTTGGGAGCTTATTTGTAGCATTAAGACACTTAGATTTTAGTATATAGAGGTATCCTCTCTACCCTTTGTAACCATTATTCATTTCGATTTCTTTATCCGCCATTCTACTATAGTTCACTGTGCAAGCATTATTTTGAGAGTTTTGGTGAGAAAGATAGCTGTTTGTGAATTTGTGTTTATTGAGAGTTCTTAATAGGAGGCTAGAGTTTGAAGATTATTTGAGTATTGGAGAAGTAGCAATCGTGGTTGTGGAGGTTGAGGTTGGAAAGAAACATTATCAGTTGGAACTTTAAATCCAGGCATGCTAATTTCTATATCTCTAATCTCCTTACATTGACATGTTATTTTATTGTTGTAGTTTGTGAAAAAATGATTTTGAAAGCATGATAAGCTTGTTTTATGAACTTAGTTATTGCCTAGTTAGGGATAATCTTGTGTGATTCTTGATTAAGTCTTGTATTGGTGAAACCTTTTTATTTGGGATTACATTATACTATTTTGGAATATGTGTGGCTTTATTAATGCTATTAGAAATATACTTAGGTCATTAAGGCTATATGGATATTGCATGAAAAGTGAAATGTGGAATATGTTGCTATCTTGTAGTACTTTTATGAAATGTCATTTTTGAACATTGGTGGTTAGCTTGGTTATTTCTAGGGTTAGAATAATCTAAAGGAAAAGGGAGTAACCTAGATGGTCACTAGGTTGTGTACATGTATAGTTCACTTGGTTATTCCCGGGTTAATGGAGTAACTTAGTTGTATAGTTGTTATGCCATCACTTTAGATGGAATGTGTGTTATGACTTGGTTATTCTCGAGTTAATGGAATATCCTAGTTATGTTAATGGTCAATACCAAATCGAGCTAAAAGGGTGGGTGGATAGATGACTTGCACTCAAAGTACTGGGTGTTGAATTCTTTGGTCAAAGTAGTGTAAATAGTCACTGTTTACATTGTCAGTTCACTGTGATCCATGATTACATTCTGGGCAGGGAAGTCATACATGTAGGTTGTAGCCAATGTATGGTGGCTCTAGATATGTAGGACACAACACTATGCTCAAGAAAGTTGGGATTATGGGGTTATCAAACCAATCTCTTCGTCGAAGGGTAGGGCCATCTTACCAGTTAGGTAGATGTGCAGGGGATTGCAGTAAGTCTGTGGTTGACAGAAAAGTGCTTGAGTGATGCTCTCCCTCATATAGTTGGTGGATGAGATTTGAGGATGTAGCGCTAGTTTGGGGACACCTAGAATGTAGCACCACATATTGGGGACATCTAGGGGGTATACACCAACATTGGGGACATCTAGTTCATTGTATTCTAATTGTATATCCATTTCATTAAGCTCATGGAAGTTATGCATGTGAACAAGTATCTCTATTCTTTTTGAGAAATTGTAATTGAGGAATGTTATAATGAAATTATGTAATGTGGATTCGTTACCTGGAAATTTAATGATCCTTTGTAATGCAATGAAAATTTGAAATGGGTTTAACTTCTAATATGCATATTTTGTTTTCGAAATGCAGTGGGAGTTTGGAATGGGTTTATTCCAAATGTGCATCTTATTATTGAATTCAAAAATAATTTTTTTATTGCTAAATGTTGTTATATTAAACTATTCACTTGTGGGTAAAACAAAGTAAAATTCAATAAGTAGAACTCTTGATGATGATGAGGTGGTAAAGAAGGTATTGAGAACTCTGCCTAAATCCCATAGTCATAAGGTTTCTGCTATTGAAGAATTTCAGGATCTAAATAGCTATTCTAGAGATCACTTGCTTGGTACTTTGACTTCCTTTGAATTAAGAGAGTTTGGTTCAAGTGATTCAAAGAAAGAGACTAATTTTAAAGTTGGAAAAGTAGAAAGGAAAGAAGAATTAGATTTGGATGAATTTGATGAGTTGGAAGCAAAATTTGTGAGGAAATTGAAAAAGAGCATTAGAAAATATAGAGGTAAGTTACCTTTCAAATGCTTTAATTGTGGAAAGATTGGTCATTATGCATCAAGATGTCTTGTCAAAATTTCAAAAGATAAGCTCAGGGAGAATAAAGGAAATTCAATTAAGAAAAGTTACTATGTTAGAAAATATGCTAGTATATGTGATGATGAAGATGATGAATGCTTGTTCATGGTTTTAAATGCTAGAACTAATTCTGCTAAATTTGAGAGATGTATGAAGGATAGTACTCTAGAGATAGGAGCAATGGTAACTTCTCTTCATGCTAGGGAAGAGAAGAACAACTGGATCATTGACAATGGATGCTCAAATCACATGATAGGTGATAAGAGTAAGTTTGTTAAGCTTGAAAAATTTGAAGGTGGTTTAGTCAAGTTTGGTGATGATACATATGCTAAGATATGTGGAAAAGGTTCAATCAGTTTTGATGGAAAGCATAATACAAAAAATGTTTATATGTTAAGGCCCGCGACATAATCTTTTGAGTGTAGGAAATATGTGTAGCAAATGATATAATCTTGTGTTTCAAGATGATGGCTGTGAGATAAAAAAAGGCTTCAGGATTGTGATTACTACTAGAAGAAGAAAAGATGGTAATGCCTATCATCTCAAAGGTGCTAATGGTATGCGTTTTATGACTTAGATTAATGAAATTTGGCTATGGCATAGAAGAATTTGTCATATCAATTTTGATAGCCTAGTAAGGATAATTTTAATTCAAACTGTAAGAGATTTTCCAATGATTACAAAACCCATCAATGCTATCTATAAGGAATGTCAGATTGGAAAGCAAGCTCGAAAAAGTTTCAAAGTCAAAGAATAATCTTCTACCCGTCCTTTGGAATTGGAGCATATAGATCTTTTTGGACCTACAAGAACAAGAAGTTTTCAAGGTGGTGTGCATTTCATGTTGTTAATTGGTGATTACTCTAGAATGACTTGGATTACTTTTCTCAAAAAAAAGAAGAAGCTCTAGATAAGTTTAAGGCATTCAAAGCTATAGTTGAGAATGAAATGGATATGAAAATTAAAATTTTGAGATCTGATAGAGGTGGAGAGTTCACCTCCATTGAGTTTAACATATTTTGTGAAGATTAAGGGATAAAAAGGCATTTGTCAGCCCCTATGACTCCTCAACAGAATGGAGTGCTTGAAAGAAAGAATAGGATTGTTTAATAAGTTGCAAGAACAATGATGAATGAAGCAAATATATCAAAAGTCTACTAGAGAGAAACAATTCATATTGCTGTTCACATACTTAACAAAGTTCAAGCAAGGGAAAATAGTTCAAAGAATCCCTATGAGTTATGGTATGGAAGGATTCCCACTGTTAAATATTTCAGAGTATTTGGAAGAAAATGTTATATTAGGAGAGATGAAGAAAGCTTAGGAAAGTTTGATGCAAGATCTGATGAAGGTATCTTCCTTGGATAATCTACAAAAAACAAAGCTTATTGGTGCTACAATAAGAGGCTGGGAAGGATTGTTGAAAGTGCAAATGCTAAAGTAGATGTAGACTTACATAGAAATTCAGTGATGATAGATGGATATGAATCAGATGAGCCCCCTTGTCTAGAAGAAGAGAAGAATGAAGGTGAGGAAAATGAAAGATAAGTTGAAGAGGAAGGAGCTCCAAAAACTCCTAATTCTGTGCATAAGAATCATTCTGAGGATCAAATCATTGGTGACAAAAGAAAATGTATTGACAAGAAGAAAGACTACTATGCTATAAGAACAAGTAAACTTATGTCTACTTTTAAAAGTTGAACCTAAAATAGTGATTGAAGCATGCAAAGATGAGTATTGGATCAAGGCTATGGAAGAAGAACTAATGCAAATTGAGAAGAATCAGACTTGAGAAGTTGTCCCAAGACCAACATACAAGAATGTGATTAGAAGTAAGTGGGTAATCTGGAACAAACTGAATGAGAATGGAGAAGTGGTAAGAAACAAGGGAAGGCTTGTGTGTAAAGGCTACTCACAAGTGGAAGAAATAGATTTTGAGACATTTGCCTCAGTGGAAAGAATGAAAGTTATTAGGATGTTTTTGGTTTTTTCAGCACATAAAGATTTCAAAGTGTATCAGATGGATGTGAAGTATGCATTCTTGAATGGTGAATTAGAAGTTTACATTGAAAAACTAGAAGGATTTCAGTTATCAGAAAAATTAGGTATGGTATACAGACCGAAGAAGGCTCTCTATGGACTGAAGCAAGCTCCTAGAGCTTGGTATGCAAGGTTGGATAGGTACTTGATACAACAAGGATTCAATAAAGGTATCACATACAATAATATCTACTTTAAAATTGAAAAAGATCAAATCTTGATTGTGGTTGTGTATGTTGATGACATAATCTTTGGAGGCAATGAAGCAATGTGCAAAAAAAATGCAGAAGAGATGTAGAAAGAATTTGAGATGTCTATGTTTGGAGAGATGGATTTATTCCTTGGATTATAAATCAATCAGAAAAAGAAAGGGATATTCATTTCATAATCAAAATATTTCAAGGAAATGTTGAAGAAGTTTGGAATGGAAGACTCTAAACTGGTATGTACCCCTATGGTTACTGGTTGCAGACTAAGGAAGAATGATGAATCCTCTAAGGTTGATTAGAGCAAGTATAGATCAATGATTAGAGGACTGCTATATCTAATTGCTACTAGATAAGATATCATGCATGAAGTTTGTCTTGTGGCTATATTTCAAGAAGATCCTAAAGAGTCACATATTGCAGCAGTAAAAAGGATATTCAGATACTTAAAAGGCACTCTAGAACATGGCTTGTGGTATAAAAAAGATACCAACTTTTCTCTAAGTGCTTATATAGATGCAGATTAGGTAGGCTGTGTGGATGATAGGAAAAGTATAAGTGGTGGTGCATTTTTTCTTGGAAATAGATTGGTGTCTTGGCTAAGTAAGAAGCATGATTCATTGTCATTATTTGTTGTAGAGGCATAATATATTGTTGCAGCTTCACGCTGCACAAAAGTGTTGTGGATGAGGCAAACCTTGAAGGATATCAGAATAGTATTTTATGAACCAATTTCTATCTTCTGTGATAATACAAGTTCTATCAATATTTTAAAGAATCTAGTAATGCATTCAAGGACAAATCATATTTCTATCAGGTATCACTTTTTGAGAGAGAAAGTTGTAGAGAATGAGGTGAAGCTGGAGTATGTGCCTACAAAACATCATATTGCTGACATATTTACTAAGGCTCTTCCTAAGGATACTTTTGAGTATCTCTAAGAGAAGTTAGGGGTCATTTCCCCTCCTTTGATTTAGATGCATAACAATATGCATCAATCCAATGGATCTAAAGATTCATTCTTTGTTCTAGACTAATGTTGGTGGCTACCTCTTAGGGGGAGTAAGTAGTATCTTTATTGGGTGTTGCAGTCAGGGGGAGTAAGTGTTGTGTTGTGCAGTGGTTGCTGATTGGTGTATTTTGGTGTGTACTCCTAAGGGGGAGTATTCTGAATAGTGAAGGAAAAACATGTTGTAGAGCAATGGCGAGAAGGTACAAGTATGTTTGATATCAATGGGGAGTGATGAATTTTTTTTCCCTTTGCCATTGACAGGTTGTCGTTAGGTCCTAACTATTTAGTGAATAATCACATCAATATATCGACCAGACAGTTTCCAACGATTGTATGCAATAGAGGACAGCTCAACTTCTTTCTTAAGAACTAATCAACTGAATAAAAGTTCTAATCTATGGGGCCTCTAATCTTAAAAGTAATCTAAGGGGCCTCTAATCTTAAAAGCAATAAATCATCTATCTAGAAGGTAGGGAAATGACTCAAACTAGAAAACATAAAACTAAGAATCTGAAAAGAATTACCACTAAACTAGAAAGCATGGAAATGATTAATCTAAAGAATGCATAAATTGCTGAAGAAGTAAAGCATGTAAAGAAATTAGAAAAAAATTATCTAATGAAAAAGATAACAAGCCAAATGCTAATAATAAAACCATTAATTAGAATCAACTGAAGAAAGGTGCTCCAGACATTCAAATGTTAAGCTCAAAAACTATAGATTCAGTTACAACCTACAGGCTTGACACTAACAGTATAACATATACTCATGAAAGTGAAATGCAAATTGAACTATTATCTATTAAAGAAAATGCAGAATAGGAAATAGTATACTTATCTATCTATCTATAACCCTTGAGTGGCCAACTCTCAGGTTTGTCTACAACTACTCTAGATCACATGCACTAGAAAAATATCTCAGTTACTTCATTCCAAAGATGCATCCATATTACATAGTAATTCAAAGAGGGTGAGAAAACTCAAATTCATATGGTAGTTTTTACTCAAAAGACAAATTGGCAGCATAACAATAATCTTCTTCATTATTTGTAACAGTTACATATTCATATGAAAATGACTAAAAAAAATCCTCTTTTTCAGTTGATAGAGTCTTTTAACAGATTTCCTATAGAAAAAGGGACTTTAAAGCCCATGATATACAATATTAAAGAGGCTTGCATGAGCCATAAAGTTTTTGAAACTAAAAAATAATAGAATTATAAAGACTCGGCCAAAATGTGTGTTCTTGGAATTCCGGCGCTTGCTCGCTTGTTTTCAAAAGTATGAAGATCTGCATTCATTTCCCTTCTATCTAGAATGGTGATTGGAAGTGGAGTTGACTTATGAAATACTCAAGACTAAAATATTAAATCAACATAAGTTAGTTTAATTCGATCAACTCCAAGAAATAAAGTTTGTACGCTTATTCATAGAAAGATAACACTTATTTTTCCTAAAGGTAATCAATTGGCAAGGTTATTAAGGCTGAAATGTTTTTATTTACATAGTTAGCCCATTATACTGATGAGGTTATTTTTACCTCATCATTTCCTCCCCTTCCTAAGTCCGAGCAGGTCCTCCTACTCTTTGGTGTGTCCCCTGTCCATCATTCCTTCTATTCATTTCCTCATTCTTAGCATTGAGATCATATACATCATCTACCTCTATGTCTAATATCTCTGGATTCCTCAAGAATCCCTGATGAAAAGTGACCCTTTGTCTCCACCCATAAAAACTATCCTCACTTTGGTCTAGGTTGGTATATACTGAAGGTGGTGGTACAAGAAGCAAGGGAGGTCTATACCTCATACCAATCCAGTAGATATTTAATTCCTCCATAATTTTGGCCAAAGCTATTGCTCTTCCATAGGACCATATGATATTGAGAGGTGAAATTATTTCCCTCTTTTTGAGATGCATTAGAAGAGGGGTATACCTTTCTTCACATGCATGCCATGCTGGTCCTATTAAATGTGGCCCCTGTTCTTGAAAGTAATCATGACACAACCTGAGATTGTTATTGTATTTGACCTATACTTCCTATTTAATTTTTACGCCCAAAAATTGTTTCTTGAAAGAGAGGCTTCCTATGAGGGTATCTCATATGCAACCCTATAATCTTTTCTGCCTGAGCATACTCTCTTGATCTGTCTTGATAGTGAAGTTGATTTTTCATAGTGGAAAGGAATGATCTTAATTCTAATTCTCCCACAAAGAAGTCAATAAAGAAATCTATATACTTTTCTAAGAGAAAGTTATGAACAAAACTCACACAACAAATTCTGCTGCTCAGGGAGTGGCTCAACAAATACTTTTACAAATTCCTTTACATCAGGGTCATGAGTCTGGTTTTGGCGAATTATTTGCAACTTCCATCTTAAAAGCTGCTCATT
This sequence comes from Sequoia sempervirens, assembly GCA_007258455.2. Taxonomy (NCBI): domain Eukaryota; kingdom Viridiplantae; phylum Streptophyta; class Pinopsida; order Cupressales; family Cupressaceae; genus Sequoia; species Sequoia sempervirens. Next base: position 761,420,944 of record VDFB02270651.1, read on the forward strand.
AAGAAACATGAAGTACAGCCTAGATGGTCTTCTATAGGCTAATAACAGTTCACCAATTTCACAGGCATCCTACTTACACCTATATGCCTGATGGAAAGATTCTTTTAACATGACTAATTCCCTCTTTAACCTATTATTTTCAAATTCCACATCCTTCAAGAGGTAACAATGCTCTATCCATTTCATTAACATTGGGAGAATACATACCTGGAACCAGTCTATAACAATAGGTTCAATTTTTGTCCCCTTTGATTCCATGATTGGTTGAGTGTCACTCTCTTGCAAACTTTGTTCTAGCTCCATAATTTTACTCACAGAGGAATTTAACTCAATTTCTTGTTGATTATTTTCTTCTTCAAAAGCACTGAATAATTGCATAAAATTGCTTTTCATATCTTGAATACACTTATCTTTTTCACACAGAGCATCCTGATGCTGCTTACCCTGTTGATTCCATTGCTGGATCTGGTATTGCAACTGCTCAATAAGCTTGTCTTTTTCCCCCATTTGTGCAGTCAATTTGGCAATTTCCTGGTCTCTTTTATGTACAATGGCAGTTTGTACCTCAATATCTTCTTTTTGTTGGTTAATCTGTGTTTCTTCATCTTGCAACCTGGCTCTCAACCCCACAATTTCTACCTTTAACCTTTCCAATTCCTCATTTTTTTGACTGGATTCTATATCCCCTATGTCCACAGAGAAAGATGCATGAGGAATTTCCTCATCAGAATGAGGCACATTATCCTTAGCGGTGCAGGAGCACGCACCCTTCACCCTCATTTTGTGATTATTTGATGTAAAGTAAAGAAGGTCAGTAGGTAGGTGTTTTGTCTTTAATAAGGTCCTTCAAGACCTTTGAATATGTTCTATGGTGAAGTTTGGGTTTTGTGTTGCCATTGTACAATCTTATTCCTAAGAGTCTTTGTAGCCTCTAGAAGGCAAGTTCTTGAATTAGTGAATAAGGGTGCAAAGTGGGAGTTTAGAAGTCATATTAGGGTTAATTTAAAGGTATTTAAATGGTTCTTGGTGTCTTAAAACAAAACTCTTGCTAATAGTGTTCATTTAGTCTTTAATTCTCAATAATGAGGTTTTCAAGTCAAATGAAGGTTTGGGTGGTTACAAGTCCGTTGGAGGCATTGTTGAAGGCTCAAATGATTTGTAAATGTTTAAAATCCTTGAAAAGGCACGAGGGACTGTTGATGGTTCGAGGGGAAGGAACAATCATTGAATAAATGCAATCTAATTGTCTTATTTCTCTGTTTTTCCTCATTATCTCTATTTTTCTGTATCTTTCTAGCACTGTACAGGCAGTACAATAAGTTTGATGAACCAAGAACCTTGTGATTGTTGTAAGTAATGGAGTTAGCAAGTTTTTGAATCTGTATTGAAGTTCAATTCACAAATTTATATTGTTCTTTGCTGTTACTGTGTAATCTGCCTGTATAGAACAGGGAACACCGTTTTGTAGTTTCACCATGATCTAGGCCTTCCCACTTACTGTTCCACCCTGTTGCTTGGTGGGGAGGCATGGAGATAGATTAGGGAAAGTTTCTTTAAGTTTTGAAATGGAAATAAAGAAGGTTGCAGACCGTGGAACACCACCAAAGTGAAGAATAAGGGCCTGTTTAAGCATGAATGGATAGGACAGTGGTGTGTTTCATTTATTTGCTATTATTATGGTCTAGGAAAGGATGTGAAAGGCCTGTGCAGACTCTGAACAAGTGTCTTAGTGCATTGGTAGGGCTTGGAAAGCCTTAGGAGGCTGGAAACTCAAAAACCCTAGGTATTTGGAAGAGAAATGAGGGTTTTGAAGAATGAAGGATTAGGGGTCAAGTATCTACATGAAACCTATGAAATTGGGAGTTTTGTGATGTTTTTAATGACTGTCCAGGAGTTCATGGTGATTGGAGAAGCCTAAAGAGTAGTTTGTTTGGAAAAGAGGGCTAATCTTGTAGCCTTTTGAGCAGGGCAGTCTAGTAAAACTAGGTGTTGGCCTAATGAACCTTGTAGAATCTGATTGGAATATTGTATTGGGTCTGAGTAGGTGCATAAATGATGTTGAGATAAGTCTTGGTGTGATCAGATTGTGTTGGGTAGTTGAGTTTCCCTGTTGTGAGTTTGGGGGTTGATGTCAAAGTGGCATATTTGAGAGAAGTTGTGTCAATCTGTTTCTTGGGTTTCCACCATCTGTCTGCATCACTTAGTGTCCTCAGGAAGGGATGAGTGAGGAACTTCTTCCACTTTTTCATCAATATGGGGTGCATTTTTTGCCAAAGTATTCTCAGGAAGCACTTCTACTTTTTCATCAATATGGGGTCCATTTTCTGCCTCAGTGTTCTTAGGAAGCACTTCTATTTCTTCAGTATTTTCAATATGAGGCATACTTCCTTCAATTTCTACAAGGAAGAGCAAGGAATTTCTCCATCAATATGAGGTATGTCTTCTTCTTCATCAGTATCCACAGAGAAGGATGCACGAGGAGTTGCCTAAGGCACATTTTCCACAAATTTAGGTATACTTCCCAATCTGTCAAGGAAAGGAGAGAATCTTCCCACAGGTTCATCTTCATTCTGCTATGAGTGTGGCAATTATGTTTTCTCTCCTTCCTATTCTTCAGGTGATAGGGTTTCTATGTCCTCTTCCCTGGGAAGTTCATCCCCTTGCTTTTTTGCTTCATCTATTTCCTCATTATTAGGTGGACTATCAATTTCTACCACCTTTATTGGAGTCCTAGTCTTATTTATTTTTGAAGTGCTGCCTATGTCCTGGGGTTGAATTTTATTGGACCCTAAAGATGACCTTTTACTCCTCTGCAGGGGAGGAGTTGTTTGAAAAGTGATTTTACTTGTTTCTTTTTCTTTCAGGGAGGCTCCTCTTCTCCTCTAGAATGCACAATTCCCACCTCTTCCTGTCCTGGGGTTTGTAATTCATCTGGAAAGGTTTCCAACACATCACCATTGGGAGCCATGGAGGTATGTTGGGATTCAGGGATGTCTAATGCTTTCGAGGAAGGTTCTTCTACAGACTACCCTTTTTGTTTCGGGGATTCCCCCTCCTCAAGTGACCTTCCTAGCTCTTCATTTTCTAATTTCCATAGAAACCTTTGGCACTTCTTTTTTGGCTTGTTGCAGAAATGGTATTTACATATTAACTATATTAGACCATGATGTTTAAGGAGCCCCATCCCAACTTTATACTTTTCCATCATAGAGGTGACTGAGTGGTAGAGAAAAGCTGGTAAATTTACCCTAAGAGTAGGATCCTCAATGCCGTGGCGTAAATGAGTCAGTAGGTGGAAAGGGGGTCCCACAACAGTAGTCATTTGTCCCTCACAAGTGAAATATTTAATAATCCAGGCTACAACAGACCTCTAGGGTTCTGGAATAGACATTCTATGAATTCCCTTATTTTATCCCATGGTGTTTATGGTCATTATAGGTTGGGGTTCCCCTTCCCTATGGAACAATTCTATTAATTTTTGATAGGGGACGTGGGTATTTTCATTCAAATGAATTCCTTTATTCTCAAGACCAGAAAGATGAGCAAGGATTTTCGTACTTACTTGGAATGGTTTTCTGCGCACCATAGTCTTCCCATCTGCAAATTTTTTGACAAATTCCTTCACCAACTGCTTTGTGTACCCTTCAAATTATTTCATGATGTCTAGCCATCCAACTCTCTGAAACAAAGCTACTATATTGCTCAATGCCAGCAATGGCGTTGCAGAAGTTGGCTCAGACTTCTTCTTAGTGCCTCCCATTTTCTTTATCTCTTGGTGAGATTTTGCAAAACTCTAGAATTATCTCCGCACTAAATTGTAGACGAAAAAAGAGTTTTGCATCGATATACTCAATGGGGAAGGAACTAATTATCAACTTTCTTGTCACCTTACTGCATAATTATGGAAAACTTTCATGGGGTATTACAATCACTGCCGTACTCATATAAATCGTGTGAAATGCACAAGTTTCAAAATTATAAGGAGGAACAAAGCATGCCAATTAATTAACCTCTATTCAAAATAAATACTAACCCTTCTAAATAAATAAATTTTCACATACCTTAGGTCTTGTCATTAGATCAAATGTCACTTACCTGTGCTGACATAATTGGATAGTCATATGGTTGGCAAGGGTGGCGGCGGATAATAATGACATGGATGGAATGGTTGAAGTGATGGAGGAAATTATTATGACAAAAAGGTGTCATAATAATCTTATTTATTATGGAAAGATTCGATGTGATGTGGTGGAATAATCATAAGGTCATAGATCTTGTAGCAACATTAAAGAATGGGCATGCATGAAACTTAGGAAAAATAATAAAAAAAGCTTGAAAGACAAAATTTATACAAAAATATGGAGCATTATCAAGTAATCCAACTGAAGTAGAGAAGAAGAGAGTTCCAAAATTATTATAGAGAGATGTCATCAGAACAGAGTAACTAGATTGAGGATTTCAGAGAATCACTGGTATGCATCCAAAGCAACAACCAAAATGGAGCATTGTCGAAAGATGTAGCTGGAGCAACAACCAAAATTTTTGGAGCACTCGAACAAAATTCTGGAGCATCCGAGCATCATTCCAAAGCATCACTGAAAAGATGCAGCTGAAAGAGGAACAATAGAATTCTGGAGCATCGCTGAAAGGATGCAGCCGAAGGAAGAAAATTGTGACACTTTGGCCTTGACTTCCCAAAGCACCATTGAGTGATGCGTCAAAATGTAGGATCAAGATGAGAAGTGGAACCAATCTGATATATAGATTTTAGAGCATTGCAACAACAATTACGGAGCATTGCAGCAACTGTGCTAGCAAATTCTAGAGCATCGCAACAACTATGCAAACAAATTCTAGAGCATCGCATTAGGGTGCACCGAAATTGGGTTCGCAAAAAGATGAAGTCTTGCAAAATATAAACAAAACTTTAGCCAAGTGCAAATGGTGGAGTCGATGAAGAAATTGAAGAAATTTTTTAGAAATGAAATGATGATTTTTTTTATGGGGTTATTTGTTTAACAACTATATTGACCTTGCCACAACAAAGTCAATGCAGTGGATTTCTCCCTATGTTTCTACCATTTTTGTAAACTCCTTGTTAATGAGTTTATGGTAGATGCGTAATTAGTGCCCATTAACCACAAGAGTTCGGGTGTCACCATCAATTGGTTTTAACTGGACCAAACTATTAGCAAACACTTCAAAAATCTCGTATGGTCCAAGCCAATGTGTCTTGAGTTTCCCTTGATGATCCTTGTATCTGGAATCAAACAATAATGCCCAATCTCCAGTATGGAATTATTTCTCATTGATATGTTTGTCATGCCAGACCTTAAGTTGTTGCTGGACCAATTCAATTTGATGGATGACATCTAGATAAAGTTCGTCTAGTTTTCTAAGCTATAAGACTCTTGATTTGAGCTCGTTTAAGATCCATGCCCAATTCCATGGCCATCCTAAGGGTTTGGAGCTTGAATTCAATGGGAAAGAGGGGATTCTTTCCAAAGACTAACTCATTGGGGCTATAGTCAGTGGTTGACTTCCAAGTCATGTTGTAGGCCCAGACAACTTTTGATAGCTTTCTAGCCCAATCTTTCCTTCCCAAAGAAACCATTTTTGTCAAAATATTTTCTAGTTCCCTATTAGTGACCTCAACTTGTCCGTTTGCTTGCAAGTGGTAGGGTGAGGAATTCTTGTGACTTACTTGGAAGTGATCTGTGAATGCCAATAGGACTTTAGACATAAACTAAGGGCCTTGGTTTGTGATAATTGTCCTTGGAGCCCCGAATCTGAGGAAGATTCTGTTATAAATAAAGTCAACTACTTGCTCTTCCCTAGCAACACGTAGTGGTTGCACTTCCGCCCACTTAGTCATGTAGTTAGTACAGACCAAAATATACTATTTTCCTTGTGAAGGAGGATCTATAGGTTTGATAAAATCCAATCCCCATTTTTCAAATGGTTCAAGGACTACCTGAGGCTGCATGGGAATTTCATTAGATGCGGTTGGTCTTCCTACCCTTTGGAATTCATCACACCTACGAACATACTTCTTGATGTCTTTATACATTGAAGGCCAATAGTATCCTGCTCCCAGAATCTTGTGAGTTGTCCTTTTAGCAGAATAATACCCTCTAGAAGGGTAATCGTGATAGGCCCTAAGGATACTGTAGGTCTCGTCTACCCTAACACACCGTCAAAAAACCATATCAGGTCCACATTGAAAAAAAATTCCATTAATCCATTTAAAATGGGAACTCTCTCTTATGAGGCGTTTCTTTTGCTTTGACAAAAAGTGAGGTGGTACTTCTGTGGTGGCTAAGTAATTTGCAATGTCGTAAAACCAAGGGGTTTTAGTGGAGATGGATTTTTTTTTTCATCTGGGAACTTGTCCTGTACCGGAGCATAGTCACCATCATGTTTGATCCATCATAAGAAGTCTACGACTATGTTGGACTTCCCTGGTTTTTCAACAATTGTCACATTGAACTCCTGGGGGAGTAACCACCTAATTATCCTTGCATTTACCACCGGTTTATTCATGAGATACTTGATGGTTTCATGCTGTGTATGCATTGTAACTTTGTATCCTATGACATAATGTTTAAATTTCTTGATGGAATGCACTATAGCCAAGAATTCTTTCTTTGTTGTGGTGCAATTCTTCTCTGTTCGCGTTAAATCTTTGTTGATAGAATATATAGCATATTTCCCTCCATTCTCATCTTCTTTCCCTAGAATCACTCCAATGGCATCATTAGATGTGTTGGCATAAATGTGAAATGGCAGTCTCCAACTGGGTCCCCGAAGGATAGGGGTAGAGATGAGTTTCTCCTTGATAATTTCAAACGAGGACTAACACTCAGGTGTCTAGATGAAGTCAACATTTTTCTGGATGAGAGAAAACATTGGGGCTGCAATTTTGCTAAATTTTTCTAGGAATCTTCAGTAGTATCCAACATGCCCTAAGAAACTCTTGACATCAGTCTGAGTCTTTGGAATCTCAAGTTGTTGTATGACTTCAATTTTCTTGGGATCAACCTTAATCCTTTCGACTGAAATATGGTGTCCTAGAACTATTCCTTGTTCCACCATGATCAAACATTTATCGTGACCGAGGGAAAACCGATGATCCTCACGTTGTTTTAACACCTTGTCTAGATTCGTGAGGGCTTCATCAAAAGTTGAACCATATACAGTGAAGTCGTCCATATAGACTTCCACACACTCATTTACCAACTCAATAAATATAGCCAGGATGACCCTTTGAAAAGTGGCAAGAGAATTACATATCCCAAAGGGAAGAACCCTATATGCAAATGTCCCCCAAGGGAAAGTAAAGGTTGTCTTATCCTGGTCTTCCGTTGCTACCTATATTTGGTTGTATCCACTAAATCTGTCCAAGAATGAAAAATATTTTCTCCTAGCCAAGTTATCCAGCACTTGGTCCACGAATGGCAGGGGAAAATAATCTCTGCGTGTTGCTTTGTTAAACTCCCTATAATCTACACACACTCTCCCCTTCCCATTCTTCTTTGGAACTACAACCAAGGGTGACACCCACTTGCTGTCAAAAATTGGGTAGATGAATCATACCTACAAGAGTTTCTTAATCTCAGTTTTAACGATGTCTTTGAGGGTAGGATTGAGTCTCCATTGTGGTTGGAAAATAGGTCGAACACCCTTAATATAGATATGATGCGTACACACACTAGGGGTGTATTCCTCTCATATATTTATAGTCCTAGGTGAATGCTTTAGATCTATTCACCAGTGTATCAAACAGTATTTGTTCTTCCATCCGAGTCAACCAACTATTGATGTTCAAATTCTTTCCTGGCAGCAACATAATGGTTTTGACTCCAGGATAATTGGATGTGACAGTGTGGATGGGCCTTGTCAGTGTGTTAAGTGGATAGTTATGCGGTACAATTTTATGAAGCTGGGCAACATTTGCAAAGAAATGGAAAGTTTTTGGAACTAAGTTCATCAAAGGGAAAGGTAATCCAATAAAAATAGCATCATCAAATTCTACTTGCTCTATGTTGATTGGGTGTCCTAGGATTTCTTCTACGTCTGACATCTCCTCACTGTTGGAGTCTCTTGCAAGGTTTTCCATGTCATTCTCTAATTCATCCTCTAATTCTTCACCACGTTGTTTGATGACTACCATGGCCAGTGAAGCCAAATTTTCCTGTCCAGTAGGACTTTCTAGTTCATCAGCCCATACTTTGCTTTTAGCAGGCTTGGTAGGAGGGTACAAAAACAACTATTTTCTATTAGATCCATGGGAGATGGTCATTCCTCCCTCCCTACAGTCAATTTTGGCTGCAATCATAGCCAACCATGGTTGTCCTAGAATTATTGGATAATTTTCTTTGGATGTTAGGGATTCAATTATCTGGAAATCCACTGGATATTCCCATCCATCCACCTTAACAAGAACGTTTTCAATGATGCCTTTGGGAATAGATATGGATTGATTTTTCATCTGTAGGACTGTCGTTGTGGGGTGTAGATCAGTAAGTCCCAAATTTTCCATCACATCAATAGTCATTACATTAATGGCTGCTCTAAGGTCCACTAAAGCATTGGGTATTGCTACCTCATTAACTGCTACTATTATAAGCGAACTTCCTGGGTCATCATATTTCAGAGTAGTGACTGTTCTAGCTAACAAATTAGCTACGTACCCATTGATATGAATAGTGTTGATTCATTTTGGCTTCCTCCCTGGGGTTTTGATGCACAATTGTTTAATCAACTGGTTTTATTCAGGGATCTCTTTAATTGCTTGTAACAAGGGAACTTCAATCTACAATCGTTTAATTTCCTGTATCAGTGCAATTTTCGTAGGTGAAATTGTTTCTGGAGCATCTTTCACAACAATTGGTTTTAGATGCTCCAGGAAAGGGGCTTTGATTTTGTCTTTAGGCATGAGATTCTTTAGAAATTAAGTTGGAGACTGACCCTCCTCCTCCTCCTCCTCTTGGGGTAGGTCGGAAGCTCCTACTGAAGATGGCGGGTTGGATTCATGTTGCATAGTGTTTGGGATTTGTTCTATAGATGTGGGTGTTATTGTAGTTTTCTTAGCAGACTTCTTGACAGGTTCATCTATGATTTCTTCGATGGTTGGCTGCAAAAGTGTTTTACCAGACCTCAACTACATATTTCCATAGTGTATGTCATTAAGTCTAGTGACATTGTCTTGTTCGACTGAATACACCAGAGTATTTGGATGATTGTTCTTTGGGTTAGGGACTAGTTTCACCAGAAGTGGTGGTTGGTTAACTTGTTCAGTCTGTTGAGTGTTTTGGGGAGGTGGTAAGAGACTCTGTTGAGTAGGCATCCTCCTGAGACTAGAATAAAATTGATGCTGGGGTTGATTCCATTGAGGAATGGAATTTTGAGGGTACCACTGCTATTGAGGCTGGTTGGGCCACTCAGGGTTACCCCAAGATTGGTTTGTCCATTCCGGTGGTCCCCAAGGATAGGTTCCCTAGTTAGAGGGTACTAGAGGTGGTGCCTGGGGCTAGGTCGCTACCCATTGATTATTGTTCCAATTTGGTTGGGGCTGCCAGTTAGGATTGGATTTTTGGCCATAGGAAAAATTATCTCTAGTTCTTTGGTTGACAATGTTCACCTCTTCCTTGACCGGAGTTGTTTTTTTCTTGGAATTTTTGATGGAATTCAATAGTTTGCATTGATCGGTGGGGTGATTCTTGTCACACACTTGACAAACGTCAATCTTGTCAACTTTGTCCAAGGGACACTCTCTTAGCAATTTTTTTTTGACACCTAGGGCAATAAATAGAAAAGGTCTAAAGATTTTTGGTTTTAGCCTCTATGACATCTAAGGTGGTGTTTAGTTGAACAAGAATGTCAGTATTGAAGTTGGCCAATTCCTCACAAAGTTTATTTATGTCATTAGTGTTAGGTCTAAAAAATGTAGGTTTGAACCACAAGAGGTTGCCAAGCTCTCACAACATTTTTGGCTAACGTACAAGGCCAAATGATGAATTTGAACCTTCTCTTCAAGCTCTGCCAGACCTAGGCAAGTACACCTTTATAATTGAATTAGACTTAGAGTTGTATGACTTGATTGAATTGATGGATCTTGTAGACACTAAAATTTGGTCTAAGTCTGCGACTTCAATTTCTTCATAATTTGTATCTTCATGGTCATGATTAAATAATGTTAACTAGCACTTGCACCTATAGGAGGTTCAAGGAATAACCGATAGGAAATTAGAGGTAAAACAATAATGAATTTGAATATTAAATAGTTCAGTATATTTAAATTCAAATGTATATATGATACATTGCATTATATAATTATGGTAGATGTCTTGAATGATTTAAAATAACTAGGTTCCTTTTGAAGAAGTAATAGCTAATTTACATATATCAAAGTGAAATAAGAGTTCTGGATTTGTTTTTTTTAGCTCCTCTTTTTAAGTCTTGAAATTTGTATGCATTGCAACACAATGTTGTCAGATAAGAAAAATATAACTTGTAAATATGTTTCTAAATATGTGTTTAATTGGATCCAAGTAGGAAAATAATTATGATTTATAAATTTTGAAAGAGAAAAGTTCAAATTGATGTTTATGGAAATGATTGTTGATAATGTAATAATTTTACAAACTTGCAGAAATACAGAGCAGCTGCCATGAATACATGACTGACCAATGAGCCCAACCATTGCACTGCAAGGTGCTGTTATAGTTTCTAATGATGAATATTAAACAATAAATAATTATGCTATTCTATAGTGGACACAATTAGGATTGTGTTGCTTCCGAAGATACTTAGCTGAATATATTAATGTGGGTATTCCTCATTGCATCACATAATGTTTTCACATCGGTGAGTGCTATTATAAAAAAATCTCCCACTATATATCACAAAGTGGTATTGGTTGGATCTACTGTAGTAATGAGAACATAATATCAATCATTTTTTTTTTAAGCTGATTGGTTTGAATTACAAGCATCCCAATTATCACACTCTCAACCTAATATTTGGCTAGTCCAAAAAATCATAGCTATGCCTAGACAAACATAGGCAACAAATAGTGTACGCTTTGGACGCCCAACTCCTAATTCATTTGATATTATGACATTGTAAATCCATAGGCAAGGTATCAAGTGTTCATTTGGAGATCAAAGATAAATAATTGACTGTCACTAATGTGGGAAAATTTGAAATTTCACAAACCTTGTTGCAGCACGACTACTGAACATCATGAGCCCTTCATATACACTTTACACTTAAACTGCACAAGTATAGATTTCAGCCCAATGCAGCACTTGATATAAACAAGTTTCATTCTCAACAATATTAGGGAAAATCTAGAAAAAGATGCAAGTGATTTTGTGATTCCAAATTGAAGGAAATAGGGACAAAAGTTTGAGATTCAATAATACTAGATAGAAAATGAATCCATTGTAATCGCTAGATTTGTCCAATTTCTAGTTAAATGAGCCAAAAATCTGTAGTACTAGACGTCCACACTGCATCAAATGCAAAATATAAAAGCCATTATAGTTAATAAGAAAATATTTGAATTGTGAAGAGTTCTAAGAAAATCTTTGAGTCAATCTGAAAGCAATTATGTACAGACCATTGCATCACAGCAGATGAAGCTGCAAGCTTTAAAAAGCTCCAAACATTATAAAAGATATCAACTGAGAACCCAGTCCAAGAAATGATGGTAAACTTGGAATACTATTATGATATGGAACATCATAAAAGATATCAATTGAGAACCCTGTCTATGGTATGGCTATTGAAAAAGTATGACCATAAAATTATATTTTTTCAATAGCAATCATGATCTAGCTGTGTATTACCATTGGGAATAAAAACAATCCTTTCATTTAACAAATAACAATAGAATTCTTTTAGAATGAAATAAAACACAATAAAAAATGATCTGGCATTGAAATTTTTTTTTACTAAAACCATGGCAAGTGAGTTACCTCAAGATTATGCATAAATTGTGTCATGCTGTTTCAAGTGAGGAAAAATGGGCAAAGTTTGTAAGAAAAATTTATGAAACCCTACCACAGCACATTTTTTTAAAATGAGACCAATTAAAACCAATCTCCCTACAGTTGCTATTTCAATCTATTCACAGTAAATGAAATCTGATTTATGAGGCAATGGCAAGCAACTTACCTCTAAATTCTACACAAATTGTATCATGCTATCATCTGCAAGAAATTCTCATATGCTTCAACTACAAATTCATTGCACTGAAATCCTATGCTAGATCCGATCACTGCAGGGAGTTTCAAATGAAATCTAGAAAGGTTTATATGCTTTATGCATTTCCATTGCAATAATTAATAGATGAGCACACTAAATTATGTACACTTAGTTTGATGTTATTGTTGTAATAATTCACTCTGTAACTCATGATTTGCTATTTGTTAAAAAAAAAAATTGAGAAAAAAATCAATCCTCTTGACAGTGTCATTTTAAGTGACTGAACATGTCAACTTAAGATTCCATGGACATGAAAAAGCAGCTATTTCAAGATAAATTGGTAATCTAAAATATTAACAATTTAGAGCTTTGCTCTACTATAAATGTCATAGAGAAAATATTACATAAATCCTATAATAAAAGAGTAATGATAACGAAATGTAATCATATTAAAAAGTATAAAAGTGTCGAGTACCCTAGAAGGATATGCAGATCATATTTACAAACATACTCCTTGTGAATGGCTCTAACAAGCAATTGCTTATTTACTAGAGACCAAAGATCTTCTGTTAAGCTATTTCAATAAATCTCTCAAAAGTTCAGAAATCATAGACAAATAACATAGAGGTCAATAATTGGCAGTAACAACTCCACAACCTTCCAAAACCAGAATGATCCTAAACCTAATTGATAAATCCCTACAAGTGACCTGAACTAACTTAAAATTAAGTACACAACAAGTAAGCTATTTCATATCCACATTTACACCAACGAAGGTAATTATACTAAAAACAGTGAGGAGACTACCATTTCCATCCTAAGCTTAAACTTATAGAATTTCAAACTCAAACTTGATCAAGACCATTAATCTCAGACATGGTTTTACAATTACGCAACAGAGCTTCTTTGGTTGTGTCGTCATCGGAAACTAATGCAAACCGGGATCCAATTTCAACATTCAAAAGACCAAAATCTTGTAATTCTCTAAGTATTCACTCAACGGTTTGCAATTCATAGCATCAGATTTCACAAACTTTGTGCTGGGATATGAATAGGCAGAGGCTTAGCAAACATGCACTAACCTCTAGGTCCCGACCCGTTGACAACTTGAGCTAGTTTTCAAACAAACACTTTCCGTTTGTGCAGGACCCCACTCCCTTTTCACTAGCTCCTTGTCTCACTCGACCTGGTCTTGTGCTTCGACATCTCTCTCACATAGTGTTGCACCTATAACTACTCATGTCCCTCACTCCGCCCCGACCTGCCTCTCCCGCCCCATCCACTATTATAGAGGAGGCAAGGCCACTGGGGGATGCTTTCTCGGGTCTTTCTCCTTAGCCGCCTTGAACAATCAATTGAAAACTGAAATACCAACTGAATAAACCAAGTCCCCTGAAGAATTAACCCCATATTGAAGCCTAAAGGGGGAAAAAAAACTTGGGTATAGGATCTCCAGGGCCTTACATAAAATACAAACACAAATGGGCAACAAAATTAAACTATAATACCTATTTTCAAGTCCTGTTGAACCCTCTTTTTTTGAAGGTCAAAAATGAGGAATTCCTCACCAAATGCCAAAAGAGTAATAAAAAATTGGGTGCACCCAAAAATGATAGAGACAACTGAATACAGTAAGAAAATTGATGCCACACCTGATTTTTCCAATTATATTGCAAGTCCAAGATGACCTCCATTTTCTAGTCCTTGGATTGTAGTTGCTGACTCCATTGACAATGAATCAAGTTGCAAGGGCAGCTATGAATGTGAACACAGTGGGCGGTGCTCTATAGCTGTGCTATATTTACTGCATTATTGATTTGTAAACACAGTGGGTAGTGCTCTATAGCAGTGGTCTACAGCTGTGATCGGAGTATAATGCATTTAATGCACAAGAGCAAATTTATGGTGGTTCAAATAAGGTAGATCACATAATGCAGATAGACATGACATAGCAATGAATGGTGCCATCACAAATCCAATACTGCATTTACTGTAAAGATTTAATGCATTTAATGCACAAGAGAAAATTTATGGTGGTTCAAATAAGGTAGATCGCATAATGCAGATAGACACGACATAGCAATGAATGGCGCCATCACGAATCCAATACTGCATTTACTGTAAAGATTTTCTGACAGTTGTTTCACAGATTTTCAGAGTCAACTGAAAATGGTTTTCAGTTTGAGACAACAGTTTATCAGTGTGTGAGACAGGTTTATCGGCTGCTTGTGGACTGGCAAGTCCACAATAAGAAGCCTATCGGCTAAATTATTTAATTATTCTCTAAATTTCTTAATTTTTCTATTAATTAAATAAACTTAATTATTTAGTTAATTCACTTTAACATTTATTCAACTATTAATTAAATAATCTTAATTATTTAATTAATTCACTTTGTCTTTATTCTATCCCGATTAATTAAATAAACACTTTTTATTTAATTATGTTACTAATTAACCTTATCCTTCTTTTCAAATTAAATAAATTCTTATTTAATTTACTCTTTATCATATTTCAACTATAATTAAATAAATTCTTTATTTATTTAATTATTCATTTAACCCCTTTATCACTTAATTAAATAAATCTTATTTATTTAATTATTCTTCAAATATAAAATCTTGAATTAAATAAATCATTTAATTCGTAAAAATCTATTCTAACACATTCCTCTATATTTAGATAATTGTGTAAGTTATCTAAGTATTCACTCTAACTTGACTCGAGATCTATTTAAACCGGTCAGTTAACTTCATATTTTGTGTCTGAGTGGCTTTCATGAATAATCTCTTCGTCATATCATTCAGTCATCTAGTTCTAACTCATTTGTGTGTACATGCATATTAATTAAATATCTTTATTTAATTAATTAAATCTTGTGTGTGCATTCGAACAAAACGTTGCTTTTATCCTATCTTTATCTTTGTCATGCAAAGACTATTCTTCAGTTTTCAAATACCAAACTCAAAGATTAAATCAATTATTTAATATTTATTTCTATTTCTAGTTTTTATCACTCATGTCACTACTAATAGTCATCATAATGCATGTATAATCTCCTGATCTCAACTGTCCTTTGATCTTTTGATCCTGACCTGTCATTCAAATGGTCAATTTTCTATAAATTCATCTGTCTTTCATCATTTCAATCTCTCCTGAAATCTTGTGACTTTGGAGCAATTATCTTAAATCTTCGATGTTTCGTTATTATCACAATCCTTAGGCTATGCTTGCATGTACTAGAAATTTGAGGGAAAGTACACTACATAAAATGAAATGGAGGACAATAGAGGTTATCCATGGAGTTACATTGATCTTTGGTGAGATTTTTTATGTTTTATCTTGTTTCCTTTGTTCTTTGTTGTTTGACTTTAGATTCCATTAGAGCTTGATCACATGGAGTGTTTGATTTTGACCTTTTTCTATTTTCATGATGTTACATTTGGTGAACTTGACGTGAAGACACCATCTTCGCGAATCCGTAGATTTTTTTTTTAGATTTTTGTAGGTTTTGTACAGAATGACACATATGCTTGACTAAGCAACACAATTGACATTCAGAGACACATCTTGACAAAATGATGCAACTGACATTCTGGACCACATCTGATAACAAAAATGATGCATCTGAAGAATCACTACGCATCTGTTATTTTTTGGGCCGCAATTGACTAGTAAAAATTCCACGACGCATTTGATAATGAAAATAATGCATCCAACAATGAAAACGATGCATCCGACTGGTAAAATTTTAGGTTTATATTTTTGATTTACAACTTCTTTCGTGTTTTTATTTTTGCTAATCTTCTATTTTTAGCATGCGTCTCGAGGAGTTAATGAAGTTTTTATAGATCAATAGTCAAAGACCAATATCAAAACTACTAATGAATCTTTCTGCATAATGCATGTTGAAGACCATAGTTAAATTTTTGAAACAGATTGTTTGGTAGTGTACCAAATGTTTCATTTGGTTTAAAATTTACAAATGGCTACTATGTTTGGTGCAAAAGCACAAATTTGTTATTACCCTCACAATTTGGTATATTGAAGTATCCTCTCCCCTTACAAATTCGTGTGATCCTAGGTGTAAGAGAAATGGTTACTGACTCTAGAAATTGGGCCTATCCTAGCGGGAAAAAATTACTCACCTCAGGATGACTCAGACCGATAACACCCTGAACCCGAGGGACTTCCAGCCGGTATATAAAAGTGGATTCTTAGGGAAACCCCAATGAATCACGTGTATGGTTTTGACGAGATGGATCTGAAAAGGGACTCTCACTGCATGGATCATTCCCTACGAATAGAATTCCCAAATTAAACACCTTTGTTTGTAGTGTCCAAAATCCCTCTATTTACTCGTGTAGTAGGTCAGACCTGTGAAGCCGTATCATGTTTTTACGGTTCATGTGTAGAGATGAAAGTATGCCATAGGAGTTTCATGGGTACTATAGCTTGGCTGCCTCGAATGAAGTGTTGAGCCATAGAGTGGAGCCAGTGGGGTCAAGCTACTAGTCATCCGCCTTGAATAAGCGTAGCTGGGGTAAAACCCAAGTGAGAACTCAGTAAATGTAAATACTGTCCTACACAGCCTAGGATGTGCTTGTTTGTTGTCGAATTAAATGTTCTTTGAGTCAAAATAAAACTGAAAACACATTGTCTTATGATTGTCTTTGTTTTCCAAAACTTGATCACAAAACATACAGTTTTATCTCATAATTCACTGGAAAACCGCAACTGTCAACATAGTCACAACTGTTCACCAGAAAGTCACAATTTTTCTTTCGAGTCACATCTATTTAAATTTGAGTCACATCTGTCAGTATAGCCTTCATTTGCTTTTCGTATCTTTTAGAAACTATCCAATTTCATCTAGAGTCGCATCTGCCTAAACTAGAGTCGCATATGCCTGATTAGCTCATATTTGCTTAGTATAAAATCACATCTGATTTAGGAGACCGCACTTGTGATATTCTGTGATGCATCTGAAAAGGCGAGCCACAACTACAGCCTGGAATGATGTATTTTCCCTGTCATAGAATTTTTACCCGTGCCCAAAGTCTTGAAAACCCACATTTGAATAGTCCTGAGTCACAATTGTCATCACGAGTTGCATCTATCAAAAACTACACAACTGTCTGATACCAGATATTGAACTTTATGAAAAACCCGCAACTAATTACCCGAAAACCAAAACTATGAAGCATAATTGCATTTGTGTAATTCTGCAATGCATCTATCTGAGTATTAGAAAACCAAAATTTACTTTTGAAAATTGAGAACAAACATCAAAATAGTATCTAAATTATCCTTTTTCATTGATTCTAGGACATAAACTGTAACGTTCGCTCAAAAAAAAAAAACTTGCATGTTTACACACTTTAGGAATCATTCAGTCTTAGCGATAGGTACCTTAGTCATTCATCTTACTGTCATCTTAGGGGTATTAATTTACTTTCAAGAGATAATCTTTTGCAGATTTTAGGATAGGCACCTTGCATTATTTAGATAAACCCTTGATTTAAACAACGTTGTCATTGAACCTAGTCACACCATTATATCTTTTGTCCTATGCATGAATCCTTTCAGCTCATTAGTCTAGCTAGGGAGTTCACCTTATCTTTTTGTCCTAGTCCTACAAAGGTTCCTTGTTGAAACTAATTGAAACTAGGGTTGCACTTTAGCTGTTAAATAACTTCTTTTACAATCATCCAAAATTGATCACTTAGGTCTTTGCATATTTAGAAACTGTCATCTTAGACTAGCGATATCTTAGACATACCTTATTTGCATAGAAAATACCAAAAACATAGTTGCATACATTTATCCTTGAAACATAGCTTAGACTCATATCATCCATAGACTTAGCTTTTGCATCACTTGAACTTTGAGCTCACATTACATGGTTGAAACTAGATCGAAAAGGAATGAAAGAGAAAAAATGGCTAATCCCAACGAATTCATCAATCTATTCTCATTAGACCTCACAAACATTTGTTCGACAAATTCATTACTAGAGATGCACAAGGACATGTTACAGTGGAAGACATCGAGACTACTTCACAAGACCCTAAATTTTCTACCTTTGTAGATGACTATCTAGCAAATGATCCTCAACGATACTTAGCCAAATTGCTATCATAAGGTGCTAAACTACCTCTTGGTTTTGATATTAGTACTCTACAAACAATACCTACTCAACAGAAAAACACAAATACCACTAGTGCAACTATACCTCAGGTAACCACAACCATACCATTTGAAGGACCTACACCAAGTACCACAATACATACATCTCCATTTGGTACACCTACTTCCACATAGGGGCTCAACTTTACTATGGGTGTGTCCTTGTCCAATCCCTTTGATCCTCGTGTTGGGAACAAAAAATATAGAACATCCGTGCCTACACCAAGTGTCAACGTCACTAGCACTATTCCAAAAACAACAACCATACCCACTGTTAGTGTCGCTAGTACAATACCACACTTTGGAGTTTCATAGACAGGAGGCATACCCTCTTTCCAATATGGAAACTGACCTATCATTTCACATATTCCAACTCACAATCCATTTACACAAACTCCAAATAAAAATTCATTTACTCAAAATCCATTCATTCAGAATCAAAACCCGTTTACCAACATTCTGAACCCAAATCCACTTTACATACCCATGTTTAACCAAAATCCATCAAACAACGTTGGATACCAAAACACGTATGTAGATCCAAATAATCTAGCTACCACATCGTTAACTCAAGTCAACGTCTTGCAGAAAAAAATGTAGGGACTCCAAACACAAATGGACAACATGACAATGTCAACTAAGAAATCCTTTTCAGCAAAAGATCTGTGTCCCTTTCCCTTTGATAAATCATTATACAGGACACCTTTCCCTCATGGGTATGTCATACTGAATCTGCCCAAGTACAATGGAAAACGCAATCTGATAGAACACATAAGGGAATTTTTGATCATGTGCATTGATGTCACCTATGACCCCACTTATCTTATGAGACTATTTCCAAGAAGTCTTGTAGGAATTGCACTTAAGTGGTTTTCAGGTCTAGACTATGGCATAAAATCATGGGGTGAACTAGTTGAGAAATTCATTGAGCAATTCTCCAACATAGATCATGAGATAAACATAGAAACTTTATGTCACACAACATAAGATGAAGGAGAAAATTTCATTGCTTTCTTCCAGAGATGGAGAACAATAGCCAATCAATGTCATGTAGAAATACCTAAGAAACAAAAGGTCACAATGTTCCAAGAAAACCTCCACCCAAAATTGAGAAGTAACTTAATGGTACATTGTTGCACATCCTTTACATAACTCATGGAAAAGGGGATCATAATGGAAAAATATCTCATTGAAAAAGGAGAACTTAAGACACAGACACCTAATAGAAATCCCCCTATGCAGAACACATCCAATGACAAACAAATTTTGGTCTTAGAATAAAAACGTTACCAACGATGGGGTAGTTGATGCTAAAACTTTACAAGCAGGATCGATCATCACACTTAGAGGAAGTAACCCCTCTACCAACACACTAAACGCCGTTAACCAAACCCCCAACACTACCCAAAACACCCAACAACCACAATAACAGAGATGATTTCCAAAATGTGAGTTTACTCCCCTTAGAGAACCCATTGAGTAAGTATTCAAACAACTAGTGCAACACAACCTTATAGAACTTCAGGAGCCAAGACAATACGATCTAGGGCAATTCAAACCATCTTAGTGAGATGATAATTCCTTTTGTGATTTCCATCGAACCAAAGGATATAACCTACAAAATTGTCGTCAATTGAAAAACATCATACATGACTTTGTTGACAATAGAACTATTGAAGTTAGTGGACAAAAAGTTACATCTAAAAACACTGATCATAAGGTCTTTTTAGATCCATTACATGACCATGGGAAGGGAAATGTCCCCAGTTTGAGTAACAAGACAATTATGTCGGCCAACTATGCTAATGTCAAGCATGATTATAGTAGTGGAATTATCATAAATCACCTTCACGCTGCTGATCAGAAGGTCAATACCATTACCATAAATAAGACTCCCGAGTGTGCTAACACTCGTCCAACAAAGGTCACCATCCAAGGTCCACCATCACAATAGACACCACAGACTTCCAAGTCACAGTATAACTTACTTGATCAGTTGGGGAAGACCCCAACCCAAATCTCTATCTTGGAACTATTACATATCTCCCCTGAACATTGATCCATTTTGGACAAGGATTTACAAAGTGTGACTGTCCCTAATGATCTTATGTCAATCATTTCAAGGAAATGGTAGGTTACCTGACTAATAATCATCATGCCACATTCTCCGAACTAAACTATGCAATCGAGAAGACAAATCATAATGACCCATTACATCTTGAAGTCCTTGTTGAAAAAACCAAAGTTAGACAAGTTCTGGTAGACGGAGGAGTAGGGTTAAATCTGTGCACTTTAAAATTGATTAAGGCATTAGGTTTCTCAGAAGGATGCGTAGAAACAACCAAAATTATTGTCATTAAGGCTTATGATGACGAGGAACGAAAATAAAAGGGGGTGGTAACACTTCCTATTAGAATTGGTCCTGCAGTAATGGAGACAAAATTTTAGGTCTTGGATCTCACCCTTCCATACAATCTGGTAGACCATGGATTCATGCTATGAAGGAAGTCCCTTCCACATATAATCAATGTCTCAAATTCCCTTACAATGGCATTGAAATAACAATAGATGGGGACCCAAATCCATTCCAATATTGCACCATTCTATGAGAGACACCCCAACGCCAAGTGCCTATAAATAAAGAAGCCTCATCATCTAATTCATCTCATTATGTCGATCCATCCACTCTCACAAAAACATCCACTACATCATCACTACCTTCCACTCCTAGGGTTGAGATCCAAGACAAGGGTTGTGGAGAATATTACATGAAGACATCTTATTGTGTTAGCCATCTGATTCCTCCTAAGTCATACGGTTTACCTACACCAGATAGGAGACAGTCTATGGTCACTATACACATTACTCCCACAACAACTTTCACTAAATTGGGAGAATGAAGCAAGGAAGCTGTAAATGCAGAAGATGTCACATCCTGGTTGTATAGAGAAGATAATGAAGAACCTCTTTCACTTGCTCATATTCCTACTGATCAATATGGAAAAGGTATCACAATCATGTAGAGCAAGGGATATAATGGACATAATGGTTTAGGCTTACATCAAGATGGGAGAACTAAACCAATTTTTGTTTCTAAGTGGCCGAAAGACTTAGGGCTTGGGTTTCAACCGATTTAGATTGGCGTTCCTAGTACCACATCACCCTTACTCAAGGAAGTAAGTGTTTTAGAGGATATTGAGACATCTCACAAACCATTTGACCAAACCTACTGTGACTCCCCTGACTCAAACGAATATGAGTGGGATTCCCTATCATCCACATCCACAATGGACCTTGATAAGCTATTTGGAGACCTTGACTTGATGTTGAAATCTTCACCAAATCCTTTGAATTCTTGTCCACCAAAGAATATGACAAAAGAGGAATGGTTTAAACATTACTATTGGGAATCTCTTGATCCTACCTCTTGGAAACATGATACATCCGTTTTAGATAACCAAACCTTGGCATTAGGTCCACTTCAGAATCCACCTAGATCTAAGCAAAAGAGAAAAAAGGACTTGGTAAAAAACTTTTGTGACCATATGAACAACTCAGTCCTTACCTTGACTCCATTGAACTTTGAAAACTCTGATGATGACATGCCCTTAGTTTATCCCCAACTCATTGATTGGGACCAACAAGACACACCCATCTTAGAAATTTTTGAGAATGACGAAGCGATTGCTGAGTTCCTGGGACTAAGAGAAGGCATACCTAGTAGTGATCACAAGGCTGGTTTCACCATTGACTTGGACAAAAAAGCATATTTTGGGGAATCTGTTCAACCCTCCAGTCGCAAAAATAAGAAAAAGAATGAAAAATACAAAAATGATGAGTCTCTAGGTGAAAACTGCAAGGCGCCTCTAGACAATGAAAAAGAAAAAATAAAGGATGCATTCGAAGGTGAAAAACTCTTTGAGGCACCTAAGGATGGAGGTTTGAACATTATCCCCTTTGCATAGGAAAATTCACCCATGCTAGTTGAAGAATCAGTGGAAGTCAAGATAGGAACAAAAGAGAATCCCTGACTGATATATTTTGCAGCATCATTGACAAAATAAGAGCAACCCGAATTCCACAACTTCTTTACAAAAAGATAGATTAAATTTGCTTGGTCATATGTAGACATGCTTGGGTTGGATCCTAAACTTGTACTACATCATTTTCCCATACAACCAGGTGTAAAACCAGTGAAACAAAAATTGAGGAAAATGCAACCACAGATTACTTTACTAGTCAAAGTAGAACTCAAGAAACTGTTAGATGTTGGTTTCATTAGATCAATCAACCATGCAGATTGGATTTCCAATCTTGTATGAGTTACTAAACTAATAGGGGCATCCACATCTGCATAGATTTCAAAGATATCAACAAGGCTTGCCCTAAGAATGACTTCCCTCTACCCAAGATTGACATGATAGTAGACATGACATCAGGATATGAGATGTTGTCCCTTATGGATGGATTTTAAGGATATAATCAGATCAAAATTGCAACTAAAGACCAATATAAAACAAATTTCACATGTCCTTGGGGAACGTATAGCTGGAATGTTATGCCCTTCAGACTCAAGAACGCTGGAGCAACCTATCAACGCGCCATGACCACTATTTTTCATGACCTTGTACACACTCTTATGGAGGATTATGTTGATGACCTTATTGCTAAATCAAAGACAAGGGTAGATCATTTACAGGTTTTAGACAAGATATTTCAAAGGCTAGAAAAGTATAAAGTGAGACTAAATCCCAAGAAATGTGTGTTTGGAATGAAATCAAGAAAGCTTTTAGGGTATATCATTTCTAGACGAGGCATTGAGGTGGATCTGGCTAAGGTAAAAGCAATCATAGACATGCCTCCACCAACTAATTTTAGTCAGCTAAGAACATTACAAGGGAGACTACAATCCATCAGAAGATTTATAGTGCAGTTAGCAGATAGGACACATCCCTTTCAACATTTACTTAGGAAAGGGGTACCCTTTGCATGGACAGTTAGGTGCCAAGAGGCTTTTCAACTGATCAAATAATATCTACTCACATTACCAGTCTTAAGGCCACCTGTTGAGGGATGACCATTAATTCTCTATATTTCAGCAACCCATTCATCACTAGGAGCATTGCTTGCACAGAATGATGATGAAGGTCATGAAAGAGAAGTATATTATATCGGTCAGACTTTGGTAGGTTATGAGCTCAACTATAGTACCATTGAACGTGCTTGTCTTACGGTAGTATTTCCTACTAAAAAACTAAGGCACTATATGTTAAACCATCAGACAATGCTGATTTCCAAGATAGATCCTCTAAAATATCTTCTCAGCAACACAACATTAACATGGCGACTGGCCAAATGGGTTATGATACTTAGTGAGTATGATATCCAGTATGCAAAGAGAAAGGATATTAAAGGACAAGTCATTGCTAATCAGTTAGCTGATGCACCAATAGAAGCAGATCACCCATTAGTTGTATACTTTCCTGATGAGTTTATATTCATAGTTGACACAAGTACAACATGGAAATTATACTTTGATGGCTCCCATACGAATCACAGGCTATTAAAGGACAAGTCATTGCTGATCAGTTAGTTGATGCACCAATACAATTAGATCACCCATTAGTTGTAGAATTTCCTTGATGAGTTTATATTCATAATTGACACAAGTACAACATGGAAATTATACTTTGATGGCTCCCATACGAATCATGGCTCAAGGGCTAACATCTTATTTATCACACCATAGGGTGATTCTATCCCTAAGTCATTCAGGATTTCCTTTCCATGTACAAACAACATTGCAAAGTATGAGGCTCTAGTGATAGGGGCATGGCAGTCAAATGGAAAATAAAAAACCTACAAGTTTATGGTGATTCTCAACTAGTAATCTGACAGGTAAATGACGATTATGAGACTAGGGATGAGAAGCTTGCTCCATACAAACACATGGAAAATAGTTTTAAGGAGTACTTTGAAAAGGTCAAATTTCATTAGATACATTGTGTTCTAAATAGGGAAGTAGATGCTATAGCTACTATTGCATCACTTCTAGACATTCCTAGCAACGTGCCTAAGTTCAAGTTCTTGGTAGAACAACTTTTGGTCCCTGCCTATGATATCCCAGATTCTGAGATGGTATGTGATATTGTTGGTCTTGATTCCCCATGGAACAAAGATATCTATGACTACCTTCATGCCGAAATCATACCCCCTGGCCTTTCAAAGAACCAACATAGGACATTCCTTCATAAGTCAGCCAAATACACCATCATCGCAGACACCCTCTATAGACACTCCTTAGATAATACCCAACTGAGATGTCTCAATTCCAAAGAAGCACAAGAAACCTTGCGTGGGGTGCATTAGGGTATACGTGGTTCCCATTCTAGCGGTCCTACCTTAGCTAAAAATATTATGAGACTGGGTTACTATTGGCCTACTATGGAAAAGGACTCATATGTCTTTGTTAAGAGATGTCATCAATTTTAGGTACACAGAGACTTGATACATGCACTTGCACAGGAGCTCCATCCCATAATGCCACCATGGCCCTTTGCCCAATGGGGACTCAACCTCATAGGTAAGATACATCCCACATCATCCAACAACCATAAGTTCATCATTATTGCCAAGTATTTCATGAAGTGGATTGAGGCTATTCCCATGACCTACATCACCGACACATAGATCTCTAAGTTCATCTTGAACTATATCATCTTTCGGTATGGTGTTCCTCAATCCATCATCATAGATAATGACTGTCCATTCAAAAAAAAAGAAGTCCACCATCTTTATGAAAAATTCCATATCCAACATCATTTTTCCACCCCATATTACCCACAAGGTAATGGCCAAGCAGAGGAATCTAACAAAACTATCATTAAAATCCTCAAAAAGACTGTTAATCATGCTGGCCACGATTGGTATTTATAGCTTAATCCCACCTTATGGGCTTATCACACACGTATCCATACTCCCACTGGCACCACTCCATATTCCTTAGTATTTGGTTCTGAAGCCATCCTGCCTATTGAGGTCGAGATTCCTTCCCTGAGGGTATCCTTGAAAGGGCACATTGATGATGAAGAGTACCGATTATCAAGACTACATAAGCTAGAATTCCTAGATGAGCAAAGATAGAAGGCATTAGACCATCTCCAAGCATATAAAAATCATCTTCGTCGCAACTAAAATAGGAAAGTATTGAATATAAACTTTGACATTGGTGACCTGGTCTTAATGGAGAACCCCAAGAATCAAGCAGAAAGAGAGAAACCAGGGAAATTTGAACCTAACTGGTTAGGACCTTACATTGTCACAGAAGCCTTTGGATTAGGAGCATATCAACTCTCTACTCCTGAAGGAGAACCATTGTTAGCGCCCATCAATAGTCTTCATATGAATAAGTTCTACACATAGCTTTTTAGAGCCTTGTCTTAATTATAAAAAATACAAAAAAATTAAAAAAAAAATCATTACCGAGGTGAAAACCTGGAAAAAAAGCATCTTGGTAACATTAAAAAAATTAGAAAATCCAAAAAATAGTAAAGAGAAATAATTTGTTCAATAGTGAAAACCACTTCGGTGGCGCTTTGGATAAGTACCATGGTGAAAACCTGGCAAACAGACACCATGTGTGGTTGAATCTGCTCCTTTGTCTACTATTATTCTAATCTAACTTCCCTATACATAGTCCACTTACCTATACATACTATCTATCCCTATAGATATCACCTATCTTATCCATTCATTTCTTGTACATACCTTTCATAATAAATGGTAGTCCATCCCATAACTTGGAACGATTGACATCAAGTGCATTTCATATCCCCCATCCCATCCTATTCATAATTGATTGGTCTTATACTTGACTGGGGGAAAACACTTGACATGTGTCATATTGGTTCTTAATTTGGCTATCTCGAAGATGTAAAACCATCGAAAAATCCAAAAACATTACAAAATGTCTTGAAAAAATCCAAAAACATTACAAAGTGTCTTGAGAAAATCCAAAAAAATTAGAAAACTTCAAAAAGACAAAAAAATCAAAACATGTCAAAAATCCAAACAATAGAGTCAAAGTCAATCGCACTTGTTAGACTTTGTCATTTGTCGAACTACTTTTCCTCTATGATTAGACGTAGGCAAGGCTATCTACCGATGTGCCCCCGAGGCATTAGGTTAGTCCGTTTAGGTTTGTTTGTATAAAATCATGATTCAATCCATTGTCTATATGACAAGGTCATTGGTCATGTTGAATTACAAGGTCTCTACATGTATAACGTAGGCAAGGCCATCAAGCGATGAGCCCCTGAGGCCGCATTAGGTCAGTCCATTAGGGTTCTTCACATACAATATCACACACCTCTTCTATTTTTTGTTAGTCTTGTTAGTCAAAGTCAAGTCGAACTACAAGGTCTGTACATGTATAACATAGGTAAGGCCATCAATCAATGTACCCCCGAGGCCACACTAGGTCAGTCCTTTAGGGTTTGTCGTCACACACAATCAATTGTCAACACATCATATCAAGTCATGCATCAATTTGGTGAACACATCAACAATGTCTCTAAGTCAAATCAAACAAATTTTCAAAACAACAACCAAAACAAATCAACTAATGTTTGCTACAGGATGTTTCCTTCCTGAAAATAGACATCATCAAAACAATCAACTTGTGTCTTATTCAAGATGTGTCCTTCCTGAATATAGACAGTGTCAGACTAATCAACATAGCCTTACACAGGTTATCACATCAAAGGCATCAGACTCAACGTCTTATATGATACATGTCTTTCTGAAACCAGGCTTTTGTCATGCCTTATACATATAGTCATAACATCGAAACCAGACTCAAAGTCTTATCTGGTATGTGTATCTCCTAAAACCAGGCTCTATCAATCAATCCTTTTATCAATCAAAACAAATCAAACAAACAAACATATCAAGTTTTGACAAATATTTTACTGGCTTTTGACTTTATGGCTTATTTATCTTATCATTTCATTTGACTTTATGATGGGAATTATGTTACTAGCTTTCTCAAGGATGTCCCATGAAGGATTTAGAGAAGCAATGATGTATCACAATTCTATTTTCTCTGACTGTTGTTTGTCAACTATCTTTTAAATCTAATTTTGAGTCATGCTACTAGTTTCCTCAAGGATGTCCCATGAAGGATTTAGAGGAGCGATGACGTCTCATGAACCGTCTTTTATTTTGTTTGTTGTCTGTGGTTTGTTTTGACAAAAATACTGGGGCAACTATGCCCTTCATATGAGTTAGGACAATCCTTGTCTGCAATTGTCTGTTGTTAGCAAGTGGATGACCTTGTACGCCTTGATCTATGTCATATCATGGTGTTTTTCTCCATTTATATTAGTTAACGCCCAATGATGATAAAGTGCAATGCCTTTAGTGATATGGAAAAACATCGAAGATTGCTAATACTAACATCAATCTCTTCTTTTTTTACTATTCATCATCTTTTCACACTAACATTTCTTCTTTTCTACATCTTCACCACCCATATCTATTTTCCTCTATCCTTTTGTCCTTCATCTTCTAGTTCTCTCGTCTATTTCGAGAGCACACTCATGTTCTTTGAACCTGCCTATCCTCTCGAGGGGGCATACAACTACCTCCTCGTCATCATTCCTCATCCTATTTTTACTGGGGCATATTTTTTTCTTTGACACAACGTCAAAATGACATTGTATCAAAGAGGGGCAAAATGTAGACATTGAAATTTGGTCTAAGCCATCGAATTGAATTTCTTCATAATTCGTATCTTAATGGTTATGATTAAATAATGTTAATTATTTAATTATTCTCTAAATTCCTTAATTTTTCTATTAATTAAATAAACTTAATTATTTAGTTAATTCACTTTAACATTTATTCAACTATTAATTTAATAATCTTAATTATTTAATTAATTCACTTTGTCTTTATTCTATCCTGATTAATTAAATAAACACTTTTTATTTAACTATGTTACTAATTAACCTTATCCTTCTTTTCAAATTAAATAAATTCTTATTTAATTTACTCTTTATCATATTCAACTATAATTAAATAAATTCTTTATTTATTTAATTATTCATTTAACCCCTTTATCACTTAATTAAATAAATCTTATTTATTTAATTATTCTTCAAATATCAAATCTCGAATTAAATAAATCATTTAATTCGTAAAAATCTATTCTAACACATTCCTCTATATTTAGATAATTGTGTAAGTTATCTAAGTATTCACTCTGTCTCGACTCGAGATCTATTTAAATCGGCCAGTTAACTCTGGATTTTGTGTCTGAGTGGCTTTCACGAGTAATCTCTTCGTCATATCATTCAGTCATCTAGTTCTAACTCATTTGCGTGTACATATGTATTAATTAAATATCTTTATTTAATTAATTAAATCTTGTGTGTGCGTTCGAACAAAACATTGCTATTATCCTATCTTTATCTTTGTCATGCAAAGACTATTCTTCTGTTTTCAAATACCAAACTCGAAGATTAAATCATTTATTTAATCTTTATTTCTATTTCTAGTTTTTATCACTCAAGTCACTACTAATAGTCATCATAATGCATGTATAATCTTTTGATCTCAACTTTCCGTTGATCTTTCGATCTTGACCTGTCATTCAAATGATCAATTTTCTATAAATTGATCTGTTTTTCATCATTTCAATCTCTCCCAAAATCTTGTGACTTTTGGAGCAGTTAGCTTAAATCTTTGATGTTTCGTTATTATCACAATCCTTAGGCTATGCTTGCACGTACTGAAAATTTGAGGGAAAGTACACTACATAAAATGAAATGGAGAAGGACAATAGAGGTTATCCATGGAGTTACATCGATCTTTGGTGATATTATTTATGTTTTAGTTTGTTTCCTTTGTTCTTTGTTGTTTGACTTTAGATTACTTTAGAGCTTGATCTCATTAAGTGTTTGCTTTTGACCTTTTACTGTTTTCATGATGTTACAGATCTATCACAATGGCATAAATGCAATAGATGATAACTTGCTAATTTCTCTTACTCCTACTATATGAAAAATAAAAGTGTGTATATTTCATTTTTTAGGAAATTTATTTTTTGGGGTGTGATAGATCAATGCCTTTTATCCACATGGGTAATGGAGTCAAAACTAAAAAATGATATGTGTTTCCCTCTTTTGGCTTAACTCTAGTTGCTAGGAACTTTGAGAATGAGGTTCTATGACTGGCATAAAGCCTCACTAAATTTATGACTTGCATAAATTGTGCTGAAATAAATTCTTACTAGGTTCTTCTTCAATTATCCAAAAGAAATCCTTAAATCACTGTGATTCATTCAAAAGAATTTAAATTTGACTTGCAAACACCAATTGATTAAATCACACAAAATGAGAATACATTTTGATAAATTAAAAATATACTTGATATACTGATTTAAATAATTAAAAGACCTCAAGTTGGAGACAACCAGATAAAAAAATAACAATAATCACATCACAACAACTGAACACCAAGAAAGGATTTCACCAGTTTAAGAAATTATCTCCGTTGCTTTGCTTCAAAAAGGTATGCACATTATATGCATCCCTTGTTCTAATTCTCTCCTATTTCTAATTCCTAAATTCTAATCCCTTTTGATGATTTTATTTCATCGTATATATACATCATAATTTTAGGGTTATGACCCTTCGCTTGTTCGTTGCATCTCTTCAATATTCTTCTTCTTCGGAAAAAATATTTAATTAATTTCCCCTGTAAAATTAAATATTTTAATTATCATATCTTCATGAAAATAATTTAGAGATTATCAAAATCTTTCTTGGCTGACAATATTCACTTTTTTACCAATTAAATAATTACCCGTTTCACAACTCCTTTTGGTAAAAATGTTTTTTCCTCCTAGTGAAAGTATTTCACTTTATTTTGTGCATCTTTGTTCAACGTGAAATACTCTATGAGTAAAATTATTCTCTTATTAAAGGTTTTAATTTTTCCTCTAGTTTCTTCGTGAAAAAGATTTACTCCCCACTATTAAAACCTTTTCCAATAATAATTACTTCCCCTTGGTGAGAAATACTTCACAACTTTATTTCACACGAGATAACATATATTTTAATTTGAATGACAATTCTTCCATATTCTTGTTTTATTCAAATTTTTACTGGTATTATGACCATATGTATTCATATTTTGGGGTGACAGTGCATCACGAGGACTTATTTTTTCCTCACCAATATCATATCTCTTGCCGATCAAGTCAGCATGCTCTCCCAAAAAACTTCTAATCGGTGTAACTTGTATAGTCAAGGAGACATGAGGATTTCACTCCAACAGTAGTTTTCACCCCGATGAGTTTATTCTAGGGTTTACACTTGCATTGGTGGGGATGTGGGGAAGTTCCTGGAATCATATGTTGTTTCCCCATATCACATTTTTTCACACTTTGTATTCAATATTGCCACCAATCTTCACAACTACGAACAACATACATTAATTCCACCACTGGTCTCTAAAATATAAAATGTCTCTTGTTTCCAATAATTCAGCGTATTGAGGGTTTTCTTCATATATCCCCAATATTTCATTATTATTATTGGACATTTCTTCTCTTAGCGAAAATGGAGGTCCTTTGCTTCTTGTTTCATTCAGATCAATGCTTAAATGTGAGCATGTTTTTATACTTTGTCAATTCCAATGACAACGCCAATGAATATAAGCAGCCTGATATGAAGCTCCTTCTACCACCATCCTTAAAATCTGTACATTTCTAAATGATTCTGCGTTACCTTAAATCCTTTTCCACCTTATATCTTTGCGCTCATGATCTTGGCAATGTGACATTTGAATTCCTTCCATCTGTTTTCAATTGCTCCCTTTTGTAATAATTTCTCAATAGAAATTTGAAATAAACACAATTAAGACATAGCGTCCTCACTATGGTCTCAAAATCCCTTGAAGTGAGTGAATAATTGATGCTTGCAAGTAACTCTTTACCGAATGCATTCAAAATGCAAACGCCTTTTACTTCTTTATAACAAGTTAGGTTTCCCCATTCTTAACAATGAAAGCAAGAATTCAAATCTTGTTAGTTTCAATTGCCTTCGATACAACATATACTAAAATTCTTCACCTGTAAAATATACATGCTCTTGTGATATGGGAAATCCTGTCAAAGACATCTGGATGTCTAAAATGCACGCGGACCTTTAGAGGATCTATCAAAACATGCTGACCTAGAGTCACAAAACTTGTTTCTCGACTTAGACATAAATGAAGCAAAAGATGATATG
Organism: Sequoia sempervirens; assembly: GCA_007258455.2. NCBI lineage: Eukaryota > Viridiplantae > Streptophyta > Pinopsida > Cupressales > Cupressaceae > Sequoia > Sequoia sempervirens. The sequence continues at coordinate 761,452,644 of VDFB02270651.1, forward strand.
CCTCCAATGAAGACATGCTCCTGAACACTGAGAATTGTAGGAGACCCAAGGCCGCAACCAATAGTAAATTCTTCTAGAGGTTGCGAATTTTCAAAGCCTCTTCAAAGCTGTCCTTTTTCATGTCAGTAATTTGAATATGATTCCCACAAGTAAAAATGATTGCATGGTTTTGATTTTTTGGGTTTCCTTCCCCAAGCTTCAAACAAAAGAATTCCTTTATATCCATTAACAAGCTGAATGAGAAGACCAAATGTGTGCATCTCCTGCATCATAACTGCATAGTTGTCACCAACTAGAACATGCTTCTCGTACATTTTAATGCTCTATGTTTCAGTTGCATAAGGAGTTTGACATGTACTATCTTTGTTGGAGCCAACAACATTGCGAAAGAATTTTGATAGGTCAGAAGATGGAGCAACTTTAGCAACATCTCCAACCACTGGCATCTTATTCACTTTGCTACTCTCAGCTTTCACTTAAATAATAGTTTTATTTGTCTTTTGAGATACTGACCTTGACAAGTCAATTAGGTTGGGCTGAATAGTTGAGATGGTGCTCTTTTGAGAAGTTGATCTTGATTTAGACTCTTTCTTAGTTGGCTTAATTTTTTGACATTTAGGTGACTTCTTGGGAGGACCTTTCTTTGTCATCTTCAATCATAACTTGGTTCTCGTGCAGTTCACTACTTTTGTCTTCCACCTTATGTGTCAATTTTTGTTTCATTTTAGGTGAACTCAGTTGAGATTTTTTCATCACTTGCTTGCTTTCTGAGTTTTGCACTGTGACAAAACAAATTAAGTAGCCTCTAAAATGGCTTTTGAAAACTGATTAAATGGTCTCCAAAAGCCACAAAAATGTACCGAAATGTTGATTGGTGGTAGGGGAATATGCTTGCCAAATGATTTTGCACAAGATCATCATGATTGAAAACTGTTAATATTCAAAATTGCTTACTTGACATTTTCTAAATTTTGCCACTTGTCAAACTGTGTAAAACTCCTTTGATTGTTATTTTTAAAAAATACCAAATAACGTCCAAACACCCTAAAAATTGGCATGGAGGTAGACTTTGGTGTAAATAATTCAAGGAACCAATCAGGTTGTTATGATCATCATCCATTTGCTTAATATTTACCATCAAAGTTGACCATTTTAACAGAATTTTCACTTGTGTTTTTGAGTGTTGAAATCCAATTTTTTATCATGGGAACCTAAAATTTGCATGAAATTTTAGGCTCCGACAATGGCTCCGTTTGGGGATGTATGCCCCCTATGGGCATAGCAATAATCCAAGTCTCTGGGAGAGCAAATCAAGTGTTTTATTTGTTGAGCAACAGATTCAAAACTTTTCTTGTCATGAACTAATATGGTTTTTTGAAGGACCACATCATAGCTGATGGCACAAGACCACCCAAAACAGGCCCCTATTTTCCTCTATCAAACACCTTGCTCTAATATTTTTTCATCAAATCCTTCTCAAGAACAGTCATGCAATCAGCCCTGTCATTGTTATTGAAAACTTCCAGAAGATCATTGTGTTCAACTTGATTCATGTTCCTTTCACCATTTTGTAGTTCATTATCATGTAATAAATCTTTTTCATCTTCAATAAACAGTATGCAACATTTCTCATTATTTTGTTCACTATCATGTTTTATAAAATAATCTCACAGTTGTACTAAGAATTCACCATTAGAATGCTTCTCTTGAGAATTTGAAAATTTTGTCTCATCAACATCTTTTGGGGTAACCAGATTTGAAATAATTTCTATTTATTTTATGTCACTAGTTGGTTGTGACACAAAATCCTGATCCACACAACCATCATCATGTATATTTGAATTAATTAATACTGGAGATGAATTTATGAATCTTGATGTGTATATTTTTTGTACTCTGTTGCTAGTAAGTCTGAAATTTGTTCACTGTCGAGTGAACACGCCTCTGTATCCATATCATTGCTACTGTATTCATCATCAAAAAGTGGTAATTCAAGTGCTTTGATCTCACATTCAATTGTTTCACAAATTGGTACATCATCTTGATTATTAGAAAACACTTCATCTTCAACATAAAATGGATTTGAAAACACATAAAATTTCTGTTCTGGCACACCTTGGAAAAATGTCATTTGATCCTCTTCTATCTTTTCATCATACAATGGATTTGAAAAAAATTGAAAACCATTTTCAAGTGTACAAACCTCTCCTTCATCAAATGTGTGTTCATGGCATTCAACTGTAGTTGGACGTGTTATTTGTGCACTTTCAAATGGACTTGCATCTTTAATTACTTCTTCATCTTGATCTCCATAAGAGCTGCAAGAATCTCTTGATTGTAGATCAAAATCCACTAATCTGTCTTCACAATCTGAATATTCAATGGATCCCTCATAACACACATTTCTACAATCTGTTATGTAGGAGAGAATTTCTATGTCTTCATCTTCCTCATGCAGGCTATCATAGGAATTATTTTGACTTGCACATGTCTCATCTTCTATTGGCTACATTGTTTGATCAATTTCTCCATCTTCATCAATGATGTCACCATTGTCTTCATACCTTTTCTTATCTACAATATTAGTCCATTCATCTACTTGATCAAAAGAAACTGGTATCCATGATTTAGGCCAATAAATTGGGTTTGGCTCATACACTTCCATGAATTGCCAAATGATCTCAGACCTACTAGGTGGGAAATTAATAGGTATTTTCCTAGAAATATTTGCCATTCTGTGGAACAAAGAGCACCCAAATTCTCCTCTATATCTCCTTATGTCAAGAAAGGAATCCAAAATATTTTTGAAACATTCATCATTTTTCTTCACAGATTGTTGTTTCTGATATGTACCCTACTGCAAATTTTGATTGACATTTCCAAGTGGGCTGGAATTGTGTTGCACTTGACATTGATTATATTGATAATCTTGATAACTTACTAGTCTTTGTCTAGGAGGGATTGGATAAGCATTTTTTTTTTGATGGCTGTGGTGAATAAATGTTTTGCTATGCATGATATGCATTGCCTCCATTGTGAAGATTTCCAATTGTATTATCAGGCACTTGTGGGGTCCAATGCTTGCTTGCATTTGTATATTCATTCTTATTGCAGAATGGTATATTTTGTGGTGTATTTGGAACATATTTGTCTCTCCATTGTAGCAGTTGTTGGTTCAATTGTAGTCGCTGTTTTCTCAATTCTTTCAACTCTCTTAGTAATTGCTACATTTCAAAAAATTCTTTTGTTCCAAATTGTCTATCCATTCTTCATCAAGATTTTTACCATAGTTTCCACTTACTTTCTTTAAAGTGAGAAAAATGAAATTATTCTTAATTTTATCCCCAACGAAATCACTTTTTATCAAACTCTCCAATTATGAATCTTTTTTTAATGACTCTATATGATGGTATTCAACCAGATATTCTAAAATAATCCCCACTAGAGTCACCAAACTGTTAGGTGCGTGACTCAGATGGGGAGTGCAAACAAAACAATTGTGAACCTTTGGTTGAAGACCAATTCCAAAATTTTTTTGACTTTATGGATGGATAGGCTGGGACTTAATTTTTTGATGTTTTTCCCTAGCAGAGTCACCAAACTATTAGGTGCGTGACTCAGACGGGGAGTTGCAAACTCCATAATTATGAATCTCTAGTTGAAGATCTGATTTGAAAATTTTAATGACTCTATAAGGCAAGGCTGCCTGCTACCAGATTTTTCTCAAGTTATTCCTAGTAGAGTCGCCAAACTGTTAGGTCTCAAAAATGTAAGTTTGAACCACGAGAGGTTGCCAAGCTCTCACAACATATTTGGCTAATGTACAAGGCCAAATAATGAATTTCAACCTTCTCTTTAGGCTTTGCCAAACCTAGGCGGGTACACCTTTATAATTGAAGCAGAATTAGAGTTGTATGACTTGATTGAATTGATGGATATATCATAATGGCATAAATGGAATAGATGATAACTTGCTAATTTCTTTTACTCCTACTGTATGAAAAATAAAAGTGTGTATATTTCATTTTTTAGTAAATTTATTTTCTAGGGTGTGACAGATCAATGCCTTTTATCCACATGGGTAATGGAGTCAAAACTAAAAAATGATGTGTTTCCCTCTTTTGGCTTAACTCTAGTTGCTAGGAACTTTGAGAATGAGGTTCTATGACTGGCATAAAGCTTCACTAAAGTTATGACTTGCATAAATTGTGTTGAAATAAATTCTTACTAGGTTCTTCTTCAATTATCCAAAAGAAATCCTTAAATCGCTGTGATTCATTCAAAATAATTTAAATCTAACTTGCAAACACCAATTGATTAAATCACACAAAATGAGAATACATTTTGATAAATTAGAAATATACTTGATATACTGATTTAAATAATTAAAAGACCTCAAGTTGGAGACAACCAGATAAAAAAATAGCAATAATCACATCACAACAACTGAACACCAAGAAAGGATTTCACAGTTTAAGAAATTATCTCCATTGCTTTGCTTCAAAAAGGTATGCACATTATATGCATCCCCTGTTCTAATTCACTCCTATTTCTAATTCCTAAATTCTAATCCCTTTTGATGATTTATTTCATTGTATATATACATCATAATTTTAGGGTTATGACCCTTTGCCTGTTCACCGCATCTCTTCAATAATCTTCTTCTTTGGAAAAAATATTTAATTAATTTCCCCTGGAAAATTAAATATTTTAATTATTGTATCTTCATGAAAATAATTTAGAGATTATCAAAATATTCCTTGGTTGACAATATTCACTTTTTACCAATTAAATAATTACCCATTTCACAACTCCTTTTGGTGAAAGTATTTCACTTTATTTTGTTCATCTTTGTTCAACGTGAAATACTCTATGAGTAAAATTATTCTCTCATTAAAGGCTTTAATTTTTTCATTAGTTTCTTCATGAAAAATATTTACTCTCCACTATTAAAACCTTTTCCAATAATAATTACCTCCCCTTGGTGAGAAATACTTCACAACTTTATTTCACACGAGATAACATATTTTTTAATCTAAATGACACTTCTTCCATATTCTTGTTTTATTCAATTTTTTTACCGGTATTATGACCATATGTATTCATATTTCAGGGTGATATAGTGCATCGTGGGGACTTATTTTTTCCTCACCGATATCATATCTCTTACCGATGAAGTCAACATGCTCTCCCAAAAAACTTCTCATTGGTGTAACTTGTATAGTCAGGGAGACATGAGGATTTCAGTTTGACAGTAGTTTTCTCCTTGATGAGTTTATTCTAGGGTTTACACCTACTTTGGTGGGGATGTGGGGAAGTGCCTGGAATCATCTGTTGTTTCCCCATATCACATTTTTTCACACTTTGTATTCAATACTGCCACAAATATTCACAACTACGAACAACATACATTAATTCCACCATGGGTCTCTGAAATATAAAATGTCTCTTGTTTCCAATAATTCAGCGTATTGAGGGTTTTCTTCATATATCCCCAATATTTCATTATTATTATTGGACATTGCTTCTCTTAGCAAAAATGGAGGTCCTTTGCTTCTTTTTTCATTCAGATCGATGCTTAAATGTGAGCATGTTTTTGTACTTTGTCAATTCCAACGACAACACCAATGAATATATGCAGCCCGATATGAAGCTCCTTCTATTGCCATCCTTAAAATCTGTACATTTCCAAATGATTCTGCATTACCTTAAATCCTTTTCCACCTTATATCTTTGCGCCCATGATCTTGGCAACGTGACATCTGAATTCCTTCCATCTATTTTCAATTGTTCCCTTTTGTAATAATTTCTCAATAGAAATTCGAAATAAACATAATTAAGACATAGTGTCCTCATTGTGGTCTCAAAATCCCTTGAAGTGAGTGAATAATTGATGCCTGCAAGTAAATTTTTACCGAATGCATTCAAAATGCAAACAATGCCTTTTACTTCTTTGTAACAAGTTAGGTTTTCCCATTCTTAACAATGAAAGCAAGAATTTGAATCTTGTTAGTTTCAATTGCCTTCGGTACAACATATACTAAAATTCTCCGCCTATAAAATATACATGCTCTTGTGATATGGGAAATCCTGTCAAAGACATCTGGATGTCTAAAATGCATGTGGACCTTTAGAGGATCTATCAAAACACGCTGACCGAGAGTCACAAAAATTGTTTGTTGACTTAGACATAAATGAAGCCAAAGATGATATGCCTCCAGTGAAGACATGCTCCTGAACACCGAGAATTGTAGAAGGTCCAAGGCCTCGACCAATAGTAAATTCTTCTAGAGGTTGTGAAATTTCAAAGCCTCTTCAAAGTTGTTTTCCTCTTTCATGTCAGTAATTTGAATAGCATTCCTACAAGTAAAAATGATTGCATGGTTTTTATTTTCTGGCTTTCCTTCCCCAAGCTTCAAATAGAAGCATTCTTTATATCTGTGTACACCTAAAAATGGTCATTATATTCAATTAATTAAATACAACCCATTTGATTAATGTTTCAACTACGTATAAATAAATTCTTTCTTTATTTATATTTTTCACTCTTCTTTTAATTCTCCAAAATCATATTCTTCTAAATAATTAAATAAACAAAGTATCCTAAACATTTTTATTTAATTAATCTTCCTTAATCCTGATTAAAAATTAGAGCACATGTCTACTTTTTCTTGTGCTACCTCACAAAGGTCACATGAAAATAAATAAGCCTAATTATTAATTAGAATTAGCCTCACACACTTCCACCAATTGGAAAAGGAACATGGATTTATTCCCCCACACTTCCAAAAAATTTGGAGCACATGGGTCTTTGTTTCACACACTTGGGTCCCCCATCCATTTGGCATGTTTCCAATTGGTCAAGGGATTCTCTCCACACACATGGCATGTTGTCTTTGGTCAAGGGGACAACATTCTAATTCTTTCCATCTCCCCCGTCTCTTCTTTCCCCTTCGAATCTAGACTGTTGATAGGTGCCACCTCACAAAATGCTTTAGAAACCCTATAAATACACCTCGTTACCTTTTCATTTATCATCCACAATTGAAGTAAAGTTACTATGCAGGTTTCTCTTAGGAGCTTGGAGCTTTCATGGAGTCTTATAATTAGTTTTCATATCATGTGTTACTTTGCATTCTCATTTTAGATTAATTAATTGCTTCAAGGTTGTATTTTAGGTTAGTTTGTTTTATGTTTGCATTTGATCAAATGCATAATCATGAATAGTTCATTTTAGTTTCACATCATCTCACTCATCTACACTTGTCCATTTATCATCAACATCATCCTTCCTTTATCATCGTATTCATCCTTTTGTTTCATTTAGAAGCATACCACTAATCCTTCCAACACACATTTTCACATAGAAATCATCTTAGCTTGCATATTAAGCATCAAATCTCATTTTCTAGGTTGTCATTTTAACAACCATTGTGCCCATAGAAATCTGAGGGCCAAATGGTTTAATAAATCCCTAGAAATAGAGGACAATGATACATATTTGAAAGGTTTGATTGTATTACAAATAGAATAGTTTAATTGATCAAACTTTGAATGCAAACTGTTTCATTAAGGTTTGTGTTGACATTGAATCTCTCTACATTCGACACACACACAAAATGGCACCCATCGTCGGGCCTTTGCCTCACTTGTTTCTAACTTTTTTGCAAATTTCATGATCTTAGGTTCAAATTTGAGACTTGAGAGCCTTTTGTGCCTATTTTGAGGCAATTCTGGGCTATTTTTGGAGTTTTGGCGCCTCTTGTCTCTGTTTTGGTGCCTCTTGCAAATTGTTTCGAGACCATTATGGGCTATTTTTAGAGTTTTGGTGCCTCTTGCACCTATTTTGGCACCTCTTGCAAGTTGTTTTGAGACCATTTTCACTTGTTATGGGACCATTCTGGGCTATTTTTAGAGTTTTGGCGCCTCTTGCACCTATTTTGCAACCTCTTGCAAGTTATTCTGAGACCATTTTCACCTGTTCTGGGACCATTTTGCACCGTTTCTAGAGTTTTGGTGCCTCTTTCACTTGTTTTGGCACCTCTTGCACCTATTTTGGTGCCTCTTGCAAATTGTTTCAGGGAGTTGTGGCTTTTCTAACTCTATTTTTTAACTTTTTTCTCTATTTTGGTGCCTCTTGCCTCTGTTTTGGTGCCTCTTGTCTATGTTTTGGTGCCTCTTGTAGTTTTTCACCAAATCAGAAAACTCACATTCTGTGTTGTGCTTTGCAGGTTTTCCCAAATTCACTGTCAAAGACTCAAAAAATAAATTACTAACATATTGCAGGGGTTGGACGTTATTTACTTGTTTCCTTTTGGTTAAGATAGGAACATAGATTAATTAAAAGGTTAATGAATATCATGTTTCCTTTTGGTTAAGTTAGGAACATAGCTTAATTAAAGTCAAATGAACACCATGTCTTTTGTATGTGATGGATGGTAGGCATATGATCTCCCCTTAACTAGGTGATCCAAAAAGCCAGACCCATTCTTGTTTATGTGGGAGTGCAAGTGGACTATATGGCATGAGTTCTCTCTTTATTCATGTGAAATGAAGATTGATTGAACTACGGGTATACTTGCTTGGTTTTGTTTATTCTAGTGGGATTTCCTTGTGGGAAAAGATAATCACCCAAGGGAATGACTCAACCGGTAACACGCTAAAGCCAAGCGACTTCCAATCGAGATATAAATGTGGATACTTGGGGAAAGTTCAAGTATCACGCAGGTGGCTCCGACAAGATGGATCGAAAGGGACTCTCGTTGCATGGGTCACTCCCTACGAATAGAATGTTTGAATTAAAACCCTTGTTGTAGATTTTCCAAAATCCTTTATCTATTCTTTGGTGCAGCAACGATCATTGCCAAGGCATCCACATTCTTGTAATTTTTAGTAGAGATGATCAGTTCGCCATGGGAGTTTCATAGGGACTGAAAGCTTGGTTGGATTGAGAAGAGAGTGTACTATAAGGGGGAGCCTATGCAACCAAGCTTCTGAATTCATCTGCTAAAGATAGTGTGGTTGGGGTAAAACCTGTGTGAAATCTAAAAGAATACAGTCTTACATAGCCTTAGGAGTGTATATTATGCTTGATGTGTCTTCAAAATGAAACTCAAATAGAACACCATAAAAAATGTTACATTTTGAAAGTGAAAACCTTGATTCAGAACTACATTCATTGAGGTAGACAAGTCAGTAACTTAGGTCCATCCATCTTCAGAAAATCAATCCTTTTAGCAGTGTTCAACATTTCCTTAGGAAAAATAGAGTTAGGATATGGGGTTTACACAATGATTTCATAAAAGATGAAGATTAGAAAACCAAGGATCAAACCTCTTAGTCCAAAACAACATAAAAAACATTTGTCTATGCTCTATGACTTTAGAGATAGGTTAACCTTCAATTTTTACAAGAAAGCTTGTAAGAACAATCTAGAGTTATACATGATGTACTATTGTCAAAATCCAAGACTTTTCCAACATTTTGAGTACCTAAATTACACATCTTGAATCAAAACTCCAAGTCCAAGATCATTCCTTAGATACCTTAGAAGTCTAAACATGTCGAAACAGACCTATGCAAGTGGAAATTTTCAAACTAAACCTAGATCTAAACATTTCAAGGTGCCTAAATCATCAATATCCATCACATTTTTGCTTACCTAGTTTCATCTTCGAGATTTTTCATCCTTTAATGATGAAACTATGTCATTCAATCAAATCAAACTTAGTATTATCAATAGAATTTGTCATTCTATTTGACTTAGTTGTAATCCTTGGCACTATTTCAAATTTAGATCAAAGCTTAGTCTAAATCATATCACTTGTATGTTCGTCCAAATGAGATAAAAAAAGAGGAGACTTAAGGACAAGGAACTTGGAACACCCAACCTTGAAACGAAAAACATTGGAAGTCCAAGTCATGAAACTTTCGATATCAAAACTCCAAACATTGAAATCCCAACCATTGAAACTCTAATCATTGAGACACAAAAGCATAAAATCAAAGAATAGAAAATTGAAACTCAAACCACCATGGTTGAAATAGATGAGGATCAATTGAATGCTTTAGCTCATCAAATAAAAATCCTTCAACAAAAAATTTGGGATATGCAAAGGGAAACAACCATAGAAAGATATCTGTTGTCAGACATCTATTCTTATCCATCTGACAAAAATACAGACATGACACTTTCTCCACCAACAACTACATCATCCAAGTTCAATTTCTTTGAATTTTTGCAAAAATTCAATAAGCCCAAATCAAAGTCTTCAAACACAAAGGATATTGAACAATCTTACCATGTCATGCATCTATCATCATCTCCCATAAGCCAAAATAAATCTCAGGAGTCTTTCACCCAAGTCAACAATTCCATACAACCACCTTCTATCATATCTTCTACATCCAATGATTTATGTCAATCTCTTAGTCTAAACCATGCTATCATAGACCCCTCTACACCTCAAGATTAAAGAATTCTTTCCAATTCATCCAATGATACCAAAATTTGACAAGTTCTTCCAATATTTGACCAAGACCGAATCTCTCAAGAATTCTATGATGATCCCCTCCTCTCACTTTTCATCCACGACGGCTCCCTTCCATCTCAAGAGAAGAGTGTCTTTCCAAGTCCTTCTTCCACCCCATCTAATGAATCCATACCATTTCATGATTCCATTCCATCCCAAGAGCATGATAATTCTTCCATCCTATCTAATGATGTCTTATCACCTGATGATCAAGATATGCTTCCATCCGAGGATATCCTTTCATTCCATGAGGATTTTCATCATTCTCAAGATCAAGATATGCCTTCCATACCAACACATGATGATTCCAAACCTAATGAAGAGCAAGCTAATTCATCTTCTACACCTCGTGATCCTCTTCCAAGTCAAGATCAAAGTACCCCATCATCCCCATGGAAAGATCCTATTCAAGCTATCCATGAACCCCACACCTACAAATTAGGATCCTCCACCTTCATCCACTCTAGATTACATCCAACACCTATCCTTTCATCCATATCATATCCTCCCCAAAATGGACTCACATCTTGTTTCACAAACAACACATATCCCATTGGTAAACAAATGTGTCAAAGTATGAACTAAAAAAGGCAAAGGATTAGGCCTTCATGAACAAGGTATCCTAGAACCATTTTTTTCTCAAGAAAACCCATATTACCATGGCCTTGGTTATACTCCTAAGTTTCCTAGTCCATAAAACCTACCATCTATCTTAGATCCTCATCCTAATCCACCAAACCTTCCATCTATCCTAAGTCATCATCCTAGTTCATGAAACCTTCCCTCTATCCTAGGTCTATATCCTATTCCTCAAGAACAACAAAGGAACACATCCTTGATGCCCTTTCAAAATTCTACCACCAACAACTCATCCATGATACCTCCATACCATTCATCTCCATCCATCTCTCCTATTTCTCTTGGAAGCAATTTGGGTGCCAAATGTCAAAAGCTTCCATATCAAAATCCACATGTGTCAAAGGATCAACATGTCTCCTCGAAGAGGCATGCAAACGTAAAAGAAAATTTAATCCAAAATCAAAAGAAAATTAGAAAAGGCCACAAAGGCCCATCAAAGAAAAAAGAAAAAATTCCAAGACCACAAAGGTCCATAAATTAAAAGGAAATTTCAAAAGGCCACAAGGGCCCATCAAAGCAAAACGAAAAATTTCCAAGACCACAAAGGTCTATAAATCAAAGAGAAAAATCTCAAAGGCCACAATGGCCCACAAAGAAAATATCAAAGTAAAAAATCATGTGGATTCAAAAAAGTCTCATAGAAGCAATGAAATCTAGATCGGCACCCAAATTTGCTAATCCAAAAGCTTCCTCCAATCTTCCATATAAAATCCTATCACCTTCTAAATCCATTCTTCGTCCATCAATTCATCACCCCTCAAGGTGTGTGCCAATGTTGATCTTTCCATCCTTTCCATATATCCATCAAAAAACCTTTCAACCTCCTATCCATTATCCCATCATACCCTAAATCTGCCAACATTTAGGAGTCTAATTTCCCATTGCCATGTTTTATTAGAGCATGTATTCGAGAGATATTTGGTTGTGAAACTTGATTCTTAAGTCCTTCTTCCATCTCCCTATCATCCATATCCTATCTTCTATATTCCTCTTGCACTCTACACTTAGGGACAAGTTTCATCCATCTTATCATTCATAGTCATTATCCCTTTTATGCTCATTCCTTACTTTTCCACCTTTGATCTTGACAAAGTTAAGGATATTCTTGAACATCATGTATATTATCCTATACACGTTATCCATATCTTCTGTACCATATCCTTTTCCTTATCCATATTCCATCATTCTTTCTATATACATCCTTTCTTCCCATCCTTGGTCTAGATGAGGAATAGGGGAAAAGTACTTGGTCCTTGTGTCTATATCTTACTAGTTGATCTTGATCATCCCATTGATTATTATTATCCTTGCTTTCTTCCATTCCATATCTCCTAGCTTATCAAAATCCATGTAATCATGTTCTTTTGCAACCATGAATCTTATCATGCAAATTATATTTGAGTTGAGCTGTAAAACATTATCCAATCCTCATATCTTTTTTCAATCAATCATCAACAATCATCAATCTTATCATACTTAGAGGAAATTAGTGATCCTAAGTACTTATCATCCCCATGTCTTATGGAATCAATCATTCTTGGCATCTTAATGAATCAACCATTATCATCTTTTGACAAAAGATATGTTGCTTGTGTGACATGTTTTGCAGTGAATTTTTCATTTTGATCTATCATTTATCCATGGTTGCATTATCTCTATTGTGGGGTATCTTGTTCCTTCAATCGGTCATATCATATCATCATTCATCCATCTTGGGATACACAACTTTCTCTACATCATTCATCCATCATGCTTCCATCTCTACATCTGTCATGCTTCCATGTTCACATCATAGCTTGATCCAGTGTTTGTATCATGGTATCCCCTAGTATTACTCGAACCATTCTAAAAATCAATTTGTCTTATCGTATCACACTAGGGGAATGTCCTACATTGGATTGGATTCTTGTACATTCTCAAGGTCAGAAAATTGAAAATCCAAAAACATTCAAAACATATCAAAATCCAAAAACATTAAAAATAGATCAAAATCCAAAAACATTCAAAACAAATCAAAATCCAAAAAAATCCAAAACATATCAAAAATCCAAAAACATTCAAAACATATCAAAATCCAAAAACAAGTCAAAACATCAAAAAGTCAAAAAAAAGTCTTTATTCAAACTACGTTGTCTCTGAGCTTTGAACATAGGCAAGGGTGATCTTTGATTATCCCCTGAGAAATTTAAGTTAGTCTTTTAGGTGTCTGTTATGTTCATATTTTCGTCTTGTAGATCTTGGTCGTGTCGTCAGTCGAACTACATGGTCTCTGCGTGTATAATGTAGGCAAGGCTAATCTATTGATCGGCCCTTGAGGCCCCTAGGATAGGTCTTGGTCGTCATGGTCATGTCTCATCCTAGACTAGGGAAAAAATCCTGCACTCACTAGGAGAAAATAAACTTTGAGCTTGAATCAACAGGAAAATAGTTGTCAGAGTAACGTTACAAACATAAACTTCAAATGGATGGTGATCTTTCTGAATCAAGGGTTTATCACATTAAACACGAAAGTTCAAATTGTTCTACTTTGATTTTTGTTTTCATATCTCTTGAGTCCTCGATGATGTATCGAACTAGAGGAGCAGGGAAGGAGTATGATTTTTCTTTGTCTGTTGTTTGTGAGTTTATCATTATTACTATGGAAGTTGTCATGAGACGTGGGCTACAAAGTATCACTAATGACATTCTGAATTTGCATAGGAAAAAGATTAACTCTTGTCTGTTTATGCAAGCAATGCTTAGGTCATCTTGGTTTAATTATACTTAGATGCTTGTGTTAACTTGCAATTTTAAAACATCATGGAAGTAGTACTCAGGTCATCTTGGTCTAAACTATTCCATCAATGCTTGTAATCACTTTCATCATTTTAAAGGCCCAATGATGATAAAGAGCACAAAAAATTGGTTAATACAAATGACAACTTTTGAATACAAGATTTGCATAATTAAGTTAGATTGCATTCATGTTAGTATTGCATGTGTATTTATGGGGTTTTTCAAAGCTGAAACAATTTCATAATGGTGTCATCTCTATTATTAATGGATTGAGTACATTGGACATTAAATAAAAGGACATCATTCTCATTTAGTATCACCATCAGTTGCATCATCATTTGCATATCTTAGAAAACATTCTCATCTCATTTACATTCATACATCCCATCATAATATTTGATTCATAAAATACAAAAGAAAATAATAAAGGACATACATTGCATATCATTTCCAAAATCAAAATAATGTCATTTAGGAGGGTGATCCACTACACTTAAATGAGTGAGTCTTTTCATATTTCCAAGAAAGTTGGTAAATATGTCAGAGTTATGAAGCTTAAAAGATCAATCTACCATAGTCTTCCCACAACTTTTGGAAGTTGGATAGACTCACTCATTTAAGCTTAAGGCCCTGACCATTTGAAGTTGTGCACATTCACTCATTTGCATTACATATCATCTAAAACAAATACAGTTTTCATAATCATCATCATCACATAGAAATTACATACATTCACAACATTGCATAATCATAAACATCACATCACATTGCGTAATCATAAGCATCACATCACATTGCATAATCATCATCATCACATAAAAATTAAATACATGCACATTGCATCATCACAACATTTCATATCATAATCATCATAGGGAAATCAAATGCATCATAGAATTTTATCATCATATCAAAATTTAGAGCCTAACCATCACTACATATCATATAACATAAAAAATATCATAATGTCCAAGTGTACAAGGATATCCAAAAGTAGGATGAGATACATCAAAATCCAACATGACATTGTATCATGGGAAATACATCCTCAATCTCACAAAAGATGTATACACAATGTACAAGGAACATCACAATATGCTATGTCAAGCTCCCACCAGACGCTACTGGCCTCATGGAACTAGTGCCTCCTCTGCTTGACGGACCTGCACTTGGATCTCTCTTGTCTCTAGACAATGGCTATGTGACACCAATGCTAACAGTCTGAGAATGAGATCTACAAGAAAAAGATTCTACAAAACTCTCTCATCACTTAGGAGGAACCAACTCATGATATTTACCTTTGTAAAACTGCAACTCCTGAGAAATGTGTCAAATCTCTTTGAAGAAATCTGCTGTACCTACAAATGGTGTCGTTTGCTATATCCTCTTGGCAATGGCCTTAGCCTGCTCTATCCAGTGTCTAAAGGCATCCCTCTCTGAAGTGAGTATGATCACTTGTGCCTACAACTGTTGTATTTGTTGCCTGTCTGTCCCTATATCAGTTGTCAAAATATCAACTTGTGCCCGACGTTGCACTAACTCATCTTGAAGTGACTCAATCTGTGCTCGAGCTTACACTACCTCACTTTGCAATGACTGAACCTCTGCCTATAAAGCCACTATATGTGACAATTGTTGATGAGAGGGTATCCCAATCTAAATCCTAGGAATCGCCGCTTGAGGTACAGTAACACTCCTCTTGTGCCTTAGAACTACAATCAAATGGATGACTGTCATCTACCTCTAATGACCATACCTCATCATCACTCTCACCACCACCCTCTGCACCACCATCACCCCTGAAAACACCCTCCCCACCATCATCACCATCCTTGTCATCCCATCCCTCTCCATCAACTGGCGATACTGGCTCCTCTGGAAGAGTAAATCTAGGAAAGGGATGAGTGTGGAAGTACTCTAAATAATCCTCTATCATTTTGACGTCTGTAATATATGGAACATACTCCCATAAAATCGGTGTCAAGGTATAGTAATCTACACAAGCTGCCTCATAAGATACACAGAGGCCCCACTCTACAACATCCTGTCATCGCCACACATAATGGGCAACTCCCAGGGGCATCCCTTGAACCCGTCCAAACTGCCGACATACTCATAGATACAGGTATTGCTCAAGCACATGTGTCCACCCAATCAGATAGTGAGATAACAACATATACGACATCTCTAGCTGATCCTCTAGCCACTCCTCACAATCCAAGTATGAGTGCCATGTAACAGTCTCCAAATCATCCAAAGCACGCCTCCAATAGGTTACCTTGCCTAGCTTATGCTGGATGTGTGGACTACTGTAACAAAAAACATAGGGTCTCCCTGGTGGTCGCTGTCTCTCTCCCATGGGTCAAGTGATGGCTATGTGCTCCCATGCCATGTCTACAGTAATGTGATCCCACATGACATGCTTGTCACCCCATAATACACAACCTCATGTAAATTGCAGTATAAATGGGCTAACATGCATGAACCCCATGCATATCTAGTACCATCTAGTGTCATCCAATGAAAATACCTTTGACCTACGATCAAGACATCCACCGGCCTGCCATGTGATCATCTCGGCATAACCTCCACAATGCTGCTGTCCCACCCTACTCTATCTTATCATATACCACTATCTCCCCCATCACTATGATCCACATAATATGGCAGACATCCTTTAGGGTCACTCTCATCTCTCCCGTGGCTAAGTGAAATATGTTGTGGTCACTATGCCACCTCTTTGCTAATGCCGTTAGTAAACCTATGTTGATCCTATACTGTGGGATATCTAATAAGGAGGTCAGCCCACAATGTGTGATAATCTCCAAATCCACTTTGGAAAAATGATGAACCATATTCCATGTCTTCGGGAAATGCTCCCGAGATTGTAGTACATCTGAATCTCCTTAATCATAACATGAAACACAAATGATTCAATCAATGTCATGTTAATCAAGGTAATGTATAGTTAATCAACTCAATCAATTAGGACAATCAATCCTATCATCGATCCTCACCTATCATGAGGTCGATGTGCAATCAATCTTCTCATTGATCCTCACCTATCATGAGGTTGATGTGCAATCAATCCTATCATCGTTCCTTGCCTATCATGAGGTTGATATGCTATCAATCCTATCCTAGATCCTCGCCTATCACAAGGTCGATGTGCTATCATCCTGTCATCGATCCTCACCTATCATGAGGTCGATGTGCTATCAAACCGGTATTGATCCTCAGCTATCATGAGGTCGATATGCTATCAATCCTATCATCGATCCTCACCTATCATGAGGTCGATGCATCATTGGTTCTCTCATTTGATTCTCACCTATCATGAGATCAAATCATCAACTATCTTACTTGAATATCAATCAAACAATGCACATCTGATAATTAGATTGAAGTCAATCCAAAACATGAGAAAGCAATGACTACTATGACTCAGAAACATCTTGCAAACATCATCACAAGGGATTTCTGCAACCACACCTCAAATGGGCAAACCATGGGCTAAACTACCTAGAATCAACAAAGGTAACAACTTTCCAATGCAACAAGAGGCACCATTTGGGACACCAAAGGTGCCAAAATAGAGTTTGGAACTCAAAAACATGTTTTCTAAGCTTGCAAGAGGCGCCATTTGGGACCCCAAAGGCTCCAAAATAGAGTTTAACTTCAAAAAAATTCCAAAAAATGCTTGCAAGAGGTGCCACTTGGGACACCAAAGGCACAAAAATAGTGTTGGAGCTCAAAAACATGAATTTCACCCTTGCAAGACGCGCCATTTGGGACCCCAAAGGCGCTAAAACTCCTAAATCACCCAAAAAAATGCATTTTCAAGCTTGCAAGAAGCGCCATTAAAGACCCCAAAGGCACCAAAACTCTTAAATCACATAAAAACTTAAATTTCAAGCTTTCAAAAGGTGCCATTTAGGACCCCAAAGGCGCCAAAACTCTTAAATCACATAAAAACTTAAATTTCAAGCTTTCAAAAGGTGCCATTTGGGACCCCAAAGGTGCCAAAACTCTCAAACACACTAAAAAACACTAGAAAACAAAAAAAACATCATTCGAACGTGCAACAATAACATCAAACAAGCTACAAAACCTATCTACGATGTTCAAAATACTATTAAAAGGCAAGAAAATGACTAAGAAAGAGGTTTCTCATAAAGTGTATCGTAGGTCTAGAGGCAGCAGGCTGATCAGGTTGGCGAAGACACTCAAAATGATGCTTGTGGTATGGGATCACCATCTTCCTCTAAGCTCTCCAATCTTCAACTTCTCCAAACTCAAAATGTGCAAATGAATCCCATTTTACCACTTTTTACCTTTTCAAGGGTAAAATTGAGGGAATTATGGTGGGATTTATTTCCCATTTTTACCACAAAGGAGTTGTAATTAATCAACACTATTCAAAGAAAGAGCTTGCAATGAAATTTCGAGAGATAAATCATCTCTGACATCCAAATCTCACTGAATCAACGTTGGATCATCATAATAATCATCACAACACCATCACCTCATTCCAACATTTCATTTTAACATCCCCACATTCACCGATTTATCTCTCGAGGGGGCATATATCTGTCAATACCTGAAATTCAAAAGTTTGGGGCATTGTCTGGGGCATTGAAATCTTGCATCATTTGGGGCATCAAAATATTTTTTGAGCATCGACATCAACATTTTCTTTGAAGTAATGTGTAAACACATCACTTCAAAGAGGGGAAAAATGTATACACCTAAAAATGGTCATCATATTCAATTAATTAAATACAACCTATTTGATTAATGTTTCAACTACATATAAATAAAGTCTTGCTTTATTTATATTGTTCACTCTTATTTAATTCTCCAAAATCATATTCTTCTAAATAATTAAATAAACAAAGTATCCTAAATGTTTTTATTTAATTAATCTTCCTTAATCTTGATTAAGAATTAGAGCATATGTCTACTACTTTTTCTTGTGCCACCTCACAAAGGTCACATGAAAATAAATAAGCCTAATTATTAAATAGAATTATCCTCACACAGTTCCACTAATTGAAAAATGAACATGGCTCTATTCCCCCACACTTCCAACAAATTTGGAGCACATGGGTCTTTGTTTCACACACTTGGGTCCCCCATCCATTTGGCATGTTTCCAACTGGTCAACAGATTCTCTCCACACACATGGCATGTTGTCTTTGGTCAAGGGGAAAAAATCCTGATTCTTTCCATCTCCATCATCTATTCTTTCCCCTTCGAATCTAGACCGTTGATAGGTGCCACCCCACAAAATTCTTGAGAAACCATATAAATACACCTCCTTTCCTTTGCATTTATTATCCACAATTGAAGTAAAGTTACTATACATGTTTCTCTTAGGATATTGGAGCTTTCATTGAGTCTTATAATTATTTTTCATATCATGTGTTACTTCGCATTCTCATTTTAGATTAATTAATTGCTTCATAGTTGCATTTTAGGTTAGTTTGTTTTATGTTTGCATTTGATTATATGCATAATCATGAATAGTTCATTTTAGTTTCACATCATCTCACTCATCTACACTTGTCCATTTATCATCAACATCATCCTTCCTTTATCATCGTATTCATCATCCTTTTCATCCTTTTGTTTCATTAGGAAGCATACCACTAATCCTTCCAACACACATTTTCACATAGAAATCATCTTAGCTTGCATATTAAGCATCAAATATCATTTTCTAGGTTGTCATTTTAACAACCATTGTGTCCATAGAAATCTGAGGGCCAAATGGTTTAATAAATCCCTAGAAATAGAGGACAATGATACATATTTGAAAGGTTTGATTGTATTACAAATAGAATAGTTTAATTGATCAAACTTTGAATGTAAACTATTTCATTAAGGTTTATGTTGACATTGAATCTCTCCACATTCGACACATGCACAATATCCATTAACAAGCTAAATGAGAAGACCAAATGTGCGCATCTCCTACATCCTAATTGTATAGTTGTCACCAACTAGAACATGCTTCTCGTACATTTTAATGCTCTATGTTTCAACTGTATAAGGAGTTTGACATGTACTATCTTTGTTGGATCCAAAAACATTGTGAAAGAATTTTGATAGGTCAGAAGATGGAGCAACTTTAGCAACATCTCCAACCACTGACATCTTATTCACTTTGCTGCTCTCAGTTTTCACTTAAATCATAGTTTTATTTGTCTTTTGAGATGCTGACCTTGACAAGTCAATTAGGTTGGGCTGAATAGTTGAGATGCTGCTCTTTTGAGAAGTTGATCTTGATTTAGACTCTTTCTTAGCTGGCTTAATTTTTTGACATTTAGGTGACTTCTTGGGAGGAACTTTCTTTGTCATCTTCAATCATAACTTGGTTCTCGTGTAGTTCACTACTTTTGTCTTCCACCTTACATTTCAATTTCTATTTCATTTTAGGTGAAATCAGTTGAGATTTTTTTGTCACTTGCTTGCTTTTTGAGTTTTGCATTGTGGAAAAATAGATTAAGTAGCTTCCAAAATGTCTTTTGAAAATTGATCAAATGGTCTCCAAAAGCCACAGAAATGCACCAAAATGTTGATTGGTGGTAGGGGAATATGCTTTCCAAATGATTTTGCATGAGATCATCATGATTGAAAATTGTTAATATTCAAAATTGCTTACTTGGCATTTTCTAAATTTTGCCACTTGTCAAACTGTGTAAAAATCCTTTGATTTTTATTTTTTAAAAATACCAAATAACATCCAAACACCTTGAAAATTGGCATGAAGGTAGACTTTGGTGTAGATAATTGAAGGAACCAATCAGTTTTTAATGAACATCATCCATTTGCTTAATATTTACCATCAAAGTTGACCATTTTAACATAATTTTCACTTGTGTTTTTGAGTGTTAAAATCCATTTTTTCATCATGGGAACCTAAAATTTGCATGAAATTTTAGGGTCCAACAATTATAACTATGTAAGGGGGTAAACTTCCTGATACCTCCACGAGCGCGGATAAGTTCCGACATATTTCCGTGATTTCTTCCAGTCTCAATTCAGACACTTCTCCTTTTCCCATTAAGTCTAAACTCCTTGGAGCTTGGTCATTGAGACCTGTAAGGAATAAGGTCTTTAAAATATCGAGGCTTATAACTTCTCCACCACAACGTTTAGACAAGAAGATAAACCTATCTAGGTAATCCTCTAAACTTTCATCCTCATTTTTCCTTATTTTGAACAATTCTTCTTTCCTATCACTCACCCTACGGTAACTTTGGTATTTCTCTTTCATGCCAAGAGGTTATCGACTGAGAAGCTAACCCCATAAACCATCACATAGTTGAGTCTTTCAGGGTGGAAGGGAAAAGCTTTAGTTTCTGATTATCATTCTTGTAGTCATATGTTTGACACAAGACTTTGAATTCAAATAGGAACTGATCAAGGTCCTTAGTAGAAAAACCTCGAAAGGTTGGCAAGAAGGCCGGTGAGATATTTTTCATTGTCATATCATCATCTGCATCAATAGCAATAGGATAAGTGAATGTGCATGGTGGAGAGTTATCATTGTTGTTGTTATTAGCAACATTTCTATAGTCATCCATGGTGTTGAAGGGGATGTGATCCTCTTCAAAAAATTTCTTAGTGGTACGAGGTTCAAGAGTTTGTGAAAGAATATGCTCCTTGACCACTATTCATTCTCTTTCTGAAGTATATGGGAAGGTCTGAGGTTGGCCCCATTCAGTCAATTCCTTAGTAAGTTCTTGGTCTAAGTTTCCTTCCTCCCTACTTGTTGTTGGTACGTTGATTGGGGGGGTTTTTGGTATGAATCTTCCATGGGGGCCTCGTTTCTTGACCATGCAGAAAAGAATCCAAAGAACTATTCCTATCCCTAAGAGAGGTATTCAAGATATTTCCTACTAACACTAGAAAAAGGGGTCCTCGACAATGGTGCCAAAAAGTTACAGGCTGTCATTAGTTCCTAACACTTTAGTGAATAATCACAAAATATATCGACCGAGCAGTGTCCAACAACTATATGCAATAGAGGACATCTCAACTTCTCTCTTAAGCACTAATCAACCAAATAAAAGTTCTAATCTAAGGGGCCTCTAATATTGAAAGCAATAAATCATCTATCTAGAAAGTGGGAAAATGACTCAAACCAGAAAACATAAAACTAAGAATATGAAAAGCATTACCACTAAACTAGAAAGCATGGAAATGATTAATCTAAAGAATGCATAAATTGCTGAAGAAGTAAATCATGTAAATAAATTAGAAAAAAATTATCTAATGCAAAAGATAACAAGCCAACTACTAATCATAAAACCATTAATCAAAATCAACTGAAGAAAGGTGCTCTGAACATTCAAATGTTAAGCTAAGAAACTACGAACTCAGTTACAACCTACAGGCTTGACACTAACAGTATAACATTTACTCATGAAAATGAAATTCAAATTCAACTATTATCTATTAAAGAAAATGTAGAATAGGAAATAGAATACTTATATATCTATCTATAACCCTCAAGTGGCCATCTCAGAGGTGTGTCTACAACTACTTCAGATCACATGCACTGGAAAAATATCTTAGTTACTTCATTCCAAAGATGCATCCATATTACACAGTAATTCAAAGAGTTGCGGGAAAACTCATATTCATATGGTAGTTTTTACTCAAAAGAAAAATTGGTAGCATAATGATAATCTTCTTCTTCATTATTTATAACAGTTACATATTTATGTGAAAAATGACTAACAAAAATCCTATTTTTCAGTCGATAGAGTCTTTTAACAGATTTCCCATAAAAAAAGGGACTTTAAAGCCCATGATATACAATATTAAAGAGGCTTTCATGAGCCATAAAGTTTTTGAAACTGAAAAATAATAGAATTATAAAGACAGCCAAAATGTGTGCTCCTGGAATTCCGACGCTCGCTCGCTTATTTTCAAAAGTATGAAGATCAACACTAATTTCCCTTTTGAATGGAATGGTGATTGGAAGTGGAGTTGACATGTGAAATGCTCAAGACTAAACCATTAAATCAACATAAGTTAGTTTAATTCGATCAACTCCAAGAAATAAAGTTTGTATGCTTATTCATAGAAAGAGAGCACTTATTTTTCCTAAAGGTAATCAATTGGAAAGGTTATTAAGGCTGAAAGGTTTAGATTTACATATTGAGCCCATTATACTAATGATGTTATTTTTACCTCATTAGCCATTGATGTCAAAGGGGGAGAGAGAGTCATGTGAAAAAGAAGACATTCAGTTATCAAAGCGAGAGAAAGTTATGTGAAAAAGACAAGCTACTAAGGGGGAGAGAATAAGGACTAGTAAAGCGTGAGAAAGGATAATGTGAGAAAGAGTAGTGTGTGTTGGTATGGAGCAATATGTTGATGATCAAAATTTTTGTTTATTTGTTGTTGATGGTTTTTCATATCATGTGTTTTCATCAATGACAAAGGGGGAGATTGATGCAAGTATGAGCAATTTGTGTTGAGTTGGTGTTGTCATTGATGTCAATGTGATTTTATGTTGTCATTGATTAGTTTGTGGTGATGCTTTGACTAGTTGCATTATGTTGTCATTAGTAAGTGTTACTGGTGTCAATCTCTAGTGTTGCTTTGATACGATTTTGTTTATGGATGTGTAGATATATTGTAGTTGGTTTAATGATGTTGAGGAAGTGTTGAAGGTGATGAGAATGTGTCTTTGATGCTCGGTTTCCAAATGATTTTGAGAAAATTTCAATAAAAGAGGAGGAAACAATGTGTTGAAGAGGTGTTCTAGGTGTTACAAAGTAGTGTTCTGGTTTTGCTTCATAGTTCTTCTAGGTTGAAGATCTACTTGTGTGGTTAAGATATGTTGGTTAGAGATGTTTAGAGGTGTTGTATCCAAAATTTATTGGTTTGGATTGTTGTGCAAAGAATGTTGTGTTCACCAGTATGTGAACTATGTTGTAGTGGTCTCTAGGAGAAATGGTTTTTCTTTGCATTTCTCTGCAGTTTGGTTTCTGGTCTTGCGGATCAGGAGGTGTGCTAATATTTCTTGTATCTATCTTTAGTTGAAGTTTTTCGAGATTTGGTACTTCTCAAGTTTGTTTCTTGAGTCAAAGTGTATGGAAGATTGTCTAAGTGTACTAGGTGTGTACATTCTTTAGGTGAAAGTTGTTGTGAAGGAGTTTTTTAGATTTCAAGGTGTTTTTGGAATATTTTAGATTATGTTCAAGTGATATTTGTTGTCTGTGAGTTGTCTTTGGATCAAAGGAAGTTTGTACTTAAAAGTTTAATGGTGTTTATATGGGTTCAACCGACCTTGGGTGTTTACACTAATTGTGGATATGCTTCAGTGATTGTGGAAGCATGGCATGACATGCATGAGTGGTTTTAGGTCCTAGCTAAGGTGTATTGTGGTTCGCCTTCATTCCTTTCCACTGTGGGAATGTTTTAGTGCCGAACTAATTTGAATTTGCATGATTGAGGTACATAGTCAACCTTGGATAATTTTTTCAAGGTTGAGGAAGGTATAAGTAAGTGTTGAGTTGATAGAGAATTGTGAAAAGGTGTGTGATACAAATTGCAGAGTTGTGAAGTGCAAATTTGTGAAGTGCAGTGAAAGCTTCAATGTGCTAGACTACTAGAAGCAGTGAGAAGAAGGTGTCTACAATATTTAGTAAGGCTATTAATGTATTGGTGATATGGTTTTCTCATTGTAACACTCTTTTTTTTTTTCTTTTTCTGTAATCTGACAATGAACCCTTCTTTCTTCTGGGTAGTTTTCCCTCCAACAACAAGCCCTCTAACAACAAGCCTATTGTATTTGATGTTGTTATTACTTTATATTGTGAGATAATCCTCACTGTAGTTTTTCCCTTCTTGGGTTTTCCACGTAAATCTAGTGTTCTATTGTGCATGGCATTGTGTTTTAGTTTCTGTTATGTGCTTTCATGTTTAATCAATTTAACAAACTAATGGTTAATGTTTATGAGGGTTTTTGAAGTTTTAATGTACAAATGATTCACCCTCTCTCAATTGTATTGTGCATTCAACACCATCCATATCTTGCATTGCATCATAAGTAGTGGCCACTTATAATATTTACATATTTATTTGATCCATTTGGTTTTTTAGCGCTTTAGTTAATGTGGGCCATTGTAGACATAATTGATATAATGTATTGATGTCATTGGACATGATTTTTAGTGTATTGATGTGGGACTTCAACTGTGTATGAGTTACCACACATATCTTCCTTTCCTCATCCATTTTGTTCTTTGCAACTTCTACTAGGATTGTGGTGTGAAGTGTGGAAGCCTATTTGTCCATATTTGTTATCACTCCACTTATTAGTTGCTTTAGTTGTTTCCCTTTTCCCCGGGTTACGTAACTAATGTGCTTGCTAAAATAAATTTTGGTTTTTTTCAAGTAGGCTAATGATAATGTTTTAGCCTATTCCTATCGATGTATTTGACTAGTAATCTCCCTTTTATTGTCTTCAATCTTACCACATTGTAGTTTAATTTTTTTACAATGTGATATGATCCTAACCATCTCACTTTTAACTTCCCTTTTTTTTTTAATTTACCATCATATAGTAGTAGGTCGCCTTTTTTGAACATCTTATGTCCTAGATTTTTTTCATGCCACAATTTTTGTCATTTATGTTCCAAACTTTGATTTTAAGAAATAAAAATATCATTTTCATCTAATTTGTTTAAATATTCCAGCCTTTATTTTAATGGTTCTTCTTCATCCAACTGTAGAGCAAGTGCAGTGTGTAAATTTGGTTATTAATAAAAGTCAACGGTAAAGTGGCATCTAGTCCATATATTAATTCCAAGGAATGGGAAAACTTTGTTTTCTCATTTATAATATGTTATATAAGCCCATAATACTATTAGCAACTTCACATCCCAATCCGATTTGTTCCTAACACATATTTTGTCAATGCAATGACTATAATCTCATTGAAACATTCATTAACACAATTTTCTTGTAGATGATATGAGCTACTTTTGTTATGATCATTATCATAAAATTGTTCAAAATCTCCACAATAACCTTATTGAAAAAATGTTTATTTTGATCACTAGTAATGCTTACAGGGAAACCAAACCTAGTTATAATATTTTTATAGATAAATTTTCTAGTAGTTTTTGTAGTACAATCCTTGGTTGGTTATGCCTTTTCCCATTCTGAAAGATATTCTATGTTATTGATAATAAATATATGTTTTGTTCATTTTTTGGTGGCTCAATCGGTCCAATAAAGTCTATTGCCCATTTTTCAAAAGGCATTTGTGGTATAATTGGTTGTAGTGAAATTTCATCTCTTGTGGTAGGCTTACCTACTCTTTGGCATATGCCACATTTCTTAGCATATTGTTTGGAATCATTAAATAGTGTAGGCTACCATAATCCAAAGACAATAACTTTCTTTGTAGTGGCTTCTCTTGAGTTGTGTCCTCTAGAGATTCTTTCATGTGCTTCTCTAAGGATCTTTCTTTTCATGCTCAAGCATTACTCTCTAAATAATTTTGTCTCTTCCAATTGCATGCTTCTTCAATCAATGTGTATAGTAATGGATTATGCAAGAGTGTGTGTCTATCATGTGGTGATTTTTTTAGTGGAAATTTTCTAGTAGATTATACGATTTCCATGTCATTAAATTCCTTTGGTACTGCAATAACTCTAAGTAAATTTGCATTAGGTAAATATTCTTCTATATTTTTGTCTCTTTCCTTGTTTCTATTCTTGATAGATAATTAGGGCCTTGGTGGTGTTTTTCCTAGCTTCACCATGATGTTAAAGTCAAATTCCTAGAACACTAATAGTCATCTTCATATTCTCCCTTGTGTGATTGTTTTGATTAGTAGAAATTTTAAGGTTTCATGGTTAGTGAAAAAAGTAAATGGTGTGGATAACATATAATGCTAATTTTTTTAACATATATACCATCACTAAAGCCTCCCTTTATATATTGGTATTTCTTCTTTGATTGGGAGAGTTTGTAGCTAGCAAAAATAATTGGATGATCCTTTTTCCCATTGGCTATGCCAATACTACTTCAATTGTTGTTCCAGAGGCATCTACATGTAATGAAATGACATATTCTAGTTTAAAAATATCAATATTGGGGCCTTTGCTATATTCTATTTTAATGTGTCAAACACTTGATGAAATTGTTTAGTCTAGTCAATTATTTATTTTTTTTCTCTATTTTAGAAGTTCTTCTAATGGGGTTGCTATTGCAACATAACCTTTAATAAATTTGCAGTGATAGCCAATACAACCTAGAAAAAGTTGACTTCTAAAATTGTTTTTGTGGTGGTAGAATAATAATAAATGCTACTTTTACGGGGTCTATCATAATTCATTCTTTACAAATGATGTGTCCTGAGAGTATACCGAATTTTACCATAAAAATGTATTTCTTTAAATTCAAATAAATTTGTAAACTTCTACATCTTTCTAGCATTGTTTAGAGGACTTGGACATGGTCTTTGAGTAGTCCATATAGTGTCCAATCATCTATACACACTTTTAAGAAGTCATGATTGCAATCCTTAAATACATTTACCATAATGTAGCTATAACTACTGGTGCATTCTTCATTCCAAAATGTATGACTATGTACATGAAGGATCTCTATTTGGTCACAACCATAGTTTTCAATTGATCATATTCTTATATTTTAACTTGATGATATATTGAGAAGCCACTAGTGAAGGATTATATCTCTCTTTCAACAAGTGATTCTAAGAATTTTTTTTTGAATGGTGTGGGGAATGGATCATAGATGCATGCTTTTTTTAGTTCCCTAAAGTCAACACATATTCTAATGTCCCTAGTTCTCTTTACTTTGCAATACCACAGGGCTAATCCTTTCCACATCCTCCACTAGTTTGATTATACATATTGGTAACATTTTACCAATTTTAATCTTAATTTTGTTCTTCATGTTAGGGTTTAATCTATATGGTCTTTTATTTTAAGGTTTTACTCCTTTGAGTTGTATTCTCATTATCCCAACTTCCTCAATTCATTTGAGATCTATAAATTATGGGGAAATAAGTCTTCATATTTTGGTAAAATATTTGCAACTTGCATTACCGCTCTTTTTCCTATTAATATCCTATTATTTTATAATTTAAAGGTCTACCTTCTATTATATTTTCTTCTCTCAATTTGAGTGGTTGGTTATAATATTTAGCTCTAGGTTCAATATTTGATATTATGGATCTTTCAACTTGTTTTATTTAGATTTCTAATTGAGGTTCATCCTCATTTTATGTTCCATTTTGTTGTGTAGCATAACACATTTTTCTAGAATATTGGTCATGTTTATCCATCCATTCAATTAATTTCCATATACCTTCATTCTTTTGGCAGTGTTGGTATTTATTGAGTAATATGCACATGTTGGGTCTTCTTCTATAGGCATGGATATGATTTCCTTTTGTGATGTTGAAAAATGGATCTAGGGCTAATGCTAACCTAAATCTCTTTTGAACATTTTCACATTTGGGGGCACAAATGATCAAAAGAGACCACTTAGTTGCTATCCTCAAGGAAGAGCTAGAATGGTTGATCAAGGTTTTGGTCCCTTTGGAAAAATATGTGATGAAATGATTTTGAAGTGATTTGCATGTGATTTAATGGTTGTAAACTAGGCTTATTATGCAAATACAACAAACTATCACCGATTCAGAAAAGCACATAACTAAAGAGAAAAAAAATAATACAAGGGAGCATAAAGTAGAAACTGAAGAACCTAACATTCAAATTTGGGATCAAATGGCTAGTCAAGGGCAAGGGAATTCCTAACTAAAAATTAGGGATTTTTTAGATCTCAGGACATGCACAAGTGTATTATAGTTTTTAGATGCTCCTTTGTTAGAATCAATTTTGAAACTTAATCTGTCAGTAAATAATTGATCTTGCCCAATTTGATGAAGAAATTTTCTTGCATGCATGATCTTTATTTGATGTCTTCAATTCTTTAAATCCACTTTATATTTGCAACTTGCAAGGAGAGGAGAGGAAGGGTTGTGTTGTATAAGGGCTTGCCTATGTCAAACCCTATTTTGATGTTTCTACCTCCACAATGGCTATGATGATGTTGGATAAATAATGCTTACCCTAGGTTGGGAAGAGGAAAATGGATAAAAATAAATGATAAATAACAGTGCTACAACTTACCATTAAAATTTGTTTTCCTTCATGGATCAAAGTCATAAATCACATCTCATGCATGGAGAACTTGATAGTTGATTGAAGGTCTTACAAATGCTATTACTCACAAGGATAATGAACATATAACATGAAGTGATCTTATGTTTGAACATGGATTTTAGGATGCATTAGAAACATGATCTTGACTGATGAAAAGTGCTGTAAAAATGTTTCTTATTCTACTCTTGAATTTCCTTAATTTCCTTTTTGAATCGCTTGATTGATCAAAAGCTTTCTTAGGTGTTCAAATGGTGAAAAAGACTTATATTTATATGCATTTCAAAATTTCTCATAATAATTATTTTGAAACCTTGATAATTGAATTTACATTTGCATACATATTAATATCGACAATAAAATATTTAAATTTGGGTCAAAATAGGGCAGTCAAGGGTGAGGGCACCCTATACTAGACATATTTCGAATATTGAGTGCTAGTTAAATAAATAATTAAATTTAATTCCCAAAATTAATTTGATTTTTCGAGGACAACACATAATTAGGTCCAAGCACTTAAGGGAGAGCCAAACATAGTGTGAAATTGTCAAGGGTGACAATTTATGACACTACACTTTTATCTTTTGGAGTATATTGTGAATATATTTACTAGGGTTAAAAAAAGAGAACATATGTTGGAAATCACTTTAAAGTTCTTACTAACTTTTTTTTCTTTCCTTTTCTCTTAGTTAATATACCAATTTTGTACTATGGGTGTGAGTATCTAGTAAAATATTTGTATGTATAAACTTGTATCATACTCTATTTGTTCATCCCATGTAGTAATACAATTGTTCAATTGTTGTTGTGATAATATTATGTCATCATATTCGAGAATTTGTTCATATTCTCCTTCCTATAGAAAATGTCTTGTTTGATTAGGATTTTTAGGGCTTCAAATGTAGATATGTTATCTTTGTGGGTGTTCCATGATCTTGCAACAATACAAATTGATGTGTGTTGTAGTTTCTCTAGTTTTAAGTCCTCCCTATCAAATGTTTTCTCCATATTTTCTTGTTATGTTTTCAAGTATCCTAATCTAAAGTATTTGGGTTATTGTAATTTAATATAAAAAATGCCACATGAAATATAATTCAAATGTCATAATTTTTAGATGGTAGATGAAGTGTTAGTGTTAAGCGAGTTTGATGTTACTTATGGTGGGGTGGTTGTAGATGTAGTAAACTATGATGGGTTTTTGTGTACTGTAAATTTTATTTGAATCCTCTTATCGTCTGATATTGTAATTCCAATTCATCTAATAACCAAACTGTAAGGTAGGGGGACCAACCATACCAAGGCTTAGGTTATAGAGAGCCTAGAGCGGAGGGATTCCCTATCTTACCTCAAGCTAAATGGGTGTTTAAGGCAAGGATAGAGAATGAAGAGCACTCTCAAGTTCTTTTGTCACTCTATAGATCCAAAAATATGAATGGGGCTAGATGAGCCAGTTTCTGGAATCCGAACTGCACCTTAGATAGCTCTCTGCCCAAGGATGGTAGCATGGGTCTGGGACAACAACGTGGCATGCTGACATCTGTACAACCAAAAAACATGAAATATAGTACAAGAAATAAGAAAACCTACTAACTTTCTAGCTAACTAATTTTAATGAAACAAACATAATGATGAAATACAAGAAATAACTATACAAATGATAAAGAAGGTAGATCAAGTAAGGGTGAAAAAAATCAACTCACTGAGGCTCCAATTTTCTAGTGAGCTCCATGCACACGTCCACCTACACACAACCAAGAGAGGGAAAAATGTTGGGTTGTATAGGGGTTTTCCTCAATCAAACCCCCACTTTGGTGTTTCCACCTCCATGAACAACCAAGAAAGCCACAAAGTAGAAAATGCGATAAATGAAAGAAGAATATCGAACACTACAAAAGATACAATGCTACTTTATCAAACCACAATGAAAAGGAAAGTAAAGCAATACCACCTCCATCCAAAGGAACTCAAGGCCAATGAAGGGAGAATGCAAGACAATGAGCTTGGAAAAGTCTACATAGTCACAACAGTGATGAAGGGAGGTCTCGCAAGACTCCAAACCCACAACTTCTTTGGTAGCACAACACATACAAAGATGAATTTGATGGAGTAAAAATTTGCTATAATGCTTAATGGAATGGATGAAAGTGCTCAAGAGAATATGATAGATTGCTAAAGAGATGAAGAATTTCTAAGAGGATCATGGAAGAATGAATGAACGTGAAATGGATACATTCGAAGATCAAAATGGGAAGGAAAGAGCTATTTTTGGGTTGGCTGGTTGACACAGAGGCATTATAATTAATGACCAATGGAGAATGTAATGTCCTTGTAGACTTTAGAGGTAGGAATCTATTAGGGACAATAGCATGCCGCATAGATGTCTATGCATTGTGCTCGCGTCCTTGACAAATATTCCCCCACCGAAACACATGACAAACAATAGGTGGGTGCATTTTAGATGGGTGATGTGGAATTTCACATTTGGGTTTTGTTTTCTAAGGTGGAGGGATGCACAAGGGGAATTTACAAAAGGGGTGCAAATTCGCTCCTATACATTTTTCCCCCACTTTAGTGAGCACAATTATTGATGAGTGTTCAATAAAGTAGATCGAAGAGTTAGAAATGTATACCTAAACCATCAAGTAAGTAGACCATGATCTAGTGAGCTCGAAAGTGTAGGGAAGGAAAAGGAATCCATAGGTACTCTCTCCTAAGGAGGTTTGAACAAAGGACTCTGTAGCTCCTCGGAACTATGAAGTTGAAAAAAGTACACTGAAGGTCCAAAGACCAATGATGGACAAATCCCGTAGGATGAAAGCGCTTCACAGGCCCTCAAACCTGCAAAGAAGGTGCCCCAAAGGTAATATTTCCTAAAGGAAGCCCAGTGTAAGGGGACTCCGCAGAGTCGGATTGGAAAGCAGCTTCACAGGCACACCTGCAAAGCAACATGTTAATCCATAGATAAAACATGCTAGAAATAAAATGGTAGACACATAGGAAAAAAAGCAGATAGTCACACAAACAGTCAAACAATTGAAGGAAAAAATTTCAAAGGGGTCCCTTGGGAACCCTTCAAAATAAAAGGGGTCCACTCAAGGGATGTGTTGTTTGAAAGTAAGAGAATATTTTTCACAAATTAATTCAACATCAAGGAATCCTTTCGAGAGATGTTCACTTTATCAAGGAATTCTAAAGGAAGAAAATGAACCCTCACGAGGGGAAGGCCAAGGCTTCTCATAGGAAAATTTTCTCTCTCCTCAGAGGAAAGTTCTTCAAGTTCTTTCTTTGCAAATCCATGACAAAGGAAACACGTTTTGCTAGGGGTCCTTGTTGAGAATGTAATTTTTGAAAAAGTTTGCAAAGATTTTTGAGAAAATATTTGTTGGCCATGAATATGTTTTCTAAAAATCAAAGTGACATGATAGCCCCCCCCTTAGGATGGTGCATGCCAAACACAAGGCATGTGGCATACTAAGGGGAGAAAAGAAATAATGAAAAAGTGATGTTGTGGCCCACGAGACATAGTGAGATGTTACCCTGGTAATGTTGTTGCACACACAAGGGACAACACATAGGAAACACAACATCATGAATCAAGAAAAGAAGAGAGAAAGATAAAAGAGTGAGAGAGGGAACACAGGCGATTTGATATTTTGGGTCAGAGCTACTCACAAATATATATAAGTATAATAATAGTATATTTAATGAACTATCATCAAACCCCTACTATATTAGACCATATGAAGAATGTATGAGAAAAAAATAAAATAAAAAATTGGATCAACATGGAAGGGAAGGCCTAAATGAATCCAACACTTTGCATCGTCCCTAATTTGTAGAAAATCAATACACATAACAAAGGAAGAATGATGCCACAAATAGAGGAAGTTGTACAACATAAAAAACTCTTGTATCCAAGCACCTACAAGGGTGAAAAGGGCCATCTAGGAACACATAACACAAGCATGGGGGAAAAAAAACACACACACACACAATCTACACTATAGATAAAGAAGAGGCACCCCCTAACACTCATCAACCAAGATGTCATCGACCTCCCAATCTAGATCATTATATTGGGAAGGTAGAAGAGCTTGCATGGGCAGAATATCAAGGGGGGAGCCCTCCAACCCTCCCACAAAAAGAGCCATGGAAGAAGGCCCCACGAGGTCTTCTCCACTTTGTTCATGTGGAGCAAAGGTCAACGACTTCACAAAGATCGCTGACAGGGCCAAGAACTCGTCCAAAGAGTTAAACATGCACTTCATAGGAGATCCATGCATTACCTCAATGGATGAGGGAGGAAGCACCCGAGATTCACTGCTAGGCTCACCGAGTGACTCAAGAGCATTGAAAAACTTTGGGGATGCCGAAGCTTCCTCCATCACAAGGATGACACTTGCTATCGTAGAACCACCCTTTGAAGAGGGTGAAATCCTCTTTCAACCCCATTGCTGGAGGGGCCAACCTCCACCTTTTGCTTCATCGGAGGATGCAAGTTCCCCACAAACAAGGAAAAAGGGGGTTGAGGAGGAGGAGAAAATCGTGGCAAAAACCACCAAGGTACTCGACATGTCCATAAGCTTCGAGAATGGCATGACATCCAGGAGGGACATCAAGAGAGGGGGCTTGACCAAAGGAGCAATAAACACCTACACATTTTTAGGGCCAGGGGTGTTTACACTTGTGATGGGAGCTGGAAGCAACACTGAGGGTGACTAAAATGAAGCTGAGGGGATGGGAGAGGAGGACACAATGAAAAGCCCTAAAATAGGGGTGGTTGACTTCCCTTCCTTCCTCTACAAAGTAGCTTGCTTGGTAGCTAGAACCTTCTGTCAACACTTGC
Source organism: Sequoia sempervirens (assembly GCA_007258455.2). Taxonomy (NCBI): domain Eukaryota; kingdom Viridiplantae; phylum Streptophyta; class Pinopsida; order Cupressales; family Cupressaceae; genus Sequoia; species Sequoia sempervirens. The sequence continues at coordinate 761,486,663 of VDFB02270651.1, forward strand.
ACTCACGTGCAAGGCAGTTTCTTTGACTTTGGGAGCTAGAGATCAAAAGTTGAGATGGAATAGAAGGCTCCTGCTTGACCATTGGAGTGTCAATTGCAGCCATTTTTGGTGAAGGGAGAGACTCTTGGACAAAAGTAGGAGGGAGAGACTGAGATGAGGTAGGAATAACAATGGGGGGAGCAGGCTCTAATGCATCGATGACAAGCCTCTTCCCATTCATTTCCTTGGGAGCAGGAGTGATGGGAGGCTGTGGAGGCTGAGACATAGAGGACTCCCCATGGGAAGCCCTCCCCTTACCATACCGAATGGGCCTAGGAACCATGGGTAGAATGAAAAGTTCAAATGTCGGACACTTGGGCTTTCACCAAGTAGGCACCATAGGATTCTCTTTCAATTTCTTAGGAGTGGAATCTGATGACGCCACAATAGGGTGAGAGGAAGTGATAGGTTGGGAAGTGGAAGAGGAAGAAGAACCTAGAGCACGCTTCTCTTCCTCCCTTCTTTGAGCCAAGGTGGCATCACTGTTAGCTTTCAAGTAGGCCCTATGCAAAATAACGTAAGGAGATGGAGGGTATCTCACTTTAGGAGTTAAGCACCCCTTCTTTTACTTCTCATAGGTTCGGTACAAGAGGTCTATCCAGGGAGGAAGCAGGCCAATGGGTGTAGGCCAAAAGTGATCTAGAGAATAACTACCATGTGCAATTGACAGTTTATAGTGAGTTCATGGATTGTGTGCACTGAACCCTCATGGATGAATTTCATACATTTATGCATGACCAAGGGAACTACATTCATAGTGACTAACTAGGGGATACCTAGTTTCAATCTAAATATTTCAGACCCCAAGATTATGTCGAAAAACAAGTTTACTGATTTAGGTTCAACAAGGATTGGCAAAGTGATGCAACCAAGGGGAGGTATGGAAAGTCTATTATGTGTACGAATGGTACTTTCAGATGTGTCATACCCATCTTTGTGCAAGAAGTTAATCAACATAATCTCCTCAATAATCACATTCACCTGACATGTCAGGTCAATAAGAACACTTGTCACAGTGTTTTTGTTGATTCACATGGGGATATATAGAGGAGATGGCTCTTTGTTATAACCCATTAGTAGGTCCTGCAAGGTGAAAGTTATACCAAGATAACTACTCATAGGCTATACGAATGGGATAGGGAGGTACAAAAAGGAGGCCATCGCATACGCTAAACAAAAATTTCACAAAGTCTCCAAAGGTTTCATGATTGGACAGTGACCCAACTAAGGTTTCATTTTGCAATACCTATGGAATCTTCCAACTACGCCAGTAGGGGTCACAAGCTGGGTTGCAAGGAAAAATGCCTCACAACACTCACACCTACAACACTACTAGGATATGAGGAAATGACCCTTCAGTACCACTAAATGGAACCAAAATGGTTTATGTCGGGTTCACCAAAAATGTAAGGTAGGGGGACCAACCACACCAAGGCTCCAAGTCATGGAGAACCGAGAGTGGAGGGCTTCCCTATCTTACCTCAAACTAAGTGGGTGTTTAAGGAAAGGATAGAGAATGAAGAGCACTCTCAAGTGATTTTGTCACTCTCCAGATCTAAAAACCTGAATGGGGATAGACAAGATAGTTTATGGAATCTGAACTGCACCTTAGACAACTCTTTGCCTGAGGATGACAGTGCAGGTTTTGGACACTAGCACAACACACTGACATCTCACTAGCACATTGGCATCCGTACGACTAGAAATCATGAAATACAGTATAGGAAACAAGAAATCCTACTAACTGTCTAGCTAACTAATTTTAATGAAATAAAAAAAATGGTGAAATATGAGAAATAACTATACACATGATAAAGAAAGTAGATTAAAGTAAGGGTAACAAAAATCAAATCACTGAGGCTCCAGTTTTCTAGTGATCTCCACACACACGTCCACCTACACAAAATAAAGAGAAGCAAAAATGTTGGGCTGTATAGGGGTATTCCTTAGTCAAACCCTTTCTTTGGTGTTTCCACCTCCATGGACAACCAAGAAAGCCATGAAGTAGAAAATGCGATAAAGGAAAGAAGAATATTGAACACTGCAAAAGATACAATGCTACTCTATCAAACCAAAATGAAAAGGAAAGTGAAGAAATAACACATCTACCTAAAGGAACTCAAGGCCATCGAAGGGAGAATTCAAGAAAATGAGCTTGGAAAAGTCGACATAGCTATAGTAGTACGAAGGGAGGTCTCAAAAGACTCCAAACCCGTGGCTTCTATGGTAGCACAACACATACAAAGATGAAGTTGATGGAGTTACAAGCTAATGTAATGCTCAATGGAATGAATGAAAGTGCTCAAGAGAATGTGATATATTGCTAAAGAGATGAAGAATTTCTAAGAGGATCGTGGAAGAATGAATTAACATGAAATGGATACATTTGAAGATCAAAATGGGAAGGAAAGAGTTGTTTTTGGGTTGGCTGGTCGACACAAAGGCGTTACGCTTCATGCCCAATGGAGAACGCAACATCACTGCATACTTCAAAGGAAAGAATTTGTCAGGGTTGGTAGCACGCTACGCAGACGTCTACACGCCGGACTCTTGTCCCCGACAAATATTCCCCCAATGACACATAGGAAAAATGACAAGTGGGTGCATTTCAAATGGGTAATGTGGAATTTCACATTCAGGTTGGTTTCTAAGGTGGAGGGGATGCAAAATGGAAATTTACACAAGGGTAAACTAGATGGTGAAGAGCTCTTGGATTGGATAGGAGCCATGGAGAACTACTTTGATAGTGAAGAGATAGATTAAGACCAAAAAGTGAAGAGAGCCAAGACCAAGATGAAAGGACATGCTTTGCTGTGGTGGAACTTTGTACAAGATGAAAGGTAGGAAAAAGGAAAGAGAAAGACCACTTCATGGGAGAGGATGAAGGAAAAAATGAAAGGTAAGTTCCTACCTTGTGATTATAATATCCAATTACTTAAAGGACTGCAAAATCTTAGGCAAAAGAACAAGATGTGCAATCTTACATTGAGGAATTTTATAGATTGAGTGTAAGAATAAAGCATGAGGAGAATGAGGAAGAAAGAGTAGCTAGATTATCTCAATGGCTTGAGGTATAAAATTCAAGATGAAATCAGTATGATGGCACCAAACACAGTAGAACAATGTTTCCAAATGGTTATAAGGGCAGAAGAAAGGCTCAAGAGGAAGCAAGAGAAGGAAATAAGAGGAAAAGAAAACACTACTAGGGGAAGAGGAACATTTACTACATCAATACAGTCTAAAGAAGATCATGAAGATGTTGATAAGAGCAGAGAAAAAGCACCTAAATCAAGAGGTGGATGGAGAGGTGGAAGAACAAGCTCTAGACAAAGAAGATATTCTAATGAGTTTGCAGACAGGTGTTACAAGTGTGGTGAGTTTGGTCACCCTTTCTTCAAGTGTCTAGAGAGGTTGGGAGCCACATCAAGTGGTGGAGAAAGAAATACTGATAGAAGAGCATAAATTGTTCAAGAGGAAGAAGCTAAAAGTTCAAACTCCAAAAGTCTTCATGTAGCTCCTGAAGTAGGTGATATGTTGATGATGAAAAGAAAAATGTTGAAGACCTCCAAGGAGAAAGAGCTAATGCAAAGAAGAGCCTTGTTTAGGAAAACTTACATATGCAAAAATAAGGTATGTAAAGTGATTGTTGATTTTGGATGCACTGATAACATGGTGTCAAGTGATATGGTGGACAAGTTGAATTTGCAAAGAGTACCTAGGGAGAAGCCTTATAAAGTTTCTTGGGTTAGTGAAGATCAAACCATCTTGGTGAGTGAACAAGCTACTGTTGAATTTCAAATTGGTCCATACAAAGATGAAGTTGTTTGTGACATATTGCCAATGATTTGCTGCCATGTGTTACTAGGAAGGCCTTGGCAGTTTGATAGGATTGCAGTCTATCATGGGAGACAAAATACATATAACATTGAGAAAGATGGGAAGAAATTTGTACTAACTCCATTGGATGAGGAGATAAAAGAGAAAGGTGAAATAATCATGTTTGGAGGGAAAGCGTTTGTGAGTATTGAGCAAGGAGAGAATAAGGAATTGGCAGCCATTTTGAGGTTTGATAGTATTGGGATAGTAGGTAAAAGGAAGGAAGGTAATATGTAGCTAGTTGTGCAAAAGAAAGCTTCTATATGGAAGATGAAGGATGTGGAAATGTGTTTCAGATTGATATAGTGAAGAGTAAGTGCGTAAAGCCTATGTAAAGGCAAGAGTTAAGGGATGGAATACTAATTGGGACTGCTATGTGTCCTATAACAGTAGTTAAAGGAGTGAAGAATTAGTTAAAAGTTGATAGTGCAAAGATTGGTGATATAGTGAATGAGAGGAGAAAGGTAGGTAAAGCTGGGACAATGGTTTATGATGGTAATAGGACATGGAACAAGGAAGGTTTAGGTCTGACAAAGGCTGGAAAGGGTAAAGGTATTGCTGATAGTGGTAAAAGGGAAGATAACTAGAGCATTAGACAAGGATCCATGCATGAAGAGACAATGCAAGTGATGCTAGTTAGTAAAAGCTTGTGTACTGAGGTAAACATAGATGTGACATCAGAATTTGATGATGAGAAAGTGAGAACAGACCCCACAATACAGTATGACAGAGTAAAGTAAGCTTCAAGAGAAGACAAGAACAAAGATGACAAGGAAAATATGAATTAAGGACAAAGGGAACTTGATGGAAGAATTCAAGAAAGTTAGAGGCATGAAAAGTACAATGGAGGAAAAATCACATTAATCTTTCCAAGAGACTTGGAAAAGTTCAAAGTTGGGATGTATGGTGCAGGAGCACCTTGGGTCAACAAAGGTCAAGCTAGGTTGATATTTAGTAAACTTTATGATTTGATGTGTTTTTTTCCTATTAAGTTCAATTAGACCAATTTGAATTGTAATAAGTCATTTGGGATTCTTTTTAGGTGTCCAGGAGTCAATAATTTTGTTATTGCAAAATTTGCACTTTGTTGCAAAAGTTGTCATGCATAAAAGTTGCAAAATGCAAGATTTTAGGAATATTTTGGTCAAAGGGTGGTAAAAGGTAGTAAATAGTTGTATTAAGATATTTTTATTGGTATACGAGTATTTTTATGGGAATTAAGGTCATTTAAAGTCCATGGAAAGGTGTTGCAGGTCAACTATGTCAGATTTTTAAAAATTGCTAAAAATAGTTGCAAAGAGACAAATTTGCATGTTATAGCTGAATGAATGCTCCTCCCAATGAATATATGAATGTAACTGATGGAAACATGTTCAAAATTTTCCCAAAGGCTCAAAAAAAAGGTTGTTGAAGATTGTGAAGCTCAAAACAATAAAGAATTTCTATTTTTTCCTTGAAATTTCTTAGTTTTTTCCAAAAAATTGCTGCTAATTGGGTTTGTACAAATTCATACAGGTTTCCATCAACCTAATATTCATTAGATATGATAGATATCTATGTTATATTCTTCACAAAGTTTTGTTTGGTAGATTTTTATTGTGTTTTGTGAATTTGGCATCAAAATTACTCAAGGCGGCCTGGACATAGAATTACAAGGTTTGAGGCACTAACATGCAATTTTTGTTCATTCCACCTATTGTGTACCATGTGGCTTGGTGGAATAAGGCTGTTAGATTATGTTAACATGTTATAATGAGTTATTTGTGTAGGGAGATTGAAATGAAAGAGTTATGGTTGCTGTCCTAGTGAGTTTTTAGTGAATTTCAGAGTGAAAATGGTGGTTTTAGGTAGTGACTTGTTGAAATATGAGTGTTCCAATTTGGGTGAATGTTGCTCTAACCTAGGAAGACATAAAATGACATGTTGGAGGATTTGATACAGTGAGAATAGTTTTGGAGAGTTGGTTTCTTGAAAACCCTCATGAAATTGAGCAAAGGTGGCCCTATAGTAAGGGTTTCAAATTTTGGTGTTTAGATATGCGTATAGGAAGCTGAAACCAGTTGATTTGGTGGTTTAGAGGTCTGATATAAGACTCTTTGAGAGAAAATTATGAGGGCAGCAAGTTTGGAAGGAACTTCCTTTGTTAATCAGGCCTAATTGGGGCTTGTAGGACAACAGTGAAGGCCCATTTTGAGGCACATGTTCCAAAGCAACATTTGATGATTTAGAGGTATATTTTGTAACTCACTAAGAGGTATCTAAATCTATAATTTATTTGTGAATTCCTTTGTGAATTTTGTGCAAAAGAGCCCAAACAGGGTTAACAGACCCACTAGGAAAGGCCTAGTTGAAAAGTGAAATTTGAAGTGTTCAAGAGTTGGTGTTTTGAAATATATTTGAGGCTCATTGAATTGAGTTTGTTGAGTGATCCTAATGCTTACACTTACATCAGAGTGGTTCATAGTCTCACCGATTGACAAGAGTTGGTTTGAAGTCTCACTAATCAACAAGAACAACACTATCAGAGTGAAATCCTCAAGTCATCCCAAGCATACATGTCATGCCAATGAACCCTCATCGGAAAGAAATTCACTTTGTCTCACCAATAAAATGAAGAGAAACATGTCAGGGAGACATGTGATATCAGAGTGAGTTTTCCTTCTCCTTCTGACTTCATATGTTATACTGATCGATAAGAATGGTTTGAAGTCTCACCGATCGACAAGAATGGTATGAAGTATCACTGATATCTGCAAGAGTGGTTTGAATTCTCACCGATACAATCTTCCTACAACAATCTTCATTAGATAGATTCTCTGATATCGATGTAAGATAAAATATGTCTCCTCAATGTCATATGTTACCTCGATATAGTGAATGCATACAATCATAGCGTAAACAAAAGATTAATAAAGTATGACTATAGTGGAAAACAATATTTCACATTTTCATTGAGGAGGTAAACGCAAATGGAATTTAAAAGTGGATAATTATTTTACCTAGGAGAGCACAAGAGGTAAAATTTATAAAGACATTTTTCACCAAAGGAGTTATGAGAGTGGGTAAACATTTTGGGTGAAAAAGTGAAGATTGTCAGCAAAGGAATTAAAGTTTATTGTGAAATAATTTTCATGGGAGACAAAGATAACAAAGATTAAAATATTTTAATTTGTCGAAGGAAATTAATTAAAATTTAATGAAGAGCTGTAGCCGACAAATAACGAAGGATCACAACTATTGAAGATATAATGTATATATACCATATGAAATCAAATGAAAACAGGATTAGAGTAGAGGTTAGGTAGTTGGATAGGTAGATCAGTTGCTGAAACAAAACATTATGCTGTGTATTGCAAAATCCTTTGAAATAATATAATGGAAAAGAAGGCTTTATTTGGTGATTTAATTACAATGTCAATTGTTTGTTGAATTTATTAAAAATATTATCAGGTTGTGCCTCATTTGCCTAGGTGCACCCACCTAGGTATGAAAAATCCTGAAGAGAAGAAGGTTCAAATACACCATTTGGTCTTGTTCATTAGCCTAAAATGTATCAAGTGCTTGGAAACCTCTTGTGGTTTCAAACCAACATTTTTGAGAACCGACAGTTTGGTGACTCTGCTAGGGATAACTTGAGAAAATATGGTAGTAGGAAGCCTTGTGTCATAGAGTCATTAAAATTTTCAATTCAGATCTTCAACTAGAGATTCATAATTGCGTAGTTTACAGCTCCCCATCTGAGTCATGCAACTAACAGTTTGACAAATTTGTTGGGGACTATTTTAGAATATCCGGTTGAAGACTACCATATAGAGTCATTGAAGAGAGATTCATAATTGAAAAGTTTGAGGAAAAGTGACTCCACTGGGTAAATCAAGAATAATTTCATTTTTCTCACTTTTAAGAAAGCAAGTGGTGACTGGTAAAAATAAAAAAGACTTGATGAAGAATGTATAGACAGTCTGGAACAAAATAATTTTTTGAAAGGAAACAATTAATAAGAAAGTGTAAAGAATTGAACAGACAACGACAACAATGGGACAAACAACTGCTACAATTGGACCAACAACTGCTACAATTGGGAGTCAAATATGTACCAAATACATCACAAAATATACTGTTTTACAATAAGAATGAATACACAAATGAAAGCAGGCATTGGACCCCACAAGTGCCACATAACATAGTTGGAAATTTTGGTAATGGAGGTAAAGTATATCGTGCACAACAGAACATTTGTTCACCACTGTCATCAAAACAAATAAATGCTTATCTTGTCCCTCCTGGACAAAGACTAGCAAGCTACCGAGATCATCAATATGGTCAATATCAAAATGTGCAAAGCAATGTCCTTCCCTGTGGAAGTGTAAATCAAAATCTGCAGCAACGTATGTATCATAATCAACAATCTGTGAAGAAAAATGATGAATGTTTACGTATTCAAGAGAGAAGCAAAAGTTTGTTGGACACCTTTCTAGACATAAGAAGACATAAAGAAGAGTTTGGGTGCTCTTTTTTTAGAAGAATGGCAACTATTTATAGGCAAATACCTATTAATTTCCCACCTAGTAGGTTTGAGTTTATTGAGTAGTTCATGAAAGTATATGAGCCTAACCCAATTTATTCTCCTGAATCATGGATACTAGTTCCTTTTGGTCAAATAGATGAATGGAATGGCATTGTATATAAGAAAAGGTATGAAAACAATGGGGACATCGTTGATGAAGATGGAGAAATGGATCAAATAATTTAGCCAATAGAAGATTCAGGTGCAAGTGAAAATAATTCCTATGATATCTTGCATGAGGAGGATGAAGATATGGGGAGTGGTGCAGGAGCACCTAGGAAGCATGAGGTAGCACTAGGAAAATTTGTGAGCCTAGGATGAAATTTTGTGATTTTGATGTTTTAAGGTCATGTTGACCTTTTAGTTTTGTGTTAGAGGTGTTAGAACATGTTAGGAGGAAGGTGGATTAGTAGCTCATGGTAGAAAGGATGAGTTTCACAACTTGTTTTCACTAGGATTCACTAGGAGTTGGAAATAAAGCCCAATATGTTGCATTTGTGCAATTTTGGCCTATTGTGGTGGTTATGTCCGACCAAGGGAAAAGTAACCACTTTTTGAATCTTTAAAAGGTGGACCTCGAACTAGAATTGAGGTTGGAAAAATCTTTGTATCATTTGGAGTTTACAGTTCATATGGAAAAGCAATGAAATTCTTGCAATTTTCTAGTTTTTGTTCTTATTAGTGTGTTAATGGAGGGTTCCAGGCACTGAACAGTGTGTGGCACATGTGATAATTACTTTACAAGCTTTGTGTGGTTAGTAGTTAGGTTGTCTCATCATTTTCTAGCTTTGTACTTAGTTTTGTTTCTTTTCATTTCTGATCAGTCCGACAAACTGACAATCATGGAGTCTTAGACCTCTGTCTTCCACTATACCTGGTGCATAGTCCATGGGAGTTGAGGCTAAGCTCCATGCCTGTAAATAGTATAGGTCTAGGAGTCCTTAGGAGTCAAAGAACTAAGGCAAAAGACTGTTCCTAGGCGAGCTTGGTAGTGCCCGGTTAGGACAGTCAAAGAGTGCAAATCACTAAGGTTGTAGGGGTGTCAATTCCCTAGCAAACCAAGGTGTGTGGTGGATGCAAGAAGCCTTGCAGAGGCTTGGGAAGAAGGATGGAACCCTGACAGACTGCATGGATGAAGAATAAATTGATTGTTCAAACAAAAGGTCAAAATTTGGCTTAAAACAAGCCTAAAAGTGCTAAAATCATAGCTAGGGCAGTGTATGGATAGTACAGGCTCCAAACCCCAAAAATCTTCAAGGTGTGGCCATAGGAAACACAAACCCCAAGAAAAGATCCTAGGTCATTTGGAGGTTTTTGGAGTGATTTCCATTTTTCTCAGGTTAGGAGGCCTAATTGGGGCTCAAGGGCTAGTAGCCTTTTAAAACTCTAGAATAGGGTTTGGTGAGAGTGATGGAGAATTGAAGATTTGTGGATGATCAAGAACCATAGGAGTATGGTTTTGAAGCCATAGAAGACATCACACACCCCTGCAACGAGTTAGTGAAGGTTGGAGGTTTAGTTAGCCTTTAGAAAGATTAAGGGCTAAGGAGAGAATGGCAGAGAGAGCACCAAGATTGGCTTGGTTAGGGAAATGGAGATGATTGTAGGGTTGGCCAGGAGAACTAGGGGTGCCTAACAAGCATTAGGACCTATAGGTTAAGGTGGTGGAGAAAGACACCAAAGGGGTTTGCCAAGGTGAGAACCAGAGCATGGAACAGTGAGTGTTCCATCCAACCCTACCCTATCAGGGAATCTCTCCTGCATAACAGATTGTGACAGTGCATGTTATAAAGGATCCATTGAATATTCAGCTAGTGAAGATGAACCTGTGGAATTTGATCTTCAACAAAGTGATTCTTGTAGTTCTTATGGAGATCAGGAAGAAGAAGCAATGGAAAATGCAAGTTCATTTGATAGTAAAAAATAATACCTCCGGCTGTAGTTGAATTCCATGAAGATACATTTGATGAAGAAGAGGTTTGTACACTTGAAAATGGTTTTCAAAATTTTTCAAATCCATTGTATGATGAAAAGATAGAAGAAGATCAGATGATATTATGCCAAGTTGTGCCAGGATATGAATTTAATGTATATTGAAATCCACTTTATGTTGAAGATGAAGTATTTTATGATAATCAAGATAATGTACTAGTTTGTGAAAAAAATGAATATGATATTGATGCATTTAAATTACCATTCTTTGATGATGAGAGAATAGAAGAATACATCAGCAGTGATATGGATATAGAGGCATGTTCACTCAATAGTGAACAAATTTTAGATTTGCTGGAAATGGAGTATCAGAAATCCATATGCAAGAAAGATTCAAAAAATTCATTCCCAACATTAGTTGGTTTGAATGTGCAAAACAATGATTGTATGAATCATGATCTTGAGTCACTACCAACTAGTGACATAAAAAAGTAGAAAATGTTTTAGATATAATTATCCCAGAAGATGTTGATGTAATGCAATTTTTAGACTTGCAAGATAATTTTTTTGATGATTAATTCTCAGTATAGTTGGGAGATCATTTTACAACACATGATAGTGAGCAAAATAATGTGAAATGTTGCATTGAATGTGCATACATATTGTATGTTGAAGATGAAAAAGATTTATCACATGATGATGAACTATAGAATGGTGAAAGGAATATGAGTCAAGATGAACACAATCATCTTCTAAAGGTTTTCAATGACAATGATAGGGAAAATTGCATGAATGTTTCTAAGGGGAATCTGATGAACTCAAAACAAAACAAGGTGTATGATAGAGGAAAATAGGGGCTTTTCTTTTTGGTGGCCTCTTTCCATTAGTTGTGGTGTGTTTTATTTTTCAAGAACCATATTAGTTTATGATAGAAAAAGGTTTGAATCTGCTGCTCAAACACCTGGTCTGCTCTCCTTAAGATCTGAATCCTTGCTATGCCCACAGGGGGCATACATCCCCAAACAGAGCCACTGTTGGAACCTTCAAATTTTGGAAAAATTTGAAGGTGCCATGTCAAAATTTTTATACAACTCAGAAAACTCAATTGTAAAATCAGCCCCAGGAGGACATTTTAAAAATCATAACTTTGGATTTGTTCATTTTCATGCAAAACCATCTCACAGCAAAGCAAAAATCCATTGAAGAGACCAGCCGTAGTCTCACCTATATTTGCAAGAGCGGTTCATAGTCTCACCGATATCTACAAGAGTGGTTCATAGTCTCACCGATTTGCAAGAGTGGTTCGTAGTTTCACCGATCGACAAGAGTTGGTTTGAAGTCTCACTGATCGACAAGAACAAAACTATCAGAGTGAAATCTTCAAGTCATCCTGAGCATACATCTCATGCTGATGGACCCTCATCAGCCAGAAATTCACTTTGTCTCACCGATAAAACAAAGAGAAACACATCGGGGAGACATGTGCTATCAGAGTGAGTTTTCCTTCTCCTTTTGACTTCATATGTTATATCGGTCGACAAGAATGATTTGAAGTCTCATCAATCAACAAGAATGGTTTGAAGTCTCACTGATCGACAAGAATTGTATGAAGTCTCACCCATATCTACAAGAGTGGTTTGAAGTCTCACAGATACAATCTTCCTACAACAATTTGCATTGAAGAGACTCTCTAATATCAATGTAAGATAAAATATGTCTCCTTGATGTCATATGTTACCTCGATATAGTGAATGCATACGATCATAGTGTAAACAAAATATTAATAAAGTATGACTATAGTGGAAAAAATATTTCACATTTTTACCGAGGAGGTAAATGCAAAGGGAATTTAAAAGTGGATAATTATTTTACCAGGGAGAGCATAACAGGTAAAATTTATAAAGACATTTTTCACCAAAGGAGATATGAGAGTGGGTAAACATTTTGGGTGAAAAAGTGAAGATTTCCAGCAAAGGAATTAAAGTTTATTGTGAAATAATTTTCACTAGAGACAAAGATAATGAAGATTAAAATATTTTAATTTTCCAAAGGCAATTAATTAAAATCTAATGAAGAGCTGTAGCTAACAGACAACGAAGGATCACAACTATTGAAGATATAATGTATATATACCAGATGAAATCAAATGAAGGCATGATTAGAAGTAGAGGTTAGGTAGTTGGATAGGTAGATCAGTTGTTGAAACAAAACATTATGTTGTGTATTGCAAAATCCTTTGAAATAATATAATGGACAAGAAGGCTTTATTTGGTGATTCAATTATGGTGTCAATTGTTTGTTGAACTTATTGAAAATATTATCAGGTTGTCTCCAAGGTTGGCATTTCCTTATTATTTGAATTGATGTATCAAGGATATTTTTCAATTTATCAAGGCACATTTGTTGTTTTTGTGTGGTTCAGTTAACTGGCTCCTTCAAGGAAGGATTAAATTATTTTAATTAATCACAGTAATCTGGAAAAGGTCATTTGGATCGATAAGAAGAACTTGATAATTGCATTCTTGCACGTTTATACAAGGTATAAACAATCACAAGTGTCAAGCAATTCGACTTGTAGCCATTAATTAAGTCACATATCTTTCACCTCTTGACTCCATTAGCCCAACAAGAGTAGGCATTGGTCATACCAATTCTATTTTAGAATTTTATAAAATATTATTCAAACATTCACATCTCAAATTTTAGTAGTAGTTATTAAGCTTTCATCAATCCCACTCCCAATTACCATTGTGGATAGATTGCTCAAAGTGGGAAACATATAGTCTAAGTCTACCTCATTTGCATAGGTACACCCGCCTAGGTCTAGCAGAGTCAGAAGAGAAGTAGGTTCAAACACACCATTTGGTCTTGTTCGTTAGCCTAAAATGTATCAAGAGCTTGGCAACCTCTTGTAGTTTCAAACCAAAGTTTTTGAGAACTAACATGGCCCTCTATCTTAATCTTTCCTTCTCTTAGTATTCTTTATCAAATGCTACTTCTAAGATATGAGAGTTTTTATATTGTTGAGGTTCTATATCCTCTTTGTGGCATCTTCTTGCCCTTTGTGATAGTTTTTTAGGGAGTTTTAACATTATCTTAAGTCCTATTGTTTCATTTGTTCCTGATATTTCACTAATTTTATATTTTGGTGGGGAATTGTTGAAATATTTTTGTGCTCATTTGGATATGAATAGATCATGATTTGTGTTGTCATAAAATCCATACACTATTTTCTAGTCCTCCTTGCATTAGTTTGTGAAGTGTCCTTGCTCACCATATTTGTTGTATGTGGAATGTTCTCTTCTTTTTCTTCTTCTTCTTCTACTCCCATCTCCTCATCTTCCACCTCTATAACCATTATAATAACTACTATCTTCATACATAGGTGGATATAATATTTGGTTATGTGGTGGTGTATTCTAAAGTGTACGGAGATTTCTTTGTTTTTCCATTTTTGAACCTTATATTCAAGCCCTTGACTATAAAGGGGTATTTTTGCAATCCCTTTAACATATTCCATGCTCTTTTTTTAAGTTACTTTATTATTATGGTGATGATTACACCAGGGCACCTGTTCCTCTTCTTCCTCTCTATGGAGTCTAAACAATAGTGATGGACTATCATCTATTTCATGGTTATCCAACTCTTTGCATAAGTTACAATATTTTTTTTGTGCTTTTCTTGGAGTTATCCTTAGGTCCACCTAAAGTGTGACAAATACTTTTTCTCCTCTCAGGGTTGGGTATTCATTTTTGACGCGTCCTTCCCTAGAGCAATATGTACACTATATACTTGTTCTTTGTATTTCTTGTTTGGTTTCTTGCTTAGCCACAATTTCTTGTTTAATTTTCAATTCTTCCAATTTTAAATTTAGCCTTTTCATCTCCTTATTCTCTATAAATTTTTCTTGTCTTCTCCATGTTTGAGCCTCTATCCAATAGGCTAGTGTGATTAATTCTAAGTGTTGAATATTCTTTCGTTTAATGAGTTTATAATTTTAAGAGTTAGTCCAAACATAAACCATTTGATGTGTTTCTTTTCTATGAGAGGTTCTTACAATTTTCTAGATACTTCTTTAACTATGTGATCATACTCTTTGATAAATTCACCTTCTTCTTGCATCATGTCCCACATTTTTCTTAGACTTACTATAACTACCTCCAATGATTTAGAGAGAAATTCAGTCCTAATTTTTGTCCACTATTAGTTATGCCATGAGCATTTTTTTACCAATTTTCCTTTTCTTTGCCAAATACATTTTAGATGAAATACATGTTTTGCTGCTTTTGTTGTATCCTTGCCAAAAATTGGTAGTTTGACTAGTGAGTTCATGTTTGAATTATTGGAAATGTTGTCATTGATGTCAAAGTGAATGAACGAGTTTGTCTTTTATGTCAAATGAGATCTATGTCAAATGAAAGATTTGATGTCAAGGAATACGTGAGATTTTTGGCATGTTCAGTAAATATGAAATGAATGTCACAATGATTTAATACATGACATTAATATATGCAAAGAGTAGATTGAGAAAATAGACGACAATCGTTGTAATTTTTGGCCAAAATCTAGTTTAATTGTATATTTAAAGATCAAAGAACAAAGCCAATAATATCTAAGGTAGTGCGCAAACATATTCAATAAAGTGGAAGAGTTTCTAAAATAGCATTATTTATGGGCCGATTTAAAATTAAAATAATATCATATGCTGGCCGACTTGAGATACTCAAGTTTAATGTTGGCTGACAATGAGTACTTATTATGTTTATTTAAATCTCTATCATACAAAGAAGATTGATTCACTATATTTGAGGCAAAGGCAACACTGAGTACTATGAAATATTTTTTTTTATTATTGTTGTTGAATGCCTATACCTCCAGGGAAAAGAACATATATAAATCAATGTTAAGATAATCAAATGAGATGGGTTAATACAAAGTAATGATTAAAGGATTAATAAGAAAAAATGAAGAAGGGAGATTAATAAAGGTAGTGATTAATATGTTACAAGGCCAATAATTAAATATATGAAAAGGTTGCAACCAGTTCTACTAAGGTTATGTTTTTTCAAATGGGATGCATCATTTTATAAAGAGGTGTGATGGGATATTTAAGGAGAGTTGGAGATAAAAGAAGAAATTTCTTCAATGTAATATTATATGAATTGGAGAAGACTAAGAGAAGATTTAAAGTAGAAGTATATATGAGAGATGAAGTGAGTAAGAAATATAAGATGTAACATCATACAAACTTCAGTAGACTTGAGCAACTTTAGAAGAAGGAATATGCACAAATCTAGAAGAAAGAATATTAACAATAAAAATAAAATGGTTGACTCCCTTCAAGGAGTTGAATTTCTTGAGGAGTCGATCCTCTTGACAAAGGCTTAAATGGTATAAATAGAAGATATGAACATGAAGAAGATGATATATAATTGTTAAAGAAACATTGTGAAGGTGATGAATTTTGAAAGATAACTCTATTCTATGAGGTTGCATCTCTTCATAGAGGCAAGAAGATATAAAAGGAAGTGAGAAGTCAATAAATGTATAAACAATAAAATTAGAAAGTTAGATGGAATAAGTGCATATTTGATAAGATCTGTAAAGAACAATAAGTTCTATCATCCAAACACAAGCAAATTTTAAGGAGGAGATAGAAGAGTATAGAATATGGAGAAGATATGAGTAAGTGAAGTTGAGGAAGAGTATAGAATACATAGAAGTATATAGTATGAAGAAAGAGGAATATAGAAGACTAAAGTGAATGGATATTATTAATTGGATATTTGGTTAAGACTAATCAAGAGACATGTTGAAGAGCTATGGCCATTAAAGAAATAATAAATATCATTCAAGGAAGAAAAACCAATGGAATATATATCAATTAGGGAGTAAATAAGAAGAAGTCAATTATGGAGTGAATAAAAAGAATATTTTTATGGAGTTAGATATGTTTATTATCTATTGAAGGTGCAACTTCTAGAAGTGGAACCTAACTTTGTTTTGGAAGTTTGTGCTTTCTAAAGGAGAGATTGGTGTCTCTTGCTAAGTTGGTTCTATGTAATGGGGGTTGGTACCTACAAATTGTGGGATTGGTGTCTTTAGTGGGTTGGTGCTTACAAATCAAATTAGAGGGGATTGATGTCTCTTGTAGGTTGGTTCCTATGAAGTTGTTATTGAAATGAGAGAGAAAAAATGAGATTGCTCTCAAATTAAAAATCAATCATTCACATTACACGATAAATCTATTACAAAGTATTGGATTTATAAGCCATTATTCTTGTATAAAACTATTTACAAGAATATAACTACCGGAACTAAATTTATTTATTAAAATAGCATATTAATTTATTTATTATTAACTAATTTATGTCAAGTACTAAATTCTAACACTCCCCCTTAGTACTGTCATAGAGACAAACTAGAAATTAGTACAAATATTCTTTAAATGCAGTGCTTTAGGTATATATGTTGCCACGACCTTATGAAGCTCAAATAGAAGAGATTGAAGCAAATCAATATGCCAACAAAAGTTCTCAATGTCGATATTAGAATTGGGTCTTGACTCCTTTAACGACAATATTAACTTCTTATATCAATTCGGTTCCTTAAAATTCAGTTTTGGATTGAAGCAAAACATTTAACAATCAACCCTTTGTCTTATTGCATATCTTCCAATTGCTACGATTATTATCAAACCCTTAATAACATGCTCCTACTGCTAATTATCTCTGATGCCATGAAACTATTATTCAATCAACCTCAAACCCTAAACAACATGCCTTGTAAAACAACACCTTTTGCAGTGGTACTCCTCTGATATCCTCCTTTATTATATTCGCCAATGGAGTAAGCTCCGTATACTTATATCTTTGTCAACCCCTTGAGTAGCGACCCATTTGGATGAAGATCTTGAGGTAGTTGACAGTGTTCCATAAACTCCTCTGTACCACTTCTTTTTACTCACCATTCTTTAATCCTAACTTTTAGAGACTGCAAGAATGTCTACAAATTTGCAAGCACATGTGCAAATAATATTAAACCCAATGTGCCATCAATGATTACAAATATGTTCTCCCTGCCGAAAGTGCTGGTTGCAAGATTTTGGCCCAGCAAACTGCATGCACACAATTACATGCTTCATCTCGTTATACTTCAATGAAGTCTCGTTCTTATATGTAATGGACACCAACAACAATATGCGATAATAGAAATTACATAGCCATTCGCAAATACTCCTCCCGTCAAAGTTTCCTTAATGAAGTTTCAGCAAACAACGTTCAATAGACAATAATCAGTAATAAATTGCACAAGTTTTCATACTAACTAGTTAATTTTTTTCTATACAAATCTTCAACCCTTATCTTTATAAACCATTGGAAGATTTAATGGTTTAGGGCAACCAAATAGAAACTTATACAAGCTTTTGCAGGATAACAACCAAAAAAATTAAATATTCATTTTTGAAATTTTTGGAATGACAACAATGAATAGAGTGAAGTGCTAAACAATGTCAATGATGCAGGAGCATCCTGTGGTGTAAGGGCAATCTTGCATCACCCAAAAATAGTTAAATTTCAAGTTTCTTAGTTTTTAGATGTTTTTACATTTTTGGATACCCTTTTCGTCATAATGAAATTCCCAATTTACAGTTTTTATTTTCTGTTCTTGGGTTGAAAGATATTGTAGTTTTAGTTTCCTAGATTTGCACCTGAAAATCTTTTGAGTTGGATTTGAGGCACTTAGAGCTCCTGGATCAGACCCAAAACTTTCTGAAATTGGCATAGCAGATTTCAAGCACATTCTTGACTTTGATACCTTTCCAACGGTTCAAACGGTTCGTGAATCGAAGTCTCGGATCAAAAGTTATGGCCCCGGGAAGTTGGCGCACTTTCTAGAAGATACCATTGCAAATGCTCTTTTGAAATTTGAACTTCATGTTGTAAATTTTTGGCCCCAAACCACCTAAACTCAATTTGAATGTTGTTTTGGCTCCAAACTAATGAGGAGCTCTATTTATGGGCGGGTTTTCTAATTTTTGGGTAACTTTTTAGGGACAAGCTCGCATATTGTGAAAGGGTTATTCTGTAGCTTTCTGTAGCTTTCTGTAGCTTGTAGAACTTGGGGATTTGAGATCCTCTGCATGTAAGAAGCTTCATTTTCTGAATAATAAAATTATTCTCTTGTTTGTGGGTTATTTTTTGTGTCTCAGGTTGCGCCCTCATCAGTCAAGAATGAACATGGTGGAGAGAGAGAAGAAATGCATATGAATGATGGATTCAAAAATGGTTTTGCACATCGTCTACATTTCTCACTTGTTGACAAATGCAAGAATGGTAGAAAACAATAGCAATTGCATGTGGTCTTCACTGCATTACCATTGTAAACACGGTTGTGAGGAAGAAACAAATGAATGGATGGAAATCAAAGAGAGGTCCAAAAAGAAACCTGCTTAGATACCATATTGAGATGAGAGAAAAAATGAGATTGCTTCTTGAATTAAAAATCAATCATTCACATTACACTATAAGTCTATTATATAGTATTGAATTTATAAGTCATTAATCCTATATAAAACTATTTACGAGAATATAACTACCGAACTCAATTTATTTATTAAAATAACATGCTAATTTATTTATTATTAACTAATTTATGTCAAGTACTAAAATCTAATAGTTGTAAAAAGTGATTAATATAAAAATGATATTTTTTGTAGTTTTCTCTCATAAGAATTTCCATGTAAATTGTGTGTTCTTGTTATTGATATTGTGCAATTGATCTTATTGTGATTGTTAAGTTGAAAAACTAAAAGATTGTATTATATTAATTCACCCCCCTCTTAGTATAATCATGTACTCATCATGAATTAAAGGTTTTATACTTTTGTGGTATGTCTTTATGGTGTTCATTGGTGATTTTGGATTTTCCTTATGAGTCTTATGTTGTGGTAGTTTTATTTCTCTTCCATTTTTTGTACCTAATTGTTTGTTAAAATACTCTCTTCCAAGTATAACATCACAATCTTGTATAAATTATTGTTGTTGAGATTCTATTGTTTGGCTTGATTTTTTAATTGTATCTAATATTGAGACCCATCTTGAATTATACAGTATAGGGGATGACTATTGGTTTGAGGTTTACAATTCCTCAAAGTGGTGTTTTATATTTGGATATGCTCTTTTGTTAGTTACAAACATATTATTAGTTAATGACGTTATCCCCTCTTCTTTGTCTATTCCAATTACATTATTAGCTAAGTTGATCTTTTTATTATTTTCTTCTCACATTTCTTTATATAATCCTTCATTTCTTTATTTCCTTACACTTTTATTAACTAATTGATCTAGATATTTTGTATCAAACCTTAAAGGTTGTAATTTTTTTTTAGGGAATTTACAAACTTTTCAAATCTTTCATCAAGGGTAATATGAATATTAAATAAGTTTGGTTCAATATGTAGTGTTTGAGTCAATACCAAAAATGTTGAAACTTCCATGCTTCTACAAATTTCTTCTCAAAATTTCCTAGATATCCCATATTTCTATATGCTTCTTGCTAAATCAATGAGGATTTCTATTGCTTTATCGAGATGTGAATTAATTTTTTTGGGAGTGTGATATTATTCTACCTTGTTGTTATTAGACATAGACCTTGTGGTGTGCTCTAATTCCTTCTCAATAGTAGCTCTTTTGGCACAATCTACTTCCTCTTTAGTAGTATCCCTTTTGACACACTCTACTTCCATATCATGAATTTTTTCTATTCTTTTTCAATATCTTTCTTGATATTCTTCTATTTATTTCTATTATTTGTCTTCCATGTTTGACTGTGCTGTCAATTGGACTTTCTATCTAATTTCTCTTAATCTCTTGTTATCTCTTTTTGCTACAAGTGTTTAAGAATTTGGTATTTCATTTGTCCTTTTATACATCCCATGATTCTTATAATTGGCCTACTTTGAGTGGTCACATCTTTTCATGGATTTCTTTAAGATAATCCCCTTTCTATTTGTCATCCTCTGGGTGCTTAACTCCCTCTTATGAGGCTAAGAACTAAGGGAATCTATTGTAAATTATAAGAAAATTTCTACCTTTCTTTGTAGTATCCCTCTTAATAATTTTATTTACTTCGCAATTTATTTCTTGATGATGTGATCTATTCTTTATCATTTTACTAAGGTCTCAACAACATAACCATGTGTTCGAAAAATAGTGGGGTCATAGATTAGAATTTTGAGCCCAAGAGTCTCGTGTGTTATGTTTATATCGCAATGACTATAGTAAGAGAATTATCAAAGGTGTTAGATTTTGTAAGAAGCAAGAACTGAGCCAAGATCTGATGTTGGTCATATATCACATGCAACTTCACTCAATAGATGATTGAATATCAAAATAATAGAACGAAGATAAATATGAAATGAGAGAAAAATAGAGATAAGGTAAGAGAAATTCTAGAGTACTCTCAATACTCTTATCGAATGATCATTGAACTATCCGAACTAGTGAAGGTGAGAGGAAAGTGCTCAATATATAGAAAAATAAGGGAAACTACATCCAAGAGGTGCATTAACTCCTACTACCTGGGTGATCCCTTAATAGTGGTTTACAATTTTTGGCTAAATTAGACACTGATTTTTTTTTTTTAATAACTAAATCTTCACTTTTGGGCACCTATAGCAACAAAACCATGAGGAATATGAAGATGATGCAAACTAGAGTTTCGTGACATTTTTTCTGTAGATTCTAAATATATTTTTTTCAAAATTTTTGGAATTAAATTGCAGTTCTTTTTCCATCTCCCTCGAAAACTAGTTTTTTTTCAGAAAACAACATTTTTAAAAAGTGACGCTCACTGTATAACACATAACTTTTTTTACATGAAGGATAAAATTCTAATTCTTTCGAATTTAGATTTGTAACTCTAATATCTAGTGCTTACACTTGGTTAGATGGTTTTTTATTGAATATTTTTTCTTTAATCAATTTTTGAAGTCAAACCAATTACAATTCAAACATAGGACGACCGTATAACGCATAAATTTTTTTCTATACATATCGAAATTCAATTTTTTTTTGTTGGATCAAGGATTTTAATATTTGGTGCACTCATATTTTTCATTTTTTTTTTATAATATGCTATTTTTCCACATGTATGAAATAGAGAGCTTATTTTCGGTGAAAAACCTACATTCACAAGAAATAAAAAATAAATATAATAATAAAATTAAATTTATTTAAAATTATACTTTTTGGGAAGCTTATAATAAGGACTACATACTTTTAAAAAGTAAATTTTAAATGAATTCATTTGATCCTCCAAAAGGTAAATCAAAAGTGTGTTTTATCAACATTTTGATAGGTGTAAAGGAGACTCCATTATAGGTATGGTTTAAAACTAGTGGGGTTCTATCCAAGGGGGTTTGATATAAGGTAGTTTGATAAAACCCTCTTAAATTGGAATGCTTTAAATGGAACTTTTAAAGGCTTAAATCATTATATTTTCTAAAAATATGTGATTTCAACAAAAAATAGAATCTCTTATAAATTGTAAACTAGCTTTGTGGGATCACCCACCCATAAAAGGTGGGAGGTTTTTACCTACTTGGTAAATGACAAAACATGTGGCATAACCACTTTAGGTGAAGACAAAGAGGAGGTGGAACATAAATCCAAAAGAGAGTGAGAAACCTAACTACCCCATAACCTACCTAGGTAAAAACATAATAGTGGATATGAGAGGTGGCACAACAAGACAAAAGAGGATGTGTAACTCAACTACCCATGTGCGGGAGAGAGTGACACATGCAACTAATGTATTTCACCATGTGTCCTCATATTAACCACTCCTTATAAACCTAAGAAAGCTTAAATAATATGTGTAGGAAAAAGTAAATACCCCTAACATAAGGAAAATAAGAAACCTACACTAACACCCCCCTTAAGTATAGCTTAGGTGGGTGAAAAGATGGGTCCTAACAAATGAAGCCATGTTAGGCTCCCATATACATAGAGATACCCCCATAAGAAGAAGCCACCATAAGAGGAATAACCCCCCTAAATAGAGAGAGAAAAATCATGGACTAAGAAGCCTCTCCTAAAGTAGACACCTGTCGCACCCCAAGCAAAGCTTGCAGATGAAAGAACTAACTTTCTGTGAAGGGTTTGGTGAAGATGTTCATAGTTTGCTCTGATGTAGAACAATACTTAAGATCAAAGATGCCTTCTTGAATTAGCTCCCAAATGGAGTGCATATGAATCTCAATGTGTTTCGTTCTTTGATGATGAATTGGATTCCTTGAGATCTGTATTGCACTTTGATTATAACAAAAGATGACTGTAGGATTTTTGACTGAAATACCAAACTTAGTGAGAATATTCTAAATCCAAATAGCCTCACTAGTGGCATTAATTTATCCTTGATACTTAGCCTTTGTAGATGAAAGAGCAATTGTAGATTGCTTCTTTCTCGACCAACAAACTGAACCAGAACCAAGTGAGAAGCGATACCCTAAAGTAGACTTGCAATTTTGAGAATCACCTGCCTAATCTGAATCTTTGTGTCCTACCAAGTCAATATCCATGCCTACTACATACTGAATCCCATAATTGTGAGTACCCTAAATATAGTGAAGAATCTGCTTAGCTACTTTCCAATGCAACTAATGTGGCTCTTGCATGAATCGAGATACCATTCCCACAACATATGAAATGTCAAGTCTCATATGAGTCAAGTAGATGAGAATCCAAAAAATTTGTTGGTACAAAGTGCCATTAACCAAGGGTGAAGAACACTTAGCCTCAAGTTTGACCCTTGAAAGAAATGGAGTTGGTGTAGGCTTATAGTCAACGATGCAAAATATGGAGAGTATATCAAGTACATACTTGGGTTGTCCAAGGAAGATACATGAAGATGATTGAGTGATCTCAATCCCTAAGAAGTAATGCAAAAGACCCAAGTTAGACATCAAAAATTTATCTTGTAGAGCAGTTTTCACTGCCTTGATGGTGGATGAGTGACTCCCTGTGATCAATAAGTCATCAACATAGAGAACCAAGAATGTGAGAGTTTCATTCTACTACAGAATGTATATGTTCAAGTCAGAATGACATCATTTGAACCCAATTGTCAAAAGGAAAGAGTCCATCTTGGCATACCAAGCTCGAGGAGCTTATTTGAGTCTATAGAAATACTTTCAAAGTTTGCACACAAGTGAAGGATCCTACACAAACCCTTGTGGTTGTTCCATGTAGATTTCCTCTTGAAGGTCACCATAAAGAAAGGAACTCTTCAAATCCATTTGATGAACTACAACTATAGCAAGGACAAGTCAGATGGAATTCATCTTAGCAACTGGTGCAAAAGTTTTAGAGTATTCAATCCTAGGAACCTGGGACAATCCTTTTGTTACCAATTGAGCCTTGTGCTTATCAATCGAACCATCTACTACAATTTGTTTTTGATAGATCCACTTGCATAAAAAAATATTTCTTCCCTTAGGAAGAGGGACTAAATCCCATGTGTGATTCCTCTCTAAGGAATTGAACTCTTCTTGCATTGCAGCATCCCACTCGGGAATACCAGAAGCTTCTTGAAGAGACTGTGGATCAAAAGCTGAAGTAATGAAGAGATGTGGAGCTTTCTGAAATTGTGACCATGTTCTTCTTGTGTTTGATTGATCACCAACCCAATTTATTTCAAGCCTAAAGATGTGTTGAGGCTAGAGAATTTGGAGGAGAATCATCAACCTATGAATGATGACTAGAAGAGGAATGTGAATCCTCATCATCACTGTCACCATATGAAGTAGAGGAAGAAGACTCTTCATCAATATTAGGAGGATTAAGATCCTTTGAAGAACTATCATCATGATGCAAAGTCTCCAATGTGATGGTAGATGGAGAAGTGGTAGGAGAAGAACTAGAAGAGATCTCCTCAAAATGAACACTCTTCTCAATAAACAACTCATGAGTGGTGGGATGGAGAAGCCTATAACCTTTGACATCATTTGGATATCCAACAAATATGCAAGGATTTCTCTGTGGATACATATCCTTGTGTTTTTTTCTAAAATATGGGCCCATGAAAGAGAAACAAACACTCGAAAGTGCTTAACTATGGGTTTTCAACCAATCCAAGCTTGAAAATGAGTTACTCCCTTCACAACTTTGTGAGGAACTCAGTTCTAGATGTAACACACATAGTTGATGGCCTCAACCTAGTACCGAGATACCAAAGATTTGGAGTGTATAATACAATTTTCCATCTCCTTCAAGGATCTGTTCTTGTGTTTTGTGACACCATTCTGTTGAGGACTATATGAAACTATGTATTGCATGTTGATTCCTTTTGAAGCACAAAACTATTAAAAATGATTGTTAAAAAATTCTCCCCCATCATCTTTTATGCAAAATCTTGATGAACTTCCTAGATTGTTTCTTTGCAAAAGATTTGAAATATAGAAAATGATCAAAGACCTCAATTTTTTTTTGAGAAAATAGACTCAAGTGTATATAGAAAAGTCACCAATAAATGTCAAGACATATTTAGCCCTACTGAAAGATGGTCGTGGAAATGGTCCTGCCAAGTCACTGTGTACCAACTCCAATAGATCTGTAGCCCTCCATGCTTTGCCTTTATCATATTTCTCCTTAGGATGCTTACCAAGAATGCATCCCTGACAAACTCCATCAAAAAATTGAATAAAGGGAAGCCATGAAACCATGTCATGTTGACTGAGCTATCACAAGTAATGGTAGTTCAAGTAGCCGCACCATTGATGCGATCAACAACTCACCTCATCTACATGAGTGAGTAAGACTTTCAAAGGAGATTTAGGAACAAAGTGAGAAAAATAATATAGTCTGGACTGGTGATTTGATTTTCCCACAACAACTATAGACCCATTATGCATTTCACTGATTACCACTGTATATAGAGTGAACTCAACTCGCTTGCTAGAACCAGTGTGAGTGATCTGATAAACAAATATGAGATGAGTTAAAAAATATGAAACATAAATAAAATCCTTAAATGTCCTTTCACCCACATCAACCAACCCTCTCCCATGCACTTCAACAAGAGTGTAATCACCCATAAGTATGGTAGGCAAAGAACATGGCTCCAAAGAGGTAAAATTATCCCCTTATGAGGCTATGTGATGTGAAGCACCCAGGTCAATGATCCAAGAATTTGATTGTGAAGCAACAACAACTAGGGCCTTTCTCTTTCCTTTACCCATTTTTCTGTGTCCTTAGAAGAACCTTCTAATGAACTCTATTTGACTGAATCAAGCATCTTGATATTGTTCTTTTCTAGAAGATGTGAAAGGTGATCTATTTATTTCTTTAAACATTTATGTTCATCATGACCAAGCCTTTTATAGTAAGTACACATGACCTCCTTCTTAGGTTGTTCACCTTTTGATGAAGAGGTTTTACTATCTACTTTTGAAGTAGCGAATTTTTGATCTTTCTTCTTCTCTCCTTGGTTATTTTTCTTCTTATCTTTCTTATTAGACCCTTTTTGTTCTTTTGTACCTTGATTAACAACTAAGGAATGTGGCTTAGAGGGTTTAATTGTACCCATTAGAACCAATTTGTCTCGCTCCCTATGAGTTCTGCATCAAACTCATCTAGAAAAGGCATTTTATATGTGGAACCTAGTGCATATTTTATAGCATAGAATATAGAAACAAATATAGAGTAATTAGGACCAAGCTTAGAAAGAATACTCAAGATCAGTTTCTTATCATCCCTCTTGATTCCACACTATTCTAATTTCAATCTAATAGCTTTGAATTTTGTGAAGAAGTCTTGGACGGTGTCAAAATTAGGACTCAACCCTATGAGTTCATTCTCCATTTGATGACCCCTTAACCCATCCTGCTTACCAAAGAGGGTTTCCAAAGTTTTCCACACTTCATTTGGTGTTTTAACAAACTTAATATGAAAAAGTAGGTTTGGAGATACTATCATACACAAAGTACCAAAAACTTCATCACATTTGTTAAACCATTTAATCTTTTCAACATCATCTTGTGGTTCAGTTTCATGTAAAACCCCACAACGTAACCTAGAGGATGATGCAACACTGTGGAAGCGCAACTATTTTTTTTCTTAAAAAGAGTAACAATAAAAAGTAAAGTAATCTACTCTAAACACATACATCCTCTAGGCCACACAACACGTCTACATGTGAATCCCAAAACTTACAAAATTAATCTAACAATAGCATATGAAATTAACTTTTGATAAACAACATACATCAAAGCATTAACCCATTGCATAATAAACAAAATACAATGATGAATTCTTCCAAAGATTACATTAAGTCAATATACCATTACAAAGCTCATCTCCAAGATGAGATAGATCATACAAAATGATACAATTACAATATAAACAGATCCTCCTCGAATACAAATGAGGAGTATAAATACATAGTGTCCCACTGATATAATGAACATAAGAGAAGTAGCATATCCACAAATGCACACGAGCTCTCCAAGCTAGAAGATCCCACCATCACGAACAAGCAAAGAAATCCCAACAATGTAAGGTGAATGATCCATCCAGCCATGTGGGCTTCCGTAGGACCAACCCCCACGCTAGGAGATAGTAAAAGGAAACCAAGATAAACCTACTACCTCTAGACACAGGCAACATGCAAAACAACACTTAACCAGTAAACAGATAACATAAGGTTACATTGCTTCCAAAACCACTGAATCAAGTGCATCCACTGTACAATACAAACCGACTATTGTCATAGGAGGAGTGTCATCAAAAAGTTGCATGGGTTACCCTTGTGAATCTTCCTAAGCTTTGACCCCCATCTTGGGTTACCCTGGTGACCTCTTACAAAACCCAGCCCCACATGCAATCCAATGCGAAATCAGTTATCTTTTGAGAAGACAAGATAACGATCTTGCCATTCCAGGCCTTCCCGACTCATCTCAAGTCTAATACAAGCCCTTGAGCCAATGAGTGAGGCTAAATTATCAAGTTAAATGTATTAATCTACCCTTTCCCCTAATATAGGTTATTTAATTTCTACTAATTAAACTGACTCTCACACAAGTTGTCCTAGAACCACTTTGTGTCCCGACCCCCATTGAAAGCTACTCCCATATTGACAACACAATAACTTATTCCACAACCCAAGGGTAGACAATGCACTATAATTGATAACAAATAACCACCATAACTCAAGAGGTAACACATCCCTACGGATGTCAAATACTGAATCCCAACTGTGTGCACTACCCAAGGAAATCTTAAAGGGTGAACAAAAGACACAACAACCCTTTCACAATTTATAATCTTTGGAAGACTTACATTTTCACAATAACAAATATCCCCCCAATACACTAATATAGAAGAATACATAATTAAAATAAGCCACTCAAGTAATTAAATGAACTACCATTAGGATTTCCTAAATCCAAATAAATCAATAACTCATATTTAAAATACATCATTTAAACATAATCTAAATTAATAAATCAACAACGAATTAAACTAAATGTTTAACTTTCAGTTTCACAACTACTCATAACAATTAACTCAATTTTATCAATCAAAATAATCAATCATTTAAAGTTAACTATTCATGCTTGCATGCATCTAAAGCAATAATAACCATATAAATAAATAACCTTTTTAAATAAAACAATAATACTTGCTTGAAATACTCCAACATAAATATACTTCCATTTACAAACCATAAAGAAATTAAAACTAGTTGTTTAACTCCAATTTCACAAATACACATAAATAAAAATCTCAATCTTTCCAATAAAATCATTTTATTATAAAACACCTACTTGTGCATTGCATGCACTAATTAACAACATAATATTCATTTAAATAAATATCCCTTTTAAATATATATATATATATATATATATTATTATATATACTATATATACATATATACATATATTATATATTTAAAAAAATATTTTAAAATCGAAACCCTAAAACAAGCCGACACTGGGGGTCATAGCCTTGGCTGCCCCAACCTCCCCACATGGAGGATGCGCTGCCTATGGCAACACTTCCCCAATAGATTTTTGGGGAGCGTTGCTCACAACAATACACCCTCCATGGGTGCGGTTGTGGGTGCAGCCACACCACCCCCCACACAAACATTAAACTTATAAATTTTTAAATAAAAATTCCTACTTTTTCTAGCAATTGTTGTATGAAATTTAATTCCATTTTATTTTTTTAAATATAAATATTTCATCAAAATTTCATAGGTAAGTTTTGAAAATTAAACCTACAGGAAACTAAAATAATTACATGCATAAGAATATATATATACGCACAACTAAATTAAAACAATAGTCTAGAAGGGCAAATTTGTAACAAAGCTTTCTATAGGAAGATTAAATCAAATAATATAGAGGTTTCAATTTTAACTAAGGTTCTAAAATTTAACTATAATTTTCCTTCAGGGTAAATCCATTTCTAAAACTTCATTTAAACACAAGATCTAAAATATATTTTATACAGAGGCTGTAAATATTCTCAACAATCTTTTAAAAACAAAAGCTTCTACAAAAATAAAATCCTCTTCTACAGAAAACCTTTCCAATTTGAAAAACAATAATATAAGTAACCTTTCAAAATTAAATTCACAAAAGCAATAAGGAACCTGCTCCAAAAGATTTGCTAATTCGAAATTTGAAGTAGAGCTTCCCCTTTATTTTTCAACTTGGCCAATGCCTTTCCCCAGAAGAATTACCACTTTCCAGAGAATAGAAAATAATCCAGAACCAAAAGAAAGCAACAAAACTACATCCCAAAATTTTTCAAGAGCTTCTATTTCCAAAATTTTAACAACCCAAAGCAAATTCAACAACTTTCGAATAACCTCCCTTCCGTGAAATAACCTATTTTCATCCATTCCAATAATTCTCTCTCCGGAATCAATTTTCAACTACCGTAGTAAATATCTTCTAACTTCCAATTACAAAACAAATATCTTTTCTTCAACAACCACAGATACTTTCAAAAATCTTTTATAGATATTATGCATTTGAAATTTAAATAACTTATTTATTTCAAATCAAATTAATCTAATAATAAAATCACTTTATAACATAAATTAAATTAATTAATTTATCAACTATAAATTCTCAACATCAATAATCCAGATTAATTAAATACCCAATCATAACATTTAAATTAATCCTCACAATTAAACCATGCACAATAAATAAAATAACAATGCAAACGTGGATAAAGAATATGACCAATACATGGACTGACAACACATTGTACTAGGGTAAAGGTTTGACTAGGTTAACCCATTACTATCTCCCAATCAACATTACTGTTGGGTAGTGGACACACTCAGACCTATGAATCTAGGTGAAGTCATTGCCCTGTGCTTGCAAACCTACAACAAAGCATATATCGTACATGTATCTAGATAATAAATCATACACACCATGAATAGAGAATCTCAAAATCATAGGGCACTCGCATGCGAGTGATGTAATCCCATCCTCTTCACCAATATAGTCACATCAAGATTGATGAAAAAAAACATCAATAATCAATATATGAGCACATTCAATATTATCTCAAATAACAACTATACTAATCAAAATCATAACATAAAACAATAAGCATCCACATAGTGTGTCATCTCATAAAAATATAACATCATCATCGCTCTACTATCAGTGATCGAATAAAAATAACATAAAATATGGTCTATCAATGTATATGAACTGTCAGAGAAAACATAGCAAATTAGAGGGGTGTTACATCCTCCCCCCTAGGAACAGGCTTACTCTTGGAAGCCTGTGAACAAATAGGGATAGAGGTCCCTCATCCTAGTAGCATCCTCCCATGTAGCAGAAGTGTCATCTCTAGGATCCCATTGGACCCTCACCTACTCAATATCTCGACCCCTGAGGATTAACTCTCGACGCTGAAGGATGTGCACGGTTCCCAAAGAATGATGCGTGTCCTCCATCATAAACCTCTCCAACAATAATTTGGTGCTTGGTCTGGCGGGTATCCACTACGTTAAACATCTTATGTGATCTACCTACATCACCTACTATCTAATTTGAAGCCACTGACCTTTGAGTATATCCAGATGTGTCCTTATTGGGACACTATCATGCTATGTGATGTTGTTGGACACAAGCAAAACAACGTGTACCTCTACCGAAGTCTCTATCACCTAGAGGTACACTAGACTGTGGAAAACTACCTCTAGAAGGTGCACTAGACTACTGAACACTACCCCTAAAGGTAGACTGAGTACTCTGTGTTGGCTGTGCATTACTGAAGCATTTGAAATGCCTCCAGTTCCTGTCACCCCCTGACTGATATTTGTCACTCAGTCTAGGTGGAAAATCCTTTCGTATCCCTTGTGAGTTCTAGTATTGTCCACTTTGTGTTGGTATTTTCTATGCCTTGGGTGGTCCAGTTCCCTTAGTCTAGCCACTGCATGCACTAGATCTTGTAGTTAAAGTATTTCCTATCTGCACATCAACATGACCACCCAATTCCATCACCAAATTCTCCTCTACAAGTCTGGCATTTTCTACTATTGTCTCCATAGTCTTGGGTTCGAAAACCCGCACACCTCCACTAATTGTAGACTGAGAACTCAGTGTTGGCTAATAGAAATGATTACGATGAGCTCATAGCCAACTCTGATCTTTTTTCTTCTCAAACCAAATACCACCATGTTGGGACTAAGAATTATTATGTTCTGACTATGAGGGTTGTTGTTGCTCACCCTTAGTGGGTGCTTGATGCCCCTTGGGGAAGCCCACAACCTAAGATTGACCACCCCACCAATGGAAGGTGCACTACCAATTTGAATCCCTGTTTGTCCACCTAAAACCATAGATAGATTCTCCTCAACAATCTAAGCCTTTTCCACGGCTACCACCGTGCTCATCGGCTCAAGGGAAAAATGGGAGGTGAATCCCACTGACTACCTCCATGACTGCCTCCATGACCACAACCACAACCTCTACCATAACTTTTCCTAGGTTGCATGATCCTACACAACACCACATAGAACAAGTCTCGGATATAAGGCAAGAACAATGAAAAGAGAAAGAAAAAAACCTCAAGAATCTAAGTACTATATCCATGACTAACATATATATTCTTCACATACACACATCATCAAGAATTACACGATACAAGGCTATACAAGGGTCCATTTAGACACCAAAAAGAAGCATACTAATCTATGACACATAATCCATGAACTAAGAGCTAATATCCATCTCACATAATCAATACTTCTTACTCAGTGACTTAATGGTGTTAGGTCACACACCAATGGTGAGACCATCCAAACAAGACCACAATGACCTATCTCTTGTGGTATAAGGTTGTTAGTCTCCAAGAGATAGTCATCACACATAGGTGGGTAGTGGGTCCTAGCTGTGTAACAGCCTCACATACCTCCATCCTCAATATTTCCTATGCCTACTTCCTCATATACACTCTCCAAGTCTACCTCATACATCCTTGGAGAGGATTCACAATACGACACATGGCCGACATAAAAAACAATAAAGATAAACTAGTTCAGCCACCAAAGTCATAAAGTAGAGCAAATAAAAATTCAATTTCAACAATAAAGTAAGAAATGTGCACAATTTCAATACTAAATCAAATGTAACCACAAGGGCTATGAGAAAATAAAATCACAAGGTATGGCTAAACCATCACAATAAAATATAAAAAAGGTGATGACCTTCACAATCAACATAAAATCATCAATAATCATAAAGAAAGTCCACAATGTTCAAAATTGTACTATACAACACTGCGTGACTAGATACTAGCCACCAAATGAGGAAGGAGGGAATGTTTTCAAGCTATAATAGTAGCCCTCATGTGGTGCAGAGTGAGTACACCATCCACGTGTCTTAGAGTGTAATCCTTGGCTACACTCAACCGTAAACTTAAACCACTCATTAAAGTCAAGGTAAACAAAGAAAGGAACACACACACAAGAGTACAAACAATAGGGACAACCTAATGGGCTCGTGTGAAACCAAAGTTCCCAGTGTTAGAACTTGGGCTCTGATACCAAGTGTAAAACCCTACCACGTAATCTAGAGGATGATGCAACACTGCCGAAGCACAACTAATTTTTTTCTTAAAAAGAGTAACAATAACAAGTAAAGTAATCTACTCTAAACACATACATCCTTTAGGCCACACAACGTGTCTACATGTGAATCCCAAAACTTACAAAATTAATCTAACCATAGCATATGGAATTAACTTTTGATAAACAACATACATCAAAGAATTAACCCATTGCATAATAAACTAAGTACAATAATGAATTATTCCAAAGATTACATTAAGTCACTATACCATTACAAATCTCATCTCCAAGATGAGATAGATCATACAAAATGATACAATTATGATATACACCAATCCTCCTTGAATACAAATGAGGAGTATAAATACATAGTGTCCCACTGATATAATGAACATAAGAGAAGTAACATATCCACAGATGCACATGAGCTCTCCAAACTAGAAGATCCCACCATCATGAACAAGCAAAGAAATCTCAACAATGTAAGGTGCACGATCCACCCATCCATGTGGTACCCATAGGCCCAACTCCTGTGCTAGGAGATAGTAAAGGAAACCAAGACAAACCTACTACCTTTAGACATAGGCAACATGCAAAACAACACTAAACCAGTAAACACATAACATAAGGTTACATTGCTTCTATAACTATTGAATCAAGTACATCCACTGTACAATACAAACTGACTATTGTCATAGGAGGAGTGTCATCACAAAGTTGCATGAGTTACCCTGGTGAATCTTCCTAGGGTCCAGCCCCCATTTTGGGATACCCTAGTGACCTTGTACGAAACCCAGACCCACATACAATCCAATGTAGAATTGATTATCTTTTGAGAAGACAAGATAATGATCTTTCCATCCTAGGCCTTCCCGACTCATCTCAAATCTAATACAAGCCCTTGAGCCAATGAGTGAGGCTAAATTATCAAGTTAAATGTATTAAGCTACCCTTTCCCCTAATATAGGTTATTTAATTTCCATTGATTATACTGACTCTCACACGAGTTGTCCTTGCACCACTTTGTGTCCCAGCCCTCGTTGAAATTTAGTCCCTTATTGAAAACACAATAACTTATTCCACAACCCAAGGGTAGACAGTGCACTATAACTAATAACAAATAACCACCATAACTCAAGAGGTAACACATCCCTACAGATGTCAAATACTGAATCCCAACTGTGTGCACTACCCAAGGAAATCTCAAAGGGTGAACAAAAGACACAACAACCCTTTCACAATTTATAATCTTTGGAAGACTTACATTTTCACAATAACAAATATCCCCCCAAGACACCAATACAAAAGAATACATAATTAGAATAAGCCACTCAAGTAATTAAATGAACGACCATTAGGATATCCTAAATCTAAATAAATCAATAACTCATATTTAAAATACATTATTTAAACATAATCCAAATTAATAAATCAATAACGAATTAAACTAAATGTTTAACTTTCAGTTTCACAACTACTCATAACAATTAACTCAATCTCCTCAATCAAAATAATCAATCATTTAAAGTTAACTATTCGTGCTTGCATGCACCTAAAACAATAATAACCATCTAAATAAATACCTTTTTTAAATAAAACAATAATACTTTCTTGAAATACTCCAACTTAAATATACTTCCATTTACAAACCATAAATAAATTAAAACTAGTTGTTTAAATCCAATTTCACAAATACACATAAATAAAAATCTCAATCTTTCTAATAAAATCATTTTATTATAAAACACCTACTTGTGAATTGCATGCAATAATTAACAACATAATATTCATTTAAATAAATATATATATTTTCTAATTACATAATCCAATTATTCTTTTCCAATATTCATTTTAAAATATTTCGTATTAAAATATCTAATTGTGTATTTTAAATTAACCACATAAATATATTTATTATATATTAAAAAAACCACATGCAAATATATATATATATATATATATAATATATATATATATATTACAAATAACATATATCATATATACTATATATAATATAATATTAGAAAAAAACATTTTAAAATTGAAACCCTAAAACAGGCAGACGCTGGGGGTTGCAGCCTTGGCTACCCCAGCTTCCCCACATGGAGGTTGCATTGCCTGTGGCAGCGCTTCCCCCACAGACTTGTGGGGAGCTCTGCTCACAACAACACACCCTCCATGGGTGCGGCTGTGAGTGCAACCACACCACCCCCCACATAAACATTAAACTTATAAATTTTTAAATAAAAATTCCTGCGATTTTCTAACAACCATTATATGGAATTCAATTCCATTTTATTTTTTTAAATATAAATATTTCATCAAAATTTCATGGGTAAGTTTTGAAAATTAAGCCTATAGGAAACTAAAACAATTACATGCATAAGAATATATATATAATATATGTGCGTAACTAAATTAAAACAATAGTCCAAAAGGGAAAATTTGTAACAAAACTTTCTACAGGAAGATTAAATCAAATAATACAGAGCTTTTAATTTTAACTAAGGTTCTAAAATTTAACTATAATTTTCCTTCAGGGTAAATCCATTTCTAAAACTTCATTTAAACACAAGATCTAAAATATATTTTCTACAGAGGTTGTAAATATTCTCAACAATCTTTTAAAAACAAAAGCTTCTACAAAAATAAAATCCTCTTCTACAGGAAACCTTTCCAATTTGCAAAACAATAATAATTTAAATAACCTATCCAAATTAAATTCACAAAAGCAATAAGGAACCTGTTCCAAAAGATTTGCTGATTCAAAATTTGATGTAGAGCTTCCCCTTTATTTTCCAACTTTGCCAAAGCCTTTCCCCAAAAGAATTACCACTTTCCAAGAACATTAAATAATCCAGAACCAAAAGAAAGCAACAAAACTACATCCCAAAATTTTTCAAGAGCTTCTATTTCCAAAATTTTAACAACCCAAAGCAAATTCAACAACTTTTGAATAACCTCCCTTCCTTCTGTGAAATAACCTCTTTTCATCCATTCCAATAATTCTCTCCCAGAATCAATTTTCAACTACCATAGTAAATATCTTCTAACTTCCAGTTACAAAACAAATATCCTTTCTTCAACAACCACAGATACTTCCAAAGATCTTTTACAGATATTATGCATTTGAAATTTAAATAACTTATTTATTTCAAATCAAATTAATCTAATAATAAAATCACTTCATAACATAAATTAAATTAATTAATTTATCAACTATAAAGTCTCAACATCAATCATCCAGATTAATTAAATACCCAATCATAACATTTAAACTAATCCTCATAATTAAACCTTGCACAATAAATAAAATAACAAGGAAAATGTGGATAAAGAATATGACCAATACATGGATTGACGACACACTATACTAGGGTAAAGGTTTGACTAGGTTAACCCGTTACTATCTCCCAATCAACATTATTGTTGGGTAGTGGACACACTTAGACCTATGAATCTAGGTGAAGTTGTTGTCTTGTACCTGCAAGCTTGCAACAAAGCATATGTCGTACATGTATCTAGATAATAAATCATACACACTGTGAAGAGAGAATCGCGGAATCACAAGGCACTCACATGCGAGTGATGTAATCCCGTCCTTTTCACCAATACAATCACATCAAGACTGATTAAACAAAACATCAATAATAAAAATATGAGCACATTTAATATTATCTCAAATAACAACTATGCTAATCAAAATCATAACATAAAATAATAAGCATCCACATAGTGTATCATCTCATCAATATATAACACCATCATCGCTCCACTGTCAGCGATTGAATAATAATAACATAAAATATGGTCTATCAATGTCTCTAAATTGTCAGAGAAAACATAGAAAATCAGAGGGGTGTTACATTTCAAGTCACATTGTAACATGATGATATTCATGTCTTTTCAGATAGATTATCATCTTAGATTTCTATTCAAAATAATTATATGGTGTTAAAATGAGAACTGTAGATGCATCCATAAGAGTAGAAAAGAAGACTACAAAGAAGGAAAAGTGTAAAGAAAGAAGACACATTAGACACCCCCACTAGTCTCAAAAATCACCATCCAGATATTACAATGTTGGCACTTTATGATTAGTGATTTTACAAGGCTTTTCTAGATTGCAAGGCTTTTAATTTCCTTAATGGCCAAAATTACAATATTTGATGCAAATTAATTTTAAATAAAATCTAAAAAAAAAAACCTTTTAGCTGTGTTTTACTCTTCAATATCTTTCCAACACCTTTTCATTTTTGAAAAATGGATTACAAAAGTGAAAGATATGACATATTGAAGATAAAAATGTAGCAGATTCAACTTGCAATATTTGATATAAAAAACAAAAAAAATTATTAAAACCTTCATGGATGGAAATTTCTCATTTCCATCTTTCTGTCAAGTACTCATTTGCAAAAAATTGACACTCAAGGCAAGCACTTTTGAAGAAAGATACAACATCTCCCTGTGATAAATGACTCATGCCTCCTTTTGATTTGATTTCTACAAAATTTATTAACTGTATGCAAACAC
This sequence comes from Sequoia sempervirens, assembly GCA_007258455.2. Classification (NCBI taxonomy): domain Eukaryota; kingdom Viridiplantae; phylum Streptophyta; class Pinopsida; order Cupressales; family Cupressaceae; genus Sequoia; species Sequoia sempervirens. Next base: position 761,523,723 of record VDFB02270651.1, read on the forward strand.
TAACAAATACCTAGATGGTTTTTTGACCCTGGGAATAAAACCCAAAAATCATTTTTCTTACCAATGAGAAAAAGCCAAATTTTTGAAGCCAAAATGAAAATGGCTCTAGTAAAAAAATCAAAATTTTAACTCTAATGTTTTTTACTGTCCTCCAATATCTGATTTTGGTGAAATAAAAGTCAATTTTGACTTTCTTGGACTTTCTAGACTCTCTGGAAATGCTGAAAAAGCATCCAATATTACCAAAAAGCTACAAATCACCAAATCTCATAGGAATAAATATATGTAAGCCAAATTAAATATATGCTTATTTTTCCTTTAAACTATTTTGATTCTCTAGATTATACAAGGATGCAGGAGAAGAGCATACTTGGTTTTTAAGGAAAAATATTAACTTTCTATTAGTCTCAAATCTCTCAAAAAATATGAAAAACAATAAGCTATACGAGACAACACGACTTTGATACCATGTTAGATTCTATGAAAAGTAAGAACCAAGCCAGGATCTGATGTTGATCGTAGATCACATGCAACTTCATTCAATAGATGATCGAAGATAAAAATAGTAGAATGAAGAGAAATTTGAAATGAGAGAAAAATAGAGACAAGACAACAAAAATTATAGAATATTCTCAATACTCTCTCTAGACGATCACTAAACTAGCAGAACTAGTGAATGTGAGAGGAGAGTGCTCAATATATAGAAAAATAAGGGCAAATACATCCAAGAGGTGCATTAACTCCTACTACCCATAAAAGGTGGGAGGTGTTTTACCTACTTGGTAAATGACAAAACATGTGGCATAACCTCCTTAGGTGAAGACAAAAAAGAGGTGACACATAAATCTAAAAGAGGGTGAGTAACCCAACTACCCCATAACCTACTTAGGTAAAAATAAAATAATGGTTATGAGAGGTGGCACGACAAGCCAAAAGAGGATGTGTAACTCAACTACCCATGTGTGGGAGAGAGTGACACATGTAGTTGATGTATTTCACCACGTGTCCTCATATTAACCACTCCTTACAAACCTAAGCAAGATTAAATAATATGTGTAGGAAAAAATAAATACCCCTAACATAAGGAAAATAAAAAACCTTCACTGACAAAAGGGTTTGCAACATACATTTTTTTCATGTAGTACTTTAATAGAGATTAATAATATATTATATAGAATTTAATTATCCATATCAAGTATCATAACCATAAACTTCCTTTATATATATTTCTTACTATTTATAAAAAATATAATGTCTTCTATTCTTCTTATATTCCTAACTTCATACATCTTACATTCTACATCATCATAGTTTCTTATATCTAAGTACAATGGGGATGTGCTTGTTATGTAGGAACAAAGATCTAGGGTCTAAATCACACATTTCTTAACATTACATTAGAGAGGAACCATAATTGGTCAATGAAAGAAATAAAATGGTAGATAAATTTTTTTGTCCTCTTTTATGTTTTTGTGTGTGGTTGATTAGATTGATTAGGAATTGGATTGATTTGATTATATAAATATAAAAATAGGTCAACTATGAATCTACAACAAAATGACATATTTTTTTAAAAAGTACAAAATTGTAACACAAGAATTGATGACAAAAAAGAAGAGTGTAGAGATAGAGGAACCTAGCATACAAACTGGGGCTAAAATTGCCTAGACCGGGGTGGTGGTGCCCTAAACTAGAGAATGCTATTCTCTGGAAACTATGAATAGGTCTTAGTAGGTTACAATCTATAGGTTCTTGTTGAATACACAAGACAACTAAGAGGGGGGTGAATCAGTTGTACCTTAAAGCTTCAAAACCCTCAAAAACATTCAAATCCACATTCATTCAATTAACCCTTAATCTGTTACAATGATTTAGTATGAAAAAAAATAATAAAAACTAAATAAAATCAACACAATGCATAAGAGAACACCAAACTTACGTGGAAAACCCAAGATGGGAAAAACCACGATGAGGATTAACTCACAATATAAAGTAATATCAACAATGAATATAAAGGGCTCATTGTTAGAGGGCTCATTTCCCAAAGAAAGAAAGGCTCACTACCAAAAGGTTCACTACTAGAATAAAAAAGAAGATAAGAGAAGAATGTTACACAAAGAAATCCATCTCAATGCAACAAAGAAATCCACCATGATATCACCAACACCTTCACAAATCAATTGAAGAATTGTAGACACATTTTTCTCACTGCATCCAACAATCTAACACAAGAAAGCTCACACTGCACTTCTCAAATTCACACTCTAACGCATCATTCACATCATACTTTTCTATCTTTGCATCCCTCAAAAACTCTGATGTAGGAGCATCTGGGCAGATTGGAAATCAACATCAACCAAAAATAAGCTTCAGGTTTGAATTTTTGTTTTGGTGTGTTTGGGATTTATTTGACATCTCTTGGCTTTGGAAAGCTCTTGGTGTGTTCAAATTTGCATAAAGTTGATTTTTATCAACTCATCGTTTTAAGGCTTTGCAAGCAGTTTTCAAATTTTTTTTTGGAAAACTCGTAAGGATCAAAGTAAAATACTTTGGTAGGGACATTCATAGAGGTGGCATGTGAAATATGCAAAAAGAATTAAGTAATACATTTTTTAGTTTGGGAGATTTTAATGTTGAAAGTTTGTTAAAAATTGAGCAAATTACGAAAAATTTAATATCTCATATTTTGGAAGGTTGGAGTAAAATCCTTTTGCAGGAGTCCATGGGCTACCATTCTAAGCTTGCACACTAATTTTTGTGTGAATCAAAGAACTTTCATTTTTATTTGCCTGTGAGCACCTGATTTGACACTTCCAGAGTAATAATTTGATCAATTTTATTGTGGAAGGGTATTATGAGGGTAATGGAAATTAAATATCAATTTTTATTCCTTCACTAACTATTTATCTATTGCACAAATAATATGGGGGGCAATTGGAGCATAAAAGAGGCAGAAAATCAATATTTTAGATATTTTAAAATGCTCAGAATAGAGAAAAACGCCTTTGGGAGTAAATACAACACCTGGAGGAGTTAATGGAGGCTTAAAATGTCTCATTTAATGCTACAAAAACTAAGAATATGGATAGCTATGCTTGGGGGAAGTGAGGCACCCATTCTGGAGCAATAATTGATGATTTTCAATACATTTTTAGGGGGTTTTTGAAGAAAAATGTGAGAAGTTTATGAGGAAGTGGGAGAAGGTATGCCTTTGTAGAGGTATCATTGGGGATTTTGTGTTACAGGTTTGAGCAACACTAGTGAAGGAAAGAAAAGGCACTAGTGTGTGAAAGTTGTAGAGATTTTGAAGGAGTTGTAGGAAGGTTTGAACAATAGCAAAGAGAGATTTGGGGCAGCGAAAAGAAGCTACAAGAAGATCCAAGAAAGTCTATTTCTTATAAATATTTGTTTCTTAAATTGTATTTAATAAATTTGTAATTGTTTCAATGTGAAGGAATGAAGTTTTCAAATTTGAATTAAATGGTTTCTCTCTGTTTAACCTTTGTGAATTTTTGAGTATGTTATTTGGCAGTGGTTTTTGTATACACTCAAATTTGGTTTGGAGGATTAAATAAATACAAGTTATTTATTAATAATCTTTAATTCTTCTACTTATAAATAAATTAAAAAATTTATTTATATAGTTCATTTTCTCTAATTCTTTCTATCTTAAATCATTTTCTTCATATCTTAATTAAATGAACAAATTTAATTAGTTTGTTTTATTTAATTAACCTCCTCTCATTAAATTTGAATTTTAAATTCGAATTTAAGCACATTTCTACTAACTTCTTCCCACCTTTGACCTCATCATGTGTCTTAAGAAATTAAATATTTCTAATAATTAATTTAGCATTTATCATCAACAAATTCTAACTAATTAGGGACTTTTGGCCTTCATCTCCATTTTATTCCTCTTCACACTTGGCAATTTGTTCTGATGAATGGAACACTCCCCTTTTCTCTCTAACCTCTTCATCTTCAACCGTCCATTCTCCAGATTGAATCCAAAACATTGATTTCTACCACCTAGGCTCATGCCTTCAAAAATCTATAAATAGGCCCTCATTTATAGCAAAGAGGGAGAGAGTTGAGCATTTGTAGCAATTACACTCTACAACATTTTAATTAGCATTGTCATTTTAGTGAGCATTCTAGTATTAGAATTTTAGCATCATGTAGTTTAATCATGGCATTTTCATTAGCAACATCTTAATTACAATATTTTCATCATATCATTTTCATACATCATAGCAACATTATTATCTTTGCATACCATCTACAACTAGTTTATCAATCATGTAATGTAGGAAACATCTCTTGCATTTCCAACATCTCTCATTCTTTAGGTTCTCATTTGGAAGTCATGTACACAAACAATCTGAGAGCAAAATGACTTAAAGAATCCTTGGAGATAGAGGACAATGAGACGTTGGGGAATTGTTTGTTTCAATTTGATTGTTATTTGAATTCCTTGATATAATGTTTCATTGGTATGTTATATAGGTTTTATTTTCTTATTCACATTATTCACACACACATAAATTGGCACCCACTGTGGGGCCTAGCCCCACTTTTAATATTTTCTTGCAAGTTTTGGTCAACAGGTTCATTCATGAATTTTGATGTAGCACATCCGCGACCTATTTTAGTGCGTAAGTGGTGACTTTTTCCGCATCCAAGCTCTGTTATAGTGCATACACAACCCAAACTAGTGCATCTACCTCCTCTTTCAGTCTATATACAAGATTTGATTTCCCTTTTCTTATTTTCCATAATAGAGCATTGAGTGTGTTTTATAGTGCATATATTGAATATTTTAGTGCATATGCTCTCTGTTTTAGTGTATACACCTTTATTTGCAGAAATTTAAATTTTGGGGGACTGATCTGTATCTTTTTGTTTTGTAGGTACTCTATACGTTGTCAAAGACATATCTAAGACTACTAACGATGTTTGCAGGGGTTGGATTTATTTTCCTTTGATTAAATTAGGCATCTAGTTTAATTACAAGGTTAAAGAACACCATGTATGTTGTGTTTGCAAAGTGATAGGCCTATGCTCCCCCCTTTACTGGGTGACCAAAATTCCAGACTCACTCTTTCATTTTATTGCAATAGCACCTTTAGCAGGCTTTCCTTAGTGGGGAAGAGTACTCACCCTAAGGGAATGACCTAAGTGGGAATGACTAAATCCAAGCATTCCAACCCACTATAATCAAATGTGAATTGTGATGAAAATCACATTGAATGGTAGTGTGCATTGATATCCCTCCCCAAGTATCCTTGAGATACGTAAAATCCTTTATTCTAAAGCTTGGGAGGCCTCCTATGGGAGTTTACCATTTTTTGCATCAAACAGAAACCCTTACTAAGAACTTTAAGTGTAGTAACCAAGCTAAGTCAGTTTTTGAACATTATAATATTCACAGTGCAAGGGGAGGGAAGAATTTTCCCCCAAGATACTCACCATATAACTACTAGGGATTTCTGGTCAAAAGTGGAGGATTCAACTTTGGTTAAGACTCAAAAAAGGAAAAAACATGAGTGCCCTCTAGGGGGTGATAGGGCTGTGTGAGCCGACATAGTTCTAAGATGTGGACTGCGATGTTATTAATGATCCTTGACATTAGAAGAGTCTGAATAATCTATTTGCTATTGTTCAATACTAGTGGAAATCAAAGGGATCAAACCAGATCCTAGAACATACACTTGATGTTTGGATCATAGGATGAAACAACTATTTTACTACTTGCTTCTGTGTTTGAAATCATTATTTAGAAGATTATCCATAAAAAAAACTCAATTCATTAATTTAAAAACAAGAAAACGAGGCAAACTTTCAAAGCGGTGACATTTCCAGTTTAGGGTATAAACTTCTTGTTTCAACACATTGAATTCATACTATAGCGCATATATGGTCTATTATAACACATTTACCACATCTTTTAGCGCATATAGGGTCAGTTCTAGCACATTTACCTCATCTTCCAATGCATATAGGGTCTATATTAACGCATTTAACTAACAGTCCAGCACATATAGGGTTTGTTTTAGTGCATTTATCCCATCTTTTAGTGCATATACAACCTATTTTAGCGCATTCACCTGATACTCAAACAAAGAGCTAAATTGAACTTCTTTCTGACAACTAGAATCATATTTAGGGACCCTTTTCAGAGTAGAGATCATTTCCCATCAAAACATTGGTTCAAACTTGAAGAAATTGGTTCTTGCAAGTGCAATCCCTTTAACTAAACTTAGATCAAACAACTTAAAGTTCCCAATCACCAATCTCATCTTTGATTGTTAGGTGAGTTTCACTATCGGGATTTATCATCCTTTATCATGAAAAAAATGTTTTACATTAGATTTAGCCTAGTCTCATTAATAGGATCCATCATCCTATTTGACTTAGGTATTTCATTGGCACTCCCAAAACAAAGATCAAAGTATAGCAAAGCTCTATCACTTGCATGACCGTTTTAACAAGAGCTCAAAAACAAAAACTCAGAGACAAAGAAATAAAAACCCAAACCATCATGGAAGAAGGAGAAGAAAATCCTTTTCATAGATTTCATCAACCTAAAACAGATGAGATAATTGACGAGGACATTCAACAAGCTCAACAAGACCCTAAAATTCACAAGTTCATGGAAAAAATTCTAGAAAAGGATGGAGAGAAATAGTCTCTGATGCTGGAAAATCAAGGTGTAAAACTACCCAATGATTTTGATGTCAGCCAATTGAAGGGATCTCCCAATAAAATAGAAGTTGACTCATGAATCACAGATCCATTGAATGCTTTAACTCACCAAATGCAAAATATTCAACAACAAATCCTAGACATGCAAAGGGGAACAACAAAGAGATATTTGTTGCAAGACATTTGTCCTTATCCATTTGACAGAAATATGAACATGATACCTTTTTCACCAAATTGTGAACTTCCAAAATATGAAAAATACAATGGAAAAACTGATCCTCAAGATCATGTAAGAGAATTCTGCACCATGAGTCTGGAATTTGCACATGAAGAAACCTATCTAATGAGATTATTTCCAAGAAGTTTGGGTGGTCAATGCATGGAATGGTTTTCAAAAATTCCACTAGGTATTAGATCATTTGAGGAGCTAGTAAATAAATTTATCTCCCAATATTCATACAACATTCAACATGAAATAAACATGAAAGATCTTTGTAACACAAAATAGAAAAATGGTGAGCCATTTCTTACATTCTTACAAATATGGAGATGATTATTTGCTAGATATGCCTGTCTTATACCTGAGAAAGAAAAGATGGATATCTTTATTGATAGTATCAACAGTGAGATGAGTTATAGACTCCAATTGTAGTGTCAACCTAGTTTGGAAAAGCTGATTGAGAATAGACTTAAGATTGATGAAGCCTTGGTTAAAAGAGGAGTATTGAAAATCTATAACAAAGGAACAAACTCTGCTAACTCTTCTAACCATCATAACAGTAGTGAAAAATCCAAATTTTGGACAAGAAATAAAAATGTTGGTAATGACGGTGTAGTTGACAAACATAACATAAAACCAGTCTTCAATTTATCAGGTACTACACCCAAAAACAATCAAAACAATAGTGAATCTAAACCAGCTCCACCAACATATCGAAGAAAATTTACACCTTTAAGGCAATCACTTGAATCAGCATTAGAAGATCTTCTTGCACACGAACTCATAACATTACCAGATGCACGAGATTTTGAACCAAGAGTCAAACCATCATGGTGGAATGATGCATATTACTGTGATTTTCATAGAAACAAAGGTCATAAAACAAATGATTATAAGCAATTAAAAAATTTGGTGCAAGACTTGATACGTAGAGGTGACATATCAATAGAAGGAAATAAAACAAATGAGTATCATGGAGCATTTAAAAACCCTCTACCAAACTATGAAAAAGGAGAATCTTCTTCGACAAACAACAAAGGGAAGAATGTGAATTATATCTATGATACTACCATCAATCACATCTCTGCAGCTGATAATCAAATCAATGTCATCAAAATCAAGGATAAACAAGACAACCTACTAGTAAATGTGACCACAAGAGGGCGGTCCAAGTTTGTATTGAAAGGAAGTACATCTAAAACACCTACTGCTCCTTCAAATCGATACAATATAGTAGATCAATTGTAAAAGATTCTAGAACATATATCCATACTAGAACTTCTTAAAATTTCACTAGCCCATAAGGATATTCTGGAAAAAGCTTTAGCGGAAACCATAGTACCAACCAATTTGGAATTTTGTCAATTCCAAGCCATGGTGGGACATTTGACTGCACCCCATTGTTTATCATTCTTGGAAAATGATGATGCATCCCTCACTCATCCACACAATGCTCTAGTCCATATTGAGGTTTTAATCCATAAACATTGGATCAAACATGTTTTAATAGATGGAGGAGCCGATCTAAATATATGCACCTTAAGTATTATCCATGCATTGGGATTTTCAAAAAATGCAATAGATTCTAGAAGAAAGATTACCATAAAAGCTTATGATGATGAAAAAGATCCTCTCAAGGATTGATAATGTTTCCAATTTAGGTGGGACTGGTTCAAAAGTATATAATTTTCCAAGTTTTAGACAAGTATTTGACCTACAACATACTCTTGGGTCGAACTTGGATCCATGAAATGCAAGAAGTACCATCAACATACCATCAATGCTTGAATTTCCCTTATAATGGACATGAGATCATAATTTCAGAAAATTCTAATAATCCCCAATACTGTAACACTCTCAAGATAGTCCAAGATGTTTTTTTATGACACAACATAGAAGCTCTCACTTCTATTTCCTCAAGTAATGAAAGCCAACTCAATTCTTTGTCAAAACAGTTTGAGAAAAAGATTAAATTGAAAGATAAAGGCATCAGTGACTCTATTTCCTCAAGTAATAAAAGCCAACTCAATTCTTTGTCAAAATAGTTTGAGAAAAAGATTTAGTTGAAAGATAAAGGCATGGGTGAGTATTCTTTTGAGTAGTCCTTATGTCTCTCATGACTACTACCTTATCCAAAATCATATGGACAACCATCAACATATAGACAACAATCTTCACAACCCATCACGATCTTTGATGGTAAATTTGTAAAAGCAGGTACTCTAGTTGATGAATCTAAGGACAAACACATTCTAAAGTGGCTTTACAAAGATGAAGAAGAATCCACAACAACGTCCAATATACCAACATAGCAATATGGTAAAGGGTTCTCAATTTTAGAAAAGATGGGATATGAAGGAAAATGTCCTATTGGAAAACAAAAAGAAGGTATTGTGGAACCAGTTTAGCCTATCTCAATCAATGCAAAAAAAAGACATGATTAGGATACAAAGAAGAGACAACAGGAAAATCCACTTAGAAGATTTGTGAGCGAATCCTCCAATTGCAAGCTAGTTCTGAAACAGACTCAAATGAATATGAATGGGATTCACTATCTGAAGAATTTTGTGAATACAAATAAATCGATGTGATAAAGAGGTATGCACCCATATGTATGGAGGGACAAAGTTCAAGGTCTAGATCCTTTGAATTTGAATCACTACATATCGATGACTCTAGTGAGGATGATCAAACATCGACCGAGATAGATCATTTATAGGAGAGTAACATTATAGACCTTGACATTGCTAGTGAACACCTCAAAAAATTTTCCATCATGACCCTCACCGCCTTTGATCTTGACCAATCTGATGATTCCTTACCTTTGATATATCCCAAACTCATTGAATGGGAACAAACAGAGCTACTTGATATCCCTCTCTTTTCAGATGATGATGCCATTGTCAATTTCCTTTGTTCTGAAAATACAAAAACAAGTTCCACCAATTAATTTCATAATGAAGCTTCAAATCAGGGGAATGCCAAGTCTCTTAGTTGTAAAATAAAGAATACAAAAAATTGATATAATGGTGAAAACCATGCAATGGAAGTATTAGATCATGAAAAAGTAAAAAGAAAGAGCGTATCCAACAATGAAAACCTCTCCAAGGCACTGAAGGATGAGAGATTTGAAACTAAGCATTATCAAGAAATATCTTTAGTATTGGTTGAGCCTATGCAATCCATAAACATCAGTACTATAGAAACAACAAAGACCATACACCTAGCAACATCAATGATAGAGCAAGAAAATCCAAATTTCACCAAATTATTTGAAGAAAGACAAATCAATTTTTCTTGGTCCTATGTTGACATGCCAGGAATAGATCCGGATCTAATAATGCATCATTTATCCATAGCACTTGGAGTGAAGCCAGTAAAGATAAAATTGAGAAAAATGCATCCACACATCTCCCTACTAGTGAAAGCAGAATTAAAAAAATTATTAGATGCAAGGTTCATTCGACCAATCGACTATGAAAAATGGATTTCAAACATTGTACTAGTCTCCAAACCAGACAACATCAAAATATGCACAAATTTTAGGGACCTTAACAAGGCTTGTCCAAAGGATGACTTTCCTTTGCCCAATATTGACATCATTGTGGATTTAACAATGGGACATGCTATTCTATCACTCATGGATGGTTTTTTAGGCTATAATCAAATCAAGATTGCACTAGAGGATCAAGACAAAACAACTTTCACATGCCCATGGGGTACATTTTGTTGGAATGTCATGCCTTTTGGATTAAAGAATGCAGGAGCCACCTATCAATGTGCAATGGTAACAATATTTCATGACATGATGCACACATTCATGGAGGACTATGTAGATGACCTGCTAGAAAAATCATTCACTAGGGAAGGACATCTAGAAATCTTGGATAAAATATTTAACCGATTGGAAAAATTCAATGTGCGTTTAAATCCAAAGAAGTGTGTATTCAAAGTAACATCAAAAAAACTTGTAGGATACATAGTCTCAGCTAAAGGCATCAAATTAGATACAACAAAATTCAAAGCAATCATGGAAATGCCACCTCCTAAGAACATTAGCCAACTAAGATCTCTACAAGGAATATTCCAATCCATCAAAAAATTCATTGCGCAATAGGCGGACAAAATTCATCCTTTTACTCATTTGTTACACAAAAATGTTTCTTTTAGATGGGATGAAAGATGTGAAGCTTCTTTAATCAATTGAAACAATATCTGATGAATCCACCTATATTGGTACCACCAATAGAAGGAAAAACACTTCTACTCTACATAGCAACTACTAAGGTATCTTTGGGAGCTCTACTAGCACAAGAAGACTCTACAGGAAAAGAAAGGGCCATCTACTACATCAGCAGAACACTAACTGGCTATGAAATTAACTATACATTCATTGAAAAATCTTGTTTGGTAGTGATGTTTGCTACTCAACAATTGCGACAACATATATTAATATATATCGTCAAACTAATAGCCAAGATAGATCCATTAAAATATCTACTTAGCAAAGCCACTCTAACAGGAAGATTAACAAAGTGGATGATGATATTGACTGAATTTGACATTCAATATGTGGATAGAAGAGCAATCAAGAGCCAAGTAATAGTAGATCAGTTAGCTGAAGCACCATTACAAGATGACCATCCTATGCACACTGAATTTTCGGATGCAGATGTCTTCACAATGACAACACAACATTGTATATTATACTTTGATGGGTCTTACACTCAACATGGATTGGGTGCTGGAATCCTATTTGTTACTCCTCAAGGACACAATATCCCAAAATATTATAGGTTGATGTTCCCTTGCACAAACAACATGGTTGAATATGAAGCACTAATCATCGGTATCAAGGTAGCAGTGGAATGGAAAATCACAAAGTTACAAGTTTATGGAGATTCCCAATTAGTCATTAATCAGGTTAATGATGACTATCAAATAAAAGATGAAAAGCTAATGCCATACAAGAGAATGGTAGATGACTTCAAGAAATACTTTTTTGAAATCAATTTTGCACAAATTATAAGAGTAGACAACAAAGCTTCAGATTCCATGGTAACCATTGCTTGTCTTTTACTAATACCAAAAAAATGAAGTCATTATGAATTCATGGTGGAACAATTGTTTACTCCCGCATATGACAATTTGAATCCCAAGTTGTGTGTCATCTAGTTGATGTTGATTCTTCAATCTATGGGAAGATTTATACCTATCTAAGAGACAATACCCTTCCACTTGATCTATCTCGAAACCAAAGACACAACTTTATCCGTCAAGTAGCCCGATACACCTTGATAGCTAATACACTTTATCGACAAGGTCTTGATGGTACTCTCCTCCGATGTCTTGAATGTGACAAATCTGAAATTGCCTTATGAAAATTTCATGAAGGTATTTATGGTACTCATTCAAGTGGTCTTACTCTAGCTAATAAAATCCTACGCTTAGGATATTATTGGCCAAACATGGAGAAATAATTTTTTCAATTTGTTAAGAAGTGGAAGTAGTGTCAAGTCCATGGAAATCTCATACATGCACCGACGCAAGAGTTGCAACCATTCACATCGACCTGGCCTTTCTGTCAATGGGGACTTGATCTTGTGGGTAAGATTCATCCATCTTCCTCTAATGGACATAAATTCATAATCACAACCACTGAGTATTTCACAAAGTGGATTGAGGCTGTCCCATTAACCACAATCACTGGTAAACAAATTTCCTCCTTCATCCTGAACTACATTCTATGTCGGTATGGCATCCCTAGCTCCATTGTCACTGACAATGGTAGACCCTTCAAAAATTAGGATGTACAAGAACTTTGTGAAAAATTTCATATCCAACACCAATTTTCCACACCCTATTACCCTCAAGGGAATGGCCAAGAAAAAGCCTCAAATAAGACCATTTTGAAAATCCTGAAGAAAACTGTCAACAATGCTAGATGTGACTAGAATGTCCAACTAAACACTGCCTTGTGGGCATACCGTTCTAGTATCCACACCCCTATAGGAGCCACACCATATGCCCTTGTGTATGGATCAGAATCCATCTTACCCATTGAGGTTGAGTTACCTTCACTGAAAGGAATCATTTCAGAGGAAGACTATAGAGTATCTAGACTATAAGAGTTGGAATTGTTAGATGAATGTCATCAACATGCTGTTGATTATCTGAAAGGTTATCCAAAAATAATGTCAAGGAGCTATAATCACAAGGTAAGACCAAGAACATTTTAGGTTGGCTACTTGGTACTAAAAGAGAATCCTCGCAATCAACAAGATTAAGAAAAGAAGGGAAAATTTGAACCTAATTGGCTAGGTCCTTTTGTCATTGTATTAGTATATGGATCTAGAGCATATTAGTTATCTACACCCGAAGGGGACCTATTTGAAGAACCTATCAACAACATTCATCTCAAGAAGTTTTATACATGACTCATCTAGTGCATGGTTTAAAAAGCAGAAAAATTAAAAAAAAAAGCAAAAAAGCAAAAAAATCCAAAAAGGAAAAAAAGCAGAAAAATCCAAAAAAAGTAAAAAAAAAATCTAAAAAAGCAGAAAAATCCAAAAAAAGAAAAAAATCAGAAATATCCAAAAAAAGCAAAAAAGGGAAAAATACAAAAAAAGGTGGAAAATTCAAATCATAAAATTAGAAAAAGTGTAATAAAAACAAGTAGTGAAAACCCGCAATAGGCGCTATTTGTGATAGATTGAATTTTCCATCTATTGGAACACGTGTTGGCCATCTGCTTTTCATCATCATTATGCCTATCCATCATAAAACCTCATGTACATATCCGAGCATTGCGATCATTGGGCAATAAATGGTTGGTTTCTCACTGGAGGCAATCTACTTTGAGCTTAAAACAATAGAAAAGAAACAATAAGACAACATAGCAAAAATAACGATCACAACGAAACTCAACATTGAACATCAATCACAATTTTTAGAAAACTAACCATCCAAATCAACAACAAGATTGGTAAAAAAAATCTCACTGGATGATGTTCTTTTGAATCATGGTTTAATCACTTTAGCATAAATGTTCAAATATTGTGTCTTGATTTTTTTTATCATTTCTCTAGAGCAACTCAAGGATGTCATGTACTAGAGAAGCTACGATGGAGTATGATAATTTTTTGTCTGTTGTCTATGAGTTAATCATTACTACTATGTAAATTTGTCACAGGATGTGATGTACAAAGTATCATTGATGACATTCCAGATTTACATAGGAAAAATATTAAATCTTGTATGTTTTACACAAACAATACTCAGGTCACCTCGATTCAATTATACCTAGATGTTTGTATTACCTTGCAATATCAAAAATCAATGGAAGTTGTACTTAGGTCATCATGGTTTAATTATACCATCGATGTTTGTACTAACTTTCAACATATCAAAAGCTTAATGATGATAACAAGCACAACAAATCGGTTGACAAGATGACAACATTGCATATTTATATTTGCATGGTTAAGATAGATTGCATCCATATTAGTTTTTGCATGTGCATTTTAGGTTTTCCAAGGCTGGAAAATTTCAAAATGGCTTTATCGCTCCCATTAAAGGATTGAGTACATTTGAAATTAACAAAAAAAGATCATTCACATGTAGTTGCATAATCATTATCATATCATACATACATTAAAAAGTATTATCACAGGTCATCCATCCATGCATTATATCATATATTTTCATTCAAAAGATACAAAAATACGATGCATCACATCTTATCTACATGATCTAATCCATCTCATATATCATAAAGCATCATTCATAAAGGCTATATAGAATCATAATCCATGCATCATCATTTCATTATTGCATCCATACACAACCATGGAATAATCATATAAACATCACATAGCATATAGAGCGGAAAGAAAATGCATTCATCATAAAAGCATGTAGACAACATATAGATCAATAGTCTCCGCTGCATCTCATATAATCTCAAAATAATCAATGTCAAGTGTACAATGATATCAAAAAATGTAGAGAGATACATCAACAAAATGGCAGGAAATCATAAAGTTCCCGATTGAATTAGTGAATATATCAAGTCTCAATACATCAAATATGAGCACAAAAACTACATGTTGGTCCCCCTAGCTATTGTAGGACTCACTGTGCCTGCTGTTGCACCATCAAATGGACCTACACCTAGATCTTGACCTTATGGATCTCCAAGAGGTGGCCCAGTCACACCCTTGCTCATAGTCCATGACTAACTTTGACTTGACCTAGCACTGACAGACTATGCATAACTAAGGGAATGCCGCTTTGCAGGAACCACCTGATAATACTGTGATCTATAGTACTTTGTCTTGCAAGCTAAATTTCAAACCTCTCTGAGCATATCCCCTGTAGTAGTTCCCTTAGAAACTCTCTATAATCTCTTGGCTAGGGCCTCTACATGCTCATATCTCTATCTCGTGACATCTCTCTTTGTTGTTAGAGAGACAATCTTCTCTTGTGCATGCACTAGTTGTCCCTATAAGCCCTCCACCTATAACTATAAGGAATCTATTTCTGTCTATTGTTGATGGGAAGGCACACAAATCTGAACCTGGGATGGTCCTGCTTGTTGTCCTGAGGGAACCATAGATCTCCTCCTCCAAGGTACTTTGAAGTCTAATATCTGTCTGCCACCTGCATCCCCTCCATTCCAACCATCTCTCCCACCCCTCCCCCATCTCGGTGTGTGTTGTGGTGCTCTCTCATCATCATCAAATGATAGTACTGTCTCATCAGGACTAGATATCCTCGGTACGACATGTGTGAAAAAATACTCAACATACTCATTTGTCATCACACCGATCGTGATCTCTGAACAGTAATCCCATACCCATGCCTACAATCCAAAATACTCCTCGCAAGTTGTATCATATGATATGGTGGATCCCCACTCTGGAATATCCTGCTGTATTTAAGCATATAACACAACTCCCTAGGGAATCCCTTGAACTTGGCCATACTGATGAAGCACCCTCATAAGCATGAATCTCTCAATAATAAATTGGGTCCATCCAATCAAATACCTCAAAGTACAAACATATGGCATCTCTAAATTATCCTCAGGCCACTGCTCACAATCTAAGTATGGTCACGATATAACTTTCTCCAAATCATCAAGCACTCATTGCCAATACTCCAATTTTCCCAGCTTGCACTGGAAAAGAGTACTTGTGTACCCAAAGACATATGGCCTGCCAACCAAATGATCTCTCTCCACCAAAGGATGAGTGACAAAAATATGCTCCCATGCCCAAATCTGAAGCAGTGTCATTCTAGATGATAAATTCATGGCTCCAAGATATAACCCCTGATGTAGATCACGATATAAATGTGCTAACATACAAGAACCCCATGCATATCGAATCTCATGAGTGATCATCCTCTCGAGTATCCTGTCCTCTCCAGTATCCTTCCCCAGCAAACAGATAGTCCCTTCAACCTGTGATTGAGACATAAGAAACCTCCAACAAACCCAGCTAGAACAAATGGTAATGATTCATAAGAATCAACCATATCCTACCATGAGATCTCATAACCGCTAATCCCATCATCAAAAATTCTCCTCAGTTCCTTGGTACCTCCCTGCTCTGTATGATCATAGACAAATAACTTTCCAACCACGAGAATCCTCAATATTCAATACACATTCTCTAGGGTAACCATCATCTCACTGGTAGCCAGATGGAATGTGTTGTAGTCACTATGCCATCTCTTAGCTAAGGCAGTCAATAGTCCCCTGTTTATCCTATACTAGGGCATATCAAGCAAGGAAGATAAACCACATCTCTCAATAACATCCAAATCTTCCTACACTAGATGCAAAATCATATCCCAAGTCTTCGAGTAACACTTCTGATACTAAAGAGCTCTTAAGTCCTATAATCATGACATATAACAAATCAAAATTTTATCAATCAACCTATCAATCAATCTAATTAGCTCTGATGAGATTTCCATCAAATCTCGTAGAGCGTCTATCATTGACTCTCATCCATCATGAGGTCAATCATCATCTATCCTATCAAACGTCACCAAAAAAATGGATGACATGATCATAAAGCATCAAAAGCAAGAAGAAAAATTAACATTTCATCAATTCTGGTGTCAATGCGCAAAAACAGAGCATCTATGCGCTGGAACAATGGATGCACTACAAAAATCCATCAATGCACCGAAACAGAGCATCTATGTGCTAAAACCCTAAATGTGTTAAAACAAACAACATATGCGCCACTTTGTGACATAAATATGCTAAATCTATCCATGCGCTAAAAAATCCCATCTATGCACTATGTCAGGGCATAAATGTGCTAAATCTATCCATGTGCTAAAAAATTCCATCCATGCGCTATTTTGGGTCCTAAATGCACTAAAATGTACTATCACAAACTTAAAAACATGAAAGCGCACAAAAAAAATTCAAATCTCAAAAGGTGGTTTCTCGAGGTACGTACAAGAGGTCCATATGCGATAGGGTGGTGGTGTCGTTGAAATTGCTCAAATCAATGAGTGTGGTATGGGATCACCATCTTGCTAAATTGCTCAATTAGCTCAATCACTCAAATTGAAAATGACTTCAAATGAGCTCCTTTTTCATGTTTTTATCTTTTAAAAGGGGTAAATGGAGGGTATTTAAGTGGGATTATTTTTATTTTCAAAAAAAGGCATCAATTAATCAATTGGAAGGGTCAGTTTTTTTTTATCAGGAGATAAATCATCTTAAAATCCTAGAAATTTGAAAATTCTCATAAAATCATAACAATTTCAAAAATTCAAAAATTTGTTGATTTATCTCCCGAGGGGGCATACATGCATCATCACTCAAAAATTAGCATTTGGGGCATATTCAAATTTTTTATCAGCACTATTAGCAAATTTTTCTTTGAAGCAACGTGTCGTAAACACATCACTTCAAAGAGGGGAAAAATGTATACACTCAAATTTGGTCTGGAGGATTAATTAAATACTATAAGTTATTTAATTAATAATCTTTAATTCTTCTACTTATAAATAAATTGAAAAATTTATTTATATAGTGCATTTTCTCTAATTCTTTCTATCTTAAATCATTTTCTTCATATCTTAATTAAATGAACAAATTTAATTAGTTTGTTTTATTTAATTGACCCCCTCTTACTAAATTTGAATTTAAGCACATGTCTACTAACTTCAGATTCCCACCTTCCACCTCATCATGTGTCTCAAGAAATTAAATACTTCTAATATTTAATTTGGCATTTATTATCAACAAATTCTACCTAATTAGGGACACTTGGCCTTCATCTCCATTTTATTCCTCTTCACACTAGGCAATTTGCTCTCATGAAGGGAACACACTCCCCTTTTTCTCTCTAACCTCTTCATCTTCAACCGTCCATTCTCCAGATTGAATCTAGACCATTGATTTCTACCACCTAGGCTCATGCCTTGGAAAATCTATAAATAGACCCTCATTTACAACAAAAAGGGAGATAGATGAGCATTTGTAGCAATTACACTCTGCAACATTTTAATTAGCATTGTCATTTTAGTGAGCATTCTAGTATTATAATTTTAGCATCAAGTAGTTTAATCATGGCATTTTCATTAGCAACATCTTAATTACAGTATTTTCATCATATCATTTTCATACAACATCATAGCAACATTATTATCTTTACATATCATCTACAACTAGTTTATTAATCATGTAATGTAGAAAACATCTCTTGAATTTCTAGCATCTCTCATTCTTTAGGTTGTCATTTGGAAAGTCATGTGCACAAACAATCTAAGAGCAAAATGACTTAAAGAATCATTGGAGACAGAGGACAATGAGACACCATTGGGGAATTGTTTGTTTCAATTTGATTGTTATTTGAATTCCTTGATATAATGTTTTATTGGTGTGTTGTATATGTTTTATTTTCTTATTCACATTATTCATACACAATTTTTATTTGCATTAGTGGTACCAAAGTAGGAGTTCTTGAGTGTGCAGATAGAGTGTTGAACGTGAGGTAGTTTGCACCAGGACCTAGGGGTGGAATATGTGTGATTTGTGTGTAGACAAATTGTCGAGTGTGAGGTAGTATACACTTGAGAGGTTGAATATTGAGAGTGTGTAGCAAGTGTTTGATGAAATATCAAAGAAGAAAGATAAAAAGTTTTTCATAGTTTGTGTATATAGGTGAACATGAGGGAGAGAATATTTCAACAGTATGCTTTGAGGACAGCGAGAAGAAGAATAGAGGAAATGAGTGCTGCAGCCAAAGAGAGAAGGAAAAGGAAGTGGGAGTAACTCCTATAAAGGATGGATGAAGATAGTGCAATTGCAGCAAAAAAAAGCATGTATTTTGGAAGATAGAGAGGAGAACAAGCATGAGATGGTGGTAGAGGTTGAAGAGCACAACAAGGATACAATAGACATCGATAATGAAGAAGGATATTTGCATGCTAAAGGACCAAAATATGATGAAGAACTTGGAAAAAATGAAGAAAATCTCCTATGGATAAAGGAGATGGAAATAATAGATAGGTGGTTAAGAAGATATTTAAATATTGAAGATACAAAGATGGATACAAAGGATAAAGAACATAGAGAAATTGCAATAGATGATGATGAGGTAGAAGTTGCAACAATAGAGGAAGAGTATAATGAAGACATGTTGGTGGACATGAAGCATCAGATTGATGAAGAGGTAAATTTTTATTTTTCTACATTGTGTGATGAAATAGTTGATGTGAATTTGCATAAGGAGTTAGTGAAAGAAGATAGAAAGAGAGATTATGTAGTTGTAGATTGGTGTGTGGATGTAGCACATTTATATGTAGAAGCTATAAAAGATGCCACAGGTGAGATTTGGTGGAGGTGGTTAGTTTGTGATGGGATAAAAGCCACAAAGAAGGAAAATAGGGAAGAAGAGATGTGGCAAAGAAAATTGGTCTATGGTGGATGTAAATCTAGGAGAGGAAGCAAGAATAGAGTGCATACTTGGTGGAGGACAAGTGTCCCGGCTAAGTGTTGGAAGAGGTGAAGGAAGAAATTCCTTATGTCTAAACTAGTGATGGAATTCACTGCAGGTGGTTTACAACTTGAAATGGCAGTTCTATTACCCAACTCCATTTTGTGAGTTTTACTCACAAATTTTTTTCCTACCTGGTGTGTCTAATGCAAGAGCATCCAGAGAGATTGACAATCAACATACACCAAAAATAAGCTTCAAGTTTGAATTTCATTTTTGGTGTGTTTGGGGTTCATTTGACATCTCTTGGCTTTAGAAAGCTCTTGGTGTGTTCAAATTTGCATAAAGTTGATTTTTATCAAATCATCGTTTTGAGGCTTTGCAATTAGTTTTCAAAAAATATTTCTAGAAAACTCGTAAGGATCAAAGTACAATACTTTGGTAGGGAAATTCATGGAGGTGACATGCGAAATATGCAAAAAGAATTAAAGTCATACATTTTTCAGTTTGAGATATTTTAATGTTGAAAGTTAACAAATTTTAGCAAATTCTGAAAAGTTAAATATCTCATGATTTTGGAAGGTTGGAGTAAAATCCTTTTGCAAGAGTCCATGGGGTACCATTCCAAGTTTGCATGCCAATTTCTATGTGAATCGAAGAACTTTCAATTTTTTTTGCCTGTGAGCACCCACTTCAACACTTCTAGAGTAACAATTTGATCAATTTTAAATACCTCTGGGAGTAAATACAACACCTGGAGGAGTTAATGGAGGATTAAAATGTCTCATTTAATGTTGCATAAACTGCGAATATGGATAGCTATGCTTGGGGGGAGTGAGGCACCCATTCTGGAGCAATAATTGATGATTTTCAATACATTTTTTGGGAGATTTTGAAGAAAAACGTGAGAAGAAGTTTATGAGAAAGGGGGAGGAGAAGATATGCCTCTGTAGAGGTATCATTTGGGGTTTTGTGTTATAGGTTTGAGCAACACTAGTGAAAGAAAGACAAGGCACTAGTGTGAAAGGTCAAGAGATTTTGAAGGAGTTGTAGGTAGGTTTGAACAACAAAAAAGAGAGATTTGGGGCAGCAAAAAGAAGCTACAAGAAGAGCCAAGAAAGTCCATTTCTTAAGAAAATTTGATTCTTAAATTGTATTGAATAAATTTGCAATTGTTTTAACGAAGGAATGAAGTTTTTAGATTTGAATTAAATGATTTCTCTCTATTTAACCTTTGTGAATTTTTGAGTATGTTATTTGGAAGTGGTTTTTATTTGCATAAAAGTCAACTCATATTTATATCATTTTCAACCTTGAAAATATTCTCTAAGGTCAGCTATGCACCTCAACCATGCAAATTCAAATTAGGTCAACACCAAAACACTTTCGTGGCAGATAGAAGTGAAGGAAGACCACACCACTCCTTATCTGGGACACAAACCTATAACACCACACTACAACCTACTTCTACAAACAATTAAAATCCACTAATATTAGTGTAAACAACAAGATCGGTCGTTGCCCATGTAAACACCATTAAAATTTCAAGTGCATGCTTCCTTTTATTCAAAAACTCATGGACAACAAATGTCATGTAAACACAATCTAGAATATTCCACAAATACCTTAAAAACCAACAAACTCCTTTGCAACATCTTTCACTTGAAGAATGTACAAACCCAATACACTCAAATAATTCTACCATACACTACAACTTAAGAAACTAACTTTCGTAGCACCAAACCTTGAACAACTTTGAATGAAGAAATATACCAACACTATCAACACGCTTCTAAGTCCACAAGACTTGAAACCAAATTATGGAGAAATGCGGAGCAAAACAATTTCTCCCAGACACTTCAATACATTATTCACACACTAGTGAACACAACTTCTTCTACACAATGATCCAACACACAAAATTTTGAATATAATACCCCTAGACACCTTTGATCAACATCTCTAAAATTCATAGGTAGATCTTCAACCTAGAAGAAATGTAGAGCAATGCCAAAACAATACTCTTCAACCCAGAACACATTGCAACTCACCGTCTCCTCTTTTTATCAAAATTTCTCAAAAGAATTTGGAAACCAAGCACCTGTAATACATCCTCATCATCTCCATCACTTCCTCAACCATATACAAAGCTTATCAAATAAACACTAGAGCTTGAAACTAGTATCTTACTAATGAGAACATAATGCAACTAATCAAAGAATCATTTGTTGCTAGTTTAAGCTAGTCTGGTGGTGTTGTCATTAAATATTGTCATTGATGTCAACACTGTTTAGTATGTTGCAAATTGTACATGTATAGCTGAGATGCTTATGAGATGTTGTGAGTACATGGATCTATATTTATGGTGTTGCAGATGTGTTGGTTTGATGAGTTTCCAAGTGATTTTGAGAAAATTAATAAAGAAGAGAAGTCAGAGTGATGAATGTGTTTTGAATGTGCTTCGGTATGTGCTCAGCGTTTCTCCTATGTTGATCCTATGCTTGTACAGATATGAAGATTTGATAATGGTGATTTTGTGGTGATATATTCTAAGTTTCAACTTTCAGTGTGATGGTATGTGAAAGTTATGTTCATCGGTATGTAAACTGTTATGGCAGATTTGGTCTTCTATGAACTAGGAGAAATAGTTTTGATGCACAGTTCTCTGTTGTTTCATTTCAGATCTTGTGGATCTGGGTTATGTCTTGTGAAGGTCTTTTTTGTGCTCTAGAAAAGAGGTTCAAAGTTTGGTGATCTGGAAGTCATGTTTTAGTGTTTCAGTATGTGTTTGTACAGTCTAGATGGATTGGTGAAAGGTGTGCAGTGTTTGAAGTGTGTTGCATTTGTTGCGGATGTATCTAAATAAATTTGAAATGTATTCTTGTGCCTGATGAAGCATGTTGTTGTGTTTTTGTGTTATCTTCTAATTGGGAAGCATGTACATCAATGATTATTTGAATTTTTATTAGGTTTGGTCGACCTGGTGTCTACACTTCATTCGAAGAATAAAATTATTTTGAGGAAGCGTATGATTGATCTGAGACATTATTTTTGGTATTGGATAATTTTTTTATTTGGTCCACTCTTATTCCTTTCCACTGTGGGAATTTTGAGTTGTTGACCTAATTTGAATTTTTGAAATGAGGTATTTGTGGCTGACCTTCGAGAAAGTTTCTAAGGTTGAGGATGGTATAAAAGTAAGTCAAATTGTGAAGAGTTGTATGACAGTGTGATGCAAAGTGATGAAAGTGAGCCACAAATCATAAGAAAAGAAGTGTGTGTGAGAGCAAGTTGTGACAATAGTACTTCATTGTGTTGGAAGTTGTGAATGTGCATTAATTGTTGTGGTGGATCTTTTTGTTCTCTTTTGTATCTATAGGCAGTGAGCCTCCTTGTTGGACAATAAGTCCTTTTTGTAGGTAGTGAACCTTTGTACTTGGACAGTGAGTCCTCTTCTAGGAAGTGGGCCTTTGTTTTATAATCTTTATATTGTGAGTTAACCCTCACCATGGTTTTTCCATCATTGGGTTTTCCACGTAAAAATCAGGCGTTCATTGTGTTTATTTTCTTTTTGTTATTCATATTACATGCTTTTACTTAATAACATAATAGTGTGGTTGAGGAATTAATAAGAATTGAAGTTTCAAGTTTTGAAATTTGTGACAACTGATTCACCCCCCCTCAGTTGTCTTGCGCTTGTTTAACATCATCAATACAACAACATAAACAACATGTGCTCTTGTAACAATCTTCTTCTCATACAGTTGACACCAATGACAACACATGCTTGTTGACATCAAAGAAAACACCAACTGCTCATACTTGCAACAATCTCCCCCTTTATCATTGATGGAAACACATGATGTGGAAAACCATCAACAACAATAGCTCTACTCTATACCTATTTCCTTTTCTATTTTCTCATTACTCACTCCCCCTTTCAACTTTTTTTTTTTACATGCTCTTCATTCTCTAGCTATACTGTTCTCTCCCCCTTTCTCAACTAACAATTGAACATTCTTCACATGATTTTATCTCCGCTTTGAAATGAATGGAAAAGGACAAAAGATTTGCATCACATCACTTATGTTTCTCCTTTGACATCAATCAATCTTCTAACATCTTCTCTGCAACTTCTATTTCTTTACTGCTCAGTATACCCCCCCTTAGGAGCACACACCATATTGCACCGATCATCAACCACCATATAACAACCAACAATGTTACTACCTACTCCCCTTGAGAGGTAGCCACCAACATCAGTCTAGGACAAAGAATTAATCTTGAAATTCACTGGACTGATGCATCTCCTTATGCATCTAGTTCAAAGGAGGGGTAATAACCTCCAAATTCTCTCAGAGAAACTCAAATGTATCCTTAGGAAGAACCTTAGTGAATATATCAACAACCTGATCCTTTGTAGGCCCATATTCAAGCTTAACTTCATTCTCTACAACCTTTTCTCCTAGAAAGTGATACTGGATTGAGATATGTTTTGTCCTTGAATGCATTACCAGATTCTTTGAAATATTGATAGCATGTATTATCACAGAAGATAGAAGTTGGTTCATCATATACCACCCTAATATCCTTTAATGTTTTCCTCATCCACAAAACTTGTGTGCAACAAGATGTTGTTGCAATATATTCTAACTTTGAAGTAGATAAATATATTGAATCTTTCTTCTTACTCAACCAAGAAAACAATTTGCATCCAAGAAAAAATGTACCACCACTTGTACTTTTCCTATCATCAACACATCCTAACCAATTTGCATCTATATAAGCAATTAGAGAAAAATTAGTATCCTTTGGATACCACAAGACATGTTCCAGAGTGCCCTTGAAGTATTTGAATATCCTCTTCCTTGTTGCAACATGTGACTCTTTAGGATCTTCTTGAAATTTAGCCACAAGACAAACTGCATGCATGATATTTGGTCTAGTAGCAATTAGATATATTAGTCACCCAATCATTGATCAGAGTGTTTGGAAGAAAATGTTATATTAGAAGAGATGAAGATAACTTAGGAAAGTTTGTTGCAAGGTCTGATGAAGGTATCTTCCTTGGATACTCTACTAGAAGCAAAGCTTACCGATGCTACAACAAGAGATTGAGATAGATTGTTGAGATTGCAAGTGTCAAAGTTGATGAAGATTTATAGAAGAATTCAATGCTAATAGATGGATATGAATCAAATGTGTCTTCTTACAAAGAAGAAGAAAAAGAAAGAGAAGTATAGATTGAAGAGGAAGAAGCTTCGAAAAAGACTCCTAAAACTCTTAAGTATGTGTAGAAGAATCATTCTGAAGATCAAATCATTGGAGATAAGATGAAAGGTGTACTGAAAAGAAGGAAAGCTGCTAAAGAATAGGTAAATCTATGTTTACTTTTTGAAGTTGAACTTAAAACAGTGATTGAGGCATGCAAGGATGAATATTGGATCAAAGCTATGAAATAAGAATTGTTGTAGATTGAGAATAATCAAAATTGGGAACTTGTCCCAAGACCAGCAAACAAAAATGTAATTGGAACTAAGCGAGTGTTCAGAAACAAAATAAATGAGAGTGGAGAAGTGGTAAGGAACAAGGAAAGGCTTGTGTGTAAAGGCTACTCGAAAGTTGAAGGAATAGATTTTGAGGAGACATTTTCTTTGGTGGCAAGAATGAAAGCTATTAGGATGTTTTTGGATTTTGTAGCTCATAAGGATTTAAAAGTTTGTCAAATGGATGTGAAGTCTGCTTTCTTGAATGGAGTATTGGAAGAAAAGGTATACATATAACAATCAGAAGAATTTCAATTATCAGAAAAAATGAATATGGTTTGCATATTGAAGAAGACATCATATGGAATGAAGAAAGATCCTAGAGCTTGGTATGCAAGGTTGGATAGGTATTCGATACAACAAGGATTCAATAAAGGTACTACAGATAGAAATCTTTACTTTAAAGTTAAAAAAGATCAAATCTTGATTGTGGTTGTATATGTTGATGACATAATCTTTGGAGGCAATGAATCTATGTGAAAGAATTTTGTAGAGGAAATGTAGAAAGAGTTTGAAATGTCTATGTTTGGGGAGATAAATTTCTTCCTTGGATTACAAATAAATTAGAAAAATAAAGGTATTTTCATTTCACAATCAAAGTATGCCAAGGAAATGTTGAAGAAGTTTGGAATGGAAGAATCTAAACTAGTGTGTACTTATATGGTTGCTAGTTGCAAGTTGAGCAAGAATGATGAATCTCCTAAGGTTGATCAGAGTAAGTATAGATCAATGATTGGTGGACTGCTATATCTAACTATTGCTAGACTGTATATCATGCATGTAGTTTTTTTTGTGGCTAGATTTCAAGAAGATCCTAGAGAGTCACATGTTGCAATAGTGAAGAGGATATTCAGATACTTGAAGGACACTCTGAATCATGGCTTGTGATTGTAGACACCTAAATTTGGACACTAAATTTATCCCCTTTCATCTAAACATCCCCTTATCCGCATTAATTAAGTAATATCACTATTATTTAATTAATCCCTCTAAAGTTCTTCTAATCCCTAAGGTATCTAGTTAAATAATTAAATACCTCCCCCCTTTCATCAAATGAATTAAATAAATGTCATTTATTTAATTCCCTTTATGTCACATCCTCCATATTTTTATCTAATCCTAGTTATTTCTCCTAATCTCATCATTAGGGATGTGCACATGCCTAATCCTTGATTAGGATGTGTCACATCCTCCAAATTTTGCAAGTTGGCCTCTAATCCTTCATTAACTAGCCTAATCAACCTCTCAAGGAATTTTTAATTCCTTTTGTCCTTCCAAGAAATATTAAATTCTTTTTTCTCTTTCCCATGTGATCTTTGACTTGTCACATCAAGTCACACATGAAATCTAACCCTCTTCTAACATGTCATTAATTAGTCTAATCAAGTACTTGTACAACCTTAATCACTCCATGTCACTTAACTAAGCCAACCCTATCAAATGATTTTTCTTTTTGGAGAGGGCACCCCTTTCCCTATGTGAATTTTTAATTCACATTTAATCCCCCAATGTATTTAAAGGAATTTTAAATTCTTTCTCTCATCCCCATGAGGATATTTGAGGAATTTTTAATTCTTCACATGTCCTTTCACCCACATGGGGACAAGGACCTCCTTTATGAGGAGATCTTGTCCAATCCCAAGGTATTATATAGTACCTCCATGTCATGTACTATCTTTCCACCTCATGTCCACTTCATCCTTTTCAAGCCACTTCACATGCCACATGTCAAGATGTGAGGGCTTGTGAGTTCTCAACTCACCTTGGCCCTACATCTTGATCTTGGTGGCTCAATTTTGACCATCCATTTCCCTAGAGAAATCCAAATTCTCTATATATACCCCATCTTTTCTCTTATTTTAGGGGAGATCATGCATTGTAGCCAAACTCTTGCAAATTTTTTTCTAGGAGCCATACTTAACCATTTTTCACACTTGCATCCACTTTCATCCATTCTTATATCATCATCTAGTTTGCATCTTGTGCCATCCAAGAAGCATACAACACCAAAGATCGAAGGGCCAACCAAAGGATCGATTCAACACAAGGTAAAAAGTTTCATTTGTCATCTTTATTTTGTATTGAATCCAACTAGGCTAATCTTGAGGTGTAGGTTGTTTTTAGTGTTATTTGCTTTCTATTGTTTGCTGTTAGTTTTCTATCACCTAAATTCACCCTATTACATTTCTAGCACACCCGGTGGGACCCACAAATAGGTCTCTTGCTTTCACATTTGCTATTTTTTTGACTTTTTGCAAAGTATAGGTTATAGAGGGGCGGACCCGACCTACACAAGGGCGGATTTGACCTTCTTGGGGTGGACCTGACCTACAGGGGTGGACCTGACTTGACAGATAGGTGGACCCGCCCTACACAGGTGGACTTGACGTTTCCCAGGGGTGGACCTGCCCTCCACAAACCTCAGAAGTTGTTTTTGGCAAACTTTTCATGGACAAGAAAATTTTCCCTCACAGACAGCCGAATTTTCCCTAGATAGTATTTTTCAGAAGGTAAAATTTCACTTTTTAGCAATATTTTTGGCTATTTAAGGGTTTTTAACCCCTAATTTAGGAACATAGTTTAACTAGGAGGGGTCAATCAACTTTGTTTGTCATGTTTTTGGGTGAGATATTTGACATATCCAATCTCCTTGCGCCATTTGACGATCCTGGGTGACGAGAAATCGTAGCTTACCACGTCTTTTGAGTCCACCCCTTTTATTTTTCTTAGCGGGACCTACTTGGGGATTTCATCACCCCAAGGGAGGATTCCAACCACATGTACTGGCAGGGCATATAAAGGGGGAGAGCAAAAGTTGTACCCCAATCCAACCACATAATTGGTGAAGCATCAGGATGATGTGAAGAGTTGGTTTGAGCCTTTAAGGTTCCCAAATCATGCTTGTAATGGGTTGGTGTTCACAGTTTGGGCCTCATGTACCGAGTGTATATTGAGGACTCCCTAGTAACCATGTTCATCCTAGATTAGAAGACTTTTTCAACCATACCCTTTCTACTAGACTTAGGCGTGTGATTGTTTGAATTGTCTTCTTTGTGCGAAACCAATGATTGTCTAATTTATTTCACTCAACCATATCCTTTTGATTGATGATTGTTGTGTTTTGAGTCCTTTGCCTTAGTCTTTTTGTCAAAAATCAAGTCAAACCTGTAGACAGGCAGATTTTCCCTCACAGACAGCCGGACCTGACCTTTGCATAGCCGAATTTGCCCTCTATAAATTTTTTTTGTTCCTTGGGCAGACCTAACCTATAAACCAGTCCTTTGGAGCCTGTTTTAACAAAATTTGACTAACTTTTGCTCCTTGGGTGGACCTGACCTATAAACCAGTCCTTTGGAGCCTTTTTTAACCAAATTTGACCAACTTTTTCTCCTTGGGCGGACCTGACCTTCTCCATGGGTGGACCTGACCTTTGACCCACCCCTTTTAGGCCCATTTTGACCAAATTTGACCAACTTTTTCTCCTTGGGTGGACCTGACCTTCTCCATGGGTGGACTTGACCTTTGACCCACCCCTTTTAGGCCCATTTTGACCAAATTTGACCAACTTTTGCTCCTTGCGCAGACCTGACCTTCTCCATAGGCAGACCTGACCTTTGACCCACCCCTTTCAGGCCTGTCTTGACCAAATTTGACCAAATTTTTCTCTTTGGGCAGACCTGACCTATAGATAGCTGGATTTTCCCTCATAAACAATCGGATTTGCCCTCACAGACAACCGGATTTGCCCTCATAGATAGCCATATATGCCTTTCCATTTGCACATTGTTTGTCCGTTTTCCTCCGTTCAAGCGCCAATCTTCTCAATTTTTCATGCTCTTTCCAATGACAGATACTACTTCATACTTTTGAGAAGTTTCCTAGGGCCCCTTTTCCTTCCCCGTCCACCTCCTCAAGGGGGCATACCCTACCATTCTCTTTCAATCTTCAGTCTAAACCTTCCCTTATGAGACTGAGGCATCCCCTCTAGATAGCCCTCCAGACAACCATATATGCCCTCCTCCGAAGCCATACCCGCCCTCCTCCAGAGCCATACCTTCCCTCCTCAACAATCTCGATCAATCATTTACTCATTCTGAGTAATCTTTTAGTGATTCCAAACCTTCATCTTCTCATTTCGAGAATCATTCATCCATTATAAGCAGTCGATTACTCATTCTGAGTAGTCATTCATCTGTTTCGATCAATCATTTACTCATTTTGAGTATCCGTTCATCCATTTTTATCATCCTTTCCCCATCCAAATCCCCTGAACTTTGGGTTACTATCTAAATTGACCAAAGTATCTGATCTAATCGTCATCATCAAAATATACTTAGGATTGTCATCCGTCCTAAGTTAATCATCATCGTCAGCCCAATCAATCCATTTTCAATCTCAAAGTGGATTCAGTGTCGTAATCATCCATTTATCCTTTAATCCGATCAATCAGTATCCTAAGTCACCTAGGGTAATCTTTGAATGGGTTTTTGAATCCCTTCCATCATCCTATCCAATCAATCGATCAATCTAATCTAATCCAATTGCATCCTTATCTAGTCACCTTTGACCCAATCAATCTACGTCCATCTCAAAGTAGATTCAGTGTCGTAATCATCCTTTGATAATCAAATCTGATCATCAGAGTCAATCCCAACACACCATCCAATCATCCTAATATGAGCTTTAATCCAATCCCGATATGAGCTTGCCCTAAATCCTGATTTGAGCTTTAATCCATTTCCATCCAAAATCTTTATCCATCCTTTTTATCCTTTCACCATCATGAATCCTTATCCTCCATCAATAGTGGTCAAGGGAAACCCTAATTACGTCAACAACGATAATGGAAGTCTTGTCGATCAAGAAGAATGTGACATGGATCCCCTTGACACTATCATTGCTAGTAATTTTTCTCCACCCGCTTTCCAAAATCCAATCACCCCTTTGAGTTATCCTGCTATTTCTTCATCCATGCCTAATCGTGCTCCTTATGCTACCTTTGACAAGGGATACCCATCATATCCATCATATTCTTCATCTACATCATCCTCTTATCCAACACCCACATCCTCTTACCCTAGTCTGCCATCACAATCCCCCTATCCTAAACCCCCGTCCACATCCTCCTATCTTAATCCTTCATCTGCATCTACCCCCTACCCTAATCTCCCATACCAATCTGCTCACCCTAATCCCACATTCACACCTTCCCATCCTAATCTAGCATCCACATCAACTTATCCTAATTCGACATCCACATTTCCCTATCTCAATCCACCACCTCAATCTCCCCATCCTAATCCACCATCCCAATACCCTTACTACAATCCACCACCTGCATCCTTGTGTCCTAATTCACCATACCAATAACCCTATCTTAACCCTTCATCCTCCATCTATTCCCAGTCTTGCATCCAATCCCATTCCCCCATCTAATCCTTGTCCACCAATCCCTAGTCCTAATCCCTCACTAATCCATAATCCCTCATCCACTCCTACCACACCTTCTCAACCTAGAGTATGAAAGTCTCTCATTTCAGAAGTTCTCCAAGGACTTATAACAAAGAAGACATCTCCCACTCCACACGTTGAAGTTGTGGAATCATGCCATCCCAACCCATCATCCACGATCATTAGTGATGAGGCCCTTCTCCACCCAACACCTATCATTGATGATACCACCCCTCGCACCACTCAAACCATCGAAACCATTGCATCCTCTGAATCCACTGAGCCCCCATCTCCTACCATCACATCTACTGAATCCATTGAAGACCCACTTCCTGCTCCAAGAGTTGTCAAACCCATCAACGACACCCAAATCCAATCCACTTCTCCCACTCCTAGTGTCACTAAAATCCATTCCGATGACTACATTGAATCCTCCATCCCTCCATCTTCCCCACTTAAATATTCCCACCAAGACTCCATTATCATGCCTCCCACACATGATGAGTCATGCCAAGAGCCTGATCCAAAGCATGATGACATATCCCCTTCTCTAGATCAAGATCCTACCATCCCATCTAGTCCACCTCAAGATCATAGTCCCCCATCCATTCCATTCCATGATCCCCTTGTCATTCAAGATCCCATTGCATGAGCCCGCTACCACAAATCCATATCCTATCATATCCCCTAATCCCTCTCCTGATACCACCCATCCAAATGTTGCTACCCCATCGTCTCCCTCTTATGATCCCCCATCATCACCTAAAACTACTATCCCCACATCGCTTGCATATCCCCTTGGTACTCTCACATTCTTCCATGGTGGCCTCCTCGTAGAAGAAAAACACAGTGTATTTACCATCCATCATCCTCCACCTAATAACGGACTCGCATCATGTTTTCAAAATAACACAAATCCTATCATGGATTGCATGCTCAAGAACATGAACTATCAAGGAAAAGGTCTTGGCCTTCATGAGCAAGGTATTTTAGAGCCCATCAAAGTCAAAGAACAAATCTGCATGCAAGGTCTTGGATCTATTTCCCAAGACTCACAATCTAAAGATGTTGGTACAACCTCTAGATGTCCTCAACAAGCATTTTCCAAAAGAAATTTTGGCTCTTCCCATCGCTTTGCTAGATCATATGTTGCCATCCCTCCTCCTCTATCGTATCACCTCAAAACAACCGTCCATATTCCTCCTTCATCTGCTCCATCCATTTTGGGTCCTTACATCCCATGTCCCATCCTCCATCCGCTCCATCCATCTTGGCTTCTTATGTCCCTCCACCCACTCTGTATGCTTTGGGTCCATATATCCCAAGATCACCTCCTCCATCTCATCCTTTCATCCATCCAACACCCATCCATGTCATTTGTCATAAACATCCTAATCAGGATCAACAAAGGCACATACCTACTCATTTTCCATCTACATGTAATCCTCATAATCCTACCTCCATTGCTCCACATCACCCATATCCTTGCACCCATCCCATTTCTATCAAAATCACTTTGGATACTAAAGAAAAAAGACATAAATCCAAACATCTGCATGAATCTAAAGCTCCCCATGTCCCCTCTAAAAGACATGGTGAAGAGAAGAAAAATCTAAATCCAAATCAAATCCATAGCCACAAAGGCCCACCAAAGCAAAAATCAAAACCATGTGGATCCCAAAAAAAAAAGATGCAATGCCTTCAAATGAAAAATTTGTAACAACATCCAACATTGCTCATCCAAAAGCTAATCATTTTCATCCACCCTCTCCTAGATTTGTTTTGGGTCCCTATGTCCCAAAATTCACTATTCCATCTCCTCCATTATCCCCACATTATCCATCCATTAATCCTCTTATCTTTTCACATCCACCCCCACATGTGCCAATGTTGGTCCTAAACACATCTCCCCATCACATATCCACCCCATCATTCCATCCATACCCTTTGCAGCATCCTATCCATCATCACATGCATCTCCCCTCTCAAATCCCTCTAATTCATCCTCTTGCATAATCCATTTATCCTAGTAAGGTTGTACTAACGTCCTATAGTCGCTTCCAACATGGGCTCTTAATACTTCATATAGAACTTGATACTTGAGTCCTTCAACCATATCCTTATCACATGGCTTCTAAATCCACTTATTCACCTCCCTATCCTTATCCATCTCCTTTCCCATGCCATCCAAAAAGGTCAAAAAGTCAAAAAAAAAAAAGTCAAAAAAATCAAAAAAAGTGAAAAAATCCAAAAAAAGTCAAAATCCAAAAAATTCAAAAAAATCCAAAAAAGTCAAAAAATCCAAAAAAATTAGAAAAATCAAAAAAATAAAATAGTAAAGAGAAATAATTTGTCCAATGGTGAAAACTTGGCAAACAAGCGCCTTGGATAGGTACCATGATGAAAACCTGGCAAGCAGGCGTCATGCGTAAATTCCCATATGCACATGGGGGTAGCTTCCTAATATGCATTCCCTCCATCTGCTATGCTTCCAACTATGCACCCATCTTCCTCCTATACATCCTTTTCGTTCATCCCCTCCATCCTACCTATCTTACACATCTTGCTTGGAATATCTCATTTATCCCAAACCTTCCATCCTCCTTGTGATCTTGATAACAGTAGGGGCAAACATATAAACATGCTTTGGACACCTCTTAGCATACATTTCCCTCATCTGCACACTATCCTAATCCTCATTCACACTCGTCTACCTTCCTTATCAACCCGTCATGCTACCTTCAATCTCCCTTCCTTATCCATGCATCCTATCTTCATCCATCTAGCTCCTTTATTTTCCTATCCTTCTCTATTGCATCCTTCGTGCCTCCTCGCACATGACATATCTAGAGTGGGGGCATTTATCTTCTTGTGTGATATAGTCCTTGGAGACATCATTCATTCCATCAGAGCAATCCCTTTTGTTTCCTATCTTCATCTCCTTATTGTTATATCCATCTCCCCATCCTTATCCCTCTATCCAATCCATCTAAACAATCCTTTCCCCCCCATCCTCTATCCTCATCCCATCTCATAATCCCTTGTCATTGGTATCTATCTATAGGCTACTCCCCATGCAATCCAATGTCATCTATCTTATCATCCTCACTTTTGCTTCTTTTGCACATCTTTTCAATCTCCTATCCTTTCTCATCATTCATCTATCCATCTTGTCTTCCTCCCACTTCATCATTGCTGATTTGGATAACTATCCCATCCCTGAGCTTTGTGTGGTCCCCATCATCCTATCCAATCCAATAGATCTATCTTGTCTCATTGTATTGGCCCCATCATTTCTTTTGTCATGGTTATCTTCTCATCATCTTTTATCCATTGTTTATCGGTGATCTTTCGTCGAACTACGTTGCCCCTGCACTTTCACGTAGGCAAGGTCGGTCATTTGATCCACCCCTGGGGTTCTATCCATCCACTCCTTTATCATCTATCATCAGTCTTTTCTCCTTTTCTCCATCCCATCTTTACCATCCATCAAGATCTCCACCATGGTCTGTCGTTAGCCTTTTATCGAACTATGCGGGCTCTACGCTTTCACGTAGCACTTGTATCAATAGATCCAATTGGTTCTGAATATCCTGCATCATACCGATCTTTTAGTTTAGTATCCATCATTGGTCTCAACATAATGCATCCTTCCTAACATACCTCATCAATCCCATCCATCCCCTTGATCCTATGGCAAAGGACGTTTGAAATTGATTGCGATCTTTTGATGCTTTTGGCTTTTTTTTATCATTTGAGCTTCCTATTATCACTTGTCATGGTTGCCTTGATCCATCATATCATGGTGTGCTTTGACTAGTCAACATAGGGGCATATCTTGATCTTTTCATTGTTGTTTTCTTCTCGGTTGTCCCACGTAGTACCCACCAAGATCCCTGAGGTCTTGTGTTACGCTGAGACATCCTTGTGTGCTTGTGGTTATCCCAATACCTAGCCCGACCAAGGTCATCACGACTTTGGAGTGTTGGGATAGCCTTCTTGTTTGTTATGTTTGTTTTATGCATTAGACACTAATTCTCCTTGGTTCTTCATACCCTGGCATCTCGTGTCTTTTGTTATAGCAAAAATTAGTGCTCCTAAAGATGGAAAATTGCATTTCATCTCCATCCTCTCATCTATCAAATCCCCCCATCCATTCATCCTTCATCACACTCTCCTCCCAATCTCGTGCTGCCTTTTCATCCTTTCTTACCCATCACTTTGCATCATCTTCTTCATCTCCCCTTGCATCATCTCATCCATTTCAAGAGCACACTTGTGTTCTCTTGAACCCGCATGTCCTCTCGAGGGGGCATCCTTCATCCCTAATTTTCATCATTTTTTTCCCTTCCTAGTCACTCCTTTTAATGACTGGGGCATCTTTACCAATCTAACCATATTCTTCTAGGTTCTATGTTTTAATATTATTTTAAATGATGCTACTTCGTAACACCATCTCAAAGAGGGGCAAAATGTAGACACCTAAATTTGGAAACTTAATTTATCCAAATTTATCCCCTTTCATCTAAACATCCCCTTACCTGCATTAATTAAGTAATATCACTATTATTTAATTAATCCCTCTAAAGTTCTTCTAATCCCTAAGGTATCTAGTTAAAGAATTAAATACCTCCACCTTTTCATCAAGTGAATTAAATAAATATGCCATTTATTTAATTCCTTTTATGTCACATCCTCCATCATTTTTATCTAATCCTAATTATTTCTCCTAATCTCATCATTAGGGATGTGCACTTGCCTAATCCTTGATTAGGATGTGTCACATCCTCCAACTTTTGCAAGTTGGCCTCTAATCCTTCATTAACTAGCCTAATCAACCTCTCAAGGAATTTTTAATTCCTTTTATCTTTCCAAGGAATATTAAATTCCTTTTTCTCTTCCCTATGTGATCTTTGACTTGTCACATCAAGTCACACATGAAATCTAACCCTCTTCTAGCATGTCATTAATTAGTCTAATCAAGTACTTGTACAACCTTAATCACTCCATTTCACTTAACTAAGTCAACCCTATTAAATGCTTTTTCTTTTTGGAGAAGGCACCCCTTTCCCTATGTGAATTTTTAATTCACGTTTAATCCCCCAATGCATTTAAAGGAATTTTAAATTCTTTCTCTCATCCCCATGAGGATATTTGAGGAATTTTTAATTCCTCAAATGTCCTTTCACCCACATGGGGAAAAGGACCTCCTTTATGAGGAGATCTTGTCCAATCCCAAGGTACTATATAGTACCTCCATGTCATGTACTATCTTTCCACCTCCTGTCCACTTCATCCTTTTCAAGCCACTTCACATGCCACATGTCAAGATGTGAGGGCTTGTGAGTTCTCAACTCACCTTGGCCCTACATCTTGATCTTTATGGCTCAATCTTGATCATCCATTTCCCTAGAGAACTCCAAATTCTCTATAAATACCCCCTCTTTTCTCTCATTTTAGGGGAGATCATGCATTGTAGCCAAACTCTTGCAAAAATTTTCTAGGAGCCATACTTAGCCATTTTTTACACTTGCATCCACTTTTATCCATTCTTATATCATCATCTAGCTTGCATCTTGTGCCATCTAAGGAGCATACAACACCAAAGATCGAAGGGCCAACCAAAGGATCAATTCAACACAAGGTAAAAAGTTTCATTTGTCATCTTTATTTTGTATTGAATCCAACTAGGATAATCTTGAGGTGTAGGTTGTTTTTAGTGTTATTTTCTTTCTATTGTTTGTTGTTCATTTTCTAGCACCTAAATTCTCCCTATTACAGTGATATCCAAAGGATACTTATTTTTCTTTGAGTGCTTACAAAGATATAGATTGGGTTGGTTGTGTGGATGACATGAAAAGTACAAGTGGTGGTGCATTCTTTATTGGATACAAATTGGTGTTATGGCTAAGCAAGAAAAAAGATTCAATGTCTTTATCTATTGCAAAGGTAGAATACATTGCAACAACATCTTGTTGCACACAGGTTTTGTGGATGAGGAAAATATTAAAGGATGTTAGGGTGGTATATTAATGATGAACCAATTTCTATCTTTGTGATAATACAAGTGCTATCAATATTTCAAAGAATCCGGTAATGCATTCAAGGAAAAAATATATCTCAATCTGATATCAATTTCTGAGAGAGAAGGTTGTAGAGAATGAAGTTAATCTTGAATGTGTACCTACAAAGGATTAGGTACCTAATATATTTACTAAGGATCTTCCTAAGGATACATTTGAGTATCTCTAGGAGAAGTTGTGGGTTATTTCCCCTCCTTTGAACTAGATGCATAAGGATATGCATCCATCTAGTGGATTTCAAGGTTCATTCTTTGGTTTGGACTGATATTGGTGGCTATCTCTTAGAGGGAGTAGGTAGTAACATTGTTGGTTGTTATGCAGTAGTTACTTATTGGTGTAGTATGGTGTGTGCTCCTAAGGGGGAGTATACTAAGTAATAAAGAAATAGAAGTTGCAGAGTAGTTGTTAGAAGGTTGATTGATGTCAAAGGAGACACATAAGTGATGCAAATTTTTTGTCCTTTTCCATTGATGTCAAAAGGGGAGAGAGAATCATGTGAAAAAAATTTAGTTGTTAGTTGAGAAAGGGGGAGAGAAAAATGTAGTTGGAGAATGAAGAGCATTCAAATAAAAAATTTGAAAGGGGGAGAGTGAGGAATGAGAAAAGAGAAAAGGAAATAGGTATGGAGCAGAGTTGTTGTTGTTGTTGATGGTT
Source organism: Sequoia sempervirens (assembly GCA_007258455.2). Lineage (NCBI taxonomy): Eukaryota > Viridiplantae > Streptophyta > Pinopsida > Cupressales > Cupressaceae > Sequoia > Sequoia sempervirens. Next base: position 761,561,353 of record VDFB02270651.1, read on the forward strand.
TTTCACATCATGTGTTTCCATCAATGACAACACCAACTGCTCATACTTGCAACAATTCTTTCCTTCTGGACTCAACTTTAGAACTTTATCTATTGATGAATAGTTCTTCTTTCCCTAATTTATTGAAATAGGAGGCTTGAGTACTTGATCTTACTATTCGATCTTCAATATTTTCCCAAATCCACTTTAGATTTGTCACTTGTAGACAAGAGAGGGGAGAAAGGGTTGTGTCATATAGGGGCTTGTCTAAGTCAAATCTCATTTTGGTGTTTCCACATCCACAATGAATATGATGATATAAAGAGTGCTTATCCTCGATTAGGTAGAGGCAAAGGGATACAAACAAGTGATAAACAAGTGCTGCAAATTACCACTCAAATATGATTTCCTTGATGAACTAAAGTCATGGTACTCATCTCATACAAGGAGAATATGATGATTTATTGAAGGTACTACAAGTGTTAGTACTCATAAGACAAATTAACACAAAGATGAATGATCATACTCATAAAATTGATGCATTGCTAACATGAAAATTGACTAATGAAAAGTGCTATAAAATAATCCTTATTCTTCCCTTTACTACTTTTTAGGATGCTCAATTGAAATTTAAATTGCCTTGGTTTCTTCTAGTTTCAAATGGTGAAAAATACTTATATTTATATGAATTTATTTGTTTTTCTGCAAAATTAATTATGAAAATACGACAAATGAAGTTAGATTTTCAAATGTAAAAACACTGATAGTAACATATTCAAAATTGGGCCAAAATAGGTTGGTCAAGGGAAGTGGCACCCTAGAATAGACCTACTTTGGGGATTTTAGTGTCGTTAAATAAATAATTAATATTAATTTCCAAATATAACTTGATTTTTTGAAAATGATTATAGAACAAACAAATTATAAGAAAAATTAGGTCCTTGAGCACATAAGGGGGAGCTAAACATAATATGAAATTATCAAGGATAACAATTTATGGCCCCCACTTTAGTGAGAGTATGAATGTATTCTCATGTTTACACTAAAGTAAGGATACATCAAGATGACTTCTTTCATCAAAATATTGGAGAAGTAGGATGAAACTGAATCTGGGGGATATGTTAGTCCCCAAGCTCAAGACCATACAAAACAACAATGTAAAGACAAATGACCACACAATCATGAGGTGCAATGCAACATGACAAATACGAAACATACATAATGGATACACAAAATTAACATAATGTAAAACATGCATGATGCAAACAAAAAAAAGGGGTATGACATCACATACTTAAAAGATCCATAGAATTCTACTTGGATCCATACCCAAGGTACACATGAATCATAGGCTAGCAAAGTTTAATAATTTCTAGGTGACCCATGGATATATAGAAACATAACATGTTAGTAAGCTCTAATATTCACTAGGTGATCTTGATATGAAACAACATAGGCTAGTGAAGTCCAATATTCATTGGGTGAGTTTTGATAAGAAACAACATATGCTAGTTAATTCCAATATTGACTAGATGAGTTTTGATAATAAACAACACAAGCTAGTGAATTCCAATATTCACTAAGTTTCTACAATAGTAGCAAATGAAAACATGTAAGGGCTAGTGAAGTTTTATATTCACTAGGTGGGCTCTCATGTCGACCATACCAAGAATTATAATCAAAGCTTGTTGTTTACAAAATAACTTTGATAAGGCACGACAAAATATGATCAATATGCCACAAACGTATCACAAAGTTCAATGCATGTGAAAAAAGTGAAGCAAAGAACAAAATGTATGCCCCCATCTTAAAGTAATTGCTAATGCCAACCAAGAACAATTTCCTTTAAGGTAGAAAATAATATTAAAAAATGGTAGACCATGAGAGCTTGTTGGAAAACCTTATGCCAAATGATATGTTTCCAATAAGTTGACTCACGACAAAGGGTTGCCCCCAAAGCAAAGCCATGTAATTGACAATACAAAGATATCACATGTGGGATCCATAGATCTAGGGTCAATATAGAGGCAAGATACTGTATACTATGATCATGCTCGAAATTGACACCATTCTCCAAATACTTGTAAATATTATAGTCTACCCCCTCAACCCATCAACAATTTCCACCCTCGGACCCCTACTTTTCCCTGAGAATTATTTTATGATTGGATAGATTCTCCATCATAATTAATGCATTTTACTATTATTTTTAAAGATTCTCCAAAAACATTTACAAAATTTTAGTGATGTAAAAAAATCACCAATATATTTTTTTTGAAAAAAAGGAAAGATTCTCCAATAGAAATTAATATTTTTTCCTAAAAAAATGAAATATTTGCTAGGATCTTATATCTTTTTTTAAGGGGGGTTTCTTAAAGCTATCATTGCATTGTAAAATCATGAAAGAGGTATGCTAAGGAGGAGATCATGTGGATTAAGATAAGATGGTAAGAAAGATTTGACAATTTTAGGATTTTTTTGATAAGTTTGGATAAGTTTTGAAATATGTTGAAATTTATATGATCAAATCAAGAAGGGAATTTTAGTATAAAATATTTTTAGATTTTTTTTTAAGGCTGTAGTGTGTCTAGTAAATTTTTATTAGGTAGATCTAGTAATCTCTTTCCTACAACAAAATGTTTTAGTTAATCGAACCAGGGTCTTCACCTATAAAATATTTTTGGATTCAATTGTGTGTATTTTTTGGATGTATGTCTTTAAAAAGCACAATGCATACAAAAAATATTCACAATCCAAAAATATTCTATATTAATTTCATAGATTATGGGCAATTCATAATTGCAATTCTAATAATTTAGATGTTACTTAGGACAAGGTTTCATGGGGGGGCTTGGGGATCTATTTTGAAGGAGCAAGGGGTCCCATGAAGCAAAAGAATAAAATGCTATAGGATAAATTAGAATCTTTTCCTCAACAATAGCAGCTCCTACTTTTTAGATCAAAAACTTAAGCGGGTGCAAAAGGAGGGGGCTAGAAATTGCCTCACCAACTTAGGCTTTTTTCTGCCACTTGTCAATCATATGAAGTTTTAAAATTCTTACCAATTTTTTTTTTTTTATTTTATATTTATTTAAGCTGTTGTATTGAATATGCAAAATAATAAAATTCATGAGACCACCAGCTTCCATAAATATAGGAACATAAACTTTTAAGCTTAAACTATGATACAAAATTTAGGGGACTGCCCACTTTAACATAATTCTAAAAAATCTCAGCAGCACCCACTGAATTTTTTTAGAAGCCCCCCTCCATGGGACACCACCCTTAGTGTGACAAATGATTTGAATATTCATTTATTTCATTTTTTAATTGTTGAATCATTTGATGTTTAATTATGTTATTAATCATATTTTTCTTTAATTAATCTTCATTATTTATGTTAAATTAAATTACATAATATTTTGTTTTAGATAATATTTTTTTAGAGTATTATCAAATAAAAAGAACTTCTAAGCTTTCAAAATGGATATTAATATTCAAATTCTTAAGAAACATGTCAAATTCTTTAAAATATACAAATATGAATGATAAATTATATAAACTACCACGTCCAATTTTAAGTGTGGTATACCCAATGAACTAGACAAATGAATGAAATCAATCGAAATTGCTAAATGAACTAGATAGATAAGACATCTTTTTACAAGATTTTTGTGAAGTTTTTATCAAACTCCACAATGCAAATTTGATGGAAGTGGGAACTTATCATAGACTTCGATTGTACTATAGATTGGCACAAATCTATTTTTTCTTTTTAACAATATCGATCTTTACACTTATGATTAAATAAATTAATTTTCAATATTATAGATCAAATTTAAAATCTCAAATAATAAATTATTAATCCTCTTAAATATCTAAGTATTACTATATTAACATATAAAAATAATGAATGAAACTTTTTTTATTAGATAAAGCATCTAGTGATTCAATTCATAATTGTTTATTTTGTTTCTATAACTTTTTTTTTTTTTATACATTTCTTATATGAAATAATTTAAAAAAAAATAAAAAAATCTTATCAATAAAATTACCAAAAGAAACCTTTAAAATGATACCCATTATTTTATATATTTGAAATGATGTTGCATTATATAAATTAGGTGACTTATGTTTATTCTCTATCGACAAGAATTTAGCTTCTCTTATTTCTTCTTCTTTTTTAAGTGGGTGTAGGTAAGATATTCGCCACTATAAACTTAGAAGGGAATCCTCACTAAAATAAATGTTTGGGGCTACCATATATTAGTGTTTTGATAGTTTTCTTTAACCGAGGAATATTTTTGTTGCACTATAGTCTTAGCAGAATAATGACGTGGAAACCATTTTTTTTTAAGTACTTATTTATTTGATATTTTGGTTGTATTATGTGTTTTTTTAAGTCAATATTCTTAGTATTATTTAGGTAGATAATGTATGTTGGTTTGAGAGTGAAGCCAAATTTGGTTCTTTGAGGTTTCCATTGTTATTTAGCGGTGATGTGATTTTTTCATTGAATTATTGGAGCCATGCAAATGCATAGTTATATATAAGATGTCTTATGTATATTTATTATGCAAGTTTTTAGAGTTTTAAGTTATTAGTGTTATTTTTTTATAATAGCATTTTTTAACTCATTTTTTTAGTTATTAATATTGAAACAATGGTGAGGGAAGTGAGCAATTATATTACATATAAAAAGGTTCAAAATTTTATGTTAGAGTTATCTTAAAGATTCACAAAAGTTATAATCTAAATGAATGAGACATGTCACAATAGTTAGTGCACTATTCTGATAGATAAAGAACAATAAACACGTACAAATATGTGAAATAAGATTGATATATTTCACAAGTGTAAGATTACAATGCAAATAGGTTCATTCTCAAATGTGAACATGAGTGGAGTATCTATAAGAAATATTTAAGAAGAGTTCTATCATATGACAACTAGGTGAGTCACCAAGTGAGTCACTATGAAGGACACCAAGTAAAACTATAATGTCCCTATTACAAGTGGCTACAATATTTATTAATTTTTTTTTCAAAATATTATTAACATAGCTACTCTAGTATACCTATGATTTCACAACCAAATATCTAGGGTGAATAGTTGAAAGGTTTACTAACATTTAAGTTGGCTAGATACAAACCCTAAATTTGTATCAATGTTTACCCACAACATTAACAACTTAGTAATATGTACAATAAGACTTTATAATGTTGGTGTAAATAGGTGTTTTACCTATATAGGTCCTATTGACATGTTAAGTCCACATAGGTCCTAGGAAGTAATCTTTCTAGTTAAGATTTAGTTGTCACTTATCTTATTTAGTTGGATTTTATTTAATGCTTGTGTCCTAGGTAATTATGAGTTAGTTGTCTCATGTGATAGGATTAAGATGCTTGTCATGATCTTGTCTAATCCTATTCCTCAATTTGTCTTTATAAGCAAGGCTTCTTATGTACATTGTAAGTTTATTTTGACATTCTTGCATCCATAATCATAGCATGATATTTCCACCATTTCTCTCTTGTGGAAGTTATTTTGTCTTGCAGGTGATCATAGGGTATTGAGGAGTTCACCATAAACTCCTTTCAAGGTATCAGAACATCAGTGATGCAAACTTCTTCCTAGATATGAGGGACCAATCTTGGCATGATTTTTTTTGGGTGCGAGTTGGAGTTTCAAAGACATCACCATTGAATTCAGGGTGTTCGAGAAAGTCAGTTTTTCCTTTTGTTTTGTCCAAATAGGATATATGAGGCCAGATCTATGAGGGTTTGAAGCTAAAGAGTGGTTGCATCTAGAAGGTAGCTACAATTTTGGAGCATTTTGGGCCAAAATTGCCTCTTTTGTTGCATCCAAAAGGCCTAAAAAACCCAAGATCATCTATCAAATCATCAAAATTTGAGCACTTCACCCAAAGCTTGAGGAAAAAAAATGCCCTCCTTCATTATCCGTACAACCATATGACCGTCATTATTGCAGTTAGAAAAAATTCTGCAGGTCACAACAAAAAATCACAAGTAGATTTAAATAATTTCAATTGGAAAAAATATATTTTTTGGTTTTAAAAGTCTTATTTGAAAAAAAAAATTAATAAAAAAATAAAAAAAATCTATAATTCTATGGACCAACAAGCATACTGAGTCTGTATGAGGGAGGCCTGTGGGGCCACTTGTTGCAAGTTTGAGCAGTTTTTTTTGTCATTGATATCAATAGGCTTATTTCTATGTTGTCATTAATGTCAATTGATGATTCTTGAGAAGTTGTGATGATTTGAATTGTTTCATTATGTCAACCTCTATTGTTGCTTTGATAAGCTTTTTTTTATGGATGTTGTTTGGTCGAGTTTTTGTGTTGCAGTTTTTCTTGTGGCTAGATTTTAAGAAGATCATAGAGAGTCACATGTTGCAGCAGTGAAGAGGATATTCAGATACTTGAAAGACACTCCGACACATGGTTTATGGTATCCAAATGATACTAATTTCTCTTTGAGTGCTTATACAGATGCAAATTGGGCAGACTGTGTGGATGACATGAAAAGTACAAGTGGTGGTGCATTCTTTCTTGGATGTAGATTGGTGTCTTGGCTAAGCAAGAAGCAAGATTCAATGTCTTTATCTACTGCAGAGGCAGAATATATTATAACATCTTATTGCAAACAGGTGTTGTGGATGAAGCAAACTTTGAAGGATATCAGAGTGGTATATGATGAACCAATTTCTATATTTTTTGATAATACAAGTGCTATTAACATTTAAAAGAATCCAGTGATGCACTCAAGAAAAAAACATATCTCAATCTAGTATCACTTTTCGAGAGAAAAGGTTGTAGAGATGAGGTGAAGCTTGAGTATGTGCCTACAAAGGATCAGGTTGCTGATATATTCACTAAGGATCTTCCAAATGATACTTTTGAGTATCTCTGGGATAATTTAGGGGTTATTACCCCTCCTTCCTTGAACTAGATGCATAAGGATGTGCATCAGTCTGGTGGATCCCAAGATTCATTCCTTATTTTGGACTAATGTTGGAGGCTACCTCTTAGGGGGGGTAGGTAGTGCACTATTGGTTGTTGCAATTAGGGGGAGTAAGTATTGTAAGTGTTGATGTCAACTAATGATGCTTGAGAATTTGTGATGCTTTTATTATTTCATTATTTTGTCATTAGTAAGTGTTGCTGGTGTCAACCTCTAATGTTGCTTTGATAAGCGTCTATTTATGGATGTTGTTTGGTTGAGTTGTTGTGTTGTAGTTGGATTGGTGATGATGAGGAAGTGGTGAAGATGATGAGAATTTTTTTTTGGTGCTTGGTTTCCAAGTTCTTTTGAGAAAGTTTGAATAAAAGAGGAAACAATGTGTTGTAGAGGTTTTCTAGCATAGAGAGCGGAGTTATTGTTTTGCTCCACATTTCTTTTGGATTGAAAATTTGTTTGTGAAGTTTAGATATGTTGATAAGAGGTATTAAGAGGTGTTATATCCAAATTTTATTGTTCTGGATCATTTTCTAGAGAAAGTTGTGTTCACCAGTGTGTGAATTATGTTGTAATGGTGTTTGGGAGAAATGGTTTTGCTCTGCATTTCTCTGTAGTTTGATTTTTGGTCTTGTGGTTCTGGAAGTGTGTTTATAAGGTTCATATCTAGCTTTAATCAAAGTTGTTAGTGGTTTGGTGCTCTGCAAGTTGATTTCTTGAGTTAGAGTGTGTGGAATATTATCTGAGTATAATAAGTGTGTACATTCTTTTGGTGAAGGTTGTTGCAAAGGAATTTATTGGATTTTAGGGTGTGTGGAATATTCTAGATTGTGTTTAAGTGATATTTGTTGTTTTTGAGTCATCTTTAGATCAAAAGAGGTTGTACTTAAATGTTTTATGGTGTTTACACAGGTTCGGTCGACCTTGGATGTTTACACTAATTGTGGATTTTCTTTAGTTATTTTGGAAGTGTGTTGTGGCATGTATGATTGGATTTAGGTCCAAGTTAAGGTGTGATGTGGTCCACATTCATTCCTTTCCACCACGAGAATGTTTCTATGCTGACCTAATTTAAATTTACACAATTGAGGTGCATAGCCGGCCTTGGAGAATGTTTTCAAGGTTGAAGAAGGTATAAATAAGTGTTTTGTTTATGGAGGATTTGTGAATAGTGTGTGATGTGAATTACAACATTGTGAAGTGTGAATCTATGAAGTGCAGTGTGAACTTTAATGAGATAGACTACTAGAAGTAGTGAGAAGAAGGTTTATACAATCTTCAAAAAGGTTGTGACTATGTTGGTGATATTATGGTGGATTTTCTTTGTTGCATTGAGATGGATTTCTCATTGCAACAATCTTCTTTTCTGTAATCTAGTAGTGAGCCCTTCTTTCTTCTAGGTAGCGAGCCCTCTGACAGTGAGCCTATTTTATTCAATGTTGCAATTACTTTATATTGTGAGCTAATCCTCACCATGGTTTTTCCCTTTTTGGGTTTTCCATGTAAATCTAGTGTTTTATTGTGCATAGTTTTGATGTGTTTCAATTTCTATTATTTTCTCTCATGTTAAATGAATCTAACACATTAAAGGTTATTAAAGTTGATGTGAACCATAGTTCAACCATCTTTGTTTTCCCCTCAAGCTAATGACCATATTTCTTCTAAGTTTGTTCCTCAATCCCCTCCTACTCATATTTCACTTTCTCCCCCTCCCAATACTTCCCTCCCTTCAGAGATGTCTATTGAGCCTTCCCCTTCTTTTAAAGATGTAGTTATGTCTAATGGGTGGAGACTAGTTAGGAAGAGAAAAGAAGCACCTACCCCTTCTTCTCATCATATCTCTCACTCCTCACCATATGAAAATCCTCCCTCTTCTCCTCCTTACTCTCCCTTCTCTCCCAAATTGTCTACTCATGACCCCTTTTCACCTTGTCCTCCTCCCCAACCGTGTCTATGTAACTCCTTAGCAATCTCCCCTCACACCTATCATAGATCCAGGTCTCCCTCTTCTACTGTCAAAGATCATGAGGTTAAGGAGCAAAAAGTTGCTCTTGATAATATCTTCAGTGTTCTAACTTAGGAGGACAATTTCGCTACTCCTCCTCATGAACTTTAGACTCCTCTCTTGGAATGTTCGAGGGATTTCACTCCCTCATCGTAAGTACAAAGTAAAAGAGGCAGTGTTGAAATGGAAGCTTGATGTGTTATTCTTGCAAGAATTCAAGTTGAATGACATAAGACTTAAGGTTTATTTACGTAATATTTAGAGGGAAGCCACATTCTTGCATACTTCTCACTTGGATGGCAAAGGTGGAGCTGTTATTGGGATTTCCCCATGGGTTTTAAAATTTATTATTGATAAGGCTAAAGATCCCTCTAATTGTTGTGTTTGGGTCCTTACCATTATTAATGGATAACACATTGGATTTTGTTCTATTTATTCCTCCAATGTTACTAACGAGTGAGTTCAACTATGGGATTGGATGGTCAATAACTTACCCAATGCTGATTGGGTCCTAGGTGGTGATTTCAACATGGTTGAACATCCTCAAGATTGCAGCTGGTCTAAATAGCCTAATCTCAACAAGGATGATTTTGATAGCTGGTTGTTTTGTCAAAACTCTTTGGGTGTAGTTGACCCTATTCATGAAAAAATTTCTAGTCATTCTAAAAACTAGTTTACTTGGTCCAACAACAGAATGGGAAATGATATAAATTTAAGTAGGTTGGAAATTTTTTACTTATATCCTACTTTGCCATTGGTTTATGATTCCTTGGGTTTGTGTGTCCAGGTGGACTACTCAACTACTCTCTAAGATCATTATCCCATTGCCTGCAACATTTTCTTATCTCAAAATTCTAGCATTGAAACCTCTCTCCCCTTCAAATTAAATGTTTCCCATGTAAATAACCCTATTTACTTGGTAGCCCTTGAGGGGATTTGGAAGTCATTACCCAAACTAGATGTTGGAGTTTCTTGGATTGATTGGTGGTGTACTGCTATTACTAAATGCACTATTTTCCTTTGCTCATTTGGAAAACAAATGGCTTGGTAGCAAAAATAGAAGGAAAAATCCCTTCAAGGAAAACTCACTCACACTAGAAAGCTACTCAATGCTAATCCTAACACTATTAGACTGCAAACCTCAATTGCTGATACTAAATCCCAATTACATAAAATTGATAATTGTAAAGGACAAGGGGCCAAAGTCAGATCTAAGTTACATTGAATTAAAGAAGGAAACAAGGGCACTAAATATTATTTTAACTACCTCAATTATAAGAACAAAAAGAAAGAATTGGTTGCTATAATGGACAAATATGATGCTCTTCATTTTGACCCTTTTGGATTTGGTAATTTTTTTGAAATATTTTATGAAGATCTTTTCAAAGATATCCAGTGGCAAGATATTCAACAAGCCCTTGAGGATATTGTCAAAAATCATATTACTAATTGAATAGATTCTGAATATAGCTGATATCTTGATTGAATGTTGTCCTTGGAAGAATTGGAAAGTGCTCTTTTCTCCATGGAACCTTATAAAATTCCAGGCAGCGATGGGTTCCCTATGGAATTCTACCAGGCTATGTTGCATCTTATTAAAGATTTTTTTTTTCTTATATAATTTGGAAGCCTTTAAGAAAGGATCATTAGGTCTGATCATAAATGGAGGCATAATAAAGATCCTTTGAAAAGGAAAAAGGTGGATGCCATCTGTGGTTGGCGTCCAATTACCCTACTCAATACTTCATATAAATTCATTGCAAAAGCCTTATCCATCAGGATTAAACCTGTTGTTCAAGAAATTGTTAGAGTTGAGAAAACAGGTTTTATTGCTAGTATATTTATTCTTGACAATCTAATTTTGGCTTGGGAAACCTGTGAATGGGCTAAAAAAATAGTTCAAAATATTGTTTTAATCAAACTTGATTTTGATAAGGCGTATGACAAAATTCGATGGAGTTTTATCCTTAACATGCTTCAATGGTTGGGGTTTGGGCCTAAAATTCGATCTCATATCCAAATGTTGTTTCAAGATGCTAATGCTCAAATTATTATTAATAATATGGTGACTGACTCCTTTCCTCTTCAAATATCTATTCGAAAAGGATGTCCTCTTGCTCCATATCTATATGTTCTCATAGCTAATGCATTGGGACATATGCTCCATAGTGCCAATAAAATGAAGCTTATTGTTGGAATCTCTATTTTGCAAAATACGACTGTCATTAATTCTCACTATGGCGATGATAGTCTATTATTGTTACAAAATTCTAAAAAAAATATCTCTAATGTGTTGGAGATACTGGAGTTGTATTGTGTTGTTTTTGGATCTAAATTAGCTCATGAAAAAACTAAATTCTTGTTGATTTAGGCACGATCTTCTCCTCCTTGGATTCCTCAAGAATGGAAACACTTTAAGAATAGAGAAATCATAAGATATCTTGGGATACTATTTGGTCTTGGTGTTTCTATTTCTAATATGTGGAGTTGGTATCGTAATAGAGTCAAGAATAAACTCTTTAGTTAGGGAAATAAATTTCTTTCTTTAGCTGGTAACATACAAGTCGCTAATAAAATTTTCCTTGCCACTCATGTTTGTTACTCATCATGTTGGATGCCCTCTAAAAAATGTTATGAGGACTTTATAAAAATTATTCGTTGCTTCTTATGGAAAAAATGGGATGGTAACATTGGGTTTATATCCACTTCATGGACACATTGCATTCAACCCAAATGCAAAGGTGGGTTGGGGCTAATTAACCCTAAATCTCAAGGAATTTGTTTAGTAGCCAAATGGATCATAAGAGTTGTTAAAGGTGAAGAACCATGGAAGATTATTATACAAAATAAAGTTAATCTAGCTTCAGTCAGAGGTAAATGGAAATCAATGGGATGACAAGATAAAATCCTTCATGCTTCCTTTTTCTCAATTAAAGCTTCCCCATCCCTTTAGTTTCCCCATCCCTTTAGTCTATTTGGAAGGCATTCCAATGCATCTACCATTTTTTAAGATAGAGAGATGCCTCTCTACAACATGGGTTCAACTTCTCCACCTCTTCCATAAATGGTGGAATAAACATATCCTTTATCATGAGTAACCTCTCACTTTAAGTTTCCCCAAACAATTGTATTTTCTTTTTAGAAAAGGAATTCGTAATGTTGGAGACCTTTTGGATTTTTCTACATTAAGTTGGTTACCTTTTCATATTCTTAAAACTCCATTTAATCTAAGAAACAAGTATAAATAGTTCTTGATATTTGTGCATTCCTTGGTGATGCTTGACTTGTCTATGAAGCTTTGTACTCCTTTTAATCGCAATTTATTCAAAGACTGGATACAAATCTCAACTTATCCTCTTTTAATTTTCTCTCTTAAAAAGATATATTTGCAGTTGCTTCTTCTTTTACCTATGAGACCACACTTAAATATCAAATGGTATTGCAGATTTAATGATTTTTTTTTGGGAAAAGATTTCTTCTTAGATTTGGAAATCAAAAGTAAACCTAGATGCTCAATTGTTGGCCTAGAACATATTACATCATAAATTTCCCATTGGTGATAGGCTGAAGTGTATTATGTTATAGACGATTACTTTCCAATTATGCCAAAGAATTAAAGATATGAAACAAATCTTTTGGGGATTCTAATTTGTGAAAAAATAATGGATCTCTATTTTAATGACCTATTGGCTATTTTTGAGCATAAACTAAAATTGAAAGAGGAATTAATTGGGGTTAGGCTTCATGATAATGTCATTGCAGATAGTGTTAGACATGTTATTTTGTTGCACTTATGGAGGATTAGGTGTAAAGAAATGTTTAACTTCCATAATGATCATTAGGAAATTGTATTTCTACAACTTTACTATGATATATTTTACTATTTTTCTTCCTTGTTCTCGTAATTGCAGGTGGCATCTAAAAATAAACCCACTTTGAAGGTTCAAATCCAACAAATCAAATTCCAAGTGCATTAGTTGTTGAACAATTCAAAAATTTGCAAATTGCTCCAACTCTTAAATCTTAGCTACAAAAATGTCTATTTCGGTGTTTCTAATTAGATTTTGTTTCAAATTCTATTGGATTATTACCTTGTAATTTTAGTGATATTGGATATTGTTATGCTGGCCTAGTTGGGTTGTTGTCTCATTGTAACGTTGGAGCTATTGGATTTTGACTTGCTGGCCTAGTTTTGATCTTGTGTTGATTTAATCTGTAGGTTATAGCTACATTCTTATATGTATTCTACATTCATTCAATAAAAAAAACTTTATTGATAGAAGATTAGCTAATGAACTCAATTATTTTATTTATTTTGTCTCTAATTTTTAGGTCATGATAGCTGATGGGAAACAACTAACTTGTGGTGGTAAATTCCATCATATAAAGCTCTCGATGGGAAATTATCAACTAGATTCAAAAATGTTTGTTATCCCTGTTAGGAGAGTGGATTTAGTTTTAGGTGTGTAATGGATTAAATAGTTAGGAACAATATCTTTCAACACCATCAACAAGCATTTCAAGAATCTACAGATGTACCTCCAATTGGAGAAATTGAATTAATACCAAGAATAATTGTTCACCCCCCAAAAAATCCTACTTGTCCCCTATGTTTATTGTTAACAAAAAGGATGATACAAGGAGAATGTGCTCACAATACAAGAGAGTAAAAAAAATCACTCATAAAGATAAGTTCCATATTCCTATTGCTAATGAATTGGAAGAAAATGAAATCAATGCAAAACAATCAAAATGTGTCTTTAGGGTGAAATAAGTAGAATACTCAAGAAATTTGGTGTCACTTGAAGGTGTTAAGATTGACCCTAAGAAGAGAGGATTTTTGGGGACCTACCAAGATACTATAGAATATTTGTTCATACTTATTGTCCTACAAAGAAAAAAATATTTTGGGAAGGTATTAAAGTGAATATGAAAAAAAGTGCACGGTAGATTTTTTTTTTTTTTGTATTGAACAAAGCTGAAAAAATACAGTAGGGGAAAGAATGCAGTCCTAAAGACAAGCTTCCAAAAGAAAGAGAGAGAAAGCGCTATACATAGCAAGCATACAACTCACAAAAATAGATAACTATGCCAATCAACAATAACAAAAACGACTGAAACAACCAACAATACATATAATCCAAAATACAAAGTGTGAAGGACATGATTACATATTGAATTCAAAAAACATATGCCAACAAAATAAAATGGAAATAATAAAGAATCTAGGCCTCTTACAAATATTAGACATTCCAATTTACAACATTGGATAAAAATATTAGTGGACTTCATTATGAAGCTACCAAAGATAAATAATATTGATGTAATATATGTTAGTGTAATTAATTATTTATTACACTAGCATAAGTTAACTTAGGTCATGCATTAATTTAGTCCTAGGTTACATTTTAATAAATCATTTAATAATGGGGTAATGTTCCCTTCCATGTTTGTAGGGATAAGATTCCTTCTAGATGATGAGTTGTCCTTCTAGAAGTTATCTCTATCTAGTTAGTTAGGGTTCACATGTTGTCACATGTTGTTAGATCATGACACATGCAACATCATATTGCATCTTGCATTTGATTCATGCCTATATATTCAGGGCATTTGTACATTTGTAATCATATAGTATCTTATTTTCTAGATCAATATCAATCTCTATTTGCATGCCCTTAGTTGCAACACTTTCTGTGTGGTTGAATTTCTCTTGGCAAGATCCTTTGAAGTGCGCGCAACTTCATTGGATGATTCAACATCCATTATTTCAACAATATAGATTGTTGTGGATAAACTAATTTAGAATGCATATTTTTGTGGATTCTCTCATCTATTTTCAACTAATATTATGGAAAAAAATATTATACAAAATATACAAAATTTTCATGAAATTTCCAAAAGCGGATTGTAAAATAGAGCCATATCAATATTCTTAATCAAGTGGAAGAATTTTCTAGTTGAAGATGCAACATGGAATGATGAATGATTCATACAAAAGATTTTAGAGTTTCTAAGCATTGAGGGCAATTATTTTATGAAAGGGAAGGGGATATTATGAAAGGGAAGGGGATATTATGATCCTAATATGACATATTCCTAAGTATATATTATATATTTCTAAGAATAAGAACTTGTGGCATGCTTAATCCTAACATTTAAATACTAGTTAATTCACTAATACCCCTTAATTAGGATGACGAGGTATGTCCCTACATAGTTAGCTTATAAATAAATAAGAGAACTCTCTCCCATATCATCATATCATACAATATTGAGTTCATATGTTATTGCCTGATTATTGGAGGTCACCCCCTCGAAGTGGTATGCTATATTTCTAATTTTTATAAATATTTCCACAAAATATCTTAACAAAAGTGAGTTGTGTAAATATGGTAGGATTTGTTGTGATTGATTAATGATTGAAAAAATTATAAATAAAACAGTAAAATTAAATATTTTTGGGTGACACAATATTGTTCTTAAATCTTAGGATACTCCTATATTAGAATACATTAAAGTTAGTGATACACGTGTGTATAAAAGCGAATGGTAATGGTATATGAGCCTATAAAGAATGATTATATTAGAAAACACAATAAAAGAGGTGGGTGGGTAGAAATTGAATATATCACAAGGAAGATCCCACACCTTAATAAGTAGTATGGTGATTAAAGACAATAAAGGGGGATGAAAACCCAAATCAAGCTTGAAATAAATGGTGTACAATCAAGAAAATAGATCTCAAACCCAATGTGGAAGGAATAAACCCTATAAGTAAAACCCTAGGGGATGTAGGAATATAAAGCTCACCAAAAATGTAAAGAAATAAAATACATATTTATAAATAGTCCTAAAATAAACCAATTAATAAGAATTGATAAACATATACCCTAAGATCAAGAGCTAGGTTTGATACCATATGTTGAGATAAATAATGGAAATTTTATATGTTAAATAAAGGTATTTAGCTCATAGTTCAATGTAGAATTTGGCTTTTAGAAGTGTTGTCAATTGTTTTACCCCTGCATCAAAAGTTAAGGCATGTTAATCGTGTGCATATAAATTAGTGAAAACATTTGAAAGTGAGTGTCACTTTTTCAACTATGAAAGTGATTTGCGTGACTATCAAATGAATCATGCAAATACAAATCAAACTCTTCTTTGTAAGTCCAAAATTTAGCTATGGATATGACTTTTATTTTTTCTGGTTTGAATCTTGCTCACCTTTACTTGTTTGATGAAAATAAAAACTTTGGTGGATAATGGAGTTATAAGAACCAAGAATATTTATCTCTTTCGTCAAACTCCTAGGATACCAATTTATTGACTTTTTACAAAGATCAAAGATAAATTATCATGCAATACATTCTAAAATGTTAGATTTAGTGTTTATGTTACACAAGTAATACTTTGATACTCATTAATGTGTGCAAGAGGTTCCATTTAATGCATTCTAATGCTAAATGCTTAAATAAATTAAGATTATTCCTTAAATACCATGTCAAGAGTGCAATGAAATGTTTCACATTTCAATTTTACACATAATAATAATGGGTAGGGGAGAGTAAACCTAGTTTAATTCAATAAAATATATAGATTTGAGCCTCAATAGAAAATGAAAAAAATTGAAGATCATATCTGATTTTTAAAAATAAAAAGAAATATAAATAAATAGAATTTGAATTGCATCCCAATTCTTACTAAAAACTATATTGCTTATATATTTATTATTACATAAAAGTAACCTAACCAAAATAAATTAAAGAAACTTACAAGATACACAGATTTCACCATTAGAATAATACTTTATTTAATTAAAAACTAGAACATATACAAGTTTGTCTACCCTTAAGAAATTTAAAGGAAGTTATCTTTCTATGGGCCTTCACGGAATCCAAACTGGTATTGGTCAATACATAATTATAACATTTAAAAATAATAATATAAAATATATTTATATTAAAAAATGTCTAAAGAAAAGCACAACGTTCAATGTTGGATGATGTTGACTTTAGAAACATTACAAATAAATTCCGGATTTGTTGGGAAAACATGGAATCCACGTCATACAACATGAATTAAATGATAAACTACAATGCAACATAAATAAACTATAATTTAGAACAAGTGAGACCAAACAAAATTGATTTGACTAGATAAAAATTTAAATAAATATATTTAAAAGGAGGGAGACTTGTCATCGCAAAAGTTAAGAGCATTATTGCTCTATTGGAAGACACTTTATAGATAAAGTGTTTTGGAAAAATATTACATGAATAAGTATAAAGTAAATAGAACAATTTAAAAAATATATATATATCCTTGTAGGTGTAATAGACTAGTCAAATTCAGGTTTGATTCTCTAATACTAGATTAATATTTTTCTAAATTATATTTGTCATTCTAGTGAATAATTATTTAAGAATGATTTTCAAACAATCAATTATCTTATTATATAATAGTAACACTTATCATATCTAATATTTATACATTTTAAAATTAATATTAATACATAAGATTTGTAAATAATATTATGTGTATGGTTCTTATAAGGTCTAAGAATAATGTCGTTATTTATAGATGATTGTTATGAAAAGATTAAAAAGAGAAAATAATTTGTTAATCAAAAAGTTAAAGAAGAAGAGACTAGAAAATATTAGAAGATAAATGATGCAAGGTACATCTTTCATATTCATTTTGAACAATATGTACTATTTCTCATTTCTCTCATTCTCCCTTTTATTCACAACTCCCTCTTTTGGACTGATATTTTTTTATATATATATTTGTATTTCAGCTTTTTTCAATCAAATAAAATAAACAATACTTTATGACGACTTTAAACATTTCTTAGTCTCCTTTTATCTTCATTAAGTTATTTCTCTATTATCATTAAAATATAAATGATTAAATCACTAAAATTATCTTGTTAACATGTTACAACTAAAGATACTACTAGTATATCTATCTTTTAAAAGCTCTATTATTTTAAACTCTATTTAGAAAGAATGGTCAGGATTATCCACATTGTCTTGCATACGTTGGCCGACAATGTACGCCATCGATAGACAAAATAAGCTTGATCAATCTCATAGAGGGAACGCCATCAGCGCAATTTAAAACGTTAAAAATATTCTTCTTTGTACTTATTTTAAAAAAAATATGATATGTAAATAAAATAGACACCTCAAAAAAGAGATCTCTAGATGTCTTTTACATATATTTTTGTAACTAAACACGCTCTTACATAATACTTATTATTTCTAACATACATACTTTCTAACATTAATATTAACATTAGTACATAAATCTATAAAAAACTAACAAAATAAAGATTGTAATATTTAATATAATCATATTTAATTTAATAATAAGAATACTTAATATTTATTTTTAATTAATATTTTTTATTCCTAAAAAATTTCATAACATTTTTTTTATTATAATTTAAATAATATTCAATAAAAAAACCATAAGAAACAAATTTTGAAAATAGACATTTTTAGGAGTAAATGCTAATTAATAAACCGTTTAATTTGTAATAAGGGAATGGAAAACAATACAAGGAAAAATATAAGCGATATTTTGATAAATATCTATAATATTTATTATTTAACTTTTCTGCATAATTGGTGCATGTATCCGTGCAATATGCCGTACACTAGTGTTTTGTTATGAAAGGTTATCAAATAAATTATGAAAACCTTGTTGAAAGATTTTTTCCTTATTTTGAAATCACAAGAGGATGGGAAATAATATTTTTTTTTACTTGGGCGGTGCCTTCTCTTTAAAAATGAAATAAAATAAAACATAATATATGAATATGGGCATTCTCGAGTCCTTATATTCTCTAGCCATTAGTTTCTATGACTACATTTTTGGTTTTGGGGAAAGGAGATATGGTAGCCCACACCAAGGTCAATTTCTTGGGATTAGATGTTTTTATAGATAGATTAATTTGTTGTTGGGTCCATAGAGATTTTTGTCCCCATGAAAACACTAAATAATTGAGGTATAGAAAAATAAGTGAGCATTGTGATGATTTATTCTTTCTTCCATTGAGCAATACTAAAGGAAGTCAATCCTTGGTTTGGTATAATAGTAGAATATATAAATGTTTTAGAAAAGAGTAGAATATATAAAAACTGTTTTGGAGCTCAACTTTATGAATAAGTTGAGATATTTGAGTGCATTTGGTGTACACATGGGGAGATAGAGAGAGAATTAGGTAGTTCAAACACAATGTGTCTATCTAAACTACTGTAGGTAGTAAGTTTTCAAAGAAAGAATTAAAAATAGAAGATAATATAGTTAGTAGGTAGAAATCAATTTAAGGTGGTTGTGATCAATAAAAAAAGGTGTATGATTTAATGGAAAGAATTAAAAATTGAAATGTAAATAAAGTAATCTTTATCTTGTTCTTCAAAGTCATATGGATTGAGTGGAAGTGAAGTGTGCTCAAGTGTTGAGAGATGATCTCTTAACCTTCTTGATGTGCTCTAGATGGAGTTGATGAAGTGTAGAGGAATGAAACTTTCTTGGAGAACTAATAACATTACTTTAGGATAAGGTGTATGATTTAATGGATAGCATGAGGATAGGATATGAAGAGATGATTGAAATGGCTTGGAAGGCCTTTGATTTATAGATGTTGAAAGTGGAAGAATATGAGCTAGGATTTGGTTTCAAGATCAATGGTGGAGGATTCATGAGACGATGCTAGGTTGTATTATTGATTGATGCACTTGTGAAAGGGGAGGATTGAGAAAAGATTAAAGGCTATGATTTTTTGACTAAATATAGGGGAGAGGACCCAACATTTGTGCACCTTAACTTTTTGCTTTTAATTATCCTATGTGGAAATTTCAAATCACTCCCAAATTTTTACAACTTACTTGGAAATTCCCTTGCTAATAACTAAGGTTTCAAGGCCACATCATCAAATATGATGCTACATCAACATGCTTTTTGTCAAGGTGTCCAAAAAGGCCCACAAAAAAAGTGAGACCAATACTTGTGCATTCACAACATGTTTTATTGAGCATTGATGTGGAATCACATGATTGGTTTCTTTTTAGATCAAAGGAATACATTTTGTTTAATTATGGGTAGTCATCATCAACACTAACAACTTTAAAGTCACAACTATTGGTCCAATATTGATAAAAATATTGGGCATTATATAAACAACTAATATCACAACTATTGAAACATGCTAAGGTATTGGGTCCTCTCCCCTAATGGAGGATGAGTCCTAGAGGATATAAGGGAAAGAGGGATCAAGGAGAAGTTTCCTCTCACATGTGTGAGGACACATTGGAAAAAAATATTTGACATGTGTCTTCTTTCACATGTGTGAGAGAGATCACATGAGGATAAGGGATGAAAACATATGACTTCTCACATGAGAGTCATATGGGCTAAATGTAGGGTGAGCATTTTATTGATTAAATAGAGGGTCAAGATTTCATTATAGATTTTTATAATTATTAGAATTAGGGAGTGATTAATTAAAATAATCACACTTAGGTATATGCAAGGGATTAGCTTAGTTAATTAATTGGGATTGGGTCAAAAAGGGGACGAATTAAATTAATGCTTATATTTATTTAATTCTCGTGGGATAGGAATAAAAAAAGTGGACTTAAAGTAAATTATTTTAATTAAGAAATACAAATAACAGATTACTCAATTAAATAAATGCTTACTATTTATTTAGTTAATGGATGGAAAAGGATAAAGTCTAATGTGGTCGAGTTTGGAAAAATTTAGGTGTCTACAGTTTGCCCCTCTTTAAGATATAGTATTGCAAATATGCAAGAGCAATGGCATTTCATAGAAGAATAAAATATAGTGGGCAAGAAGGAATAAGACTAGTGGTAGGATGCCCTAGTCATTGGTAAAGTATAGGAGTGATGATGAGGAGGGAGGTTGGTATAGTCGGGCTTGAGAGAATAGGTGGGTTTGAAGAACACAAGTGTGGTCTCAAAATAAGTAAAGGATGGAGGATACATGAATAACATAGATGAGGATAAGGAGGGGATATTAGGATGATAGAGAGATGGATAGATGGAGGAAAATATGAGGGACATAGTCATGCTACAATGGTATTACCAACCTAGATTTGATGTTGCACATGATGTTACGCACCAAATTATAATGAACTAGGGTGACAATGTGCCTAGTGTGTAGAGGTCTGGTCCAAAGCAAAAGGTCACATGCAATCATATGAATTATGACACCATGATATGTAAGACCATGATTATCATGTGGCAATATGTCACAAGAACCATGAAAAATGCAAACAATGATAACACAAGTTACAATAAAAGAAAGCATGTGCAACAAGTCAAAGATGAACACATTGTTGGCAATAGGAGATATTAGGAGATAGTTGACATTATGTTTTCATTGCTGTCAAAAGTATTTCAAAGGATGTCATTGATCTTAGAAGATCAGTCACAAGTGAAATTGTGAAGATTTATGGAGAGAAAAGCATGTTTCAACATATTTTACAAAGTTGCAATATTGCATGGAAATTTGCAATGTTGTCATGAAAAGTTGGCATGCTCTTGAAGAGACTATTTCCAAAGGTTTGTAGAAGAAAAATATAGCAGATCTGTTATGGGTTTTTCAAGTATAACTCAGATGTTTGGTCAGTAAGTCTAGGAGATAACAATTGAGTTCATAAATTAATTGTTTATACTCTCTGGTATGGCTAGGGTTTTGTAGAAAATCCCCAAGGGTTTCAATCATGACTCTACACAATTTTTCTATTTTACAGGTTGCTACTAGTAGTTAGTTTTTGGTTGTTTAAGTTATAACTTAAGCCTTCTTCACCACTGTACAACTGACCCCTTCATCCTAGAGATTACCAACTTGGCAGAGTGTTTGAAGATCTTAATTTTTCCTAAGTATGTCACTTAATACTTTATCCTAGCTTGATCAACAGTGGTGATTAGAGATTGAAGATTGAGTGGCTCCTGCACACCCGTAAGGCTATATGACCAATGTCAACTCTTAATTGCAAAATCAAAAAATCTTGCCAAGTGTCTAGTGGGACCGAGTTCAATGATTCTCTACTTTGAAAAAGACTGATGACTATGATAAACAAGGTGTTGAAGATCAATGGTTGTCACAACATCACCTTTTTGATCCACTCTAATAAGGTTAGATATGTGATGATGCAAAATGGTGATAGGAGTCTAAAGGTGATTACAATGCACAATTTATTTAGAGCACATTTTCAATTTCTTCATAGTGCAATCATATGTGTCTAAAGGTGATTACAACACAATTTCTTTAGAGTATGTTTTCAATTCTTGAGCAAAAAGAAAGAATGTGCTAAGAAAATGAAAGATGATAAAGATCAATGTGCACATTGAAGGAGAAGATCAGATGGTTATTAGGATAGCACATTTTTTCCCGCATTGATAATTCCAAGTTTGCAATTGTAATATCCCTTACAAAAGCTTTAAATCTTCCATTAAATACTTACTCAAAAACTCTTAAAAGGAGAAATCGAGTGCACAGAAAAATAAACCATTTTCTTCATTTTAACATAGAAAATTGTGCCAAAGAAAAAAACACAAATTTCTTCTAGTATTACAAGTTTTAAAACACTAATTTTCTATTCATGATAGAAACAAACAATATTCAAAACTTTGCTACAATTTGCACAATGAAAATGGGCAAACAAACCCACAAATTGCGACCAAAACACTGTATTTTCAATTACAAAATCACCAACAATCTAAATAGAGTTTGGGTAGCGTAAATACATGGATATATCTAATAAAACATCTACCAAATTGATAACAATAGTAATCTAAATCTGTACCAAAATTTGATCACTCCAAAACATAAACCCTGCCAAACAACTCAACCAAAAATCCACATTTAAAAGGCCATATTTCAGCACCAATGCAACTTTTGTGCGAATTCATGCTTGTAAAACCTTAGAGAAATTTTCCTTGAGCCTAAACCTCCTTGGTTTTCCATCCTTAGAGATTATCCCTACAATGGTTTTATCAGCCTTTGTAGGAAAGCCACAACTTGTGGATAAAGAAACAAGCGTAAACTCAATCTAGACTGCAAAAAATAGTAATAAAGGATGTTAAACCATGCAGCCTCAAATCCCAATGCCTAACATGAGTGGTTTTCATGTGAATAATTACAAATCCTCAAGCCAAGTGTTGAAAGCACAAAATCATGCACCCAAAAAATGTTGCAAAAGAAGAAACCTCATCTTGCACCACTACCAATGCCAAAAAAGAAAAAAATCACTATTCCCAAAGAAGTCACTCCCAAGCTTGATTTAATAATTTATTTCAAACAATTAATTTAATAATCTTGAATAATGAACCTTTTCTCAGTTAAATTATTAAATTCAAATCTGTTTTTTCAAGACACTGGGCCTGCTAAAAATAGAAAGTTTCTAAAATCAGAAAGGGGACATGACAAGTCCTCCCTCCAAAATATTTCTTTTCCTCAATCAATGCAAGTGTTGTGCCTTTTTTTCACACACACTTCGTTGAAAGCAAGGACCCCCTCTTTTTGCTTTTTTCCTTAGGTTTTTCCTTTCCCCCTTAAGGGATTGGTCCTCTAAATTGTTTTGATATCACCTCTTGAGCCTATAATGATGATCAAAATGTTTAAGGTGAGTATGTTTGAAATATAATAAGTCCATTATTGAACCTTTGAAATTCCACTAAGTCCTTCAAATTTCTAAGTTTGGTTCAAGTTCAGAGAATCCATGAGACCTTGGAATTCTCGAGAAACTTTTTTTTTCGCGGAATCCAGGCCCATTTAGATTCCTCGATGCATGTTTTCATTGCTTAATCCTCATGTCTTTGAAAGACTCGAAGTGCTTGTTATCACTAAATTTGTGAGGCCTTGGATTCCTTGATTCCCTGTTCCATCATGAATTCCAGATAAGAGAGGATTCCCTGAAGTTGTGTAAACATCAAGTCGAGAATTAAATGAATTTTGTGGCACATACAAGAACATTAATGGGGATAGGTTGAATGGTTCTAAGCTCAATTTTACTCATTATTTTCTCATTCTTTTGGGTCATTTGCATTTGAGAGTTTAGGTAACTGAGGAGCAAAGTGTATTGGGCAATTTGGAGCTAGGGTTGGTGATTTGAGCTTTGGGATTTATTTATCGGTCTAGTTCCTTATTTTCCTTAATTTGTGACCAAAGGTATGATTGTAGTTCCTTATTCCATGTTATTTTGTGCATGAATTCATGATGGTTTGGTTTTATTTTGGATTTAATCATGCTTCTTTTGCATTCTAGGTTATTGCAATCGATTTCTCATCTTATTTGAATTAAAGTGAGCTAGGGCATTGTATTTCATGCATATTGTTTGGCGAATTAGGGTTCATTCGATCAATAGTTGATTTAAATGCATTACGATGAATTTGAAGTTTGATAAACTTGAGTTAGGGCATCCATAGATACCTCTATTTAGCACATAATTTATAGGTTAGTCGATTGAAATATGGGCAGAATAATCAAAACTAGGGCTTCTCTTTAATGGCTGCCTAGGTTGTCCACTTGGTTGTATTTCATAGTTCGTGTTAAATCCTATTTTTTTGGCATATGGTTTTCATTGATGTCAAAATGATATAAGAGACGAGTTGGCCCTGATTCTGAAAGGAAATTATTGGCATAATGGTGTCATTGAAGTCAAATGAAGATCAGTGCAATATCATACAAAAGAGGTGTAAAAGACAGTCAAATTTATGCTAAGTGTATAGGTTTCAGAGTTCGGGCTCTAGGCTTATGGCTTACTGAATTCCTTAGTTGATTTCAGTAAGAATCAAGCATCGGTATTTGGGCTTATCACTTACCAAGTGTATTTTAAAATGCCTTAGAAATTTTGAAGGTTTTCGACATTCATACTTCAGAGCTTCATTGTAACCTTTACTTGTGAAGTTTGGGTATCAGGTATTGAGAAACCCTGAATCTTGACCAACGAAAGAATTTTTTTTTCACTGTTTAGAGTTATGGTTGTCGGTCTACTTGCTTGAGCTCTGCATAGTATGGTGATCATGGGATCCCAACACCCGATAAACAACATGAGGTAACAAGAGTTCGAATCAGCCAGAGGTTATTCATTAGGTTGATAGGTGGATTTTGGTGGGAGTTAATGGCTAGTCCACTCAACATCTCAATATGCACTTCATTGAAGAGATAGGCACATGTAGGTAGGATGAAATAATGAGTCCCTTCAATACTATGAAAAGGTGTATGATGTCACCCTAGATAGATGGCAGAACAAGGTTATATCGCATAAAGGCTTCACATTGTTGTAATAGAAGTCAAAGGTTATTTGCTTTAGCAATGAGTGATGGAGTGTAGACACGTAAAATATACTGATTGACATCGTGCATCTGATCCTGACTTACTAACATCATTTCTTCCCAAATCATCCCTCGATCTAACCATTTAATCAAATTCCCCTATCTGATTAAATTCATCAATATTCGTCTCTTAATTAAATAAATCATTTTATCTAATTAAGTCATCTCTCTTGTTAATTAAATCAATCCATCTGATCTA
This sequence comes from Sequoia sempervirens, assembly GCA_007258455.2. NCBI lineage: Eukaryota > Viridiplantae > Streptophyta > Pinopsida > Cupressales > Cupressaceae > Sequoia > Sequoia sempervirens. Next base: position 761,586,885 of record VDFB02270651.1, read on the forward strand.
ATTATCCCTATTTAATTAAATAATCAATTTATTTGATTAAATCTCTAAGGTCTGTCTATTAAATAAAATAAATTAAAACCTTATTTGATTTAATCTAACACCATGTCTTTTAATTAAATAAATAAAAAACCTTATTTAATTAATCTCTTGTCATATTCCTCTCTTATTTGATTTAAATAAATCCATAAATTTGAGTCAAATAGGTCACATCATCCAATCTCCTGTTAAATTAATTAACCCTTGATTAATTTAACCTCATCTCATGTCACATCCTCTAGATAATGCAAGTTGCACATGAAAATAGATTTAATTCATTTATTAAATCTCTATTTTCCTCACAAGGCATCTTTTGGAATATTCCCTCAATTTGAATTCAAAAATTCCAAGTCAACATGTACATCCAATAAGACATTTAAAATCTCTTACATGTCCTTTGCCTTGAGCCAAGTGGCATTTATTGCATTTTCCCTTCCCTCTTGCATGTCATTTCAACAAATTTGAAATTCAAATATTGGCATTTATTAGCACAAAACCCCAAATCTTGCACATCCATCATCCATTCATATCTTGACAAGTGGCATCATATCATTGGATGAATGTTAGTCCCACATTGCTCAAATTTGGGCATTTATCCATCTTGAAATCCTATAAATAAAGAGCTGATATCCTCATTTTATCATCCACAATCCAAGCAAAGTTACCATGCTCAAATATCTCTTGAATTTCATCTATCATCATTGAGTCATAGCTAGGTTTTGCAGATTTTTGGTTTGGAGTCTCCATTCTTCTCCAACAAAGTGGATCAATCTCTTCAACATTCGAAGCTTGCATCATAGGAATTGGGAAAGGGCCAATTTTCACATCAAATTGGCACCAATTCCCCCATGGGATCATGAGTTTGCACATTTAAATTAGGATTCAATCTTTATTTCATCCTTTTCATTGTGTTCTTCACTATTTTCATTCCTAGTTTGAGGTTGTAAATGGATTTCATGGGGAATCCTTGTTTTGTCTTGCAATATCTAACTTGAGGTGTTTATTCTCCTTGTTTTGAAGGTACCAAGGTTAGGGTTCGCACATGGAGTTTAATCAATGGAAGTGGTCAAGCTGAGGAAAATAAATGGTGCCTACTATCCTGTGACACCTATGCTAGGACCCTATATATACATCATGGGGGAGTGGGGGATGGTGGAGATCAAATAGTGTTTTGATCAAATGGAGGAAAAAATATTTGGTAGGTCTGACATACATGTGGTGACATATTGCTTGGTTGCTTCATATTGATGTTGTGAAGTGAAGTGATAAGATGGTTCTCACGATGGGTGATGAATAAAAGAAGGTGACATCAAAGGTGGACAGGTCGTAGTTGCCTGCCAATCCGCTAAGATTTTGTGGGCCCATGTTTTAGCTAGTGGTATAGCAGGGGATGGTGTAGATTGGATGGCAATTGATCCAAAGGTGATCCCCACATCGCTAAAGAAGAAATAAAAGCACATGTGTTAAAATGAGGCACTACACATGATTGATGATGGAGATTTAAAGGGAGGCTCATTTGATGGTGATGGTTTGATGTCAAACAAGGTGGTGATGACCCCCAAACCAACTCAAACTGATTTGACTCAAACAAGAAACCAACCCTTACAACACTATCCACTCAACCCTTCCTTGAACACACACCTATAGGCTTGTAGCCCTCCAAAACTACTTTTCTCAATATATTTTAGAGGTCGTATAGAGACCTACAAAACACCTTTTGAGATCCTCTTCCAAACCTAACACAACATACCAAAAGATCCTATAAGGTTTCTTTGAGACAAAGTTGAAAACCAATAGACTACCCCTATTTTTAGGCCACCAAATAGCCCTCTTTTACAAAGAAGGTACCTCCAAAACACCTATTTATCACCAAGAATCAATTGAAAAACCTTAGTTGTGTTGCAAAACATCAAAATCCACCATCATCTATCAGGGCCATGACCTCTAAGACGCTGAACCACCAAACCCTCACTTTACATGCAAAATGACAAGGGTTTATTCAAAATCCTATAACTCGAGCTTATAGAATCCAACCAATGCCACCAACAAACTCCAAATGGCTTGTACAAACTCAAAAAACCATCAAAAGATCAGTTCTATCAACATTTTATCAAAACCCTTCTTTAACACCCCTTTTTCACATGGAAAACTCATTATTCTACCCTAGGGCATCACCCCAAATCAAATAACTTGACTCCTCTGCCTACAAAACCATGCAAAAACCTAAATCCTAGTGTGTCGGACCCATTCCATGAGTTACAATAATCACAGTGAGTGGAATGGGTCAATTTAACATTTTAGAAGGCAATCAACCCTTAATACAGAGTTAACACGGTTGTCACAGTGAAATGAAGAGAAATCCTTCCAAACTCAATCTCAAGACCTCAAATCTATCACAATTTGGAGTTAATTCATGCCTCTACATAACACAATGAGTTTCAAAGCAAATATAGCCTGTACAGGGTCATACAATTCCTAGAAAGTACATAATTATAGAGATATTACAGAAATAAACATTGTTATTGAATTTTTGAGGCTTTTTATACTTATTCCCTTCAAATTATAACCACCTAATGCCTATAACTTCTTTTCAAATTCTTATGACCCTTCACATTCCTAAAATTTGCATTTTTATTTTTTGCTATGACAACTTTTACACTTTTTTGCAACTTTTTCCCATTTGACACAAATGACTCAAAAATCACCCAATTACATAGAAAATGGTCTCATTAGACCTTATTTAATATTAATAGACCCAAATTACCCCATAACACCCTAGACTCAACTAAATGACCATCAAATGTTTAATTTTGCAAAAGATAGCTTTGGTGCTCCTGCACCATGGTTTAAAGGAGTGATGATGAACAAAGAACACTAGATCATGGTGCAAGGTGATGAGATCAATGACCTAGCTTCAAATGTGAAGATATCAAATGACTAAGTCTGTGTAAATAGGGTTTTGATTGGAAATCAACTTGGTGAATGAATTTATTTTGTTCAACTACACCAGCGACCAATGCCAATGAAGATTTGATCTACTAAGTGGTGGAACAGTTTGTTAATATGATGGGATTGAGATCAAATTAGATAATCAGAAGGATGTATTAAATGCATATCCAATCCTAGGGTTTGAAAAAGAGACTACGAGGAAAAATTATCTACACTAGAATTAAATATTGCATGGCCCAATATAGGAGTATTCCAGTGAAGAAGATTTCCTTGAACCCTAATAGAAGATCTGAATCTGGAAGAAAATCCCAAGGCAATCACCATTGGTCAATAACTACAAAAAATAGATTAAAATATTGACTAAGTGTGGTAACAGTGTGAGAAGAAAAAAGAAGAGAGTGAGAGTTGTAGAAGGTGTATGAGGGTGCATTGAGGTGAACCAAGAATGCACTAAGAGAAAAGGAGAAGAACAAAGTAGAACAGAGGGGTGTAGGACAGGGGAGAGAGTTTTTGTGACAACAAAAAAGAAGAAGAAGAGGATCCAACAAGTATAAAGGTAAGTTTCCATTTAAATTCTTTGAATGTGGTAAAGTAGGCCATTTTGCTGCTAAATGTCCCTACAATAAGAAAGATAATTCTGAGCATGAGAAAGATGATAAAATGAAGAAAACCTACTACCCTAAAGAAGGAGATTTCAGAAAAAGAAGAAGAGTCTATACATCTAAGAGGATAGCATTGTATCAGATGACAATAATAGCTCTGATGATGAAAAAAGTTGTGTTGTGCCTATAGCACACACACCCTGTTTAGAATGGGGACTCTCTCCTTTTCATCCTCACTGGGTTGCTTTTTTCCTTTGCCTCATTTTACATGCCCCTAATTTTGAGTTTCAAGTGGTCAAGGGACCCTAAATTCATCATCTTTAGTTGACCGAATTTCACCACACAAGAAATTTCCAAGTCCTCAGCTCTTGTGGGGTTCCCTTGGCAGGTTTCCCTTAGTTTTTAAAGTTGACATCCTTCAGCTCTTGCGGGTCTACCCTTGCGGGTTTCCCCTTGCGTGTTGCTGCTTTTTGTTTGCCATTTCATTGATGGGAAACTTGATACGTCCACCCGCATGGTGGGTCTCACATCCTCTATGGTCGTCTTCTTTCTACCACCCATCAAGCAATGATGCCCTAGGTTCCTCCCACCTTGCGGGTTTCAAATTTCCTATCGCCAACCTTTTGAAATTCGTGCCTAGTTACCCCGTCAGCTGCTGTATGAGCATTGAATGAGGGTAATAAACAAAGTTTTTACTATAAATAGATGGACCGACCTGTCATTTTAACCTTGCACAAGTCAAAATTTGTTAGAGATCCAATAGTCGTTGCCTCTTGCATGACCTCCTAGAAGATCTAGAGCCTAGCCCTTATCAATTTCTTTGCGACCTCTAGGTACGTCCACCACCACCAGTTTGAGACATGTTCATTGAGTTAAGTTTTCTAAAATGATTAAAAACTTAAGATGAATATCAAAAATATTTTGGGTGGCTGATTAACCTCTAAGTTCCACACAAACCCATCTGAAGAATCCTTTGAAAATCAATCAAACATGACCTCTAAGGGCCATGTAGAACTTTACCTCCCCACCGCTGTTCTTCACCAGAGAAACGAGACCTTTGCGGCCTACAAGCCCTTCATCGTCATTGCTCGAAATAAACTTCAAAAAAAAATCCCTAAGCATTGCAACCCTGTGGGTCCACCTTTGTAGACTTCCACATGCATATGGACGCCGTCCTTTCGCCGCCTTAACAAAGGCCTAAGACATCGAACACTTAAGTGAAAAATAAAAGCTTGAAACCCTTGTGGGTTTGCTTTTGCAAGCTGCCGCTTGCGGGTGGCACCTACCTTACTATCATTCTTAAATGGTCATCCTCTGCCATCCTCCCGCATCGCGGGTTCCACTGAGATTGTCTCCATCAAGTGTGAAAACATGCTAATTATTCCACTACGAACCACTTCCTGTGGGCCGCTTTGTGCTCTCCACCACCGTTTCAAATTCCCTTATCAATGACAAGGTATCAAGGTCTTTCTGTCTTGCAGAGCCTGCACTTCTCTTTGCTGGCTTGAGCTTTTGGAAGAAAATGTTAAGTCTTAACCTCATGCAGGTTGAACCTTGTGGGGTCCATTCGTGGACTGCCCTATTGTCATTGTCATCATTCAAAGAAGCCAAGGGACCCCGTCGGTCTGCCTTGTGGATTTCACCCCCAACATTTCTCTCCAAGCCCTTTAGCATGAAAATGACTAAGTATAAATGTGTTGTGGGCCTTTCCTTGTGGGCTACCACATGTGGCCCACTGTCATCTAGTTTTCATCTGCAAATGGCCATGCCCTACCTTCGTCTTGAATTGCAGAGTACAATCCTTCCTTCGCCATTCAAGTTTCTTCTAGCAAGGTGACCAATGCCTAGGAGTCTTGTGGACCCATCAGAACGGATTTCTTCTGTGGGCTACTGTCTCGTCACTACTGTTCCTAAATGGCTTTTGTCCGACAACCTTCCGCCAGCCCTTACTCGCAAATTTTCAAATGATTAAACCAAAGAGGAAATGCCCAGACCATCCAAGTCACTTGTAGGTCTCACATTCTAGGAGTCTTCTTGTGAACCTTTGTGCCTTGGCCACCATTCCTCAACAACAGAGCTCCAAATTCCCATGATTCCTCTGCCTTCCATGCTCCTTGAGCCTGCATATAAAAAATGACCAATTGTATGCATCCAAAGACTTCATGGTGGATTTCCTAGCATGCCAAATTCCTTGTTAGAGACATTGACCTCCAAATTTCCAATGCAAAATTATGAGTGTTGGTGGTTGTCTACAGGCCACCGTGACCCCAATGTTGTTTTTCTTTTGACTTAACTTGACAGCTACCAGCCTAAGGAAACCAACATCCCTGGGCCTGCATCCTTGAAATTGACCCAAACGAGCCTCAAATGATGAGTGACAATGAATTTCATGATATTTTGAAGATGAATTACTGGATCTAACCCTCGTTTTGCACGATTTTACTAATACTCCCCTAATTTTCATGTGAATATGATTACTGCACCTTTGTTTGCAGGATTTATGGAATCTATTGCGGGTACATCAGGGAAGTCTATAGAGAAAGAAAAGGGAAAGAAGCCTGCAAAAGCATTGAGGGGAAAGGAAGAGAAAGACCAAATGAAGTACTAGTTCCATGGGGTGGAAATCACCTCCAGAGTCACCTCTACCTTGGAATTGGTATCAAACACCAACCTAGGGCATGTGGATATCAATGAATTTAGACAAAGGGTCATGACCAACCCTACAACTGAGAATGCTAGGAAAATTAGAAAGAGCGGCCTTGCCAAGGCAACCGACTTTCCACCTGCACTTGTAGCCCCAAAGCTAGTAATGGTATGTAGAGAGTGCTACCATAGTGGTAGCAAAAATATTATAGACCATGGTGGCAGAGTATTGGTAGATTTTTCTGCTCGAGTAATAGGCTAAACATTCCATATCTCTACATTTGACCCCATGGAGGAAACAAAGAAGGGATTTGTCGAGAACATGTGGAAAGCTGACCCCCTGGGATGTAAGAAGCTGATCAATCAACATTGGTTGAAAGAAAAGAGGGGTAGTGCTTCCAAGGTACCCTAAGATATTTTTAGGAGTGACTTCTATGAAGAGAACCATGATTTGGTCACTATATTTAGTAGAGTAATGGGTATCCCCATTATTGCATTCTTCCAAGAATGGATGTTTTATTTCATTGAGGAGATCATCCATGGAAAAAAAAAGTTCCATTGGGCCAATATTATTAGCAACAACATGCACACACAACTTATGGCTGTAAAGAAAAAATCTCAGTTCTACATGACCTCCTACCTGGTATACTTGCTAGCGGAGGTGTTCCCATATAAAGGCCTCTTTGTTGCACAAAACTCGAATCCAGGAAGGGGAGAACTCAAAGTGTATGACCATTACCTGTAGTTGCAATACAAGAACTTCAAGAGATAATATCAGAGGGTAAACGATTCCTTCATAGGGCATATCATCAGAATCCTTGGGGGAGATTTTGAGAGAAGAGTCTCACACAATGCCCAGGAATTTATCCAAAGATTTGGGTACTTGTTTATCCAATTCCCGAAGTTCACATATATTAGAACATAGGGCTTCTCTGAAAGACCCTATAAGTTTCCCCGGTACCCCAATGATCGGATGATTATATTGGAGGTCTCTAAATAGTTGTAAAATGCTCACACTCTACTAAGTGATAAGCATCAAGTAGGGATTCCATATCCCCTCACATTCAGATAAGGAATCTATGCCATCCCTGCTACCCAGTGCACAGTGTACTCAGAGAAGGAAATAGTAGAGTACCATTTGGATCTTCACACGACCTGACCAAGAATAGAACCCTATGGAAAATTGAAGAAGATGGTCAGAAGGTAGTACGCTCATCTGCCTCATATTGAAGACTTCTGGGCTAACTGTCAGGATGATAAGGAAGTGTGAATGATGCACTATATGAAGATGACAACCCAGTTCATGCGGTCAATCAACTTGTTCCTGGTGCCCAACCAAATTATGGAGGAGGCACCCTTATTGTCGAAAGATTCGATGCTATAACCAACTTGCCACTGCCACTAATATATTGGGATGAAGAAGAGGTCAATGACCTCGACATTGGAACAAGGCTAGTAGAGAATAGGACAAGGCAATGGGTAGATGCCCAAATTTCCCAACTCAAACTGCAAGGAGTTGTGTTGACATATGGTGAGCTCGTGGATGAGCCCAAAAGTGAAACAAATAGTGGAGTAGTTGTTGCCCCAACAAAAGAGACACCAAAATATCCTTTAACAACAAGGTCAAGGAAAAGGAAGGATGTTTCTAAACGAAAACTCAAGCCTAAGGTCTATACATGAAAGGCCACAAAGGGATAATTGTCAAAAAAGGCAAAGAAATCAAGAGGATTCAATAAAATGCCGACTATCGAGGAGGATCCATAATGTGAAGGAGAAGAAGAGGCCGAGCGACCACAATCACCATTTGCCATCTTTGCTCCCACCATTACCACTATTGTTGCCACTCTTCCACCTCTTGCATCTCAGGCACTGCATGTTTCTTCTCCGTCTGCCATGAAAATTTTAGTCCACCTTACTTCCACCTCACCAACGACCCCAATTATGATGTTGGATTCCTCCTTGGCTATGACATCCCTGCTATCATCTACCTTGCTACCCCCTCCATTTACCACTCTATCTGCCACAATTCCTTCAGTAGCCACTGCTACCATCCCTCCTCTTACCCTACCAGAAGAATTTGCTAAGTACATGCAAGGAATACCCGCTGAGCTCTCTGGGGTAATATTGAATCCCACTATTCAAGCGGTAATGGCTCATATTGTTGTTGGAATGCCCGTTCCTCCTCCACCTACAAAGCCACCAAAAATGCAGGATACCATGCAAATATCAGAAGAAATGGAGAAACAGAAAAGGGAGGCCACCAAAGGAATAATGGAAGAACCTAAGGATCCCTTTAGGGATGTTTATTTCAAGCACCCAAAGGGAAAAATGAGCATAGACATGGATAAGGTGGAAACTAATGAGGAAAAGTCTCAATCTTCAAAGGAAGACACTGAAGCTCTTAATGCAAAATACATAATAGAGACCTTGGATCAAGAGCTTGAAGAAGAGTTGTCCCAACATATTAAGGATATAGGAGAAGAGGTTGAATCCAAGAAGCAACCTTTTGAGGAAAAAGGTGACACTGATTTCAATGTGGAGATACTTGAAGAGCCTCCATTGGTCGGGAAAGACACATGCCCCATTCAAGTAGAGGAGGTATCTCCTATAGGAGAGAAAGAAGAAGAAAAGGAAGAAGAGGCACCAAAGAAGAGCCCCAAACTAGAGCATCATGTAGAGCTTGAATAAGAAGAAGAAAGAGTACATTAGAAAAAAAGTGTTGCTGAGGAGAGCATAGCCACTACTGAGTTGGACATAGAGAAGACTATACATATTGAGGACTCAGATGAAGAAGAGGAAAGAACTGAATGAGAAGCCATGGGCCATGAGGAGAAACAACTCCAAGATATGCAAAGAGAGGAAGGTGATCATGAATCACCAAAAGGGGAGACTCAAATGCTTGACTGGCTAGAAAAGTAGTTGCAAAAGAAATCCCCCGCTCTCATTGATCCCAAGACTAGACTCGAGGCTATATTGGCTAGAGCGCAAATGAAGACAAAGAAAGAGAAGAAACCAAGAATCCATTCACACATCACAATTGATGCATCTAGATCAAGAACAATGCAAATCGCTACCCCAGTGACAAACAAAGGAGAAGGGGTCAGCTATAAAATTTCCACCATCAACTTGGGCCCTACCACAAGAGAGTAGAAAATTGATGAATTCTAGGGGTCAGTGGCCAAGATAATGCAACAGATGAACAAGGATTAATCCTCTAAAGAGGAACTAAAGGAACAAGTGGCATATCTCACCGCCTATATTCAACAGTGGACATCTTTGGAGGAAGAATCCCCAACAACATCTTCCATGCCCCCACTTCTCTCCCAAGAAGAACTCACCAGGATGGAGAAGATGAAGAATTGGACCAAGGCTATTGCAGATTTGTTCCAATGAGTACTTTACAACGGTGACATGGGCATAGGCCACACTGCTCGAATGACTAATAAATTCTGCAACGTGCAGAAGCAACTAGAGGGCACAAAAAAGATATGCCACCGGTTCGCTGAGCTCTATAGGATCACCTATCCTAAGCTTGAGGATATTCTAAAAATTCCCCAGAAGACATGGGAGAAAGAATTGGCCTCGCAAAAGATGATCACTGGCTAGTGGAAACATGGAAAATGGGCCTAGATCATAGGAGGGACATCTTGGAAAGAGTGCTGCATGAGGTTGAACTTGACCTTGAATGGGTCGCAGAGCACAAAATGGACAACAAGGACTACCTCAATCTAATGATGAACTATGATATGCCCACCCTAGAATTAGATCCAAAAAATATCTGACCACTCTTCCATAAGAAGATAAAACAAGGGGAAATAGATGAGTTGCTAATAGATCTCATGGAATTTGCTGCAAGAGCATTCACTCAATCCGAACAGATAATCAAGGCCACACCGAGATGCACCAAACACTGGGAGCAAATCACTGGTAGATTTAAGAGGTTGACCTTCCAAGTTCTTCAATCTGACATCATGGAATGGAATAAGCTTTAAGCACTAATTGAAAAATTCATGGAACATGCCACCCTTCATAAAAGTGAAGGAAAACCAGTGATTAATGATGAGTTTTTGACAGTATAAGTTGGGAAAAGAAGGAAATCACTAGAAGAAAAAACTGTTATAGTGTCAGAGCCACTAGAGGACGAAATAGGAATGAGACAAAAATGTATTTTATATTAATATATTTTGGGGCTAGGTGAAACCCTAATGTAAAATGAATTTTGGCCACATAATGAAAGTAAATCCTGGCCATTCATTTCATTTTTGGAAAACTATAAATATGGGTCTCTTCTCATTTTCAAGAGAGAGTTGAGTTGTTGTGTAAAGACATGCTACAAATTTTTTAATAGAATTTCATTGCTTTGGTGGATTCTTGTGTTTCTCACATGTTGCATGATTCATCTTCTCAAAGTTGATAGCTTTAGATAGAATTAGTTTGTTGTTCTAAGTACTTTAAGTTGCTTTTAGTAGTTTAGTTCATCCTGCACATTGATATTGAAGAATGTTATTGTGTTGATGCCTTCCATGTTCATGCTTTTTGCTATTTATTGATGATGAACAACAATGTAAAGCTAGTCTAAACATTAACTCATTGCCACACCTAAAATTCATCTTTTATTCATGCTTTATGGTGAATGAACAACTGAAAAATCCACAGACCTTAGAAGATAGCACTAGTTTCATGAGACTATATGTTGTTTGGTTAAGTGGAACTTAGTTTTAGGAAGGTTGTCCATTGTAGCATCCTCCATTGGCAATGTTCATCATTAGTTGCAAGTCTAGGAACTCTTACCTCCCTTTTCCCTTTTGACCTTTCTTTGAAATAAAAGTTAAAGGAAAAGTTCCAACATCATTGTAAAGCCAAATTTGATGTTGAACATGAAGTTTTAGACTATTGTTTTGAACTTGCAACAATTACACATCACTTTAGAATCTCATAAACTCTATTCGAAGACCCAATTCCCTTCCAACTTAGAAAATTGTCTAGGCCCCTTGTTATTACCAACAAATCACATTAACTAATTGAACTATTCCAAGCGTTGTCATGACCTGACACTCGAGAGACCTTGGGGTGATTTTCTGGAACCTAGTTGCAAATTTTCACCTTTCAAGAGAGGTAGCATACCTATGTGCTACCTGTGTTGAGAAGGTGAAAAAAAACCCATTGATGAAGGGTACTCCCCTTACAATATAAAACTCACAAAAACAACATATAATGGCACAAAAAAAATGCAAGAAGGAAAGAAAATATTTTCTATTATCATTGAAATGAAACTGAAATTACAACATTATATTTTCCATCACATGGGCTTTCTGATTACATAAATCTACAAGTTTGAAAATTGGAGCCACCATCTACTCTTCTCTCACCTCCCCTCTGTAGTCCCCATTTACATCCTTTATTTGGAAGGTGTAACCACCCTAGAATCTTCTAGAAAGTGTAATCGCCCTAGAATCTTCTGGAAAGTGTAACTTAGGAAGATATTTTGAAATTTTATTAGATTTGGTATTACAACTTCGTAGGGTCATAACTTTTGATCCGATCATCTCAAGAAATCTTGTGCCAAAAATTATGGCCTAAAGGCCATCCACTTTCATTTTCCACCAATTTTCAGGTCCATCCAGAGCCTCTAAGTGCTTCAAAATTGACCCCAAAGATTTTACTAGGATTTTCAAAAATTAAAATTTTAATATCTCTCAAATGATAAATGGTATTGAAGTGATTTCTTCGCCATTAGATTCAATTTACCATTCTAGAGGTTTGTGTAAGATTTTGTGTCCAAATGTGCATAAATGAAAACTTACAAAAATATTAACCCTACCAAATTTAGCCCTTATTAAAAAGAAACAAGATTTTTTTTGGGTGATGCAAGATTTATCTTACACCTTGGGTGCTCCTACATCACCCATAAACATTGTGCTTCTTTTGTTGTGAGATAAAATGAGTTTCTCTTCATGGAAAAAGAATCTGAGGAACAAAAAAATGAAAAGGAAGAAGACCTTAAGGAAGAAGGTGAATGAGTAGTTGACCTAGAAGGAGAACTCATTTGTGCTCTAGATGAGATTGATGATATTAGAGATGATATTGAGAAGTTAAAAAGGGAGAACAAACAACAAAAGAAACTTGCACAAAAGGAGTCTAACAAGCTAAGAAAGGATCTAGAAGAATCTACCTAGTATGTGGTAGATTTGAAGTTACAATTGGAGGAAGCCAAGCGGGTAGGAGATGTAATTAAATCCAAGATGCAATCTGAGGCTGGAAGATGTATGAAGCTTGAGGAAGATATTGTTGCTCTAAGAAAAAAATTAGAAGAGGAGAAAGAGCAATTAGATAAAAGACTCAAGCTGAAAAGTGGCTCAAATATTTTGGATGAGCTATTGAGCACTCAAAAGCCTACAAACAAAGAAAAATCTAGACTAGGGCTTGAAAAAGGTAAGAGTACCTTCATGGATACTATAAAATGTTTTTCTTTGCCTTAGCTTTTGATTTTCAGGCTCTTTTTTGTTTTCGGCTTCCAAGATGTCTGAGTTTATATAAAGGCTGGTTAGAAAGATGGGAAATATGCCACGTGGTGGCTACACAACTTTCTTGTATCATTTTTCTTTTAGAGGAGGGCCTAGGACACGTGTCAGTTTGGCAGAAGTTTTCTCCAAAAGGTTTTTCGGAAATCGTAAGATCTTTTCCCGTGTGACGTGTCATCTCTCTATGGACTATGCATCTTGTATGATGATATCTTTTGGGGGTCTATAGGAGTTTGTTGGCCTTTATTTTCTTGGTTTTTTTGAATGGAAGTTTGAAGTTGGTGCCTCGAGGTAATGTAATTAGTCAATGGAACCCTTTTTGTTGCCAGAATGTTCTTAGGATTTGTTCATCTACAAGCCTACATCTTTGCTAAAAATATCTAAAATACATAAATGCAATAGCTGAGAATTGATGAGCAAAGATTTTTGTGGCCTAACCAAGGATCCATGATCAAATTGCAAGCTATCAAGTGACGAATATGGCAGCAATTTCTTCTGTGTTGAGGTGGTGCTTTCTTCTTTTGGTGGCTATATAATGAGGGCGACGACATAGTGAAGGGTTGGATTCCAAGTGATAGTTTCTTGACTAAGAAAAGTTTCTTTAGTTTTCTTAGGATTTTTAGAATTATTTTCAGAAACAAGTTACAAAACTACTTTACTTTGGCATGTTATATCTATTAAGGTTTAAAATATTGTCGGATTGGCATCTGACCTTTGTTTCAAAGTTCATTTGATAATTAAAAGCATGAACTATTGAGGAGAATTTATTGAGGCTGTGCATGTATGGCCTTTTTCAAGCTTTCTTTCTTTATACTATCGTTCTGAATGAAAGACTGTGTCTTGCAAGCTGAATCTAGATAGTTTAAGTAGCGGATTTCTATGTTGTATGCTTGTATTGTAGAATAGTAACTTAGGAAAACTAGACTATGTCATTGGACTTCTATGTTTTTCTGAAAGTTGTTATTTTATTGTACTATGTTGTATTAGGAGGAAGAGTTCATGTGATTTCTGAGATATTGTTTTGATAATTGTAAGAAGTCATTATGTTTGATCAGGCCTTAATGAACACTATCTGTGGAAAGATTTGAAAGTATGCATTGTTCTTGAAGTTAGCCTTTGTTGTTTGTTCTCTTTCCAATAATGAATGGTTGTGGCATTCTATGTCTATTTATATCACTCATAGGAATGATTTAGGTTTGAATTGTTGTAAAAGCTTTGGCACATCGCCTTTTATGTTTTATGTTAACATTTATTTCTCCCCTTATCTCAAAACCCCCAAAGAAGAGCCGACTTTCTATAAAATTTTTGGAGGTATTCAGTGAGATGCAATTTGTTGCTCACTCGATGAATTTCCCATAAGCTTGTCGGAGAGGCGCAAGCTTTGATGGTCAATAGTTATTTTTTTTGGCACGCCCAATGGGACAAGAAGTTTTCCAAATTCCTAATTAGAAGTCAAAAATATTTCTTGAATTAGGCTAAGGAAGGAAACTGGAAGTTTCCTGCCCAGAGTCCACCTAAGAGCATCTTTGAGAGGTCACTTTCAGTACTCTCAGTTACCTGCCTCAACCCCTAGGAGGAGAAGACTTATAGGTTTTGTATCACTTGTAAGGAGCAATAGAGTAAGAAGTATGAGCCTAGTATGTAGAGCTTTATCTACTCCATCCAGAGGCTTAAATTTCCAAATTAGAATACTTGAATATCTGATTCCAATAAATATTTTCTCTATGGCTCACGTACCTCCCCTTGCTCCTAGGAACTTTGTAACATGGGATAGTGGTAGTCTGCTACAACCACCCACACCCCAAGATGTATGGCCTGCCATACCCACTAATGCTCTCAAGGCTATTCCTAAATTCTTTGGAGAATATTTCAAGACCCCTTTCGAACACTTGCAAGATATAGTGGAGGTATGTAGGGTACATAGTATAGTGGAGGAAAATATCACTCTAAGGTTGTTGGCTGCCTCTTTCAAAGGAAAAGCCCAAGATTGGTATCAATCTTTGGCTTCAGGTTCTATCATCTCTTGGGACTAGCTTGGAGAGCGCTCATTCAAATGCTTCTTGGAGAAGGGAGATCATTCCTCATTGCTGCAACAACTGATCACCATCAAGAGAGCTTCGCATGAGGCCATAAGCGACCTCAACACTCAATTCCATAAGACTTAGCAAAGGATTCCCATGAATTCTTGACCTCAGAATGCCATGAAATTCATGTTCTATCTAAAGTCTTTTAACCTCAACATCACAATCATGATAAATTCCATCAGAGGAGATATCTTTCCCGACGCTTATGAGGTGGCGATGCATGCATAAAATAGTTTGATTTATGCTAGGAAGCTCCCACCACGACCCCCTATGCCTATGTTCGTAGAACTTACTAGAACATCTTGAGAAGAAGCTTCTCTAAGAAATTTTTCTATTCAATCAACGTCAGATGCACCACAATCTATGTATGTGTATCCCACTACACAAAGAAGTAAGTCGGGATCCAACCCAGTTATGGTAAATATTAATGACATAAAGAGTCTCATACAATTTTTTTCTAACAAGTTAGCTATCATCAAATGGTAGCAGACAATGCCCCAAAAGCCGAGCACTCAAACCTACGGTGGAAGCAGGCCATCCTATCAACAAAGCACATACCAGAGGTTTTCCAAAGGAGGAGGCCAACAAACAACACTTGCAAACTAGATAGTTCTGGTCACCATGCTGCTTCAGATGGTAAAGGATAGCTAGAGCAGAGAAATAATCCCAAGCCAGAGTAGTATGGCGGAAGAAGATAACATGTGGTGCTTCTTGTGCAACAATAGCCATATGCCCCAAAATTTCTCGAGGAGGAGCATGCAAGAAAAGATAGTGGAAAAAAGAGTGAAAGGTGTACTTACAAATATAGATGAATACAAGTCTTCTGTAATGGAGAATCCTTGTTTTAGAGCATAGATGCAAGGGATGTCCCTAGAGCAAGAGCTAGGCATTACACCCAACCAGACACTGTTCTCATGGGTGGAGGAAGAAGACACAATATTTGCAAATTAAGCTCTTACAAATAGTACTCCACAAGTATAATCATATTACAATATGAGGTCTAAAAGAAGGCTCACTAAAGAATATGTGAAACAACCTCTGCCACAACCTCAGCTGCATCAACCACTGTTGCAAGAGAATCAATTCTTACCGACTGTCATGTAACCTGTCCCACAATTACATAATCTACCATGGCTTGCAAAAAGGATGAGTGAAACGCCAAGCACAGTCATGTCAAAAAAATTTCTTCCAAAAACAAGAGAAATACCATCATTTAAGCTCAAGGCCCAAGCGGTCGAGATGCTTAACATGGTCAAGAAATTGAAGAAGGTGCCCGCCAATGTATCTTTGTGGGACGCCATATCTATTCCCTGTAGAACGAAGATCCTAGTGCCTGCAAAACACAACAAACAAACACATTAGAAGATTGAAATGCAAATTAGAATCTTATGGGGGAATTGGTGCCAATTTGATGTGAAAATTGGCCTTTTCCAAACTCCAATGATGCAATGTTGATGAGTGATGAAGATTGATCCACTTTTTTGAAGATTCAATGGAGCTCCATGATGAAAAACCTGCATAACCTAGCTAAGACTTGATAAAAATGGATGAAAATTTCTATGCTTGAGGATGGATTTGAGTATAGTAAATTTTCTTAAATTGTGGATGATGAAATGAGGAAAGAAGCCTCTTATTTATAGAATTAAAAGTTGGAGAAATTCCCAAAATGAAGCAATGTGGGACTAACTTTCAACCAATGGCAAGGTGCCACTTGTCAAGAGATGGATGGGTGAAGGATGTGCACATTTTGATGAATGTTCCCATAAATGCATAAATTTGAAATTTGAAAATGGTGAAATGACAAGGTGGATATAGAGTCAAATGGAGTAATGGCCACTTGGCTCAATGCAAAAGGACTTGTAAGATGAAATTAATGTCTTGTTGGAAGGACACATCCCTTTGGAGGGAGATTTCAAATTTGAAAGAATATTCCCCTATTATGCCATGTTGAGAGAAAATAGGGATTTATTAAATGAATTAAATCTATTTTCATGTGCAAGTGGAAAAATCTAGAGGATGGGACATGGATTAGGATTAAATTAATCAAGGGTTAATTAATTTAATGAGGGATTAGATGATGTGACAAATTTGAATTAGATTTATGGGTTGATTTAAATCAAAAGATGAGAAGAATGTGATTTTAGATTTAATTAAATAAATATTTTGATTTATTTAATTAAAGGGGATGAAGTTAGATTAAATCAAATAAGGTTTTAATTTATTTAATTTAATGAGATAGAATTTAGGAATTAATTAAATAAAATTGATTTATTTAATTAAATAGGGATAATTAGATCAGATTGATTGATTTAATTAACAAGAGAGAATGCCTTAATCAGATAGATGATTTATTTAATTAAGAGGGGGAAATTGATGAATTTAATCAAATAAGGGTATTCAATTAAATGGTTAGACTGAGGGATGATTTAGGATGAAATGGTGTTAGTAGTCAGGACCAGATGTGTAACATCAATCAGTATATTTTCCATGTCTACATTCCCGAACAAAAAAATCTACTTCAGGAAGCATTGAAGAAAGAAGAGCAAATGCCTTAGACGGGAGTGGCTCCTATATGTGATCAGAGGAGAGACAAGGTACCCATGTCAGAATGTCAAGTTCCAAAAGTTGCAGCATATGCAAATGATGTGGGAGATGCAAAGGAAAAAGAGGTAAGCAGAACAAAGCCCACACCTTTCTTTTTAACACTTATTGTGGGAGATAAGCTTTTGCATAACAATATGATCAATTCGGGAGCCAATATGATTGTCATGCCAAAAAAAGTGGTGGATTCCTTGAAGCTAAAGTATGAGCCTCTTGAAAAGGGAATCATGGAACTGGATAGGAAGAAGGTTCCGACCGTTGGCTGGATAAAAGACTTGTCCCTGACTCTTTTCTCTTGCCCAAGCCAAACAGTCATGCAAGAAGTAGTAGTTATAGAAATTCCACCAGTCTTTAGAATGTGTCTATCAAGATATTTCATTGCCAAGCTTGGAGGATACCTAGCACTTGACTGGACCCACCTCATATTGAGGACCAAGCACAGGGAAAAAATGAAGATTCTTTCCAAATCTTTACATCCCGAACATATTGCGAAAAATGAAGTCTTATGCTTTGAAGGTGCACATACTTCCATCTCTCAAAAGGAGAAATATTTTGTAGAAATGATAGAAGATGAAGAACATACAAGTGAGCGGACTCCCAAAGAAGAAGTGCTGCTCAACCAATTCACTGATTCTAATCCATTCAACCATTTCCATGCAACAGGATTAGGCACCTATGTAATTTTTGATGGAGATCAAACTTTTCTAAAATTTATGAAGGATCGGGAGAAATCTGATGACTCGTCTAATAACTATCTATGGACCCTATATTTTGATGGTACCAAGTGTAAAGCTAGCTCTGGGGTGGGCATCCGATTACTATCCCCGATGGGATTTGAAACTCTCAGAGCTTACCAATTTTTGTTTTCAAGCTCGAATAATGATGTTGAATATGAGGTTTTGGTCCATGGTCTAATCCTTGATAAAAAAATGGGTGTAAAGAGAGTACAAGTTTTCAGAGACTCAAAGTTGGTGGTGAGCCAAGTATGCAACCAAGCAACTGCGAAGAACACCTGAATGAAGTTGTATAGACATCCAATTTGGGATTTGATTGAGAGCTTCAAAGCCTTCAACATACAATTTATTCCCTAATCTCAGAATAGTGTTGTTGATCGGATGGAATCTATTGGGTCACAATTTGAATTGCTGTTTGACTTCACCAAGAAAAATGTAGTGCAAGTTGTCATCCGACCCTCAATTCCTGACAATGACGGAATTGGAAAATTTTCAATGATGACACTCAAATTGCTACCTTCGTACAAAAGGGAGGAATGGACCCTGATGGTTCACTTCCAGGAGTTGATTTCTTTGAATGTCAGGTCATCCAATTAAAAGGAAACAAGCTTCCTAGAGGGTTTATTTCTCTTGAAAACCTTTTTGATTGTGAAGATGCTAGAAATGGAAAGCAAAGGTTCACTGAAAATGAAAGAGATTATAAAGAGCTTGATGTTGGAAGTGACATAAAGCTAAAGGTTGGAAAAGAGGTCCCTCAAAGGGATAAACAAAGGTTAAGGGATTTGTGCTATGAGTACAGCAGAGTCATGTCCTAGAACTATGATGATCTAAGAGGATATGACCTAGGTATAATTCATCATACCATTGATTTGGAGGAAGGGTCCAAGCCCGTCCAATAGAAGCAAAGGTTGGTCAACCTGAAGGTTGAAGCCTTGATGGCATAGGATCTCACCAAGTTGGTCAAATCAAAAATCATATATCCAATCAAACATTCCACCTAGGTGTCAAATCTGGTACCCATCCAAAAGAAGAATGGTGACATCAAAATTTGCATTGATTTTTGGGACTTGAACAAGGCATCATTGAAGGACCATTACCCCTTGCCGTTAATGGAGTAAATTTTGTAGACAGTACCTGGATCTAAAATGTTCTCACTGCTTGATGTATTTTTAGGATATAACCAGGTATATGAAAAGGAGAGTGACCAACACAAGACGACATTCATAACTAAATGGGGAACATTCACATATTCCAAGATGTCGTTCGGACTATCAAAATTTGGTACAACTTTTCAACTAGCAATGGATATTGCTTTCAAAGGTTTAATCAACTTGACTATCTTGATATATTTGGATGACCAGATGATCTTTTCAAAATCAAAGGATGATAATTTTGATCATCTAGAAAAGGTCTTCCAAAAATGCCAATAGTTTGGGATTTCTTTAAATCCCAAGAAATGTGTCTTTGGAGTACCTCAAGGTAAGCTAATTGGATTTGCAGTGCCTAAAGAGGGAATATCAATAAATCCTGAAAGGGTTAGATCTATAATGGAGTTACCCCTACCAGTAAACCAAAAAGGACTTCAGTCATTTTTGGGGAAAATTAATCTCATCAGCAGGTTCATTTCGTACTTTTCCAGTATTGTGAGGCCTATCACATTAATGCTTAAAAAGAATCTATTGTTCAAATGGACCTCCAAAGGAAAAGAAGATTTTGAGCAAATAAAGATAGCGATTTTTGTCGCTTCGGTCTTGGTTAATCTAGATTTTTCCAAAGATTTCCTACTTTATGTATATAGTGGTCAGGATAGTATAGCTTCAGTGCTTACTCAGAAAAGTGATCAAAATGATGGAGAACATTTGTTGCTTTCCATTCAAGAACTTTAAAGGGCTATGAGGTTAGGTACAAGTTTTTGGAAAAACAAGCTTTTTCCATAGTTAAAAGTTTAAAAAAGTTCTAACACTTGGTGTCGGCCAACAAGATCACTATCCTTGTAGCACATCCTAGTGTGTGGGAATATATTATAGAAGGTGAGATCACCAAAAAAAGAGCAAATCGGATCACTAAGATTGTAGAATATGATGTTGAAATTAGACCAACCAAGCCGGTTCAGGGAAGAGGCCCATGTGAATACATCACACAGGAAGCAAGTCTTATCACTGAAAAGGACACTGATTAAGTCTACTCCAACTGATTCAAGTCTGAACAATCTTGGGTGGCTGGTCGAACTTAGTATATGCAGAAGGGATATTACCCAACCAACCTTCTATTCAATAAAAGGAGATACTACCGATTGCAAGGTGGTAGGTATGCATTAATTGAGGATGTACTATTCAAGAGAAATTATGATGGTGTGTTGCTCTGATGTCTTGACAGCCTACAGGCGGAAAAATTTCTTAATGAATTTTATCATAGTCTTGAGGGTGGACACTTTTCTGCCAAAACCACCACTTTGAAGATAATGTGGGTAGGATATTATTAGCCCTCTATGTTTTCCAAAGCACATCACCTAGTGTAGAAATGTACACAGTGCCAATATTTTGATTGGAAAAAGAAATAATTCTGCTTTACCCTTGAGCCTGATTGTAACTGAAGAACCCTTTGCATAATGGAGTTTGGATTTTATCAGCATGATAAATCCTATTTCTAGTGTTGGGAATAAGTGGATCCTTATGGTGACTGATTATTTTACAAGGTGGATGGAGGTTGTAGCCCTAAAGAATGCAAAAAAAGGAGAAATTGTTAATTTCCTCGAAGAAATAGTGGCCAAATTTGGCCCGCCCAAAACCATCATATCTAATAATGCTCGAGATTTTGTCAGAATTGGGATGTCAGATTTTGCTATTAGACATGGGATTTTCTTTAAAAATTTGTCAAATTATTACCCACAAGGGAATGGGTTAGCAGAATCCACCAACAAAAACCTAATTAGGTTAATCAAATGCATTGGGTTAGAACGAAAAAGAGATTGGCATAAACATTTACAGGTTGCTCTTTGGGTGGACCGAATTACCCTCAAGCAGATTCTAAAGACTTCCCCTTACAAGTTGGTATATGGAAAAGAGGTAGTGATACCCATCTCCATAGAAATTCCTGCTTTACATCTACTAAAATCCTTGGAGGTTGAAGAAAATGGTGGAATGGAAGTATGATTGGTAGAACTCCTCAAACTAGAAGAAGATAGAAAAAAGGCCCATGAAGCCATGATCAATCGTCAAAAGACAGTCAAGAGATGGTTTGAAAAAGAGACTTCTAGCCTAGAATTCAAAGAAGGGAGCTTAGTGCTAAAGTATGATGAGCGTACTACAAAACTAAGGCAACACAAGAAATTTGAAGCACTGTGGAAGGGACCTTTCCGAATCAACACATGCAAAGAAAAGAATGTGTACGAGCTTGAAGATATGGAAGGAAACACTTTAGATATACCGGTTAATGGTATTTATCTAAATATTTTCCATTAAAGTGCACAGTTCTTTGAAAATTTTAACAGTTATGTATCATATGTAAAAAATTTGTATATATTTCAAAATTTTGAAATAACACAATTGAAGAACACTAAAGAAACAAAAGCTTGTATTGTATTATATCTATAAAAAATTTACATATAATGCAAGACCGAGGCTTAGTTTTAAACATAAGGCTCTCTTGAGCAAACCCAAAAGGAGTTATGAAGCCAAAAGATCAAAAGGGCAGGAAACTTGCAAAAATAGACAGAAAATGCCTCTAGTCGTCATCTAGGAAGTTGGAAAGGCTCATTATTGGGTCTTCTTTCTTCTTCCTTTTCTTTTATTTTTCTGTCAAGTTGCAAAAGGGGGGGTTGAAAACAAAACGGACACAAACCATACAATGAAGGCTCCAGGCCTACTCGTTGCGACTTTGCACCAAGAAGTCAAAATCCTTCCTCCAAGGCAGCCCCAAAACCCATTTCACGCCATACTCCTGCAATAGAAAAGTGGCTGCTGGCTGAGAGGAGTAGCAGTGCGTCTCAACGTCCATAGTGTATAAATAATAAAGAAAGGGTAACCAGGGTACATTTATTCTAAAGTCCACATGCCTGCAGAGGTTCATAGCACTCAGAATACCAATGTCGGAGATGGGCACTCGCAATATCTCTCGAAGCCCCTCCATTAGTGAAATATCAAACATCTCACAACACAATTCAATTATCATGCAATTAGACACATTCAGGTCCAACAGTGAGACCACAAATCAGGAAAGCACATTGTAGTTGCTTTGAAGCTGGTTCTCGTTGGTAATAAAATATGCACCGACCAACCACTTGAATGCAGTCATCTTGAGGGGGTCACATTTCTTCACCAAGCGCTTGATTTGGTCATTAGTAATTTCTCTCGTGAAGCTGTATTGTGGCCTCCTAGGAAGAAGCCTGATGGGAGTGCCTAAGCTAGCATACATTCTGATAAAGCAATGAATTATGGTAGAATATAAATAAGTGGAAGGCTAGCTAGCTTAAAGAGATTATATGTTCAAATGAATGTTGCAAAAGGTGGCATAACTATATATAGAAAAGGTGAATCGACAAACCCAACCAACGAAATGCTTATTTTTGGCTAGACAATAATGGAAAATTCTAAGATAGAACGAAGTGAGATAGATAAATCATACAAAGGATCAGATGGAATTTCTTGAGAATTAAATTTGGGTGTTGGGAGTAAATGCTCTCATGCGCTGATTATTGACATGTGTCCATCGCTATCATCAGTACCAACCAACTTACTAATGAGAAAAGACATGGATTAACGCACTAAAAACTCTAAAAAATTAATGGTCATGTCTTTTCAGGGTGTACCTTGTATCACTTCCACACTTTCCATATAGCAAAGGCATGCACTTCAATGCAAGGAATTTATTTGTAAAAGAGGTGGCAATGAGAATGTACTAATTACATCCTTGCAATGTTCTCGACATTCCTGAGGGATACGAATCTCATGTTCACATGTATCGCCTCAGTGGCAGCATTTAATGGACCAGCTGTAATAGCATAGTCTTAACTACATGTACAAGTAGAGAATTAATTGCACTCAAAAGTGTGTTTTCCTTTTCAAACAAAAGGAAAGTGACCATTTTTTGTTAAAGGAATTCTCTGCAACTTCTTGATAATAGTCATGGCGGAACCCTCAACCTTTGGAAGAAAAGCCATAGCTTTGGGTTGACGACCTAGATATACCAATTTTTTTGGGTAGAAGTCATTTGCCAAAGCCTTGGCAATGGAGGAGCGACCTTTCAAATTCTGCAAGAAGGTGTCGGTGGATAAGCCCGTGAAAAGAGAGGTAGTGCAAGATATCACCGACAAGGTTTTTGACCCCAAGTTGTCATTTAACCCTAAAAGTCTTAGAGAAGGAGCCTTTCAGAGAAAGGAAAAGTATGTGTTGACCGAGGGTTTTTTGTTTCAGCTCTGGGATTATGGTTTACCATAGTTCATGTTGCCCACTATGCATCCATGCCTAGAGTTAGTCGATGCATGTGCTAAAAGATTCGATGGAGAAACAAGGGTCATTCTGAATGGCAGGATTAGGGTTACTATTTCTACTCAAGCTATATGAGATATGTTGTGCATCCCTATGACCTGGGATGTAGAGCTTTTTGATGAAGAAAGGATGGATCTTTTTGAGGAAGAAAAAGCCAGAGAAACACTTTTTTATGAAGAAGAAACTAGGGAATGACTAGACCAAAGTCATATTTCCTTCCCTCTTTCATACAAAAAAAATTCAAGAGGGACACATAGTTAGTGTTCTCGATGTTGGCCTAGGCTTTTGGTCTTGACAAGGATGACCAGGTCCTTCCTTTTAAGTTTGGCTTAGCCTATGTGCTAAAGAGAGAAAAGAACTAGAGGCACTATTATTTTTTTGAGATAATAGTTGAAAACATGTTGCTTTAGCTGAAGAATTACAGAACCAATTCCAAATTCAGGTATTCTTCTTTCTTGGCTCATCTAGTTTTACATCAGAATCATGAATGGCTGGGGTGAAATGTACTAGTGTCTAGGCTAGATGAAAGGGGTTGTCTACAACTAGTCTCTATGTGAACCCATATACATTCTAGAATAGGGGGATATTATTGGTTTGTATATTATTTTTTGAGGCTGATACTGCAAGAATTGTTGCATTGCCCTATTGGCCATTTCTCACCTGAGGTCCCATAATGGATGAAGATCTCGCCAAACTTAGTGGATTATTTCACAAGCACAAACTTCACATTTATCAGGTTCCATGGCTTTCCTGATGAGTCTTTCCAACTCCCCAGATTTGTGACAGATAGAGTATTCACATTGGAGGCGTGTTGCCAGGTGATTGTTGTCAACAAAATCTATGGTGCGGGAAGAAAAAAATGAGGTTATATTCGATTCCCCTCAATATTGCTAACAGTTGAGTATTGTTGATGAAGAGGAGCTCTGGGATCTATTGGTTGCCTTAGGTCTGGTCCTCATCTGTGACAAGTGGGACTATAACCCCTAGAGAATTTATAGTGTAAGAAATGAAGAGTGGGAATACTTCGAGAGGAGGAAGAATCCGACTTAAGAAAGTGTTGAGGTGTACATTGAATTGAAACACATTCCTTTCAAATGAATATAATGGATGAGCTTCTACACACCAAAGGTACCATATGACAAGAACCTTTTGATAATTAGAAAACCTATCAATACATAGTTGAAAAAGAAGGGATGGTCTGAGAGAAAGAAGGAAGACTTCTGGAGATTCCAACAGGAGTTGCGATGCCTCAAACTGCCTATTGGACAGTTCCAACTAGATGAAGATTTAGAAGAGATTTATGATAAGGAGGCAGACTCTGATAATAGTAATCCAGAAACCAGCCATGAAGTTGATGAGGAGGAAGTTTCACCTTGGGCTTCCCAACCTCAAGAATTTGATAGTCAAATGGATTCAAAGCA
Source organism: Sequoia sempervirens (assembly GCA_007258455.2). NCBI lineage: Eukaryota > Viridiplantae > Streptophyta > Pinopsida > Cupressales > Cupressaceae > Sequoia > Sequoia sempervirens. The sequence goes on from VDFB02270651.1 coordinate 761,611,962, forward strand.
AAGGGATTCACAAGCTTCGTCCTCCTACAATGCCCAAAGTGAACGAAAGAGAGCCCAATAGTCTCTGAGAGCATCATTCACTGTGATTGTCGAGAGCCAAGTTTCAGAGGGCTTAGTCGCTAGGAGATCGGGACATGTTAGTTCTGGTTGTGAAAAAAGAAGGCGGGCCCAAGATCTAGTCATATCTGACATATCGGTTTGAGGAGAAGAGGAAGTGGAATCTTCCCTATAAGATGTGCCAACTAATACGGTCTAGATAAGTTTCACTACCTTTCTTCCTATTTCTGCATCCTTGGTTTCCCCTTTGCCTCCTCTCATGGAAAGGAATTCTCTATCCTCGGGCCCCGACCTTGTAATTTTGAATACACCCCCTCTTGTTTGTAGTGAACCCCCCAAAATTATCCCATTGCCTAAGCGAGCGACATCCGCCTTAGCATCTGTTGATTCTTTGATCGCCCTATCATGGGACCCTCCAGAAAGAGCTGAAAATTTTGTGCTAACCCCCACTCTTGGACAATCATCTTCTAAGCAAAACCCTTTATTCCCAACCATGTCTCTTTTCACTCCTACTAGAAAATACCTCACTCAGTCTTAGCTTTTTGTGCAACCCTTTTCCATGATAACACTCCCATTCACCTCACCACATGCTCATACATCTGAGGTGTCCCCTTCTATTACCCTTTTCCAAGGTTTTCCTCCCAGTGCCCCTATTGTAGCAAAGAGTGTTGATGTTCCTCAAACCCTGCAGGATCATTTCAATGCGACCAAGTTGTCCCAATGAATATGCTAAATAAAGGTAGATTTTGAAGGACGTTAAGTTTCTAGCTACAAAGAAAATTGAGGCTTGCTACAATGAGCAGCAAAATTGTCTCTTGATTAGCACCATGACACCGCTTGTGGCAAATCCCAAAGGGAAGATGTAGATGGAGGATTACGAAATTTGGATGATAGGCCTAGATCTGAACGAAACTTGCCCACATGACAAGGTAGTCTTGGCTAAGACCACCTATTAGGTAGTATATGTAGAGTATGAAAAGCTGGGCAGGAGATTGAAGAAGCGTGAGGTAGATTTGGTTAATGTGAGGGAAATAATGGGTAGATTGTAGAAAAAAATTAAGGCCAAGGATGTTGAGTTGGCTTGCATAATGCAACTTCAAGATAAGCAAGGGGAAAGCTCAAGATTGCTCAAAGAAGTATAGAGCCAACAAGTTCAACTACATGCCAAAATTGAGAGACTAAAGGCTGACCTTTCCATCTAGTGTTAGACCAACATGGAGTAGAAAAGTTCTCATGAAAACCTACAGAAAGAGCTGGACAATGTCTGATCCCAAGCTTCTGATAGTGTCAGGAAAGCACAGGCAGAGGTAGAAAGATTGAGGCTAGATAAACAAGAAGTTGTGTCTGTTTTGCAGACCTGTGACCTAGAGATGAGAAGAATAATCTTTGAACTGGAAAATGCTCTTAAAGAGAGAGATCGAGTAGAGGAGAATGCAATAAACAAAGAGATTTAGCTTAGTTAGGAGTTGGTTGTTGCATAGAAATATAGGTCTCTCCTGCTATTAAAAAGGTTGGTATCTTCACACTTGGGGCGGATTGCAGTTGCAATTCTTGTTCTTTGACCTATCTTGCAATTCTTGAGGGATGCCTGAGAAATAAATGGAAAGATTGGCTCAATGGACGATTATATTTTACAAACATATGACTCTAGACTAGCAAAATCGCAAAGTTTCATTTCCAAGCTTTGTGTGGCTTTTGATGAAGTCCTAAAAGATGCTAGAATTCCTGTCTGAAGAGTCGCTTCCATCAAAGCAAGTGATTTTATCAACTCCCACAAAGTCACCAAAAAGTACAAAGATTGACAGATGGTGTTGGCAAGGAGAGTTGAAGAGAAAAAGGGATTTCAATGTCTTGATCAATTACACGCTACCTCCATTTTTCTCCCCAGATGGAGATGTGCATATAGTAGAACAAATCATGAAAGCTATCAAATAGAAGGATTGAACTTCTGGAGAACTTTCAAGTTCGAGCATAACACATGCTGCCGATGAGATCGAGTGACATATTTTTTTCCTTTCTTGTCTTTATCATTATCTCGGAGTAGTTACTGCAAGATGGCGAGTTGTGTCTTTCAAGGAGGTCTTCCAAATTGACCAAGCATATAGGCTCATTTGTAGTATGCCCTTACCAACCGAAGTAGCATGGCAGGTGCAACACTCCTCTTTCCTTAAACTCCAGGAATTTCTAGAGAGTTGGTTTCATACCTCCATGAGTGAAGGCCCCTGTGAGTCACTAGAACTATAAAACATTTTTTTTCCTTATCTTTTTATTTTCGGCCTCTTTTTGTTTTCGACTTTGAAGATGTCTGAGTTTACATAAGGCTGGTCAGAAAGATGGGAAATACGCCATGTGGTGGCTGCACAAATTTCTTGTATCATTTTTCTTTCAGAGGAGGGCCCGAGACATGCACTAGTTTGGTGGAAATTTTCTCCAAAAGGTTTTTCAAAAATCATAAGATCTCCACCCACATGACGTCTCATCTCTTCGAGGACCGTGCCTCTTGTATGATGATATCTTTTGGGGGGTCTATTGGAGTATTCTGATGATTCTTTTCTTAGTTTTTGTAAATGGAAGTTTGGAGTCGGTGCCTCGAGGTAATGTAATTAGTTAATGGACCCCTTTTTTTGCTAGAATGTTCCTTAGATTTGATCATCAACAAACCTACATCTTTGCTAAAAATATTTAAAAGACATAAATGTAGTAGCTGAGAATTGATGAGCAAATATTTTTGCGGCCTAACCAAGGATCCATGATCAAATTGCAAGCTATCAAGTGATAAAATTTGGAAACAATTACTTCTATGCTGAGACAATGCTTTCTTCTTTTGGCGGCTATATAACTAGGGTGATGACACAGTGAAGGGTTGGATTCCAAGTGACAATTTCTTGGCTAAGAAAAGTTTCTTTAGTTTTCTTAGGATTTTTAGAATTATTTTTAGAAACAAGTTGCAAAAATACTTTACTTTGGCATGTTGTATCTATTAAGATTTAAACTATTGTTAGATTGGCATCCGACCTCTATTTCAAATTTCATTTGAATATTAAAAGCATGAACTATTGAAGAGAATTTGTTGAGACTATGCATGTATGGCCTTTTTAAAGCTTTCTTTCTTTATATTGTCATTCTAAATGAAACATTGTGTCTTGCAAGTTGAATCTAGATAGTTTAAGTAGTAGATTTCTATGTTGTATGCTTGTATTCCAGAATAGTAACTTAGGAAAACTAGACTGTGTAATTGGACTTCTTTGTTTTTCTGAAAGTTGTTTTATTATACTATGATGTATTAGGAGGAAGAGTTCATGTGATTTATGAGATATTGTTCTGATAATCGTAAGAATTCTTTATGTTTGATTGGACCTTAATAAACACTTCCAGTGAAAAGATTTGAAAGTCTGCAATGTGCTTGAGGTTAGCCTTTGTTGTTCATTCTCTTTCCAAAAATGAAGGTTTGTGGCATTTTGTGTCTATTTATATCACTCATAGGAATGATTTGGGTTTGAAATGTTGTAAAAGCTTTGGTGCATCACCTTTTATGTTTTATGTTTACATTTCCTTCTCCCCTTATCTCAAAACCCCCAAAGAAGAGTTGAATTTCTATAAAAATCCCAGAGGTATTAAGTGAGACACAATTTGTTGCCCACTCGCCGAATTTCCCAAAGATTGTCGGAGAGGCACAGCTTTGATGATCACTATATACTTCTACAAAATTATATGAACTATTTAGGGTAGAAGAAAAGTCTCATTCTATTGATGAAAGAGATTGCAAAGGGAGTACATCCACTAAGAAATCTGTAGAGGCAGAGAAAAATAAAGAAGAAAATAAGTTTGTTGTAGACAAGAAGGATAGAAAATCAACTCCTGATCATTAGAAGAGAGGAAATTTTTTTAGGACTGATGTTGATGGATTCACTAGGGTGAGAAACACTTGAAGGAATATACACAAAAAACCCCCTCATCTAGCACAAAATTCTATGACCAAGTATTCTTCATATTTCTATGGATATTGTTATACATGTAATCAATTTGGTCATAGAGATAGAGAATGTAGTCATTCTTATGAGGAGTGCAAACATTGTAAGAAAGAATCCATTTTCTCCTTTAGTGGATATGAATGTAGTGTGTTATAACTATAATAACTTTGGTCATAGAAAAAAAAATTGTAGAACAAAGTTTATAAGACCAAATTTTAAAAATGAGAAAAAGAAAGATCCACCTCTAAACAAAGAATCTAAAATTATGGAAGAGAAGATAGAAAATAAAGCTAAGAAAGTGTGGAAAGAAAAAGGAGAAAGCTCCACACAATCAATGATTGCATAGACAACATTGTATGTCAAGATGCAAAATCTATGGGTGATAGATAGTGGTTTCTCTAAGCACATTACTGGAGATAAGAGTAAGTTCATCAAACTCAAGAAATGTAAAGGATGATATGTGAGTTTGGGTGATAACACTACAATTGAGATATGCGGTAAAGGCATTTTGAGCCTAGACAGTAAAAATCGGGCACTAAGGATGTTTTATATGATTGAAGAAAGAGACAAATGTGTTGGTTACAAGGTCATCTTTGATTATGAAATGCAAAATAAGAAAGAATGAAAAAATAGTTGGAAAAGGATTAATAATGCTGAAGTAAAAGGTCAAAGCTATTTGATAGGACAACTAATGAAAATGCATAGAAGTGACACATAAACTTTGATAATTTGGTGAAGGTGAGTTAAAGGGTTTTAGTTAAGGCCTAAAATAAGACAAGCCTAAAAATGTCATATGCAAAGAATGCTAGTAGGGAAAGAAAAAAAAGGATAGTTCTCCAACTAAAGAATATTCAACTACCAAACCTTTATATTTGGTCCATACCGATTTGTGTGGACCCACAAGAACAAGGGGACAAAAAGGAGAAAGGTACTTTATGTTGCTAGTTGATGACTGCACAAGAATGATTTGGGTAACATTTCTGAGAGACAAGTCACAAGCGTTTGAAAGATTTAAGATATTTAGGAAAATGGTTGAAAAAAAATTGGGAAGAAGAATTAAATGTTTGAGATCAGATAGAGGAGGAGAATTTACCTCAAGTGAATTTATTGAATACTGTGAGGCACATGGAATCAAGAGACAATATTTTGCACCTAGAATTCCATAGCAAAACGAAGTTGTTGAGAGAAAGAATAGAGTTGTCAAGGATAGGGCCAAAACTATGTTAAATGAGGCCAAATTAGCTGATATGTTTTGGAGAGAAGTTGTTCATACTGCAGTATATATTTTGAATAGAGTCCAAATCAAAGCACATAGTGATAGCACTCCTTATGAATTGTGGTATGGTAGGTTTGCTTTTGTTAATCAATTAAAAGTGTTTGAAAGAAAATGCTACATTAAGAGAGAAGATGAGAACTTGGGAAGATTTGATTCAAGGAGTGATGAAGGAATATTCTTAGATATTCCACCCAAAGCAAAGCATATAAATGCTATAACAAAAGACTAGACAATATTGTGGAAAGCATCAATGTCAAGATTGATGAAAGTATAAAGCATATCAAATACAATCAAAATGAATTTGAAGATGATTCATATTATGAAAAAAATGTGGTGAATAATGAAGAATAATTTAAAGAAGTTGAGAAGGCACCTACAAAGTATGTACAAAATGATCACCCAACAAATCAGATAATTGGGGACAAAAATGAAGGAGTTCAAACTAGGAGAAGACTTGCAAAGAACAAAGAACAAGTAAAATTGTCTCTCCTATCTCAAATTGAACCAAATTTTTTTACTGAAGCCAACAAGGATGAGAGTTGGATAGAAGCAATGGAAAAAGAGTTAAATTAGATAGAGAAAAACAAAACATGGGAATTGGTTCCTAGATCCCCAAACAAAAATGTAATTGGAATTGAATGGGTGTTTAGAAACAAACTCAATGAGGATGGAGTTGTTATGAGGAATAAGGAAATATTAGTGTGCAAAGGATATACACAAGTTAAAGGCATTGAATTTGAAGAAACATTTTCACTAGTGGGAGGATTAGAAGCAATAAGAATGTTTCTTGCATTTTTTAGTTTACAAGGGTTTCAAAGTATATCATATGGATGTTAAATCTACATTCTTGAATGGTAACTTAGAAGAGGAGGTTTACATTGAACAACCAGAATGTTTTCAACTTTTAGAAGAAGAGGATTATGTGTGCATATTGAGAAAGGAATTGTATGGTTTGAAACAGGCCCCATGAGCATGATATTCCAGATTGGACCAATATCTTTAGCAACAAGGATTCAAAAAGGGATGTGTAGATAGTAATTTGTATTTCAAATAAGAACGTGAGCACATGATTATTGTTGTTGTATATGTAGATGACATCATTTTTGGAGGCAATAATGATAAAATGTGTAAAATATTTGCTACACATATGCAAGATGAATTTGAGATGTCAATGTTCGGGGAGTTGCACCAAAAGAGTCTCATATCAATGCAATGAAATGAATTTTCAGATATATCAAGAGCACTATTGATTATGGGTTCTGGTATCCCAAGAGCCAGGATTTTTCTTTGAAAGCATACACAAATGTAGATTAGGCAAGCAGTGTAGATGATAGGAAAATCACCAATGGTGGAGAATTATTTTTGGGAAACAAATGGGTTTCCTAGATGAGAAAAAAGAAATAATTAGTCACTCTTTCCACAAAAAAAGTAGAGTATGTAGCAACATCAACTTGTTGTACTCAAGTCCTATGGATGAAGTAGACACTTAAGGACATCAAGGTAGAGTACAGTGAACCTATCTCTATTCTTTGTGAAAATTCAAGTGTCATAAACATCTCAAAGAATCTAGTGATGCACTCTAGAACAAAGCACATATCCATCAAGTACCACTTCATTATAGATAAAATTGTAGACAAGGAAGTCAACATGTAGTATGTTCCCACAAATGAACAAGTGGTTGACATTTTCACCAAGCCTCTTCCCAAGGAACAATTTGAATAACTGAGGAAAAAGTTGGGAGTAATTTCTCCCTCATCATATCACTAAATCTTAGTGATAGGGAATGAATCTAAGAGGAGATTCATTGGTATCTTATTCATCCCTAGAAATGAAAGGAAAGATCAAGTTAGGTAAAATTAGTTTTATAAATTTCTAATGACTTGATGGTTGCAGAATTTTAGATACTTTCTTTCTCTTTGTATGGCTCATTAAAGGGGGAGAATATCAACACCAACACTATGTTTTGAGGAAGAGAATAGTTAGATCCTTTGAAATTGATGTCAAAGGGGGATAAATTCAAAAAAATGCTCTATTGGGAGAAGGTAAGAAAAAAGCTCCCTTTTTTTCAAAGCTAAAGATATGACTAAGGGGGAGCTGTGACAATGACTGTGTGACAGTGATTTATGCTTTGGTATAGTATATTGTTTGGTACATCTTTTGGTTCAGAGAATTTAGGTTTTTCCATCAATGAAAAAGGAGGAGATTGTTGGCATATGGTTGTCATTGATTTCAAAAGGAGATCAGAGATGAGTTGGCCCTTATTTTGAAAGATTGTTGGAATAGTGGTGTCATTGAAGTCAAAAGATGATCTATTCAATATCATACAGAAGAGGTGTAAAAGAATTAGTCAAATTTATGCTAATTGTGTAGGTTTCAGTGTTTCAGGCGTATGGCTTACTGAATTCCTTGGTTGATCTCAGTAAGAATCAAGCATCGATCATCGACTTATCACTTACCAAATGCATTTGAAAATGACTTCGAAATTTTGAAGGTTTTCGGTATTCAAACTTTGGAGCTTCATCATAACCTTTACTTGTGAAGTCTATGGTATCAGGTATTGAGAAACCTCAAATCTCATCCCACAAAAGGATTTCATTCTTTGTTGTTCAGAGGTATGGTTTTCAGTCTACTTTCTTGCATAGTATGGTGATCATGGTATCCCCAATCCCTGAAACCCAATAAATGACAGGAGGCAACAAGAGTTTGCATTGGCCAAAGGTTCTTCATTAGGTTGATAGGTGGATTTTGGTGGGACTTAGTGGCTCGTCCCCTTGACATCCCGATATATACTTTATTGAAGAGACATGCACATGTTGGTAGGAAAAAATAATGAGTCCCTTCAATACTACAAAAAGGTGCATGATGTCACCCTAGACAAATGATAGAACAAGGTTATATCACATAAAGCCTTGACATTGTTGTAATGGAAGTCAAATGTTATTTTCTTTAGTGATGAGCGATGGAGTTTGATCAACAACAATGATCAATCCAAGGAAGATAAATGATGCTTGCTATCCCTTGGGACCTATGGTGGGACCCTATCTATACCTCATGGGGGAGTGGGGAATAGTGGAGATCAAATGGTGTTTTGATTAGATGAAGGAAAAAAAAATTGTATGTTCAACAGACACGTGGTGACATATCGCTTGGTCGCTTCACATCGTTGTTGTGAAGCGAAGTGATAAGATGGTTCTCGTGATGGGTGCTGAATAGAAGAAGGTGACATTAAAGGTGGACAAGTGACAGTTTCTTGCCAGCCCACTAAGAGTTTGTGGGCCCATGTTTTCAACCAGTGGTATAGTAGGGGATGGTTTAGATTGGATGGTGATTGATCCAATGGTGATCACCACATCGCTAAACAAGAAATAAAGGAACATGTGTTACAGCGATGCACTATGCATGATCGATGATGGAGATTTAAAGGGAGGACCATCTGATGGTGATGATTTAAAGGTGCGATGATGAACAAGGAATGTTGGATCATGGCATGAAGTGATGAGATCGACGACCTAGCTTCAAACGTGAAGATATCAAATGACTAAGTCCATGTAAATAGGGTTTTGACTGGAAATCAACTTGATGAACGAATTTAATTCATTCAACTGCACCAACAACCAATGTAAGTGAAGATTTGATCTACTAAGTGGTGAAACAATTTTCTAAGATGATGGGATTGAATCAAATCAGATAATTAGAAGGATGTATTAAATGCATATCCGATCCTAGGGTTTGATAGAGAGACTAAGAGGGAAAATTATCTGAACTAGAATTAATGTTGTGCAGTTCAATGTAGGAGTATGTTAGTGAAGAATATTTCCTCGAACCCTAACAGAAGATCTGAATGTGGAAGAGAATCTTGAGGCAATCACCATTGGTCAGTAACTACACAAAACATATTATTAGAAGATTGACTAAGTGTGGTAACAGTGTGAGAAAAAAAAAGAGTGAGAGTTGTAGAAGGTGTATGAGGGTGCATTGAGGTGAACAAAGAATGCACTAAGAGAAAAGGAGAAGAATAGGGTAGAACAAAGGGGTATAGAGTATGGGAGAGAGTTGATGTGACAATAATAGAAACTTGAGTAGTAGTAGAGTAAGCTACAACATTGACTTGTGTTCTTGATGAAAATATTGTAATAATCCTATATGTTGTAAATATGATTGGTTGGTGCCATTAGATAACTAAGTTGGTGGTCAGAATAAGGGATTGGTGTCTCCTTAGGGTTGGTTCCCTTAAAATTTGTAATAGAAGGTTTCTTTGTGAGGCTGGATTAGGACAGTAGCCCCTAGTAGCATTTTCTCAAAGTGGTTTTTCCCATCTTTGGATTTCCACATATATCTTGTGTTATGATTTGTTAAATTGTGTACTTGTTTAAATTTTTGTATATCATGTTTCAACCTACAAAATAAATGTTTAAGAAGTCAGTCTACTCTAAATGTTAAATGGTTAAAATTTTAATGTCTACTGATTCAGCCCCCCTCTTAATAGATTGTTGTGTTCTAATAGTTTTCCTTTGCATTAACTTAGGTAGTTGTTGAATGAGTTCATGTTAAACCCTAGGTTTCCTTTGTTGTTAAATGAAATGTTGTAAATCCAAAGTATTTGTTAGTTATAGGAGTCTTTCAAGTGTGAGGTGAGTAATATACTAGCATTAATGGGTATTCATGAAATTAATAGTTCCTTTTTTTTAAAATACCCATGAAATATTAAAATTCACATAGTAGGGTACACTTAACACTTGGTTGTTCAAACCTTAATTCATCATGGAATCCTCACAAGTCTAAAAAACCTGATCATTGCACACGTCATGAAATCCTTGATATTTTGGATTACTCAATTTTGGTTCATTCACCAAATCCATAAGTTAATGAAATTTTCGATTGACCCTTTGTAGTGAAATCCATGAGCTTTTGGAAATCCCAATAAGTCCCTTTTTGTGAAATCCATTGGGTATTGAACTTCTTGAATATGCCCTTATCACTGAATCCATGTAGCTTAGGATTTCCTAATGAGCTTCTTATCATGAATTTCTTGAGGTCATGGATTCCGTGAATTCCATCTTTGTTTGGATTTTCCAATGTTTTACAATGATCATTCCTTGATGGTGGAATTTCTTAAGGTTGGCGCTTGATCATGAGTTATGTGTTAAGGATTAAAATCTTATGCCATTGAAATGAGTAAGGGCTAAAATAATGAGATTTAAAATAATGGATTCACATTTATACATGCATCACTAATTCCATAAGACTGTGGATTTTTTGACAAAGTTTGTTTCATGGATTCCGTGGAGCTTTGGATTTCATGAAATCCTTGTACTAATGGATTTCCCAAATTCCTTGACTGAACCAAAAACTCGATGATAATTTTATATCTTAATTTAAGGGCTTTTGAAATGATTTCCTTTAGTTTCTTTATTGATAGTATAATATTAAATATTACAAAATGGAATTTCTTAACTTTGTCAACCATATTTTAGATCCTTAAGGCATTTCAAGTAATTATTATATTTTGTCTAACCAAATGTAGGAAAATTCAAGCAAAGCTAAGAATAACAAAGGAAAGAAGACTACTGAGATTGTGAAGAAAGAGCTTACAAGGGTAGAAAAAATGAAGTATGATTTCAAAGGAAGGCTCCTTGAATCAAAGATCACTTCTTACTAGGGAGAGGTCAGAGACACTAACATGGGACACATTGATCTGGAGGATTTCAAGAAGAGAATGTATTGCTATGCTCCAACAGAATTGGCAAGAAGATTGGTGCACATTAGACTGGATCAAGAAGAGATTTCCTCTTTCAATTTAGTTCCCAGAGCTAATAGTTGAGTGCTCAAAGCACTATGATTCTGATAGAAGGATAGTTGGACCTCAAGGAAGAGTATTAGCCAACTTGACTAAAGAATCCTTGGTTGAGGCCTTTGGTATTCTGCTCACAATAAATTGGTGAAATTCAAGATCGACACAGTGAAGAATTTTTACATAGATAACCTCGAGAAGGCCTTGGAAATGATCAATGTTTCATGGATTGACAAGCCTAGGTCACATTACTCTAAGTTTCCCAAACTATTGTATAAAAGTGACTTCAAAGTTGAGTATAATGGTATGATCGCTCTTCTTAGCAGGGTGATGGGGTTGGAGAAGGCATCAGTTTTTGAGGATTGGATGTTTTATGTGATTACACAAATAGAGAAAAGTACCAACTACCTTTGGGTAGGGTTAATCAATGATAATTTAGATAGGAAACTAAGGGCAGACTAGGATACAAGGAAGTTCACAATGACTTCCTATGTTTTCTACATGTTGGAAAGAAATTTCAAGTACAAAGGATTGAGCTGCAAGGGGGTTATTGGAGAAAATAAGGTATAAGATATTTATCCCCAATTGCATCTATCTAGCACCTCACATTATAGAACGGTGAATGGTGCATTCACTATGTATATCAAAAGGACTTTTAGGAGTCATTACATGTGAGGATTTTTGTTGAGGTCATGGAGCTTGTGAAGAAATATGGGTATTATTACTTGCAACTTCCCAAGTGTACATATATTAGAATTCAGGGATGACCCTTGGTACCATACAAGCTCCAATGATACCCAACTAATAAATTTGTGTTGTTGGAGGTGACAAGGCAATTGGATGCCTTTGATAATATTTTGAAGAATATGCATAAGATAGGGATTGGAGGGGAATTCCCTTTGGAAATTAATGGATGGGAAGCTTGTCCCTCATTCTAGAGTGCTCAACATTCAGAGACTGAGATGGCACACCTCCAGCTACCCATACACACCTCCTGAGATAACTTTGATCCATATGGAACAACACAAAAAGAAACCTCCAAAGACTAATGGCACAAGGATGATATTAAGGATTATTGGGCCAACTAAAAAGATGAATTTGAGGTGTTTAAAAGGAAATTCTCTAGGGCACCTTTGAAAATGATAAGATTGTATAGGGTTATGCAAGTTCCAGATCATATTGATGATGACGGGGAGGTAATTCAATATCATGACTATATGGAAGTATCTAACAAACCTCTCCTCCAATAGACTAGGCTAAAGAAGAAAAAATAGACTTAACCCAAGTCACTGCTCTGTTACCAAGTATTCCAAATAATGGGCTAAGCATAAAATATTGGAATTGGAGGTAGATGGAGTAAATCCCACATATGAGTTGATGGGGGATTTGGAATCCCAATCTTCTTCAAATGATGAATTGGAAAAGGAAGAAGAAAATGCTCCTATTTCTCAAGAAGAAGAATCAAAAGAAGAGCTAGTGTTTATCAAAAGGAGAACTAGGGGTAAACAAAAGGATAAGGCCAAGAAAAAAGAACCCAAAAGGTAGCCAATCCCAAAGCAAAGGAAGCCAACTAAGTTCATCATAGAGGAAATTAAAGAATTATCTCCTCAGCCTCAACCTCCTAAAAGAAGAATACTAGTTAGAGGAAAAGGTAAAGGTGGTGCAAGTGATTCCCCTCTAAAGAAACTAAAGAAAGGAAAAGAAACAAGGAGAACTTGCAAGATACAAAGGGGATAACCTAGGAAGAAGCTATTAATGTAGAGAGTTATGAGGAAATAATTCAATTTTATGCAAGGAAAGCTTCTCCTCAGTCTGGGATTCCATTTCCTAACATTGAAAATATAGATAGAGTAGCTGAAGAATTGGAGAAAGTTGTATATGTGTCACAAATTGACAAGGAGGAAACTTTAGAAGAAGTGATTACAAAGAACATCCCTCCCAAGCTGCCTCAAGAGAATGTTCCTTCTAATAAGGAAGAAGAAATAGAAGTAGAAAACACAACATTTGAATATGCTTCCAAAGAATAGGAATCAAATGAGGAACAAAAGACTCCTAAGGATGGTGACCTTAGCAATTCTAGAGAAAATTTTAATGTGAGTACCATTGGGGTAGAAAGAGAAAAGGAATAGAAAAAGGTGGAAGAAGTTAATGTTGATTTTTTTGGAGAAGAGGTTTATGAAGAGAAGAGTGAGGATGAAACAAGAAAAGACAAAGAAATAAATGGGGAAGAACAACCTCAAATGGATGAAGAAATGAATAAATGAGAAGACTTCCAAGGATAAAATAATGTTGACCTCAATACAAATGTTGAAATGCCAAATGCTCCTGATTGGCTTAAGGAGAGACTCAAGTCCAAACCAGTAATAATTGAAGATGTGGTTCTAGACTAGGACAAATTTTTAGTTGGCTTGAATAAATAAAAGGAGAAGAAGAAAGCTAGGGTAATCTCAAAAATTACAAGAGATGATTCCAATAATAGGGTGTTGCATATTGCTACACCTACAATTGAGAAGAATAAAGAAGAGGCCACCCCTGTAGATTATAATGTGTTCAAAATTAACTTGGAACCATCCACCAAGAAGCAAGAAGTGGAAAATATAAAAGGATTGGTGGATGCATTTTGAAGAGGCTAGATAAAGAGGTGAAGGCTAAGGAAAAGTTGCAGAGACAAGCAGAGGAGCTACAAAAATATATAAAATATTTTGTGAAGCCTCTAGAAAATCAAGCTAAAGCTGGATCATCTGCATAACCTAGCATTTTGTTTAAGGATGCAATAAATGAGCTTGAGAAAATGAGAACATCAACTCAAGTATCTCAGGATTGGGTGGTAGGAGTATATCAAAAGGGTATTCCATTGATTGTATAAATCCTACAGTTGTATGAGAAAACTATTTCTTTGTAGGATATAGTACAACAAATGTTGGCACAATGCAAAGAAGTTTATGATAAGTCTATGGTTAGGCTCATGAAGATACTCGAGGTTCCTAGAGATGTACTAATAAAGGAAGATATTCTTTCTTCTGAGGAGATAGATAAGCCCAAAGAGTGGAATTAAGCCTGCAAGTTCAGAAGGGAAATAATGGATGGGGAACTTGAGTAGATTCCTAAGATGCAGAGTGATTTAGATGATATCATTCATGGCTATACTTTGTTTCTAGAGGTTGTGATAGGGAAAAAAACTCAGAAAGGATTATATGAAGGTTGATGTGTTAAGACAATGGTGGAATGATATCTTTTCCCATGTCAAAGATGGAGTTATAACTAAAAATAATTTAGAAGATGTTGCCACGGATATCAACGTTGTGCATAAATATGAGGAATCAAAGATAGTCTGGGACAAAATATTGAAGAAATATAAAAATGAGTTAGAATCAATGGATTTGAGATTAAGGTTTATCCCAACACCTAGTCAATCCAAATTGAACAAATTATTAAATAAATTTCAGGAGTTCTTCAAGAGGTAGTGAATGGGAAAAGAGGATGAGTAAAGGGCCCGTTTACATTGAATTTTGTGCCAAACTTCATCAATAAGTTAAAGAGAAAGTTGGCTACCTTGAGAATAGTGCTAGGTTCCCTTATTTAATATTTTAAATGACATTTTAATGTAAAAATGGTTTTAATGTTTATATTTTTGGAACTTTAATGGGCATTAAAATTGTATAAGGCCGACCTATTTTGGCTGACCTAGTTGGGCACCCTAATTTGATGTAATCTAGACTGTTGGTTTTTACCCTATATTTATATCAAACTCTATAAGTATAAGGCCTTTCCTGATTTTGAAGGTTGATTATGGAATTATTGCAAACATTTGGTGAAGTTAATAAAAGAGAAGAAATTAATTTGGTGTTGTTTTTTGTGTTATTTTATTGTGAATGGTTCCTATGTTTCCAAGTTGTTCTAGTTAATTAGTTTGAGATTTATATACAACATATCTCATTTTGGTGATGAAGTATTGAAGGTTTTTGATGAATCTTCTGCCCATAATATTTGGTGCTTGTTGATTGTAAGTCACCTTGCATAGTTATCATGGACCATATCTTACTCCTTTAGTTCAATTGTGGATGTTTATGCATATCATTCAGATCTGGGTATATTTTGAATGTCTCATAATCTGAAAATCTTTACATTCCTTTGAAGATTGAACTATTTATGTGATACTGTGAATGTTATCTTGGTTAAGAAAGAATTAGTTATTGGGGATTTTTCCATCTTTGATGTTGCATTGTTTGCATGATTACACTTAGGATTTAGATTTAGATGTCTCTCTAAACCCTCTATATTTTTCTATTTCTTTAAAATTTGTGGTAGTTTAGGATTGAAATCATCACTAAATCACTATATTCGATGAAAGCATTGTTTCTAGATTCTAAATCTAGATATGTTGTTAGGGTTTATATTTATCCTTAGATCTTGCAAAACCTTTGTCATAGATCCATAAGTTTCATTCTTTGTTTTACCATAAACTCCCTTTGTGATTACCAACATTACACATCATCACTGAGTTGTTTGTGCATTGTAAAGACCTTACCTTAGAGACCTTGGCGTTATTTTCTAAATATTTCTCCAGAAATTTACCTTTCAAGAGAGATAGAGTACTTGTGCTTTATCTATGTTGAGAAGTGCTAAAACACACATCAACAGTAAGTTTGGATGATTAAGAACCTTTGAACCTTCCCATGTTGCATCCTCAATAGGAAAATCCTTCCAATTGACCAAGTGTTTAGTGATGCTTCTATTTTGTAACTTCTTCTCTCTTGTTTATAGAAACTCCTTGAGTACTAAGATCAATTTCCCCTCATCATCAAGAGGTGGAATAATAGGAGAAGTCACAAATTTCTATCCTACAACCTTCTTCAAATATGAGACATGGAAAGCATTTTGTATCTTGCAACCTAGTGGAAGCTCTAACTCATGTGCAACCTCCCCAACTTTCCTAGTGACTCTACAGGGCCCATAAAATTTTGTTTCAAGCTTCTCTGCTCCACTCCTCTTCAAGGAAAGTTTCTTGTATCTCAAAAACCTCACAAAGACCAAATCACCCACTTCAAAAACTTTCTTAGTCCTCTTCTTATCTATTGTAAACACTTAAAATTGTCCTGATCAAGATTGCACATCTGAATTTGATTATTGTTGATGGTGTTTTCTGCACAACAACTCGAATAGAATATAATATCCTATCTCTCTTGAAAGGTAAATCTCTATCAGAAATCTTGAAGAGATAACCCCAAGGTCTCTAATGTTAGGTCTTGACAATGCATAAACAACTCAGTGATAAATGTGAAAATGTTGGTAATCACAAAGGGACCTTACTACAAGCAAATATTGAATCCTTAAATTTATCAGATCTAGCAATATGGCGATACTTTCAACCCTAAATCTAACACAAATGATAAAAGAAAGAGAAAAAGAGATAAGGTTATAGAGAGATTTCTAAATTTAAAACTACTCTTAAGATTAACAATGCAAATGATGAAACACTTGAAATGGACCAATCCCTCATAAACTAATTTCTGCTTGACCCAGATGGATCTGCAATCTTCTAGAAATAGTGCAATCTTCTAAGGCATTAAATATTTTTAGATCATGAATATTCATCTAAAACAACCCTATTGCAATTGAAATGAATAAACCTTCACAATTGAACTAAGCACAATGAATAATAAAGTCCAAGATAACTTTGCAAAGCAACCAACAATCAACTAGTTGTAAAAAGTATGGACTAGGGATTTCTGCAAACACTTCAAGCATCAAACCATATACACCATTGAATCATATCTAATTCTAATTCTAACATACATTTAACATTTATCAAGCAATCTCAAAAGATAGAACAATAAGAACCATGCAAGATAAACCAACACAAGATAATTCACCAAGAGAAAAATGTCTTCAATTGTATTTTATCACCCAATAACAACAACAATTCTAGTGTTTTGTGCTACAACACTTGCTCAAAATGAACTAAATTATAGCTCTAACTCTTGCTATATTGCTTAATTCGATTCAAAGTAAAAACTATCTAGCCCTTACAAATGAAGCAGAATGCCATATTTATAGAAAGCCCCAAGATATGTCGGCCCAATTAGGTTTACAATAATAATCAGCCACAAACAAGTCAGCCAAAGAAGTTCTAGAATAAAATGAAATAGCATTAAATTCTTGGGACTCATCCAGGTCGGCCTAGGATCTCCAATGTAATTTGGTCCAATGCATGTGAAGGATGAAGAAAAATAATGGGGAAGCACAAATTACGATGAGGCATTGTATTAACTGCCTTCCCCTTTGTCCTTATTTCACTCCACCCTATCCTACACCATCAAAATATCCTATCCAAGTCGGCTATAGGCGGCATAGTCAAAACCTTAATCCTTCTTTCAATGGACTTAATGTCTTCTCTTGATTGCTCCACCATTTTATCCCATTCCACCTTCATGGTTTGATATTTATCCATTACTGCAATATAGGTGGTTGCATCATCTAATTGATGTTCAGTAATTGGGTCCTCATTGATTGGAGAATAGACATCTTGCCACCATTTCTCAACTTTTCCAAGCTCAAGTTATTTGGTGAAAACCTCTTTCTACCTATCATAACCTCAAAGAAAGAAACACATTTATTGTAGATCTCGTTCAGGGTGTCTTCAATCTGCTTCCCCTACTTATACACCTTCTTCAAAACCCTTTTCTTTATTTTCAAAATTTCAAACCATTCCCAAGGTTCTACAGCTTTAGAGGGAGAAAGAATGCCATCACTCACCAACTTATCTTCAGTATATTCCATGATGGTTTTTGTCTTTTGCAATAGGAGATCTACATCTTCCTTATCTTGAGCTAGCACATTCTTTAACCAATCTATCAACCTCATAGCTTCTCCACTGGTTGAAAGGATGTACCTGATAGCATTATCTCCCTTAGTTTGCACCCCCTGTAACCAGTTCATTGTGGCATGAGTAGTATTCTACATTATTTCTAGCTCAGTTATGGTTTCTTGTGGAAGAAAGCTTGCAACAGATGATGAGGAACTAATGAATTGCAAGGGCTTCATTAAATCCTACAAGTACTTCTTTAATTTTTCATTCTCCCTCCTCAATTCTTGCTTGGTTTTCACTTCCTTCCTCAATCTACCCAAGATTACAACACTAGAGCCTTCATATTCTTCAATATCCTGTTCCATGGAAGTAGGCCCTAGGTTGATAGTCTTCACATTATAGTCACTACCAGTTACATCATCTCTATTCTTATCATAAGCAGGAGTAGCAATGTAGACCACCTTGTTATTTGCTTCATCCCTCACAATCTTTGAGATAACCTTGGCTTTCTTCTTTGCTATACCTTTTCCTATATTCACCAATAATTCATCCCAATTGGGAGGAGTATCATCTACAACAATCTTCTTACTCTTCAATTCTCTATCTAACCAAGCAGGCAATATGGGATCTGGCTGCATACTACCCCGTCCAACTATATCTTGATGATCCTTGGATACTTCTTCATGCAAATGTGGTTTCTTAGGAATCTCCTTAACTATTTCTTCCTTTTCTTTATCATGCTCTTCTACCTCATGTACTGGTGATGGAGTCCTAACTGTAATTTCCTCTCTCTGAGGAGATCTATCTTCTTCACTCCTGACAAGTGAATCTTCATAAGCTACCAGAGGAGACTGCAACACCCTCTCTATCTCTGCCTCAACACTATAGAGTTCACCTTCCTAAAATTCTTCTTCCTCTAGATCTTGGTGACTCTCTACCTCTTTGGATTCACTTGGTTCATTACAAGATTCATGGGAAGGAGGAATATTATCATGTTGTTCTATAGTAGGAGTGACTGGAGGAGCATCTTTCCTTGGCACACTATCCTTAGGATGATTTCTTGATCTCCTTGTATATACCTGTGTTCTTTCTCTTGAGTTCTCCACATTTATCACAGGTGGGCTAACTTCCTCCCCTGCCTTGGAGCTTTCCTTTTCCTTCTGCAACAATCTTACTATCCTTCTCCTCTTTGGCATAAAAGCGATAGCTGATTTATCTTCCTTTTCATCCTCATCCTTTGCTGATTTCTTTGTTCTTGAAATATGTTTCTTCTTCTTTGCAATAGGCTTTATTTGCTTTTCTGTCTCTTGCACTTCCTTTTCCTGAACATCTTTAATCTTTATCTTAAAAGGAGAGCTCACCTTCTCCTTACCCTTGGGATCCTGCTTAGCTGACTCCTTAGAAGTGGAATGAGACTCCAAGTCTCCCATTAGATCATAAGTGCATTGCACACCTTCACTTTCTAGTTCCCACAACTTTGTATATTTAATCACCAAAGTCATAAGTTTCTCTAACTCTTTTTTCTCTTCCTCCAACCAGTCTATTTCTCGCACTAGTTTATCCTTCACTACCTCATAATCATGGCCTTGAATCAAATCTCCATCATCTTCAAATTGGTCTAGAATAACCTTCACATTATATAATCAGACTAAGTTCATTGGTAGCCTAGAAAAATTCTTCCTTCTGATTTCAAATTCATCATTGCAATTGGCCCAATAGTCCTCTATATCATCCTTGTGACTATATTCTCTGCTGGCCTTCTTCTATACTTCACTAGTCCTATCAAACTGAGATCTTTTGGAATGAAAGGATAACCCAAGAGTGCTCATTTATTCTTCAGAAGCATAGGCTGAATTAATAGAAGGGCATGCCTCACTAGTGCCTATCCTTAGAGGAAAATCTCCACCAAATCCAATCTTATGCTTATCCTTCTTCACAATTGCATCAAAATCACATATTTTCCTTGTGACCTCCAGAAGTATAATGTGATCTATGGGATACCTAGGAAGTCTATAAGGGGCTCTTTGGCAACCATCTATCTTGATGTAAGAAAAGGTGAGGAACTGTATGAACCAAGCCCCATACCGTTTGATTAACTCCTTGGCATTGTCGGATATCCTTACATGCTCTCCACCTTGGAGCAACCTAGTGATGTACATGGTGAATGCATCATTCACCCTTCTATAGCTCGAGTTACCCAGGTGTAGCTATGAATAAACCTCATAAATTACATCCTGCCCAAACACACCCCTTGTACTTAGTCCTTTGTATGGATGAAATATTGCAAGTGCATAAGCCAAGTAGGAGGTCATTGTGAAGGTCTTAGTCTACAGGACATTACACATCTATTCATGAATCATGGTACTTATTATGCCTGCCCAATGATAGTTTTTTGTTCCATCCTCACTATGACATAGAACATCCAATTTTCAAACATTCCTGCACTCTTCAACCCTACCACCCTACTGAGAAGGGTGATAACATCATAGTATTCCTTCTTGAATTTAGCTTTGAATAGCTGCTTGGGTAGCTTAGAAAAGTGGGACTTAGGTTTCTCCAACCAGGAATTGATGACCTGCTGAGACTTGATGGTATCTTCCTCATAAAACTTCTTTGCCATATCCATATCAAAATCCACCACATGAGATCTGCCAGGCATGTCAAAGGTCTAGGCTATAAACACAAGATTTAAATTTTCCACAATTCTCCCTTGGGGACCAACTATCCTTTGTGTACCCCTGTCATAGTGTCTGGCACATTCGAGCACCAATTCATAACACTGCACTATAGGAGGAAATCCAACTACATGTGCCAACCTTGATTCCAATATTCTTCTAGCCAACAAAGAAAGGTCTTATGTTGCCATCCTTGTCTTGAACTCTTCATAATCCCATAGTCCAACATTTGTATCAGTTACCTCTGACCAGACAGAAGTAAGCTTGCTCTCAGGATTTTTTCTCTTGATATCCATCTTGATTCTTTCTGCCTTAGAAACAAAAGACCCTTCTACACTTGGATCCATCACTCTACCCTTGGTTCCACTTGTCACTTCCTTACTTGACTTAGTCTACATTCAACAAAGAAACCATAATAAAGATCACATGGAACACAAGTTAATCAATCAGAAATGGCATAATCATCCTCAATATAAGTCCCATGATAGCAAAATGCTCTAAAATATCATAAAAATTAATCATCTCAAAGTTCATATTTTTAGTCCTCCCGCGGAATCCAGACTAGAGAGGAATTTCAGAAAATTCCCAGCCAGGTGGATTTTAGTGAAATAAACATAAAAGCTTCCAATAATCATTTAATCAACTATCATTAACTAAGAAACAACATGATACATCTTTAATAAATTCAAATTGATCATACAATGCATAATCACCAGTTAATAAATCATGCTATCTCTCAATTCTTCATTTTCAACAAAGTTTCAGAGAATTACGCCTAGGATGGAAATCCACAAAGACAACAATCTATGAATTCTAGGAAAATGAAGAGACAAAGGAAATTTCAGGAAAATAAGAAGGGAACGGAAATCCACGAAGCAGGCAAAAATCCGGATCACTGCACATTTCGGGAAAACAAAGAGAAAACGGAAAGTCAGAGAATTCTGACAGCTAAGGAATTCCACGAAGACTTTGAAATACCCAATGCCAACTTTTTCTCGTGACTTCACTCAAATTGATCGAATGATCACAAATTTGAGGATCCTGGGCCTACAACTAGCTCGATTCAAACCTCTTACAAATCATCTTTGAATTTGAAACTCATCCTAAAGTAAATCGAGAGGAATTGGTGATGCCCTAGGCATGAAACCCTAAAATTCTACCATGAATGCACATGACAAGCTTGGACTCAACTTATTCATTTTCTAGGTTTATAGAAGGTTCATTATGGCCTACACAAGCAGGCTCCCTCACGATGAAATCGAAAGACAAGCTCAGAAACTCACTTGGGATTGCCCATCTAACATAATTGAATAACCCTAGCTTCAAGATGTTCAACGCCTAAACATGCAAAAAATCGGACTCCAAGCACACCCTAGATGCCAAAGAATCATTCCCATTCAATAATCAAAAGCAAGGAAATGAAGACATACCATTGATGAAGTGAAACTTGATTACAACAATGAAAGACAACAATCTTTAGCGCCCCAACAACAATAGATGACATCTAGGAAAATCACCACCAAATCCAAGAATTCACAAATCTAAAACACCAAATCTAGCCAAGCACTTAGGATCAAGCAACCCAGATCAATAGAAAGAAAATGATAAAACTTTAATGGCATAAAACTCCCCAAAATTGATTAAATACCTGCCATAGAAATCATACAAATGAGCATTAATGCAGTCGACAAGATAGGCTAAACCAAAACCTAGGAATCCGACAGGGTGACGAAACTTCGGAGAAATCCGGTTACCACGGAATTTTGTGAAGGACCAAAATCTTCGGATCACAGCGTAAAGCAATTTCCACCAGGTTTTCAAGGAAACTAGGGAATTCCGCTAGGAGTGTATTTTCCCGAGAGTAGCGAAAAACCTGGAATGATTCTAAAACTTGAGGTTTTCAATAAATATCACAAAGGGATCACCAATGTAAGCAAGATAAACATTCAAGCACATGCACAAGCAAGAAAATCCTCAAAATTGAAGGGCCAAAACACCAGGAACGGAAGCAAAAGAGGGTCCTTGCTTTCAGCGGGGCGTGTGTGCGTAAACTACACAACAATTATTAACACTATTTTTGTCCTAATTCACCTCTTTTTGACCATTTAATTAAATAATATTAATTGTTTAATTAAATGCATCATTTTCTTCTATTAATCAAACAATCAATTCTATTAAGTTAATTCACCCCTTTCATACTAATTTTCATCCTATTTAATTAGATAATGTGAATTATTTAATTAAATTCCTTAAGTCCTCTCATTTGATTAAATAATCTTAATTATTTAATTAAATGTCATTAATCCCCTTTTTAATTAAATGATATTAATTGTTTAATTAAATCCTAATTTCCTCCATCATGCACAATTAAGTGATTTCTTAAATTACTTAATTAGCTAATTTCTCTCATCCTCCCACTTGCAAGGGAATATTCCTTTGTAACCAACTCTCTCCGATGGGAAATATGTTGTAACAACTTCCTAATTTTTAGGAAGTACGCTTAAATCAATGAGAGCCATTGATTAAAATCATTTATCATTGTCAACTTGCATTCTCATCGATTGATGGGAATCCTTAATCCATGCAATCTCCTCCAATTGTTTTTCATTGATTGATTGATCAAATCGATCTTGATATTGATTCAACTATTTCTCCTATAAATAGCCCACATTTATATGAGAAAAGGATCCACTTTCATTTAGAGTAACTAGACTATACTAAATTTTAGACCATTCTCCATTAGCATTTCGTCATTTAGCATCTATTTTAGCTTAGCTTTGCATCCATTTTATCTCATCTTTCATTCATTTTCATCAATCTTCATCAATGGCATCCATTTGAAACCTTGTTTCAACTAAGGGGTTGGGAAAAGGTTGACATTCCACATCAATGTAGCACCAATCCCCAATGGTATGGGGTTTGAGGTATTAGATTAGTTTCCATTATGCATTTCTAGTTAGTTTTATGTTAGGCTTCTTTGTTTGATGTTTTCAAGTATTTCATTGGGAGCTTGACTTAATTGGTTAAATCTTGGTTTATTTCATGTGGATATAGCAGGTTTATCTTAGGTTATGATCACACTCAAATCTATGTATATAACTTTTGTTTATTCTAAGCATGAACCGAATTTTCTTTAAGAGACCTTAAAATCTCTTGGCATTTCTAGATAAAGTCACTTGCTATAGGGAATAAACTATCTAAAAATAACAAGTCAGCAAAAGAAAGAGGATCATAGCCATAGAGAGCATGGAAAGGAGACATTCTGATGTAGGAGCATCCGGGTCCATGGGAAATCCTGCAGAGAAATATTTTCTTTTTATTTTCTCATTTTTGGTTGTGTGCTTGATTTTTATTTTTTATATTTCAGGCATGATTTTGGATCACTTTTCTCACATTTCTAGCATATTTAAAATCAAATTCTTATACGTATTGGATATGTGGCACCAAAGGCTTAATTTCCATGTGTGTAGAGGCTTAAAAATTGAATTTTTTCTCACCAAATTGGAGGATAAAAAAATACAACGCCCAGGCATGTGAATGGGAATTTATTTTAATTTGTAACTCACATTTGTATTTAAAAATTGATTCTTAATTGATGGTGGAGGAATCTAGATGCTGGGAAGTGGAGGTAGTGGGGTGAGATAGAAAAAGACAATTTTTAGCAAACAATTTGAATTTTTCCTACATGAAATGAAGAGGGGAGGAAGAGGGGTGAATCCAATGCCCAAAAAAGTAGAGTAAATTATTGAAGGTAGCAGATTTTAGAAAAGATTTGCAATTCCCAAGATTGAGAAAAGAAAAGGAAAGCATAATGAAGAAAATGATAGAGAAATGAGGCAAAAAAATCAAAGAAACCATGCCTTGTCATCCATAAATGAAGTATTAGAGATTGGGAGCTACATTTTCTATTGCTTGTATTTGATTGTGGAGTTTTTGAGCTGATTTGAAGTTGTCGTGAGGTCAATCATGCCTGTAATAGAGTTTTGGCTATGATTTGTTTGCTCTCTATAGCTTGTTGTTGCAAACTATGGAAGCTTGGAATAAAAAATCAGATTTATTCATTTGAATTTATTGCAATTACTTATGCTGGTTAACTTTGAGAATGTGTCTATCTAATTCTCAGTTTGTGATTTAAAAAAAAATCTTGTTTGAATTGTTTGGGTTGCATTAACAACTTTTTTACAATGTGGAATTTTATGGGTTTTTTTTTAAGTTTCAGCTATGAAGTTGAGGGGGTATTTTTGGGATAAAATTTATTATATTATTACATTCCTATAGATGAATATGGGGGCTTTCAATATCCAAGTTTTTAGTAAAAAAGGCATTCAAAAGATGGTTCAAAATAAACTTCAAAAGAGGGTTTGTCATGAATTTTTTAGTGCAGTTTCAGGGTTGGATGAATTTTCTTTATGGGGCTGCAATATTCAGATTATTGTTTGGAGTTTGATGTTTGAATTGAATCAAATTCCAATAGACATATGATGAGATGTGTTGTAACAGTACTCCCCCTATGTGTAACCACTTCACCCAAGCACCTTGTTGATTTGAAACATAATTTCTCAAATACCCCTCTATCCACTTATTGACAATTTTTTTCCATTTGTTTGTAGATGATAGCTTGTGCTAGGAGTAAGTTTGGTACCTATCAAATGAAATAATTTGTTTAAAAATTAAAATGTGAAATCTACTTTCCCTATCACTAACAATGTTCATGGGCAACTTGTTTAATTTGAAAATTTCTCTAAAAAATAAATTTGCTACTTGAGGTGTCTTAAATTCAGAAGTGATAGGAAAGAAATGTGCATACTTTTAAACCTATATATCACCAAAAATATACTTTCTTTACCTTGAGCTTTAGGAAATCTAGTGATGAAGTCCATGGATATGCTTTCCCACTTGTGCTCAAGAATTGGGAGTGGCTGAAGCAAACCTACTGGAAAAAATTTCCCACCCTTGTTTTGTAGACATACCATGCATTCACTGATATGGGTGAGGATATCTTCTTTCATTCCCTTCCATGAAAACCTTTCTCAAGCTTTCTTATATGTCTTATAACACCCTTGGTGACCAGCCAAAGGAGTATCATGGAAGACCCTTATTATCTTCTCCTTGATCTTAGAACCCTGTACCAAGTATACCCTATTCTTGTAAAATATTAAACCATCAACAATGGTGTACCTATCATCTTCCACCTTCCCATATGAAATTTCAGTAGCAAATGAATCCTTAGCATATTATGAAATTATATTCTTTTCAATTAGTAGTGATAGTAGAAAGAGAGCATAAGGAAGGCTTCCTAGAAAGTGTATCAACAACTACATTTTTCTTTCCTTTTATATATTCAATCTCAAAATCATAACCTTGCAAATTACTCACCCATTTCTATTGGCGATTGTTCAAATCCTTTTGATTCAAAAAGAATTTCAGACTATTATGATCAGTCATAACCATAAACTTACCACTAACAAGATATTGTTTGAAGTTGTCTAGAGCATCCATAATTGCCAACATTTCTTTATCATAAATACAATACCAATTTTCTAAATGATTTAATTTTCTACTTTTAAATGCTATAGGATATCCCATTTGAATTAGAACAAACCCAATACCTTTCTGAGAAGCATCACATTCAACAACAAATGGAAGAGAGAAATCAAGAATTACAAGCATTGGGAAAAAGCTCATTACCTTTTTGAGTGCTTTAAATGTACCTTGATCTTCTTCCATCCAAACAAAGGCTCCTTTCTTAGTTAAATCAGCCAATGGGGTAGAAATATGAGAGAATTTTTTTACAAACCTTCTATAGTAGTTGCATAACGAAAAGAACCCTCTCAACTGAGTAAGATTGGTGGGTGGTGGCCAATCTATTATATCTTGTAAGTTATGTGGGTCAACCTAGAATACTTGTGAGCTTATGATGTGTCCCAAATATAAAATTTTAGTCAGCCCAAATTCACATTTAGACAACTTAGCATAAAATGATTGCTGCTCCAAAATATCCAAAATTGTATCCAAGCTCTATATGCTCCTTCCAAGTTTTACTATAAATCAAGATATCATGAAAGAACACTAAATTTTTTTTACTGAGTTGCCTACCAAAAAATTTATTCATTTCAAATTAGAAAGTTATTGGTGCATTTATGAGACCAAATGGCACAATAAAAAACTCAAATTGACTATAGTGGAAAAAAAAAAGCAGTCTTCTCTATATCTTCTTTCCTCATACATATTTGATGGTAACTTGATCTCAAATCTATTCTAGAAAAGTAAACCACCCCATGTAGCTCATTGATGAGCCTAGTTTATGGTCTAATTTTGGGTAGAATTTATGATTTGTTTGTTGAAGTTATCATGGACCTTGATGTTAAGATTTGATATTTTTATGATATTTCCTCAGAACTATAGACATTGATCCTAATCTTATTTTTGAAAATCTTTAATGACATTGGCATGTTATATGGACTATCTATATTAATTCTACATGTGGTTAATGAATGTTTTTTAAGGTAGTTATGGATATGCAATTATTGTACGTGCTAACATTGCCATGCAAATATAACTTGAAGATACTAAATTGAGAAAGACACCACCAATTGGCCATGCACCATAACATCCAACAAAGGAATCATTCAAAGGTCAAAGGAGGTTGAAAAAAAGAGATTCCCCATGCAAATTGAATGTAGCCACCTTGTAGTGGACTTTAATGCTATTGAGAAAATATTGGCGTTACTATTGTACTAAATGTGCGGACATGTATGACCAGATTCCATGCACGCGTAACATCCTCTCCATTTTCTTTGCTTTCCCTAAATTGGCATCCTTCCAGTTCATGGAGTTGACTACCTTAGTTCATAGTATAAATAAGGATCAGATGCTCCTTCTCAAGAGGTTGCACAATCTGGTATTGTACTTGCATTCTTAGCTTTCAGTGATATAGTTATGCTACTCTTTTGTACTCATATTTCTCGATGAATAAAATGAAGTTCTAAGTTTGCGCATCTGAGTTTTCATTAGTAGTAGAGGATACTCATCCAAGGGTGCCCACTTGGCGAGAAATTCATCCTTTAGCTTAGTTTAGCCTAGTTATTACTTTCTGTTCACTAATTAGTTAAGAATCTAGCACTCACTGTTCCTACAACCACTAGAATTCCATTATGTGACTGTTCCTATAGCCAAAGCAGACAGAGTAGTTTTCTATTTGTTGTTCATATTTTCATTTCTATCATGTATTTCAAGCTTAGTATAGTTTTTGGTTGATGATTCAACATTTATGTTATTCCTTTTCAATAAATTTACTTTCAACATTGTGTCTTTCTTAGCTATAGAATGAAAATGGCTACTTTGAGTTCCTAGTGCACATATTGTGCTGACCCATTTCAAGTTCATGTCCTTGGGTTGACAAGTTAAATGCACCTTCATGATGATTGAATAGCTATTTAGTTTAGATATCCAATCTTTGAATCACAACTGTAAGAGCTTAGTTGTTAAATCATTGTAGGAGGCCAACATTTTTGGCGTTGTTGGGGATGGTGTCAAACTAGTGAGTTCTTTTGAGTCATTGGAAATTTTTCTTGTTGTAGTGTTTCTAAAGTTGTTCTTAGTATACCCTCATTTAGGAAGTAATGACCCCCCTTATTCTTTACCAATTCTTTATGTGAGCTAGCTAATCGTGATTTGATACCACATGCATAGAGGAAGGAAAAGAGATGCTTATGGGAGATTCCTTCCTAATAATCCTAATCCATTCTAGCTAGTTGAATATTAGAACCTTCCAAGAGAAGAAGAAGAAGATCCACACCCCTTTGTTGATGCATTTCCTGATCTGACTAGCTCTGAAATTTCCTCTGAAGACCAAAATTAGCTTGAGAATCCCTTTGCTTTGGAGCTACATCAAGCAGGAATGGGTGATGCAAATAGGAATATACTTAACCAACCAACTTTTCCTTTCCCCATTTCCCATCAGAATGAAGTTGACAACATCAAAAATATCCTTGCTTTAGCACTCCCCAAGTTTCATGGACTTGTCACATAAGATCCTGATACCTTCTTGTTTGAGTTTGACATACTTTGCAAGAGTTATGCCTATACCACCTATGCCCATAGGCTTAACCTATTTCCTACCACTCTTAAAGAATTTGCATTAATATGGTTCATGAGCCTAGGCATAGATACTATGGAAACTTAGGAGGACATGAACACAAAATTCCTTGAGAAATACAAGGAGTATTGTAGGGGAAGTGAAATTAAAGGAGGCGACATTTTTAGGATGCAACAAAAAGAAGATGAGATCCTAGAGGATTATATTGCAAGGTTTATGTTTTTCCTACAAAAATATCCACACCATACACTTAATGAAGACTCACAAAAGTTACTTTTCCTGAGAGTAATTAATGAAAGCTACACTCATACCTTGGACGTGATGGGAGGAAGAGATATCTACCAAGTTCCCTAGGAGGATATCAAGAAAATATGCCAAAACTACTCTAGGGAAGCTTCAAAGAAAGTGAGAGCTTACCAATCTTCCATGGGTAAGTCATCTACTAGTGGAGTCTCAAGAATGGAGATTACTCATTTGCTAGAAGACTTCAAGCAAGACCTTATAAACAATCTAGCTACTCAGCTGGATATACTTCAAGCCAAGAAGAAATAAGAGGAGGTAGAGGCAATGTTGGTAGAGTATTTCCCCCATTATAGACAAAAGAAGGAATACAGATGCAAGATGGTAGCTAATATTGAAGGCAAGAAAATTTCACTCAAGTTCAAGCCAATTCAGATTCAAGAAGATCAAGTCTACTGTGTTGCACAAAGGAGGCATTGGGCTCCAAGACAAGGTATGCCACCAGATCAACTCTCTTATGTTGGGCCATATATCAATTCTCATTCATCTGGTAACCAATGACAACCACCATATCCATCTAGCTATGGAGGATATCCACCATAGCCTTGGGGTTACCCTCCAAATGCTTGGCCCAATCATCAAAACTATCCACCCTAGTGGAAATAACCTCAGGAGAATTGGAAGCAATTTCAAGGGCACTGGCAGCCACCTCCAGAAAATTGGCAGCAAAAAAATCAATGGAGAGGAGGACAACAATGGCCTACCTAGACAACTAGTTACATGCATCCACCTTCTCAGCCCCAACAGCCTGCTATAATGCCTCTGCCTACTAATTCAAGCTCAAATGCACCTAAACCTACTTAGCTACCAGCTCAACCCACACCCAATCCAAATAACAAACCACAACAACAGCCTGTATACTCTGTTGATTCAAACCAATTCCCTACATATGTTGTGAGTGTAAGTGACATCCACTTGCATTTAGGAACTACTTTACCAGCCCCTTCCAAGCCCATTATCACTGAGCTTCCTGTGGAAGAGGAAGAGGAACCTATGAATGATCCCATTTAGTCAAGTGCACCTAAAAATACTAAACCACTCCAAGTCAAGTAGATTGAACAAGAACCACCATTTCCTCAGAGTTTGGAAGTTTCCAAGAAGAACGAAGAAAAGGAGGACACAACCTTTGACATCTTGGATTAGCTGAAGAATATTTGTGTCCAGATACCCCTATTTCAGGACATAAAGGATGTCCCAATATATGGCAAGGCAATCAAAGAAGCATGCATCAAGAAGCCAGGTAGGAAGAAGAAGAAAGACCCCACTATGGTTCATGTGGTGGGACAACTAGTTGACATTATGCTTGGAAAAGTGACTATCCCTAACTTCAATGACCGAGGTAGTCCTCTGGTAGTAGTTGTTATAAATGGGGTTCAAATAAAGAATGTTATGATTGATTTAGGGGTAGAAATAAATGTAATGACTAAGGACATCCTACAACAACTAAACATTACAAGCATGAGATATAATCCTACTACCATGTAGTTTGTTGATAGTTCTATGGTTAAGCCTAATGGTATAGTGGAGGACCTTGTGGTAATTC
The DNA here is from genome assembly GCA_007258455.2 of Sequoia sempervirens. Taxonomy (NCBI): domain Eukaryota; kingdom Viridiplantae; phylum Streptophyta; class Pinopsida; order Cupressales; family Cupressaceae; genus Sequoia; species Sequoia sempervirens. The sequence goes on from VDFB02270651.1 coordinate 761,642,481, forward strand.
TAGACTCCTGGGAGTACCCAACAAACTTCATGATTCTTTCTCCTAAAGCTACACTAGGCGGGTATACCAGTATTCTTGAAAGGCCATGGTTAGCAACTGTAGTTGCATATATTAGATGTTGGTCAAGTGACATGACCATTTATGATGGGAAGAGCACCAAAAAATTTGGTCTTTATCTTCTTGCTCAGCCATCCCATGATGAGGATAATTTTGTATGGCCACATGTTGGTGAAGAGGTCGAGGAAGTTAATTCTGTGGAGTAGCTTATGATGTTAGGCATAAGCTCCTTCATGTAGGTTCAAGATGAAGATGAATTATTGGATAACATCATTCAAAACCATTGTGAAGTGGAGGAATCATCACATTCTACTACTCCAGTCAAGACACTTCTACATGCTCCTCCTACAACCACTATTCCTGCAGACATTCTTCTTGTAGCCATTCTTCCTGTAGCCATAATTCCTACAACAAAAACTATGTCATATACATTGTTTCCATATGATCTCAAGGTACCATGTGTTAATGAAGTAGCTATGATAGAGTGAACTACACAAGTACAAGTGTCAGAAGGAAAGTATCTAAATGTTAACAACAAACTGAGTGAAGCACATCAATTGTTATTGGAAAACTTATTGAGCACCCATCAACATGCATTTGCGTGGGAATATCATGAGATGAATGGATTGGATCCTAAGCTTTGCACTCATAGAATTTACATCAAAGATTATTGCACCCTAGTGAGGCAGCCACAAAGAAGAATTAACCTTGCACTGAGAGAAATTGTAAAAGGAGAACTACAAAAATTGCTAGATGAAGGATTTATCTACCCCATTTTAGATAGCTAGTGGGTGTCTCCATTAGTGATTGTTCCTAAAAAAGGAGGGAAATGGTGAGTTTGTGTTGATTACAGGGAACTTAATGCTACCACCAAAAAAGACCATTTTCCCTTACCTTTCATAGATCAAGTTTCAGACTCACTTGTAGGAAAGCAATAATTTTCTTTTATAGATCGATTCAATGGATACAACTAGATCCAAATTGTACCAGAGGACTAGGAGAAGACCACCTTTACCTATCCATGGGGACCTATGCCTACTCAGTACTCCCATTTGGCTTATGCAATGCACCTGCAACTTTTCAGAGGTTAGTCATTAGCATATTTTCAAACATTTCTCATGATTGAATGGAAATTTATATGGATTATTTCACCACCTATGGTGTTGATTTCAATGAAGCATTGTAGAATCTCAAGAAAGTCTTACAAAGATGTGAAGATCACAATCTCTCTTTAAATAGTGAAAAGTGCTTCATGATGATGTAGGAAGGTGTAGTTATTGGACACCACATCTCTCACAAAGGAATTCAAGTAGATCCTACAAAGATTGAGGTAATCACAAATCTTCCCACACCTAAAAAATTGAAGGATGTTAGGAGTTTCTTTGGAAATGCAAGATATTATAGGTGTTTTTGTAAGGAAATCTAGGAGTGCATCTTATGAAAACTCCAAATAGTAGTGCCTTCGGTAACTTTAATTTTGACTAGATTACCTCAAAGACACATACAACTATGTCCTAAAGCGGAAACAGACATAGTTTATTTCCCACATTAATCCTTCTGAGAGAAACACATGTAAATTCAATAGAAAGCAACAACACAGATGAAAGATACTACATAAAACAGAACATAGATTTTACGTGGGGAAAACCCTTTTAGGTGAAAAACCCCACTCTCCAAAGTTTGAGCCATTGTATTATTCAACAACAAAAAGTTACAATATAGTTTCAAGCTCTTAGCCTTTCAAAGATTTCATCTTGTTCATTCTGGATACAACTGGTAGCAAACTATCCCTGAGAGATCATCCAAAGCAATCATGATTATGAGAGATTCTAGCAGCTCAACTCTGCCTCTCAATCCTTTGCATCGACCTCATGGCCTTGGCCTTTTGACCAGCCACTCAGTCCTCTCTCTATCATTCTCTCTCTGGCTCTTGGCTCTTCATCTCCTTGGCTTATCAGCCTCTCTACAGAACATCCAATGCATACATATATGCATTCATTCTCAAGAGGCTCTATGAACTCGTTCTTTTCCAACTATTGGATCAAAACTCATGAATCATCCAGCCCAACATCATTAGATGTTTCCACTTCCTCATGTTTTAGTTTTCCAATTACCACACAGAAACGGTTCAGCAAACGGTTCACATCTTGCTTTCTCTGATTGGTCCAAATCACACCATGTAGGATAGCCTTCATTCGGTCAAAAGGCATTCAACCTGTGTTGGCATGTTGATGAGACACTAACCGTGTCTCCCCGATGCCACAGAGTCCATATCGTCTTTATCACCAAGAGTCTTCACTATCGGCAAGACATTACACTGAGTCCAGAAACCTATCGCTCAAACTTCGCCGTGTCACCAGGACATCACTCCAATGTTCACAAGTTACATCAACATCAATATTCTCATCGGCGAGACAATCTCCATTCGATGAGACATCATACCGATGTTCCAAAGTCATATCGATGTGAGCAATAGTCGACAAGACAACCATATTTCACTGAGAGGTCATACCGACATCAGGATCCCATCAGTAAGACAAATTCTCTTCACCAAAACTTCATAATGAGCTCTTGATGTTATACTAAAACATCCTAGTCAGCAAGACATATCGCTTTCGATGAGACGTTACTCCAAAGTCTTCAAGTCATACCGAGTCGGCAAGACTTTCTACATTCGGTAAGACAACATACTGAAACACATGTGTTACACCGAAGTCTCATGTCGGCCAGACTTACCACTATCACCAAGATGTTACACCAAGCCTCTTATGTTACACCGAAGTCACACAGCCATCAGCAAGACCAACACCTGTCACCAAGACTTCACGCCGAAGTCTCTAGGTTACCTCAAGCCCACCTTTCGCAGGAGTCATGCCAAACGCATCCCACACCATCAGTGAGACAAATGCCTATCACCAAGACTTCCTAGCAAAGCCTTCATGTCATACTGATGTGTTCCACTATCAACGAGAGAATCAACCTTCGACAAGACTTCTTACCGAGGTTTCCATGTTATCCTGAAACCATTGTTTGCTAAGAGTCACACCGAACTGATGACCCCATGTGTTGTCGGTGAGACTTCTGATATTCGATGAGACATCATATCGAAACAAGCCTTTCGGCCAAGGGTCTCCTTAATGTCTTTGAGTGTTACATTGTCGCCAAGACAATCCTTCATCGTTGAGACTTCACAAAGAGACCCTTAAGTTACTCCAAGTGTTCGTCGGTGAGACATGCCGACTGTCACCAAGAGATCTTCCTGAGCCCTTATGTCACTCCGAAGACTTCTATCGGCGAGACATTCATATAAGTAAGACTTCATACCGAAACGTAAACCTTTCATCCAAGTCTCCCCGATATCCGATAAACACCATCAGTCGGTAAGAGAGCTCCACTCAGAAAAGGGTTACAGTGAATGCACCAAGTCATAGTGATAGGATCCTTTGGCAAGACAAACACAAAGTCACAGTGACATGAGTAAAACACAAGGTTACTGAACTACCAGTCAGCCAGACAACAGGAATGTCAATGTGACCATGCTTTCTTAGAGGTTTCAGCCTGTGAGATTGAGGCAACAATTCCAACAGTTTCATCAAAGATTTCAAAAAAATAGCATCACCATTGTATACTCTCCTCACTAAAGATGTCGAATTCTAGTAGACTGAAGATTGTGACAAGACATTTTCTAATTTGAAGGTAGCCATGACTCATGCTCCTGTACTCAAAGGACCTAATTGGTAGCTTCCTTTCCACATCCATACAGATGCATCAAATTATGCCATAGGAGCAGTCTTAGGATAGAAAGAAGGAGCTATTGAAAATGCCATTTATTTTGTTAGAAAAATTTTGCAAGGAGCTAAATTCAACTATACAGTGACAGAGAAATGCTGGCAGTGATCTATGCCCTGGACAAATTTAGGCATTACATAATAGGTTTCAAAATATTTGTGCACACTAATCATGTAGCCATTAGATATCTAATGAATAAATCCCCGAACACAGGTAGGCTAGGAAGATGGTTATTGTTGATGCAGGAGTTTGACATAACTATTGTGGATAAACCAGGGAAGGCCAATGTTGTTGCAGATTTTCTTTCAAGGCTAACTAAATTAGGGGATAATCAAGCCATAGATGACTCTTTTCCTGATGAGAATCTATTCTCCATCAGTGTACAAACATACTGGTATGCTGACATAGCTAATTATTTGGTCATAGGTATGGTTCCACCTCACTTATCTCCAAAAGAGAGAAGGGCACTCATTGCAAAATATTTTCCTTTCTCATGGGTTGCTAGATGTTTGTTTTATACTGGACCAGACCATATCATGAGGAGATGTGTGAGAGAAGATGAGACATATGAAATTTTGCATGCATACCACAATGAACCATGTGGAGGACATTTTGTAGCCAAGAGGACAACAATGAAGATTTTGAACATGGGATATTACTGGCCAACACTCCACAAGGACACAAGTGTAAGGAAAACTAGATGCGGAAAACAATTCTCCTAAAGTCAATACCTCAGGAAAGAATGCAGAAGAACTTTTAATTTTTCAATTACAGTCTAATTGAGATGCACTATGAGATGGATTACAGAAATAGAGTATTTAGACAAACACACATGAACACCAGATATACGTGGGAAAACCCTTATGGGAGAAAAACCCACCACACCAAGAGAAATCACTTTATATTACAGTAATCAAAGTTACATACAATTCCAAACTTATCTTTCTGGTGTCATTATACAGGAACATTCATCATGTACATTCTTCAAACAGAAAACTTTTAAGTTACAGCCTTTACAGATTCTAATCCTTCACTGATACAGTTTGAATTCTTCACACTTCACCATTGATCAAAATCTAATCCAACATCAAAACATCTATAATTTCCAACTATATCCATGGCGTTCCCTGACTGTCGAGCTCCCTCACACAACCGTTGCAACAAACAGACTCCCAACGGTTCCAATTCGGCTCTTCTAATTCATCCACGTGATGCCACATTAGAAGTCATACACGGTCAATAGAATTCGAATTACATTGGCATCTCGGTGAGACACTATTAGTGTCTCACCGATGCCACATTGACCTCTTACCGATGTCACCAAGAGCCTCTGTAGTCACCAAGATATTATATCAAGCTCCAACAGATATACCGAGTCATCACGTAGTTGTTCTGACTTATCACTTTCGCCAGAAGGTCATTGTGAAACACTAAGGTTATACCAAAGTTCCCATATCTATCGAGCACCCAACGGAAGTTGGTAGGACTTACTCCTATTGCCAAGAGTTCATAGCGATATTCATATGCTACTTCGAAGTGTTCACTTGTCGCCAAAACATTTTTCCATCGCCGAGAGAACTTACCGATTTATATATGTTTCACCAAAGACTGACTGTCGCTAAGTGCTACCCCGATAGCCATCGGCTATCGGCAAGACAAATGCTTATCGCTTAGACCCAATAACAAAACCTAAGAGTTATATCGATAACTCCCAAGTAGTCCCTGTCGGCATAGATTTCTTCTATTGCTAAGACCTTCCCCGATAGCTTTGAGTTATACCGAAGATAACACTTAAGTCTTCCCAATGAAAAAAACAAGCAAACACTGTCAACATAACATTTTCTTTCATGGTGACAACTTACCAAGTGAATATAGGTTATTCCGAAGACATACATACACTGTCAGCGAGAGATAAACGCTTCACTAAGACATCTCTCCAAAAGTTGAAGCCACTCCGAAACTCCAGTCACCAAGAGTCTCGTTGATACACAACAAAAAGACCTTTCGTCCAAGTCTCTCTTGAGCGCTATGAGGTCATAGAAAATAAACCAAGCTACAACGATAGACCCCACAGTGTACCTTTCAGCAAGACAATACCTAGGTCACAGTGACCTATTCAGAATTTGATAAAACAAATTGCTAGTCGGCCAGACAATTAGAATGTCACATCGACATTGCTCTAAAGGAGGTTTTATCCTGTAATGTTTGAGGCACATATTTCCAACAATCTCCCACTTGACAAAGATCATACAGGCACCTCCAGAGCATAAATAATACTTACTGAAAAACATGGGCACTAAGGCCCATTGAACTAGCACACCACCTGAACTTGTCTGTGCTCACTAGCTTTGTCAATGCATCTGCAACATTCTCCAAAGTATCAAAATTTTCCAAACTGACCTTTCCATCTTCAACCATATCTTGTACAAAGTGGTACTGTACATCAATATGTTTTGTTCTGGCATGGAAAGTTGGATTCTTTGCTTGACAAATGGCACTCTAACTATCACATAAGATTGTTATTTCCCCTGCATCAAAACCAATGTTAGAACATAAATGTTTCAACCATACAGCTTCTTTACAAGCATGGGTAGCTGCCATGTATTTAGCCTCTATAGTGGACAAAGCGACTACAACCTGCCGCTTGCTCATCCAACTCACTGCACCACCATTCAACATGAAAATGTATGCATTGGTGGATCTTCTGCTGTCAATGTCCCCTGCCCAATCAGAGTCTACATAACTACAAATGCTGAGAGTCCTCTGTGATTCAACCGAATTACCATGGTAACACAATGCAAAATCTGAAGTTCCCTTCAAATACCTAAACACCCTCTTCACAGCATCCCAATGTATTCTTCTTGGATTAGCCATAAATCGACTAAGTACTCCCACTGCTTGGGCAATGTCTGGTCTTGTACAAACCATTGCATACATGAGACTGCCTACAACACTAGCATAGGGCACACTGGTCATGTCCTCCATCTCAATAGGAGATTTTGGACAGTCCTCAACAGATAGCTTCATTCCCTGTATGATTGGAACAACTAGCTGTTTGCAATCATTCATACAAAATCTCTCTAGAACAGTCTTTATATACTTACTCTGACTGAGCCAAAGCTTTCTATTCTTCCTGTCCCTAGTTATCTCCATCCCCAAAATATACCTTGCTGCACCAAGATCCTTCATTTTGAACTTAGCAGACAACTAAGACTTAAGATCAGAAATCATTAGCTTGCTATTTCCTATAAACAACATATTGTCAACATAAAGAGCAATAACAAGCACTTGATCACTTTCAGCTTTATAGTATACATAATGATCATATTTTGATCTCACAAAGCCTAAAGATAATACATAGGTATCAAATTTCTGGTACCACATTCTAGGTGACTGCTTTAACCCATACAAATACTTCTTTAATTTGCATACCAGTTTTTCTTTACCTTTCTCAACAAAATGCTTAGGCTGGGACATATAGATTTCTTCTTCAAGATCACCATGAAGAAATGTTGTCTTCACATCCATCTGTTCAACCTCTAAGTCATAAGCTGCTGCAAGTGACAATAGAAATATAATGGACGTCAGCTTTGCTATAGGAGAAAAGATTTCCCCATAGTCAATTCCCTCTACCTGGGAATAACCCTTTGCAACCAGTCATGCTTTGTATTTTTCTACATTGCCATCCTGACCAATCTTTTTCTTAAATACCCATTTACAACCCATAGGTTTTCTACCTTTAGGCAAGGGCACCAGACTCCAGGTTTCATTTTTATCTAATGACACCATTTCTTCCTCCATGGCTTTCAACCAAGAATTTGAATCAGACATTTTAATTGCCTCCTTTATAGTCCTAGGCTCATCAGTGCTAGAAATCAAGGCATAGGCACAAGTAGAATCAATCAAAGAGAACCCATACCTATCTGGTTGTTTCCTTTCTTGAGTTGACCTCCTCACTGGCTGAGGCTGAGGTTCATCTTCTTGAGAGCTTTCAGAACTGCTTGAGCTCTCCTCAGTTTCAGGTACGTTTTGAATCTTCAATTCCTCTTTCTCTGGTGTAGGAGGAATTGCTACTACATCCTTACTATTTTCTGAATTTGTTTATGACTGCAGATCCAAGGTGGAAGGTTTTAGCTCACGAAAGATTACACTTCTGTTGTATACAACCTTCTCTGTAATAGGATTCCAAAGCTTGTATCCTTTGATGTTAGCACTATAGCCAATAAAAATACACTTAACAACCTTGTTGTCCAACTTAGATCTTTTTACATCTGGCACATGAACATATGCTTCACAACCAAAGACTCTAATATGTCTGAGAGAGGGCTTCTTACTAGACCATGCTTCCATAGGTGTCTTATCAATAAGAGTAGAGTTTGGAGACCGATTAACTAAGTAACATGCAGTAGCAGTAGCTTCAGCCCAAAACTTATCTTCCAAACCAGCACTACTAAGCATACTTCATGCTCTCTCCATCATTGTTCTATTGAACCTTTCTGCAACTCCATTCTACTATGGAGTGTAAGGTGTAGTCTTGTGTCTTTTGATTCCATGGTCTTTACAGTATCTTTCAAATTCATCAGAATAGAATTCACCGCCATTATCAGTCCTTAAGCATTTTATTGTTTTACCAGTCTAATTTTCAACAAGATTTTTAAACTCTTTAAATTGACTGAACACTTCTGATTTACTTTTCAAAAAATATATAAATGCTCTTCTTGAATAATCATCAATGAACGACACATAGTATCTTGATTTAGACAAAGAAGGAACATCTACTAGACCAAACACATCCGAATGAATATAGTCTAACAAACCAGAAGTTTTATGAGGACTGTCATAAAATGAAACACGATGCTACTTTCCATATATACAGTGTTCACATAATTCAAATTCAGATTACAGTCTTCAAGCCCCTCAACCAGGTTTTTGTTCTTCAAGGTTTTTAAACCTTTTTCTCCTAAGTGGCCTAACCTATGATGCCAAAGCATAGTCTTTTCTGTAGGAAGTTTTACTTCTGTAGAGTATACATAATTAGGGACAATTCCCTCTTTACCTCCATGAGCAGCTTTCAGTGACTTCGAAGAGACACTGTTACAATGAACAGCTTGTGCATCCAGCTTGTACAGGGTACCAATTCAAGCACCTGTAGCTAGCACCATTGAACCTCTAGTCATCTTGCAGCCACTTCCCGAGAACAAGACTTGTACTCCGATATCATTTAGCTTACTAACAAAAAGTAAATTTTTGAGCCAGACTGGTATGTGCATAACATCATTGATCCCCTTTATTCTGCCATCAGGGAATTGGATTCTGACTCTTCCACGACCAACAATTTTCAAGGTTGAATCACTCACCAAGTACACCTTTCCACCATCGTATTCTTCATACTTTGTAAACCATTCTCTGTGAGATGTCATGTGGAACGATGCTCCAGAATCAATCAACAAGACATCATCTGATGCCTGAGTAGCCAAGGCTGCAATGAAGGCATCACCATCACTATGAGAAGAACCATTATCGGAAGATCCTTTCTTCTTCTTTTTCTCCTCTTTACAATCCTTTCGGACATGACCAGGTTGCCCACAGTTCCAACACTTCACCTTGGACTTCTTGCTAGGAGACTTTGATCTCCCTTCTTTTGATTTGGACTTCTTGTCCTTCTTCTTGCCTTTCTCCTTTGACCTTCCTCTGACAACAAGAGCCTCCTTCACCATCTCAGAAGATTTTCTTCTCATTTCTTCTGATAGCAAAGAACCAACAATATCTTCCATTTTGAAACTGGATGTTGTACTCCTAATAGCCATCACTAGATGATCCCATGAGTCTGGAAAAGAACATAACAAAAGCATACACGATCTTCTTCTTCAATCTTTACACCAACAAATGTTAATTGTGTGAGCAACATGTTAAATGCATTCAAATGATCAGCTACAGAACCCTCCTTCCTGCATTCTCAAAGAGTAAAGCTTCTTTCTTAGGAATAGCTTATTCAACCAAAGATTTCCCCTGATAAATAGATGCCAGTCTCTTCCACAAGAGAGCAACAGACTTCTCTTCATGCACATTGAGAAGAACTGAGTCTGCCTAAGAGCCTTATTAGCCCCTTTGCTTTTCTATCTGCAAGGTCCCATTCTTCTTGCTTCATGCCTGTAGGTTTAGTTCCAGACACAGCAAGCCAAAGGTCTCGATCTACTAAGAGATCCTCCATATTTAGTTTCCACAATTCAAAGTTATTGCCATTGAATTTCTCTATTTCAATCTTCCCAGATGAACTAGACATCTTAATCTGTAAATAGAAATAACAATCTCTACAAAACTCCCACTGAACAGTATTGACTCCAAAAAACCCAATATACCCCCAAGGATAACACAACTGGCCAGGCTCTGATACCACTTGTAAGGAAAACTAGATGCGGAAAACAATTCTCCTAAAGTCAATACCTCCGGAAAGAATGCAGAAGAACTTTTAATTTTTCAATTTTAGTCTAATTGAGATACACTATGAGACAGATTACAAAAATAGAGTATTTAGACAAACACACATGAACACTAGATATACGTGGGAAAACCCTTATGGGAGAAAAACCCACCACACCAAGAGAAATCACTTTGTATTACAGTAATCAAAGTTACATACAATTCCAGACTTATCTTTCTGGTGTCATTATACAACAACATTTATCATGTACATTCTTCGAACAAAAAACTTTCAGGTTACAACCTTTACAGATTTTAATCCTTCACTGATACAGTTTGAATTCTTCACACTTCACCATTGATCAAAATCTAATCCAACATCAAAACATCTATAATTTCCAACTATATCCATGGCGTTCCCTGACTGTCGAGCTCCCTCACAGAACTGTCACAACGAACAGACTCCCAATGGTTCCAATTCAGCTCTTCTAATTCATCCACGTGATGCCACATTAGAATTCATACATGGTCAACAGAATTCGAATTACATTGGCATCTCGGTGAGACACTAACAATGTCTCGCCGATGCCACATTGACCTCTTACCGATGTCGCCAAGAGACTCTATAGTTGCCAAGATATTATATTGAGCTCCAACAGATATACCGAGTCATCACGTAGTTTTTCTGACTTATCGCTTTCGCCAGAAGGTCATTGTGAAACACTAAGGTTATACCAAAGTTCCCATATCTACCGAGCACCCAACGAAAGTCGGCAGGACTTACTCCTATCGCCAAGAGTTCATAGCGATATTCATATGCTACTCTGAAGTGTTCACCCGTCACCAAAACATTTGTCCATCGTCGAGAGAACTTACCGATTTATAAATATTTCACCGAAGACTAACTGTCGCTAAGTGTTACCCTGATAGACATCGGCTATCGGCAAGACAAATGCTTATCACTCAGACCCAATAACAAAACCTAAGAGTTATATCAATAACTCCCGAGTAGTCCCTATCGGCATAGCTTTCTTCTATCGCTAAGACCTTCCCCGATAGCTTTGAGTTATACCGAAGATAACACTTAAGTCTTCTCGATGAAACAAAATAAGCAAACACTATCGACATAACATTTGCTTTCACGGTGACAACTTACCGAGTGAATATAGGTTATTCTGAAGACATACATACACTGTCAGCAAGAGATAAACACTTCACTGAGACATCTCTCTGAAAGTTGAAGCCACTCCGAAACTCCAGTCGCCAAGAGTCTCATCGATACACAACAGAAAGACCTTTTGGCCAAGGCTCTCTCGAGCATTATGAGGTCATAGCGAATAAACCAAGCTACAACGATAGACCCCACAGTGTACCTTTCAACAAGACAATACCTAGGTCACAACGACCTATTCAGAATTTGATAAAACAAACTGCTAGTCGGCCAGACAATCAGAATGTCACACCGACATTGCTCTAAAGGAGGTTTCAGCCTGTAATGTTTGAGGCACATATTTCCAACAGCAAGAAGGTATACTAGAAAATGTGATAAATGTCAAAGAATGGGTAGACCAACCAGATCTGATGAGATGTCACTTTTCCCTCGGGTAGTAATCACTCCCTTTGACAAGTGGGGATTGGATTTTGTAGGACCCATTGACCCTCCATCAAATGGTAAGTATTATATCCTGGTATGCACTGATTATGTAACTAAGTGGGTAGAAGTTAAGGACATGAAGCATGCAAGAGATAACAAAGTTGAAAATTTTCTTTATGAGGAGATTTTCACAAGGTATAGAGTTCCAAGAGAGAGTGATTGATCAAGGGACTCAATTCACATCAACCCTTGTTGCAACACTAGTTAATGAGTAAAACATAAGACGCAAGAAGTCTACTCCTTATCACCCCCAGGCCAATGGCCAAGTTGAGGTGACCAAAAAATAAATTTAAGCTATTCTGACCAAAACAGTACCTATCCACATAAAGGACTAGGAAAATAGATTACCAGAAGTTGTCTGGGCCTACAGAACTACTTGGAAAACAACTACAAGCTTCACTCCATTTGAGTTGTTATATGGAAAAACAACCATGATGCCCATTGAATTTTAACATAAGACTCTTAGGACTGCAATAGATTTGGGGATGGATATCTCTGAGGCACAAAGGGAAAGAATCCCGCAACTGAATGCTTTGGATGAGATGAGGAGAGCAGCCTTGCATCACACAAAGGTAGTGCAGAATCAAAGAATTGGGTGGCATGATAAATTTATCATGGAAAATAAATTCCAACTAGGAGACTGGGCATTACTATATGATTCCAGACATCAAGACAATGCTAGAAAATTACAGACAAGGTGGCTAGGACCATATGAAGTTGTTGAAGTATTCCCTAATGGTGTTGTTCAGCTCACTACTATTGACCCAGTCAGATTCAAGTTGCTTGTCAATGGTCATCGCCTCAGATTGTATCACAAGGAAACTTCCAAGAGGAGTTCTTGCAACAATTCACTTAGGATACTGCACCTGAGCTTCCTGCAGCTAAAGGAAGTGGACCTAGTGTCCCTCCTAGCTAATTAAGGTATGTACTTGTCATAATAAATACTTCCACTTTTGTGGGAGTCCATTTCTTCACCCATCCACCCATCCACCCATCCATTTCCACCTTTCTCTCTCTTCCATCACATCACTTCATTCCAATCCACCTTATTTTCATTAATTGCTCAACTTATTTCCTAAAAATGTGAAAGATACTTTCTCCACAATCTTTTCAATGAATCATCCACACATTCAGGTATGTGTGCATTAATTGCTATATCTTAATTGTCTTTTAGTGCATTCATTTAATTGTTGTACGTTAATATGGACGTTCACCATAGCATGCCATTATTCCCTACCCCTGTCAAATCATCATTTCACATGTGAGGACACATGCCCAAATTTAGGTTGGGGGGAGGAAAAATATGTGAATACTTTGCCCATGTGTCAGTCCATGTTGGTCTACATCAAAAAAATTTAAATTGAGCTGATTTGAAGTGTGAGTGAGAGGATGGCTTGCATGTGTGAAGTGACACCAACTGCCATCGCCATTTCTCTCCATCATAGCTTTCCTTTATTACTCCTTCCTTGCCATTATTAACCTTGTCACAATCTCAAGTTGCAAACAAAAGGTAAAAAGGGAAAATTCAGTCGATATGGGCATTGGAAATTTAGTGAGAATTGCAGGAAGAAAACCGTGGAGTGATTGTTTGATTGCAAACGATGGGAGGTGGGTTAATTCAAAATGAACCCATGATGCATGATGTATTACTACAGGATGTACCCTGGCTAGCTAAATTCAAAAAATGTGGCTGGTTAGACTATTTCATGAAGCTGGATGGTTTTGATGAAGGAATTGCACTAGAATTCACCTAGACATTGTTTGAAGGGAAGACCATGGTAAAAGGGTTGGAAGTATTGGCTACCGAAGAAAGAATTGTAGACGTTATAGGGTTGTCGGCTAGCGGTGAAGATTACCCTACTTCCAGAGATGTTAGGTTAGCCAGGGCCAAATTTATAGAACCAAGCGACCCTCCATTGAGCATAGATAAATAGGGTGCAAAGAGAACCTCTCTACCCGAGCCATGGAAGAAGATAGTTGTTTATGTCATAAAATATGCCACCTGTGAAGGATGCTAGTAAAATATTAATTTTTTTCATTTTAAACTCTTGAATCACATGAGGCACAAGAGGAGGGTGAATGTGTCGAATGTGCTATGCAACCTTCTTTCAATCATGGCGGCTGAAACTCAGAAAGGTAGGTACAATTACGTTTCCCACCATTGTTTGATTAAATTGTTAGTTGAGAAGTATCTACATGATGTATCTGGAATGACTTGGGAAGAATTCATAAAAATTGATCAAATTCCAGACCTAAGCACTTGCAACCTAGGGTTTTACCTCAACCTTGTAGGTCTAGCAGGAGATTGAGCATGGCTGAAGCCACTCTTGGTTCTTCAACCTCTGGCGCAGGACCTAGTGTAAACCCTCTTGCAATAGAAGAAACCATAGAAACTAGCTCTTCTAGGACAAATCACTTAGACAAAGAAAGTTCTCTAGATTTTGATGATAATGTTCCACTTAGAATCCTAATGAAAACTAGGGCACAAGAAATAAAGACATAATGAGAAAAGGAAAAGCTAAAAAGCAGTTGACAGAAAAAGAAGTACCAAGATCTAGGAAGTGGAAGGTTGATATTGTTCATCCTGTAGCCAAAGAAAAAAATGAGAGCCCTCCTAGAAAATCAAGACTAGTTGGGCCAGCCTTTGGTATGCCTCTACAGGAAAGCCCTAAGTCTAGATAAATATCATTAGGGGACAAAAAATCTCCAATAGGGCAGGTGAATGTCAAGGAAGAGGATGTATTTAAGACAACAACAAACATAACATTGGAAGATCTTTCTAATATTGCAGAACAAGTGGAGAATCAAGGGTATGAGGAAAATTAGGATTTCTTGTAGCAAGAGATCCTATAGCAAGAGTTCATGCAGCAATAGAAAAAACAAGAACAATCAATACCCTTGCAACTAGAATTGACGGGACAACCTGAATCGTTGCAGTTAGTACTATATGGAGAGCAAGCATTAGTACTAGGGAAAATGCTGGTAGGAATGCATAACCCCCTAATTTTTCAATGTACATGGTAGCTATGAATTTATGGAAAGATATGCAAAGAAGAGAAGAGGAATGGAATGAAGAGAAACACAGGTTGAAGAAGGGAATTCAAAAGAAAGATTCAGAGATTGAAGACAAGGCTACAAAAATTTCCACCTTGAAGAAGAATGTGGTTGATATGGCAGCCTTAGTATCATAGATTTTAGAGTGCAAGACCCCTCCAAGGGTCTAAGCTCTGCATTTGAAGGAAAAATATCTTTCTTTTAAGCTGACAAGAATTGTCTCAGGTTTGAACCCTTCTATTGAGACTCCTTTTTAATTTTTTAATTCTTATCGAATTGCTTCCCCTGAAATGAAGAATTTGTTGTGTGAGTTTTATTTGGATAATTATGTTGTGACTCAAGACCATGATTGGAATCCACTATTGTATGTTGGAGATATACAATTAAGGACATTCATGTCTTGGGTACAAAATGAGATCAGTTGGGGACAACAATATGGGGCTTATGAGCAATTGGAATCCAACATCCCTTTGCCCATTAGGGCTGAATCAAGGAATCCAAGGGACATTTACAGGGAATGGCATAGAATGCTTTTCAAACCTAGCTATGGTAATAGGATTATGCCTTTGATAGAAGCATTATATAGTGAGTACGAGGTAAAGGAAAAAGAAAAAGAGGAAACCATGAAGAGATACCTCTCACAAATATGGAACAACCTAACTGATGAGCTAAAAAAGGTTGAGCCTCATTCCATCCAGAACTATGTTGCAACACTCAAAATAATTGAAAGATATATATAGGATGGAAGAACAAAGGGACAATTTTGGATTTCCCTGACTTTTTAGCCACCCTTCCTGATGTGGTTCGTGCCAAGTTACAAGTCTTACAACTATGATATTGCTGCAGAAAGACAGAGATGGAGCAAATTGGACAGATTGGGAGGATTCTATTGGGACCTTGATTCACACATAACAAACATTGATGTAGGGCAGTTTTCAGTTGCAAATTTTAGAGCATTGACCAAGCAGAGGAACAACCCTTCCCCTATTTGAGGACCAGAAAAACCTTAGGTTGAGGGGAGTGGCGAGCCTAGTTTATGGTCTAATTTTGGGTAGAATTTATGATTTATTTGTTGAAGTTATCATAGACCTTGATGTTAAGTGTTGATATTTTTATGATATTTCCTCAGAACTATAGACATTGGACCTAATCTTATTTCTACAAATCTTTAATGAAATTGGCATGTTATATGGACTATCTATATTAATTCTGCATGTGGTTAATGAATTTTCTTTAAGGTAGCTATGGATATGCAATTATTGTGCATGCTAACATTGCCATGCAGATATAATTTGAAGATACTAAATTGAGAAAGACACCACTAGCTGAGCATGCACCATAATGTCTAGCAAGGGAATCATTCAAAGGTCAAAGGAGGTCGATGGCAGGAGATTCCCCATACAAATTGAATGTAACCTCCTTATAGTGGACTTTAATGTTGTTGAGCAAATATTAGAGTTACTATTGTGCTAAATTTGTGGACACGTCTGACCAGATTCCATGCACATGTAACCGCCTCTCCATTTTCTCTACTTTCCCTAAATTGGCATCCTTCCAATTCATGGAGTTGACTGCCTTGCTTAGCTGGTAGTATAAATAAGGATAAGATGCTCCTTCTCAAGATGTTGTACAATCTGATATTGTACTTGAATTCCTAGATTTCAGTGATACAGTTATGCTACTCTTTTGTACTCATGTTTCTTCATGAATAAAATGCAGTTCTAAGTTTGAGCATCTGATTTTTCATTAGTAGTAGAGGATACTCATCCAAGGGGGGCCACTTGGTGAGAATTTCATCCTTCAGCTTAGTTTATCCTATTTATTACTTTATGTTTAGTAATTAGTTAAGAATCTAGCGTTGACTGTTCTTGCAACCACTAGAATTCCATTATGTGATTGTTCTTGTAGCCAAAGCAGACAGAGTAGTTTTTTGTTTTTTGTTCATATTTTCATTTTTGTCATGAATTTCAATATTAGTATAGTTGTTGGTTGATGATTCAATATTTATGTTATTCCTTTTCAAGCAATTTACTTTCAGCATTGTGTCTTTCTTAGCTGTAGAATGAAAAAGGCTACTTTGAGTTCCTAGTGCACATAATGTGCTGACCCATTTCAAGTTCACATCCCTGGGTTGACAAGTTAAATGCACCTTCATGATGATTGAATAGCTATTTATTTTAGATGTACAATCTCTAAGTCATAGCTGTAAGAGCTTAGTTGTTAAATCATTGTAGAAGGCCAACACTCATCAATAATCTCATCTATCCTTGGTATGACTATGGGATACCTATCCTTAATGGTTTTATTTTTTAGGGCCCTATAATCTATGCACATTCTCATTGTGTCATCCTTATTTTTAACCAAGACTATAAAAGAGGAAAATGGAATTGAACTAGGCCTTACAAAACCCAAATCAAGAAGCTCCTAGATGGTTTTTTCTATCTCCTTATAACTCCTTGGGTGATAGTAGGGAGTAGTAATCATAGGTTTGGCACCTTGCTCTAACTCAATGACATGCTCTCACCCTCTACTTGGTGGTAATCTAGGAGGAAATTCATTGAAAATAAGACTATGCTTATCAAAGAATGGATTGAATTTCAAAATTATTTTTACCTTGCTTCTTAGAAGAGTTCGTTGTATGAATCAAGATTGTTTCTACCCAACCTACTTGTCCCCTTCTGAAATTGCTTTGCATCCTCTTGGCTGAAACCACTCTAGGTGCTCGATTTGAAAGGCCTCTTAACACAATCTCTTTTTGATTGGCTTGGATCTTGAACTCCATGGTTTGGTGGTTTTTATAGTATACTCCAATAGAATGCAGCCTCTGAACACTTAATACAACATCAGTCTCCCCTATTCCAACCACATAAAATCCATCACTTATCTCATAGTCATTCAGGGTTATTTTGAGTTTTTAAACCATTTGAGTGCATAATATAGCAAAACCATTAGCAACACTAAATCTAAAACCTTCAAATTATTTGATCTTCAACCCTCTCTTTAATATATAACCCTCATCTATAGAGTTATGTGTTGCACCACTATCTATGAGAATGATTGTCCTTTGTCTAGCTATAACTCCCAAAACTCTGAAATGATGATACCTAGGTGCTCCTGATAGGGCTCCTATAGTACCTCCCTTACTATAGCAGCCCTATCCTTTGACTCTTCCACCTCTTTGGAGTCATAGAAATCCTCATTATCATCTATATCTAAATCTTAAACCACCTTAATAAAATACACCTATCATTTTCCAAACATCTATGCTCTTTAGACCATGGTTCCCTACAGGTAAGACAAAGCTTCTTTCTTCAAAGTTCAAATTTTGTCACATTATCCAACCTCTTTCCAGCTGATTTTGGAACATTATTTTGCGGGGGAATTGTGGGGGTCTTTTTCTAAAAATTCCCTTAATGTTTCCATGAGTTTGGAGGTTTAGTTTGATGGACACTCACTTTCTTGGGCATGGAGACTTTAAGCCACAAACTTCTTTGTATTTCTTCCTACAAGGTGGTGGGTGAGAAATCATTGTCCCTTAATAGGGTCTTCAATACCTTCCAAGAAAAGGTATATGATCCTTTTTTTAGACATATTTAGCACCATTACATCAACCTTTTGTAAATTTTCAACATAATCATCTATGGAATTTGTTTGTTTCAAACAACACAATTCCTTAAAATACTCCTCTTCATCTTTAAGGTCAAATCTATCAATTAACCTTTGATTGAAATCATCAAATGAAGTTACCTTATCATGACCTTGAGTAGTCATTTCATGGTACCACCAATCATAAGCATCTCCATCTAAGTTTAGAGTTGTATATTTCCGTCCAAGTGCAAAGTTGCATATTGTATGTCATCTTGTTCCCTCGATGGAATGAGTATAAAATAGGTCTATAGTTTTTGTAAACACACACTCTAGCTGAGATCTTATCATTTTTGTCAAAGGTAGGGGCTGAAATTTTATTGATTTTTTTATTGCTCTATTGTGACTCAAAAGTGCTACCCTTGTTAGTAGGTGTTGGGTTTTGTATTTTCACAACCAATAACCTCATCATCTCTCTTTTCTCAGTAAGAATATTAGTAGTTAATTTTTGAATCCTTTGTAGTTCTTGGAGAAATTACTTATGCATTTCATCTACATCAACCATTTTCTTATCCTTTGAAGACACAACTACACTTCCTTTCGGCTAAGAATTTAAGGCAATTTCCTTCTGCTTATCCTGCTCTAGATACCTCTTTTCCCTATCATTTGGCTGCATAGAAAATTTTAAGACCTTAGGTTGGAAAGATCATAGCTTTGATACCACTGTAATATCCCTCACAAACACTTTAAATCTTCCATTAAATATTTACTTAAAAACTCTTAAAAGGAGAAATCAGGTCCACAAAAAATCAACCATTTTCTTCATTTTTAACATAAAATATTGTGAAAAAGGAAAAAGCACGACTTGATGCTGGTATTACAAGTTTTAAAACACTAATTTTATATTCATAATAGCAACAAAAAAAATTCAAAACTCTGCTACAATTTGCACAATGAAAATGGGCAAACAAACCCACAAATTGCAACCAAAGAACTATATTTTTAATTACAAAATCAACAAAACTATAAATAGAGTTTGGGTAGCATAAATACATGAATAACATCTAATAAAAAATCTACCAAATTGATAAAAACAACAATCTAAAACTCTACCAAAATTTGAGCACTCCAAAACAAAAATCTTGTCAAACAACTCAACCAAAAATCCACATAAAATCCATCTTTCAACACCAAAGAAACTTCTATGTAAAGTCACACTTGTAGAACCTTAGAGACACTATACTTGAGTCTAATTTTCCATCCTTATACATTATCCATATAATGGTTTATCAACCTTTGTAGGAAAGCCACAACCTGTGAATAGAGAAACAAGCATAAACTCAATCTAGCAAAAAAAAGTAATAAAGGATGTCAAACCTTTCAGCCCCAAATCCCAATTCCTAAAATGAGTGGTTTTCATTTGAAGAATTTTAATTCCTCAATCCAAGTGTTGAAAGAAAAAAATCATGCACCCCAAAAAAGTTGCAAAAGAAGAAACCTCATCTTGCGCCACTACCAATGCCAAAATAGAAAAAAATCAATCTTCCCAAAGAAGTCACACCCAAAGCTGATTTAATAATTTATTTCAAAAATATTTAATATTCTCCCCCCAAAAAATAATAATTTAATAATCTTGAATAATGAACCTTTTCCCAATTAAATTATCAAATTCAAATCTATGTTTTTAGGAAATTGGGCTTGCTAAAAATAGACAATTTCTAAAATTAGAAAGGAAACATGAAACCAATGATGTGATACGGCTCCACATGTCCAACTTGACATTTGTGAGACAAATGACACATTTTTTCTATTCCATGATAAGAATGGCGGGTCCCTATTTTAGCTTTGCGGGAACATGGAATGGCAATGCGTGTCCATGATGACGTAGGTGAGTTTTAAGCTCATCCAAAGAAGAATATTCATTTGGAGTTTAAGTGAATATCTATGGTGCAAATTCAAAGGGAATTTGATCAAATGGTCATGTTTTAAAGTTGAAGAATATTAATGAAGACCATTTGATCATGGAATGATGTTGCAGATCTCTGACCAGTATTCAAAGATTTGATTTTCTTAATGGTCAGGTGGTGGAACTCTCAGTTAAGTAATGGAATCCAACATAGTGAAGAAAATTTATTGCAACAACCACTCTATTTGACACTTTTATTGGTGGTTGAAAGGCATGGTTGACAAAATTAAGGGACAAATAACTAGAAATCTTGATACTAGATAAATCATGAAAGAATGGTCATTTAATGCATATCAAATCTAGGGTTTGATAAATGCTAAAATAGTAAAACACAAAGAATTATGGTTGTGGGGAATGGCTTGAGGAAAAAGAGGACTTGTTGGTTGAGAAAAATGAGAAAATTCTAGTAGAATAGTTATAAGGGTGTGAATAGAGACAATGAAGAGAGAGATCTAGATCAAATGAAAAAGGATATCATCTAGGATACACATTCAGTGTGTGTATGGGTGAGAAATAGTAGAGGAGAGAACAATGAAATAGAAGAGGTATGTTGATGAAAAGTTAGAAAAAAAGAGAGGAAATGTTTCAGTAGCTTCAAAGAACAGAGGATGTTCAAAAGAACAGTGATCAGAGCAAAAAAGAAGAGAATGAGCAGTTGAAGAAAAGTTCTATAACATAGAAATGGATTCATTGAATCATTTTGTAATCAAGAGTTGTATCTCTGTAATTCTGATTTTAAATTTGATTGGTTGGTGCCATTAGAAAGCTAAGTTGGTTCTCTGATAGGGAGTAGGTGCTTCCATAGAGTTGGTGCTCTTAAATTAGGGGATTTGTGTCTCCTTAGGTTTGTACCCCTTAAACATTGTAACCAATGAGCTTTTTATTGTGAGGTTGGATTAGGACAATAGATCCTAGCCGCTATTCTCACCATGGTTTTTCCCATATTGGGTTTTCCATGTATATCTAGTGTTATGTCTATTTGTGTGTGATCATTGCATGTCCTTCTAATTTTCATTAATATTTTTAAAAGATAAATTTTAGGTACTCTACTGATTCACCTCCCTCTTAGTAGATATTTGTGTTCCAACACAAATATTTCACCCCTAGTTAAGTTGAAAGCTAATTGATTAATGATGATGAGGATAGAAATGTGAATGATAAGACTAATAAATATCCCAAGAATAATGTTGTTAATGATAAGAAAAATACAATAATTGAGAATGATATATCTCAATGATAGTGTGAGTAAAATGGATGAAGGTTTGCAACATGGTTGTGAAAAAAACCTTGGTTGCTATTAGATGATCCACAAGATTATTTAGCTAGATTGCATGTATTAGGATTTCTTGGGTTTGGATTAGATTGCTAAGGGATTTATTTGGATTACATAGGATAATAGAGGATAAGCTAATAGGAGGTGGATTTCTATGAGGAAGATTTGGATGGCTTATAACTAATAACAATGGAAAACTAAAGCTTTAGACAAGGATGAAATTATGGACGGATTGCAAGAGGACAGGAGATGGAGGATTATTGGATTGAGGGATATGGGATAGGAAGATTGTTGGATGGAGAATAGGAGGATATTTGGGAATTTGGATGGATGTTTAAAAGAAGCATGAGTATAGAGAATATCTTTATCATAGATGGATAGGATGGAAATATTATAGGTGATGAGATAGAATTCCAAGGACTATGTCACATAGGAATAAAGCACCCCTTTCTATGTGCAATGCACCTAATATGTTGCAAATTTTATGGGAAAATCTAGTGAATTCATTAGAAGTGGTATAGAAAGGTTTTGTGCACTATGGGGCTTAGCTTGATGGTTGAAGGTAGTGTTATGCCTTACATAACCACCCCATTTTATTTTGGAACAAAATGGGTCCCCCTTTTTCTTTTGTTTTCTTTGCCTTTCGTTGTCTGGTTTGGTCTTAGGAGTTCTTTTGTTTTCCTCCTAAGTCTGTCTTTTTTTCTGTCTAATTTGGTTCTAATTCAGCCAGAGTTGGGTTTCTTTTTTTGCTAAAATTGATCAAATGATGAAAAATGATATATTTTATATGCTTTTGAGGACTAATGGAGGCATTTGTGTTGTAGGATTAAATCATGCACCTAATGGTATTTCTCAAGGAACTCAATTGGAAAGCATACCTCAGTCACATTTGGTATAAAAACTCTTCAAAGGATAAAGCTGCTGAGACCCTCCGGATGTCTCG
Organism: Sequoia sempervirens; assembly: GCA_007258455.2. Taxonomy (NCBI): domain Eukaryota; kingdom Viridiplantae; phylum Streptophyta; class Pinopsida; order Cupressales; family Cupressaceae; genus Sequoia; species Sequoia sempervirens. Next base: position 761,665,222 of record VDFB02270651.1, read on the forward strand.
CCGACTGGCAGTTTGAATCTATTCATTTGAAATATACCGGTCAGCCAGAAATTTTAATCGCCATGGGTTTTTATATATCTCACTGACCAAAAGAAGTCTCGCTGACCATTGCACACAAGGTTAGTGTCGCCGAAATAATTTGGGTTCGGGGAGAAGTCTTCTCGACTGATAAAAGTTTCGGCAAAAGGGGTAGCGCCAATATGAGGTCTGGCCAAAAAATAGAAGTTTTGACAAAAGGTTGTGGCTTTGGGGAAAGGTCTCACTGATGGGGTGAGGTCTCACCGAAGTGGGATGGTTTCAGGGAGATGTCCTACCGACATGGGGGAGTCTCGCCGAAAGGTTTGAGTTCGGCATAATGTCTGGCTGAATGGTGGAAGTCTCACTGAAAGGGTTTGCGTCAGGGTGATGTCTCTCAGACAGGATAATGTCTCGCCGATGGTTGTTAGTCTCACTGAAGGGTTCTCTCTTCGGTGTAATGTTTTGAGCTCGGTGAAAGGTCCTGCCGACAATGGGGAGTCTTGCTGACAGCGATGGATTTTCCAATGGAAAAGGGATATTGATATGACTCTTAGTGCTCGCTATGACCTCTTGCAAAATGTGATTGTCTCAGTGATGAAAGGGGGATATCGTTATAACTCCTGTTGCCTGTCGTAATGTCTGGCTGACTCACTGGAGTCTCGCTGATAGGAGGTGTCATTGCTATGAAGTCCTGTCTACTGCTGGAGGTCTCAGTGAAAGAAGGGCTGCTCGGGGAGAAGTCTTCTCGACTCTCTAGAGTCTTGCCGAAAGGTGGGGGCTTCATTGTAACATCTTGCTGATAGGGGAGAGCCTTGCTGACATGGAATGATATCGGTATAATGTCTGGCTGACTGGATGGAGTCTCCCTGAAATAAAATGAGCTCGCTAAGAGATCTTGAGTTCAGCATAATGTTTGGTCGACCCGATGGTGTCTCGTCAAAGGATGAAGGGATCGTCAGGACTCTTGGCTCAATGGTTTTCATTTGCTATGATGTCTTATCGAATGTGGATGTCTTGCCGATGGAGGAGCATAGCGGTAGGACTCCTAAGGACTTGCTATGACCTCTGGCCGATAATGATTGTCTTTCCAATGGTTTTTTGTGATATCAATATAACTTTTACATTTGATATGAGGTCTCATCGACAGTTGTATGCTATGTCGATGCTACTATAGAGTATAATTGCATTGGGGAGACACAACAAGTGTCTCACCGACATGCGATTCTGTTTGAGTATCCTTTGACCGCCTAGAAAGCCTAAGTGGCATGCATTCAACCAATCAGAGGGAACTAAAGGTGAACCATTGGCAGTTTGACTAATTGAATACCCCTGTGAAGGAGATCAATAGAATGTGAACGGTATAGATCTGCTCTATGAATAAAGTGATGGATCAGTTCGGTATCCAGTGGTGTTCGTCTGTAAGAGATCAACAAGAAAAAAGATCTTGAGCACAAGAAAGCCGAAAGGAAGAAAAGGCCATGAGTCTCAGTGACAACTAGGATCTTTATTGGAAAAAGGTAGAGTGATATTAATGGCTATACTCCAGGGCATTCAAAGCAGCCTTGATGGAAGTTCGAGGGTAGACACGGAGGCCAGAAGTTAATGCAATTATTCCAAAAGATCTTGAGGCTATTCTTGGAGCGATCCTTCACTAACATGGACACGGGGATGCACATTGAATGCAACATTAACTTCATTCCAAAAAGATATGAGGGCCAACCCTCTTGTAACCAACTGATATTTTGTAAACCCTAAAAACAGGGGCCAACGCATTCTTTTTAGCGCATTATGTATATATGGAATTTTTGCCTCTTTGTAAAAGAGAGTTTTTTCTAAAAAGTGAGAGTTTTGAGCACAGACAGAAGGACAGACATAGGTTTTTTTTTTCAGCAGTCAGGATTTTCTGAAAGATAGAGGAGACATAACTGCATCCTATTTCTTTGTAATGGGAGCTTCTTTTTTCTTCTTAGTTAGGAGTTAGATTCAACATAGACAGTGATGTATCTTTCAAGTTTTCTTAGTGTAGATGGAGATGATTTGAAGACATAGGTTTTATGTACACTGGTGATTGTGCCAGATTCGTAAATGTTGTTTATCTATTTCATCAACAGTAGAAGCAATCAAATTTAAATCTACTTCATATTATGCTTCAGAATGCTATTTACCTTGGGTTAATCATTCAATTTGAAAAGCTTTCAAGGAATGAAATCTTATTTTATGTTTTGTCTAAATGCTGATTTAAAATCTATTGTTGAAGTTAGCACTGTGAATGAATAAAACTATGTGTTAATCACAAGTTAATTATGTTCTGTAGTTTTAGTTAGGAATTCCTTGAAAGGTAACAAGTCTGGTTAAGTTGGATGAATTATTATTCTCTGCTTTGATCTATCTTTTTCTGTTTCTTTAAAACCCCAGTTAAAATAGGTTTGAATTTATGTTTGATCTTAGAACAATCCAGAAGCTCAACACCAATAGGCCCCTTGAACATTATAGTTCACATCAACCATTGAGTGAAATCAACACAGTTGAGAACCGATTAGCAAGACCTTGGGAGTTAGATATCCATGTGCTATTCTTTCTCTTTCAGGAGAGAAGAATAGTAATATTTTGTTTACTGTTGTTGTGCTCATCTGAACCATCAACAGGAAATTGGTGCTAGAAGGAGGGCCTAGAAGAGCAAGCTGGATAATATTGGGTTTTTCTCACTAGAAATTTCCTAGAGAGTTCTTCAATCAGCTAAAATTCCATCACCTTTTATAGAACTCAAGACCCCAATAAGACACAAGATTCACAAGACTGGCTTAGCCATCATATCACCCTTGTCAGCTCTACTCACTCCACCAGGATTTTCACCAATACCCTAGTGGATACCTATCAATCCACCACCGAATCCATCTCAAGTGCCATCACAGCTGGCTCAACCACCACCACCGCTTCCAATGGCATTTTTGTAGAATAATCCCTCTCCATTGGGGACTATTCATGGAGGCTTTCATGATATGCCTAAGAATCCTAAGAAATTTTTTCCCAAATACATTCATGGCGAATCATGGAGTGTTGAAGAGAACATACAAGCTTTTAAGGATGCTTGTACCAGAGCTCAGATAGCTCACCATGATGTAGTTTGTAGGTTGTTCCCTTATTCCTTAGGGGATATGGCGTACAACTGGTATCTTAATCTTCCACAAGGTTCTATTCTGACCTGGATAGACTTGGAGAATGCTTTCATCAATCAGTTCAGAGTTTATGTGGATCCAGCCCTTTTGTACCACCAATTTACTACCATTAGGAAGGAGCCATGTGAATCCTTTCCCTTGTTCAATACCAGGTTTCAACACATGTATAGGAGACTGCAGGACCCCTACCTAGTTTCTGAGAATAGTGCCATTCAAGCATACTTTAGAGTTATAGACCCTTTTCTTGGCTTGTTCCTACAAAGGATTTATCAGCCCGTGGATATTGATTCCCTTTCTAAAGTTTATCATCTAGCCATCAAGCTGCAATAACAAATTAGCTCTCAATAAGGAAGTTTGTTAGGAGGTTTTCCTTCAATAGGGTATCAGATGCGTAGCCCAACCCCTTTATTCAATATCATCCCAGGAATGTCTCCTTCCCATTATGGGCCTATGTCTGAGTTGCAGACTCAATCTCCTGTTCCATTCTTTGCCAACGGAGCTCCTGACTTCTTTCAGCAATCATAGGCTCATCATAGCCCACATGGTTATCATAACCAAGCTGGAACACCAAATCATGTTGGTCAGCCACCTGTTGCTAAGAGTGTTGAAAGTGAAAAGATAGTCCAACTCACAAGCGAGCTAGAGACCTTAAAGAAAACTCTATCTCAAGTCACAAATGACATGGCACAACTTAAACTGAGCCCTTCTCAGAACCAAGGTAATTATCCTAATCAGAGCAATAACAATCAGGATAATAACCCAAACAATTACAATCACAGCCAGAGAAATTATCAAGGCCAAAACTCCCCTAACCAAGGCTATCAAAATCAAAATAGAGGATATAACCAGAGGCCAAATAACAACTGACAATGGAATATAGGGCCAAATAATGGTGGATTTTCCCATAATTATCAAGCTAATGAGGACAGGTCACATACTGCAAATGTGGCTGACCTCTATTTTTTGACTAACTGGTGCAGGTTGCATGACACTGCAACCCATTCTAAGGTAAACTACCCTAAAATGGAGAAAATCACGAAGATGACACAGGAAGATACCCAACCATTCCAAGGGAATTCAAATAAAGGAGGTGGCTCAGTAGATACAATAATGACTTATGACCTCTTTGAGGAAGAACCTTCCTTCCCAATGCAAAGTGAGAATGAACCTGAGGAAGATTCATATGATGCCCAAGCTTTTCAAACAAAGGGAGGACACTTCCTAAGAAATCAGAATAAGGGTCCGTTCACCACATCAACACCACCTAATCACATGGTGCCTCCGAATCAAAGTGCTGATAATAACCCTCCTCCACCAAAAGGTCCACCTAACTTCCATAACAAAGGTAATTCACCTAGGGTTGTCAAAAGTAATGCAAGTTATAACACAAAGTTTGATATCGTTTCTAAGATGCAGAAACAAAAAACCTCTTTATCATACTTTGACATCCTAAAGTGGTGCCCTGTTCAACGAGAGATAGTGTTGAAAGCTTTGGAGCAAGCTAATAAATCAAAAGGGAAAAACAAGGTGGCACCTACTGCAAACATGAACACAGCTTTGTACAAAAGCAAGGTAGGTACCCCACCATTTCTTTTGAGTTTAAGAATCTGTGGGAAGAATCTACATAATTGTCTGCTAGATTCAGGGGTTTCTGACAATGTTATGCCATTTTTTGTATGCAAGAAATTGAGATTGAACCCTATCCAAACAAATAAGAAGGTCATCCAGCTTGATAAAATAGAGGTTAATGTAGTTGGAGAATTGAGAAATATACACGTGCAAGTAGGGTTTGACCCCAGGATTTTAACCAATATAGATATCCAAGTAGCAGACATTACCGAGACTTATGGTATGTTGTTGAGCAGAGATTTGATGAAAAGTATAGGGGGATATCTCTCACTGAAATTTTCACATATGTGGCTGCCATGGAGGGGAGTGCCTACGTAGATTAGGATTAAAAGCAAACCTCGCCTCACGCACGTCATCACTGAATATGATTGTCCCAATGAGGTAGCTTATTTTGAAACTGGGATAGGGGTTTACAAAAGAGAGGAGATTTTGACCTTTTCAGTTCTTGATCCTAAAGAATTGTCAATACAAAATCTCCTTGACCCCATGATTAATGAAAATCAACAGGAATTGATCAAGAAGCTGCAACAGGATCAGTTAGTCTTGGGGGAAGATATCGATTTACAGAGTCTTCTACTCCCTAATTGGTGTAGGGTGCATTACCAAAATCATTCTGAATTGACCTGCCAACCCTGCATCAACATTTTAAATCATGTCTCCCAATTTCAGGAAACTAGCTTAAGTCACATCGAGACCATTTCATATCACTTCTCATTTGAAGCCAAATAAGCAATAATGTTAACTAGAGATAAGATACCTTCAAAGGAAGTTCCTTCTCAAATTGAACTTACCCCAGTCACAATACCTGACCAACATAGTTATGAAAAACAACCCCAAGGTTTGTTTGACACCCCTGCACTCACAAGTATACCAAAACCCAAGGGATTAATAAAAGATACAAGTTACTATTAGAAGGATAGCCATTGATTATATGATATATCTATGTAGGAATTGGATATTACACCTGAGGAGCCTATTGAACACCTATTCCCCATATTTGATGCAAAAGATCAAGTAGCCCCACCTATGGATCATTTTATCCAAATTCCCACAATAACCTCAAAAAGATCAACCCTAGCTCATGATCAACTATGGACCCTCACGTTTGATGGATCAAAGTCCAAAATAGGCTGTGGTGTTGGGATAAAATTAACCAGCCCGAAAGGGAAAACCTTTTTTGCTTCTTACAGGTTGCAGTTTAGATGCACTAACAATGTGGCAGAATATGAAGCTCTAGCTCAGGGGTTGATGTTTGCACATATGAAGAAAGTTACTGCATTAATGGTTAAAGGGGATTCAAAAGTAGTTATCAAGAAAGTGCGCAACCAATACACATGTCACAATAGAAGGCTGGTAGCTTGTAGAAATTGGGTATGGAACCTGATTGAAGACTTTGATGCTTTTTGGATTAGCTTAATCCCCAGAGAGGAAAATCAAATAGTTGATTCATTAGTTGTTGCCGCAAGTACCCTGGAACCCATGTAAGGCTCCACACTTAAGAGATTCTCAGTAGAATTGATTTCCACCCCGACTATTCTTGATAACATCAATAAATTTCAAGTTTTTGAGGATGATCAACATATCCTTGCTTTTCTAGCAAGCTTAGATGTTTTTGAAGGGCAGATCATTAATGAGTCCAACAGGGATCAAGGAGATTGGAACCTTGAAGATTGTGATATAGAGGGGGTCCTAAATTTGAAAAGTAATAGCATTCCCAAGGGAATGGTGGCCTTAGAAATAATTTTTGATTTAGACCCAAGGGCTCAGGAGAAGATATCAGCTGAAGATAAAGGAGGTGAATATCAAACTGTTAACCTAGCTAATTCTGGCCCAGAAAAAAAATGTTTACATAGGGAAAGCTTGCCCTGAAGCAATTAGAAAAGATATACCAAGGGCATTGAAGAAGGATATTGTTGCAATAGCTTGGGGGTACAAGGATCTGAAGACATTTGATGCATCTATTATGACTCATACTATTCCTTTGAGGCTAGAAGTTAAACCATTTCAGTAGAAACAACGTCCTGTCAATGCCCTGATTGAATCACTGATCTTTAAAGAAGTTCAAAAATTTCTTTCTGCAAGAATAATCTTCCTTATACGACATTCAACATGGGTGGCTAACTTGGTTCCAATCTATAAGAAAAATGGGGAGATTAGGCTGTGTGTAGATTTTCAAAATTTGAATAGAGCTTCAGAAAAAGACAACTACCCACTCCCTTCTCTGGACAGAGTCTTGCAAACTGTTAATGGGTCTCAGATGATTTTATTCTTGGATGGTTATTCTGGATATAATCATGTGATTGTTAATTATGAAGACAGGATGAAGACAACCTTCACTACTAAATGGGGAACATTTGCTTATAGAAGGATGCCATTTGGTCTGATAAACGTTGGAGCAACCTTTCAGCGTGCCATGGACATAGCATTCAAAGATCTGATTGGTAAATGCATCATCATTTACATGGATGACCTGACAGTATTCTCTCAAGATAGACTAAACCATGCTGCAGACTTGGCTAAAGTTCTTGAAAGATGTATTCAATATGGTGTCTCCCTGAATCCTAAAAAGTGTGTTTTCGAGGTTTCTGAAGGGAAACTTTTGGGGCACATAATATCAGAAAGAGGAATATCAATCGATCCAAACCGAGTTGAGTCCATTTTGAAGATAACTAGGCAAGGAAGCAAGAAGGAGATGAGATCTTTCTTTGGAAAGATCAACTTTGTGAGAAAGTTTATCACAGGTTTTGCAGAAATTGTAAAACCATTAAATGAAATGATGAAGAAAGATGTTGTAATAGAATGGAGTAATGAGGCAAAGGCCACATTTTCTCAAGTCAAACAATCCATTTCAGAAGCACCAGTCCTCACCAGCCTTGACTACTTGAAGCCATTCTATATTTATTCTTTTGCTTTTGAACATTCATGTGCAGTTGTCCTGACTCAACACAGAGAAGAGGGAGAGGAGAGGCCAATTGCTTTCATGAGTTCTCCATTTAAGAATGCTGAAATTAATTACCCAACTCTTGAAAACCAATCTTTTGCACTGGTTAGAGCTTTCAAGAAGTTTAGAAATTACATCCTCTGAAGTCAAATTATTGATGTAGTTCCTGATGCTACTGTAAAGTCTCTACTCATGTAGAGCGAGTTGGGAGAATGAATGGGGGAATGGATTGCCATTTTGCAAGATTTCGATCTGGAGATATTCCCTATGAAACTTGTTCAAGGTTTGGGCCTGTCTAAATCCATAGTCGATGTTGGCGAGAACATTATATGTTAGCAGTACACAATGTAGTCTTTTTCCAACGACCCTTGGTATGCCGATATCATCTGTTTCATGCTTAATAATCGATGCCCAGAGGGAATGAATATGACTCAGAAGAGAGCACTGAGAATGAAGAGCTCCCATTATATGTTCAAAGGAGGATTTCTCTACAGGAAGAATTTCGAGGGTGTGTACCTACGATGCCTTCATCGGCAAGAGGCTAAGCATGTAATTATTGAATTTCATGGGAAACATGGCACAGGTCATGGGTCTGCAGATTCGTTAGCACATTAGATCCTTAGATCGGGTTACTATTGGCCGTGTGTGTTCAAAGATGCCCATTAACATGTAAGAAAATGTCACATATGTTAGATTTCTGCATGAAAAGAACACCATTCAACCATGCCATTGCAACCTGTTTACGAGGTAAGGTCATTTTCCCAATGGGCACTAGATTTTATTGGGGTAATTAACCCAAATTATTCTGTAGGACACAAATTTATTTTGATTACCACTGATTATTGCACAAGATGGATAGAAGCTATACCTTGCAAGAACAACACGATGAAGGTAGTAATCAAGTTCCTCACAGAATGCATCACAACTAGGTTTGGAGTACCCTTCGCATTGGTATGTGACAATGGCTCTTCCTTTTCTTCTGCTAAGTTCATTTCATGGGCTTATGATCACAAAATTGTCTTAAAATATTCTTCAAACTATTACCCACAAGGAAATGGAGTTGCAGAATCAACCAATAAGAATCTCTTAGGGGTAATTATAAAATTGTTAGAGAACAATCCTAGGGACTGGCATACCAAGTTGAGATTTGCATTATGGGCAGATAGAACTAGGATCAAGGCTGCTTTAAAGACTTCACTATTTAAGCTAGTGTATGGCCAAGACCCTGTGTTCCCTATTCACTTGCAAATACCTATCCTTGAGTTTATGCAAAAAAATTACTCTAATGATGATAGGATAGAAGTAAGATTAGTTGCCTTGCTGAAATTAGAAGAGCAGAGGGATGTTGCCTTGCAGCAATTCTTTAGACACTAGGTTGTTGTCAAATGTTGGTTTGACAAAAGAGCCAAAATCAAGGCTTTCATAATATCAAACCTTGTGCTACTATGGGATAAAGCTAGTGAAAAGAAGGGCAATCATCAGAAATTTGATAAGCTCTAGTTAGGTCCCTATCAAATTGCGGAGATCCTAGGTTAAAATGCTTTCCAACTGAGCAGTTTAATGGGAGAACCTGTTCTATTGCCTGTCAATGGACAATTTCTTAAACATTATTTTGAATCGTGAAATTTGGTATTCTTGTTGGGCTGTGCATTTATGTAAATAATTGGTTTTTCTGTTTGTAAATAGTTTGTTTGTTTTCTGTGCATTTATGTAAATAATTTGCTATAAATAGTTTTGTTGTTTGTTTGTTTGTTTGTTCTTTCTTTTTGTCCTTTCGTTTCCTTTGATGTTTGGTGTCTGTCTTGTTTTGTTCTTTGGGGTTTCTTTGTTCTTTCCATCTTTAAATAGTGGGTTGTTATCTGAAGTATACTTTGGTTATTAGGAGAGAAGTGGTTTAGATATTTTTAGGTTATGAGTGGATGATTTTGTCCTGAATTTGTTGTTTTATGCCCATTGTCAATAAGAGTTGTGGAAAGTCTTGAAAACAAGGTGCAAAGTAAACAATCTTCATTAACTACCTCTGAATTTGTCACAAATCATCAAGATTGTCTCCTTTTGTAATGGAATATTTTTCCTAGGGCGATAGTGTTGTAAGATTTGAGTGAAAAATCCAATTCCCAAATGCTGTTATGAGGTCCATGGTAGTTTTCAACCTAGAACAGATGTTAAACATCTGACATATTGAGAAAAATTGAATGAAATATCTGAAACTCCAAGAGAGAAAAAGAAGAAGAGAAGACTCAATATGAATGGGTGATTCTAGTATCTCTACCGGGGCTATGGACGCTTGGCTGGAAGTAGAGAAATATTGTGAGAAAACTAGAGGTATCTCCGTCGGGGCTATGGATGCCTGACTGGCAGCGGAGCAATGCCCAGGATATCATTGCACAATAGCTCAAGGGAATCAACTCATGTAGTTCAAATTTTGCACATTGTTGTTTGAAAGATGAGGAAAACTTTATAAAAGGATGATGCACCATCAAGCACACACTTAGATTTAGGGGTAGCCAGTGTTGACTTACATTTGAGATTCTAGCTCAACCTTGGTTGTTAAAACTGACCCAATTGGAGTTGTGATGTTCATAAACCAGGAGTTCTGGGTAGCTGAATCCTTTAGTTTCTTGAAAATGGTTAAACCATTTTCCCAGCCAAGTCGCCATTTGTTATGCCTTGCATAACCACCCCATTTCATTCTGGAACAAAATGGGTCCCCTTTTTTCTTTCATTTTCTTTGCCTTTCGTTGTCTGGTTTGGTCTTAGGAGTTCTTTTGTTTTCCTCCTAAGTCTATCTTTTGTTCTGTCTGATTTGGTTCTGCTTCAGTCAGAGTTGGGTTTCCTTTTTTGCTAAAATTGATCAAATGATGAAAAATGATATATTATATATGCTTTTGAGGACTAATGGAGGCATTTGTGTTGCAGGATTAAATCATGCACCTGATGGTATTTCTCAAGGAAATCAGTTGGAAAGCATACCTCAGTCACATTTGGTATAAAAACTCTTCAAAGGATAAAGTCACTGAGACCCTCTAGATGTCTTGCCAACTAGCAGTTTGATTCTGTTCATTTGAAATATACTGGCTAGCCAAACATTTTAATCACCATGGGTTTTCATATATCTCGCTTACCAAAAGAAGTCTTGCTGACCGTTGCACACAAGGCTAGCGTCACCGAAAGAATTTGGGTTCAGGGAGAATTCTTCCTGACTGATAGAAGTCTCGAAGAAAGGGGGTAGCATCGATATGAGGTTTGGCTGACAAATAGAAGTCTCGGTGAAAGGTTGTGGCTTCTGGGAAAGGTCTCACTGACGGGGTGAGGTCTCGCCGAAGTGGGATGGTTTCGGGGTGATGTCCTACCGACACAGGGGAGTCTCACCAAAAGGTTTGAGTTTGGCATAATGTTTGGCCGAATGGTGGAAGTCTCGGCAAAAGGGTTTACGTCTGGGTGATGTCTCCTTGACAAGATAATGTCTCACCGATGGTTGTTAGTCCCACCGAAGGGTTCTCTCTTCGGTGTAATGTTTTGAGCTCGATGAAAGGTCCTACCGACAATGGGGAGTCTTGCCGATAGCGATGGATTTTCCAATGGAAAAGGGATATCGGTATGACTCTTAGCACCTGATATGACCTCTTGCCGAATGCAATTGTATCGGCGATGATAGGGGGATATCGTTATAGCTCCTACTGCCCACCGTAATGTCTGGTCGACTCACTGGATTCTTCTGATAGGAGGTGTCATCACTATGAAGTCCCACCGACTATTGGAGGTCTCGGCAAAAGAAGGGTTGCTCGGGGAGAAGTCTTCCTAACTCTTCGGAGTCTTGCCGAAAGGTGGATCTTTGCTATAACATCTTTTCGACAGGGGAGAGTCTAGCCGACATGGAATGATATCGGTATAACGTCTGGCTGACCAGATGGAGTCTCCCCAAAATAAAATGAGCTCGCCGAGAGATTTTGAGCTCGGCATAATGTTTGGCCGACCCGATGGTGTCTCACCGAAGGATGAAGGGCTCGCCAGGACTCTTGGCTCAATGGTTTGCATTCGCTATGATGTCTTTCCAAATGTGGATGTCTCACCAACAGAGGAGTACAACAATAGGACTCCTAAGGACTCGCTATGACCTCTAGCCGATAATGATTGTCTTGCCGATGGTTTTTTGTGATATTGATATAACTTTTTCATTGAATATGAGGTCTCACCCATAGTTGTATGCTATGTCGATGCTGTTGTAGAGTATAATCGCATCGGGGAGACACATCAAGTGTCTCACCGACATGTGATTCCGTTTGAGTAGCCTTTGACTGCTTGGAAAGCCTAAGTGGCATGCGTTCAACCAATTAGAGGGAACTAAAGGCGAACCATTGGAAGTTTGACTAATTGACTACCCCTGTGAAGGAGATCAATAGAATGTGAACGGTATGGATCTGCTCTATGAATAAAGCAATGGATTAGTTTGGTATACAGTGGTGTTCGTCTGTAAGATATCAACAAGAAAAATGATATTGAGCACAAGAAAGCCAAAAGGATGAAAAGTTCATGAGTCTCAGTGACAGCTAGGATCTCTACTGGAAAAAGGTAGATCGATATTAATGGCTATACTCCAGGGCATTCAAAGCAGCTTTGATGGAAGTTCGAGGGTGGACACGGAGGCCAGAAGTTAATGCGATTATTCCAAATGATCTGGAGGCCATTCCTAGAGTGATCCTTCACCAACATGGACACAAGGATGCACATTGAATGCAACATTAACTTCATTCCAAAAATATTTGAGGGCCGACCCTCCTGTAACCAACTGATATTTTGTAAACCCTAAAAATAGGGGCCAACTCATTCTTTTTGGCGCGTTCTATATATATGGAATTTTTGCCTCTTTGTAAAAGAGAGTTTTTTTTCTAAAAAGTGAGAGTTCTGAGCATAGACAGAAGGACAGACATAGGTTTTTTTTCAGCAATAGGGATTTTCTGAAAGATAGAGGAGACATAATTGCATCCTGTTTCTTTGTAATGGGAGCTTCTTTTGTCTTCTTAGTTAGGAATTAGATTCAACATAGACAGTGATGTATCTTTCAAGTTTTCTTAGTGTAGATGGAGATAATCTAAAGACATAGGTTTTTTGTACATTGGTGATTGTGCCAGATTTGTAAATGTTGCTTATCTGTTTCATCAACAGTAGAAGTAATCAGATTTAATTCTACTTCATATTATGCTTCAGAATGCTATTTACCTTGGGTTAATCATTCAATTTGAAAAGCTTTCAAGGAATGAAATCTTATTTTATGTTTTGTCTAAATGGTGATTTAAAATTTGTTGTTGAAGTTAGCACTATGAATGAATGAAACTGTGTGTTAATCACAAGTTAATTTTGTTCTGTAGTTTTAGTTAGGAATTCCTTGAAAGGTAGCAAGTCTGGTTAAGTTGGATGAATTATTATTCTCTTCTTTGATCTATCTTTTTTTGTTTCTTTAAAAACCCCAGTTAAAGTAGGTTTGAATTTATGTTTGATCTTAGAACAATCCAGAAGCTCAACACTAGTAGGCCCCTTGAACATTATAGTTCACATCAACCATTGAGTGAAATCAGCACAGTCGAGAACCGATTACCAACACCTTGGGAGTTAGATATCCATCTGTTATTCTTTCTCTTTCAGGAGAGCAGAATAGTAATATTTTGTTTACTGTTCCTATGCTCATCCAAACCATCAACAGGTAGTAAAATATTCATGTATTGGGGGTTAGTGAGGAAAATTGATAGATAAATTAAGCTTTGTATAAGATTTTTGGAAATTTGGGGTACGTATGGGGAAAATTGGAAAATAAAGTAGGGTTTGTATTGTCCAAAGCATGCTAGGATATTTTCCCTAGTCCTTATCAAGATCAAAAGAAGGGAAGATTGATTGGATAAGATAAGATGGGTAGATACAATGTATATGTATATTGGAAGATAGGATGGAGGAGATGGGATGAAGTAGGTAGGATGAATGGAGGAATTTTTCCTTCAAGTGTAGGATTTTAGGGGATGATGGATTTATTCATGACACTTATATGTTAGGTTTTCATCATGATACTTACCCAAGGTGTCGCAAGAATTTGTTTTACCATTGAACAAATTATTCCTCGCTACTTTCTAAATTTTTTATTTTTATGATATTCTAAATAGGATAGAGGAATTTGAATAAGGTTGGAAGATAATGATTTTTATATAGGATAGGTAAATTAGTAAGCTAGTGGATGGATTGTGGGGAGATGGAGGAAGGACTCAAATTTTTATTTCCATGGTTAGTATCCCTTGTTGAATAATGGTTGTTGTAATCCATGGTGATTTATGTGGTACTAATAGAAATTTTTGAATGCTACCAACAAAGATGGAATGGATGGGGGAAATGATAGAGGATGATTTATTCCAAATATTTTATTAAATGTGTGTAATAGTAGATAGATTTTATATGGTAAATGTGATGTTGTAAATGTGTGGATGAGAGGATGAGATGGCAGTGTTATGAGGGAATATTATCAAGACTAGCATTAGCACACACCATGATGGGTGTTGAAGTTGTATATGATAATTAGTCTTAGGATTTATGGATTTATGGATTTAGATAGAGGAGTTAGGATGACATATTGTGATATGTGAAACCCAAAATGGATGGGGGAGATGGAGGACTTGGTTTTGGTATATAGGGGTCTAATAGGAATTTAGGATATGGAGGACATGCAATAGTGGATTTTGGGACATAGGGACCCAAATAAAATATGGGGGTGGGGATGCTTATCTTTTTGATAAGTATATTTGGATGCCAATTTGGATTTTAATTTTACATGTATAAATTATTTTCTCTTTGGGATTAACATGGTATGTTAGACACATAGGACAACTAAGAGGGGGGTTAATTAGTTGTACATTAAAACATTTAAACCCTTATTAAGAATCAAAATGAATGTAAAAAAGTGGAACATCAACACATTAACAACCATTCACACTAGAAAACCAAATTTATGTGGAAAAACCTAATCAAGGAAAAAACAAAGTGAGGATTAACTCACATATATATGAACAAAAACATCGATTACAAAACGCTCACTATTGGAAGGACTCACTACCTAGAAGAAAAGAATAGCTCATTTCCAAGGGCTCACTACCTAAAGGACTCATTGTTCAAAATAAAAGATAATAGAAGAAGAATGTTATAAGGAGGTTCACTATATCAGAGCAACATGAATATCAACAACAAAAACTCTACACCATTTGGAACCTTCAGCTCACTACCTCCAAAAACTTTAGGTACACTAAAAATGTTGACACCTTTTGCTCACTAATTCTAGTAGCCTTAGGAATTTAAGTTCACACTCAAGTCTCAATACCTAATCACATTCACATATTCTTAACACCACTCTACATCACACGCATATCTAACAATAAACCTTTCTTATATATCCTCTGCAACCTCAAATAACTTCTCAAGGCCAGACTCAATGAAATGTAGGCACTTCAAATGTGCAACCACCAAATAGGTTGGAACATAACACTTTTATGATGTAAATAAGTGAAGTCAGACCACACTAAGGGATAAATAGGACTCGAATCTACATCGACATGCTACACCACACTTCCAAAAATAACAGACAATCTCTATAGTTAGTGCTAGCATGCCAAGTTGGCCAAGCTTGTATTAATGCTAACAAAAAATCACATTCACACTTCTCTATGTTTGGAACATCCTACGAACCACGAAGAAACATCACATAATATCCTAAAATATTCCATCATCATAATATTTAGCAATGTTGCCACAACCACCTGAAACTTAGAATACTATCATCCTATGCAGCCATCCATATTGCCACTAACATACAAATCACTAACCAAACTTGCAGAATAAATGAGTACTAAACACTCCAAGGGAAGGTAGGTACAAATAATATTAACACATTCCAAAATCTGCAAGACAAGAAACCTCAACATGGAGAAATGCGGAGCAGTTCCATTTCTCCCTAAACAACCTTCTTCATAGGAAACATATTGTTAGACACATCTTCCACTATCGTATGATCCAAAATGTGAAACTATAGATATAACACCTCTAAAAACCTCTGATCATCTCATGCAATCTGCACAAGAACATCTTCAACCATGAAGAAATGTGGAGCACAATGAAGAACACAACTCTACCACCTTCTACGCTCTCTATTCAAGTTTTATCAAAAGCACTTGGAAGCCAAGTGAACCAACAACATTGGCAACATCTTCTCATCACCACAAACACCTTCTCATTACAACCACACTAGAGGTTTACATGGGTTGACATAAATGACAATACTAATTACAATATAGTGTAACAATCTCCAACAATCTCCCATTGACATCAATTACAACACTAATATCCAATAATATCCCCCTTTCACATTGATGGAAACACCAGATCTAAAAAACCATCAACAACAAAAGAAGCCCTACATAAGGCAATGCTCCCCATTGGGAATTTATTACATTTTAGATTTCTTTCTTTTCTCTCCTTTCTTCTTTAGGCTTCATTCTCTCCCTATGTTGTCTAGACATCACTTTCTCCATTTTTTTTTGGACTCTTCTCCCCCTTTGACCTTAATGGAAAAGGGAAACACACACATACTTCACTTTAGGAAACACTTGCAAACAAATCTCTCTCACTTTCTCCACTACTCTTTCCCTCTTGCTCTCTCCCCACTACTCTCTCCCCCTTAGTGGCACAAGATATGCTCCCCCTGACAATAACAACCAAAGACATCACTACCTACTCCCCTTGAGAGGTATCCTTCATCAGTCTAGGACCAAGAATGTATCTTGAATAGCTTACTTGGATAGATGCACCGAATCATGCATCTAGTTGAAAGAAGGGTAATAACCCCTAGCTTTTTCTTGAGATACTCAAATGTATCTTTTGGAAGATCCTTTGTGAATTTTTTTCTATTTGATCCTTTGTAGGAATATACTCCAGCTTCACTTCATTCTCAACAACTTTCTCTCTAAGAAAGTGATATCAGATAGATATATGCTTTTTCCTTGAATGCATTACTATTTTTTTTGAAATATTAATTACTTGTATTATCACACAAGATAGGAATATGTTCATCATATGATACTTTGATATCCTTCAATGTTTGCTTCATCCACAACACTTGTGTGCAACAAGATGTTGCTGCAATATATATTTTTCCTCTATAGTAGATAGTGACATTGAATCTTACTTCTTAGAAACCAATCTACTTGCAAGAAAGAAAGCACCTCCACTTGTACTTATTTTTTCATTTGTGCAACTTGCCCAATTTTCATATGTATAAGCACTCAAAGAGAAATCAATATCCATAAGATTCCATAGACCAAAGTATTAAGTGCCTTTCAAATATCTAAATATCCTTTTTTGTCGCATGTGATTCTCTAAGATCTTCTTCTCTGTAAGGGGGTTCATCATATTCATATCCTTCTATTAGAACTGATCTTTAATGTGATTCTTCATCTACTTTTGACACTTGCACTTTCAACTATCTTATTTAACCTTTTTTTGTAACACTTGTATGCCTTTCTCTTTGTGGAGTACCCAAGGAAGATACCTTCATCTAATCTTGCATTAAATTTTCCTAGATTTTCTTCATCTCTCCTGATATAACATTTTTTTTCCAAACACTAAAATATTTTATAGTAGGATGTTTTCCATACGATAGTTCATAAGGGGTCTTTGAACTATTCACTCTTGCTTGTCCTCTATTAAGGATGTACACTGTAGTATGAATAACTTCTTTCTAATAGAATTCTGGTAGATTTTCTTCTTGAACTACCCTGTTCTTCCTTTACATAACTCCATTTTGTTGAGGATTCTTAGGAGTTGATAAATGTATTTTTATCTCATGATCTTCACAAAAGTTATTAAACTCATTGGAGATAAACTCACCATCTATGTTAGACCTGAAACACTTGATTTTTCAAATCCATTTCATTCTTAACCATAGACTTAAATGCTTTAAAGTTATCTAGAGATTCTGATTTTTCTTTTAGAAATTTCACCCAAGTCATTCTAGAGTAATCATCTATCAACATAAAATACCTGTCACCTTGAGAGATTCTTATTCAGGTAGGTCACATAGGTCTATATGCACCAAATTTAAAGGTCCTGCAATATAATATTCTTTAGTTCTAAACCTTTTCTTTGTTTTCTTTCCAAACTAATACTCCTCGCAGATTGCATTGATAGGCTTTGTAATTCTTGGTAGATCTCTGACAACTTGAGTAGAGTCGATCTTCACTAGGCTATCAAAATCTATGTGACCCATTCTTCTATTCCATAGCCAACTTTCATTTATTTGAGACACAAAGCACTTAACACCACCACCTTTGAGTTGATAAACATTTCCTTATGTCCTTGTTCTAGCCACAACCAATGTTCTAGAGCTTCCTTTTCTGATTTCACAACCATCATCCTGAAACACCATATTGTATCCTCTACTACACATTTTTCCTACACTAAAAAGATTATGATAGAGATCCTTGACATAAAGAACATCATTTGTCTTATGATTTCCATCAAAACTAATTGAACCTTTTCCACAAATATTAGTAGATGTATCATCACAAAACTTAACAAGAACACCATCATACTTTTCAAGTTTAACAAACTTACTCTTATCACCTGTCATATTATTTGAGCATCCACTATCAATTATCCAGTATTTTCTCTCATCTCTTGCATGAAAAGTAGTCAACATAGTTCCTTGAATATTGTGACCTGTTTCTAGAGAAATTTCCTTTACACATCTTTTAGGATTAGTATAATTAGTTTCAACATTTAGATCCATGAACAAGGAATCATTACTTCCATCATTTAGATAGTCAGATTTATCATCATCAGATACACCACTATCTCCTTTAACATAATAACTCTTCTTGATAGATTTACCTTTATGGTCTTTATGTTTTTCATTTGAAGCTTTGATTGGACATTTAGAAGCATAATGGCTATCTTTCCACAATTGTAAAACTTAAAGGGTAACTCACCTCTCTATTTTCTAGTGCCCTTTTTCAATCTTCTTAAAAAAATTGCTTCCATCTCATCAAGATCATCCAGATCAAATTCATCATCTTTCTTGTTAAATTTAAAAGTAGTTTCTTTCTTTGGAGCATATTTATCAAACTCTCTTAATTTAAAAGTAGTTAAAGAACAAAAAAATTGACCTCTAGAATATTGATCCAAATTTTGAGCTTCCTTAATAGCAAAAAATTTAGAACTATAAGATTTAGGAAGAGTTTTCAATACTTTTTTCACAACTTCACTTTCCTCTAGTTTCCCACTGACACCATAGATGGAACTGATAGTTTCATCTACTTTGAGCATGCATCTTACAATATCTTCATCTTCTAACATCCTTAGGGTTTCAAATTTAGATTTTAAATTCTACATCTTTTCTTGCTTGACCTTATCATCTCCTTCATAGATGCTCTACAACTTCATCTAGATCTCTTTAGTAGTTTTGAGGCTTATCACCTCCACAAGTTCTAAATTAGAGAGCCCACTCAACATAGCATTCCTTTCTTTTCCATTATTCTCATAATAGTTGTGTTAGCTCTCAAAAACGTAGGTTTGAACCACGAAAGGCTGCCAAGCTTCCACAATGTTTTAGGGTAACAGAACAAGGTTTGACACAGTTAAACCTTCTACTCTCCAGGTGATGCTAGACCTAGGCGGGTGTACCTATAACAAATGAAGCAGACTTGACTATTGATATTCTCTTCATACCATGATTTTTCCAAGATGGAAAATTGAAATGGACAAAATAAAACAAATTTGGTATATATTGTATACCAGCATTCAAAACTAAATCCTAATATGCTCAGTTAATAGATGTAAAAAGTATGTATGAAACTAAATGACTGAAATGATGAGACCAATGCCTTATATGATATACGGAGTCAAATAAAATATGAAACAACTGACTTCTTTCTGGAGGTCATTCAAATTGTTTGGCATGTTTTGTTTATAACTAGTATAAACATGCAAGATTGTGATCATTAAGCTCTTCTTACTGATCTAAATGAAATTCCTTGACTATGGTGATTAATCAAAAGGGTTTAATCCTTCCTTGAAAGAACCTATCAACCAATCACACAAATACGGAAAATTCGTACTAATAAACCAGACATAAACTTGTTATGTTGATCTAAATAACCAAGAAACATCAATTTTAGAGACAACTTAAATAATTCTTTCAATTGGCACAACACAACAATTGACACCAGAAT
The DNA here is from genome assembly GCA_007258455.2 of Sequoia sempervirens. NCBI lineage: Eukaryota > Viridiplantae > Streptophyta > Pinopsida > Cupressales > Cupressaceae > Sequoia > Sequoia sempervirens. The sequence continues at coordinate 761,685,243 of VDFB02270651.1, forward strand.
ACGCCAGCAAATTAGATGATTTTCATTAGTATCTCCATGGCTTCAAAACATACAGCAAAGTCTCAACCATGTGAAACATGGTGTTCCATCGTATATCCTATTCTCTCTGTTCCATATATTTTTATTATTCGCATATTGTTTTCAAAATGGACATTTATACATTGAGAATACGAAAGGACACACCCTTTCAGAAATAGAAAATACATATATAAAATAAAAGATAGAGAATAATTAGGCTCTATTTAGCCACAAGTGAGTCTTATTGAGGTGGTCCAAATAATCCTAGCGCTCATATGTGTCCACATCTCCAACAGCATTTTGGATCGTAACCTCCATCTTGACCATTTCTTCATTTTGCTTGCTCACTTCATCCAATGTTGTATCCTCTGCAGAAGCTATCTTCATGATTTCATTCAACATTGACTCACATTCATTTTTCCATCTGGTGGCCTCTTTCAAATCCCCATTATCATTAGAAAATGGAATTATAGTTTTCTCAGCAGCTGCAATTAATCCCTGTTCATCCCCTTGCAATTCATCATAGAAATTTTGATGGCGATTAATTATATGATTTGCAGCTTCAAGTGAAGAACTGCTAGCTTCATCACTTTGAGCCAACTCATGAAATTTCTCCATGATTCATCCATCCATCCTAGTGTGCTCCTTCAGTGCAGCAAGAGTATGAGAGTATTTTCCCCATAATTTATTCAACCAGGATGTCAAATGATCCTGCCTCTTCTTAACAATTGCAGTAATTGCATCATATTTTCCCTAAGAATAAGCACTCAACCCTACCCAGTGGTCTTTTTCCTAAGAGCTTTCTCCTTGAGTGATCCTTTTGGTTGTCCCCATTGAAACACCAACCAAATCTTTGAGTCTATCATTTTCTCTCAGCAATTTTTCATTGTTTGCTTTATATACTTCTCTTTCTTTTATCAATAGCTGAATTTGTGCTTTATTCAACTTTGCAATATTTACCCCAATATCTGTAGTAGCTATAGGATTAGCTTCTCCAGCCTTTAGGGTCAAGACATGACCAAATGCCTTCTCTGTATCAAGTACCACTGATTTCCTGTGGGGTGGGTACAAAGCCCATATCAACATTGATCCCTCATTAGTATTATACTTGGAACCCATATATACTTCTGTCACTTTTCCTTATCAAGCTTGTGAGTAGCATTACTGCCCTTCAAGAAACTATCAAAAACTAATGCAGAGTTCAAATCTAAACCAAGAAATATCATGACACCAGCATCCTCCAACATTTTCCTCCCAACTTCAAGAGTTATATTTGTCATTTCATCATCCACACATTTTCTCAGTTGAGCCAACAATTGTTCCTCATTTCTAGAAGTGATATCATCAACATTCTCTCTTATCTCCTTCCCCTTCTGCTTGTACAAGAATGCTTTGAACTCAGGGGAATGTATAAACTCATCATCAGAAACAAATGATTTGTACTCCATGTGCCTAGCATCAACATCACCACTTTTAACACTCTGTTCTCTGACTGGGCAGACATAATGCTGAGTCCTCATCCTGGATACCTTTTCTGTTCTACCCTATGGCATGTTAGCTCTTGGTGTTTCCTCATCTCCATAAGACAATAGCTCAATATCCTGTAACCCCTGGTTATATCTTTCAACTACCATTTCTGCTTCATCTTCATCCAGATTTCTAATCATATCATCAAAAGGATAGGGTACATGCTGATACCCTCCAAAATTAATCATTTCCTTGGCTGAATTGATATATCCCTCAGGGTCAAATTTTTTCCTAGTTGGTCCTCTTTTCATATTGTAATGCAACAATTTATCAAGAATTGAATTATATCCCTCTTTAGCCAATATAGTGAAATCTCCAAAACATAAAGTACTAGGCATAAAAGCCTTCTTTCCAAAAGAACTGAAATGCATCACACTACAGAAATCCATTTGTCTAACAATTTCCAAGTATGCAACCCTGTTTGGAATTGTCCTTGGCAAAATGAAAGGATCATCTTCAAATACATACACTATGATTATTGTAGCTCCTTCTAAACAATACCAATCTCCCCAATTATGGTCAATTGGCCCATTGAAATCTTTAGGCCGAAGGAATCTTTTAATCTCATCAGTCAATGAATAGTTACAAGGATAATGATACAATCTATACAATGTCTTTACAAAATACTCCTCAAAATGAATAAAATTAGAACCAGCAAACTTGCTATCCCAAATGGAGGTCCACAACTGAACAGGCAATGTTTCACCCTCCTTGCCAATCTGAGAAATTCTCATTTCCGGAGGCCATACCCCTAGCTCTTGTCCAAAGTATAACACTAAGTGCATCAACAATGAATAATTTCTGAGGTGAACAATGGAAGCTCCACCTTTTATAGCCATCAATCCTGAATCAAGCTCCTTAGAAATATATGAAGCATAATCAAATAGCTTGGAATTGTGATATTGAATGTCTGCTGCAATGACCATTGGCACCATTGACATGAATTCTGGGGCATCCATCCCCAACACCTGACACACTGAAAAATATGTATATTTCATATAGGGTTCAAACAAATCTACATGATAGGGAGGCCCTTCACTATCTTCCAGTGGTTATGGCTTGTTACCCTGTTTAACCCTGTGAATTGGTAACCTCCAACCCTTGTAACTTGTATCCATTCTGGAAAATTCATTCTACAACTCTTCACAATTGATTTCCTCATCATAAAACCCTTCCAATTTGAAAACCTCACCAATTCCTTCCTTTGACACATATATTTGTGGTTTTCCAGAAGGATCACATATTGCTTTAAGCTTTCGATCATAATGATCAACAAGCAATTTTACCTATTCAACATTAACAAATACATTAGGGCACACCAATTTCCCTACATTCAACCTCCATGGATTACAGACTGGCTCAAAATGATTCCTTCTATGGTAGTGGAAATTGAATAGCTCATACCCTCTTACAGTAGTCCAGACATCACCTATGAACTTGCATTTGTCATATAGCTTGTCAACTTTTGCCCTAAGCTGTGCGGACCTTCTAGCCTTAGGCCCTGAACCAGGTAGTTGATTAATGAGGTCTTGGTTTAGTTTCCTTTTAGTGTCTTCATGCTCTGTATCAGTCCTTTGTTTCTTTCCCTTTGACTGACTACTCTCACTGGGCTTTCTACCCTTACCCTTTCCAGAACTAGAAGACTCCATTTTCAAACTTACAGAATCAAAATGTGAAAAACAATGAAGCAATTACTTACAGTTTTCTACTTGAGCTCCTCAGACTGAAAAAAAATGTCTTGGTTCTCTATTCAGCACACCAATTCACCAACAATCAATTCAAAAATTAGGAATTTATTAAAACACTACTGTCATTACTGTTTTATCCCCTCACACCATTAATGAAGCACGAATGAAGCCACCTTTGAAACTGGCACTATCGCATCAAATGTCCTTTCGATAAGAAAATTTCAAATTTGGGGCGAAATCCCTTTTCAATGTTTATTTCACTATTCACCAAGACATTCTATAGCCATATCGACACCTGATATCAACTTGAGGGTTAATGCTTCTATTTTTCATGTCGCTATAACAAATTCAAATCGGGGAGATATTACATAGACTTCATGGTGCCATACCGATATCTATTTTTCAAAACATTTCCCAATCACTGAGACATTAATGTTCTTCACACCAACTGAAATCCTTTATCTTTTATATTCTTCGCTATAATCTACAGATGTCGGGGAAACCTCTCGTAGACTTGATCTTGTTTCACCGAAAGTCTTTATTTACATTAGGTCACCGGGACAAATTTGTACTCTTGTTGATGCAATATTCACTCCACCCGCTTCGTTGTGACTTTCAAAGTCGGGGAGATGTTATGCAAATATCTTTGCATCTTACCGATATGTACTTTTCAATATATTTTCATTCGCTAAGACAAAATCACCCTTTCAACGATAAATTCTCATTTTGGCGTGTCCACCAAATTCTCTCACCAAAGAAATAAACCCAAGGAATGAAACAATACTCTCGGAAAGACAATGAACCCTTGGGAAGACACATACCGACACCAAATGTCTTACTGAAATCACTCCTCCATATTACTCCTAATCGGAAAAAATCACCTCGAACTATCTGTCAGTATAATATTCATACTTTGACAAAACTTATGCCAAAAATTTCTTCTCCCAACGATCCATATCTTCATCAGCATAAGATTTGAATCAGCAAGACTCTATAGCTTCTCACCGAGAGCTTTTGAATACCCTTGCAATTGGTTTGGCCAAAAAATAATCACTTCGCTAAGACCTTCCCCGATACACACAAGTCTTACCGAGACATTTGTTTGCAAGTCAATCAGTAAGACAAAATGATTTCATTATGAGTTCATGCCGATACCAATCGGTCTGGCCGAAATGACCCCTTTATGCATTAATCGGTATGACATATTACCTTCGCCCTGACATTACACCGATACCCCAACATATGCCGATATACTTTTTTCTGGATGCCTGTCAGCAAGAAAAAATTAGTTCACTGAAACATTTTCCCGAACACCTTTATCTTAAGCGATAAACTTCCACATGCACCGGTCGGTGAATCACACTATATTCGCTATGACTTCACTCAGACAATGACTCCCCTTTACCGAAATGATTCCTTTTGTCGCTGAAAGAAGCAAATTGTCCTGTCGATAGTCTGCAACAAACATATATTAGTGAAAAATCAGGTCGGGGAGACTTTTACAATGTCTTGCCGATTTGGGTCTTTTAATGAAAAATGAAAGACTTGATGGAGTCAATGGCTTTTATGACAGAAAACAAGCAAGACAATACAAAGAGTGACTTTGATGCTTATGATGAGGACTCAATGCTGGAACTTTTGGATACAATAGAATGTAAAAATTTCAAAATTTTACAGTTCTAACAAGTTGATCTCATCATCACTTGTTAGAGGAGTAGTAGGCATAGTGTATCCATTTTCAATTGACTTCCAAACACCAAACCCTGTGAGACAAGAAAGGCTTCCATCTTGGATTTCTAGAAAGCATAATTTGTTCCATCAAACATAGGGACCTTGACACCATTCTTGTGCGCCATCAAGATCTACCTCAAGAGGTTAAGTTTCTTCCAAGGAACAACATCTCTAATACCAATTTTTAGACACAATGGACAATTGAGAGGGGGGTGAATTGGTTGTACATTCAAACATCTAAACGCTCATGAATCTTCAAAACCTTATTAAGCATCAAAATGAATGTAAACAAGTGAAACATCAACAACCATACACAATAAAACACTATATTTGCATGGAAAACCCTAATAAGGGAAGAACCATGGTGAGGATTAACTCACATATATATGAAAAATAACACTGATTACAAAATGCTCACAGTCAGAAGGCTTCACTTCTTAGAAGAAAAGAATGGATCACTACTAAGGACTCACTACCCAAAGGACTCACTGCCCAAAGGACTCACTATCCAAAATATAAGAGAATAGAAGAAGACTGTTAAAAGGAGGTTCACTACCTTAGAGAAACATGAAGATCCACCACAACAAGTCTACACCATCTACAACCTTCGGCTCACTGCCTCCAACAACTTCAAGTACACTAAAAATGTAGACACCTTCTACTCACTACTTCCAATAGCCTTAGGTATTTAAGCTAGCACGTAGGTCTTAATACCTTATCACATTCACATCATTCTTCACATCAATCTACTTCACACACATCTCCAACAATCAACCTTTCTTATATATCCTCCATGACCTTAAACAACTTCTCAAGGTTGGCCTTAATGAAATGTATGCACCTCAAACATGCAACCACCAAATAGGTCAGAACCAAACACTTTCACAGTGGAAAGAAGTGAAGGTATACCACACTAAGGGTTAACTAGGACCCAAATCTAGACTGGCACACTACACCATGCATCCATAAAAAATAAAGCATCTTTGTTTTTAGCACTAGTACAATAGGTTGGCCAAACCTATATTAACACTAACAAATAATCGCATTCACACTTCGCTAGGTCCGGAAACATCCAGTGGACCATGAAGAAACATCAAAAAACATCCCAAAATATTCTAACACCATTAGAATATTCAGCAACATTTCCACAACCACCTAAAACTAAGAATACTATCATCCTATGGAATCAACCATATTGGTACAGGCATACAACTCACTAACCAACCTTGGGGAACAACTAAACACCAAAAACTCCAAGGGAAGGTAGTTATAGACAATATTAGCACATTCTAAAATATGAAAGACTAGAAATATCAATGTGGAGAAATGCAGAGCAGTTCCAAGACAACCTTCTTCAGAAGCAACACATTCCCAAACACATCTTCCATTGCCACACGATCTAAAACCTAAAAAATCTAGATATAACACCTTTGAACACCTTTGATTATCTCATCCAATCCAAACAAGCATATTTTCAACCATGAAGAAATGTGGAGGAAAATGCAAAACACAATTAAGTCACCTTGTAGACTCTCTATTCAAATTTTCTCAAAAGCACTTGGAAACCAAGTTAACTAGTTGCATTAGCAATATCTTCTCATCACAACCACACTAGAGGTTGACATAGGTTGACATAAATGAGAAAAATAATGACAACATAGAACAACAATCTCCAACAATATCCCCATTGACATCAATTACAACACTAATCTCTAACATGGTATTTACTTTTAGTTTTTATTGGGTGAGATTTTAAGGCCTTTTGGATTTAGTTTTCTTTTGGATTTTATTTTTATTTTTTTTAAAAGGACATATTTATCTTTTGATTTGTGTGGATTTTCCACTTTGGATATATATTTTTGGTATCCAAATTTCTTTCAAAATAAATGGTATGGGTGTGTGAGGATGGCTTATTTTGATAGTGCATGGAAAGGTGATGGGTATTATTTTGGAAGAAATCAAGTATGTTTTCTTTCATTGGTCACGATTTGGTATTAGATATTATTTTGGGATAAAATTTATGGGGTTGATGGGGGTGATGGATTTTAGGATATATAGAATAAAATATTATACTTTGGGACATAAGGGACTAAAGTGGACATAGAAGATGGACTTGATTTTGGGATATATAGGCCCAAAGTGGATATTTAAGATGAGGGAATTAATATTGTGGATTTCGGGATAGGAGGGATGGAAGGATTATTGGATGAAGTTAATTTAGGAGTGGTAGATGGAAAACCAATGTCTTGAGAATGATATTTATAGAGAAGGCTATAATGTTTGATTTTATTTTATTCAAACATGTTCTAGGATGTCTTGCTCATGGGGATATAACCATTTCATTGATAAAAAATGATTTGAAAAGTCTAATTGTCAATAGAATACTTGTTTTGGAAATAATATGGAAATATAGTTTGAGGTAGATAGGGAGTGAGAGTGAAGGGAGGTACTTGGGAAATGATAAAAATGGATCAGATGAAGGTAGATGAACCAAGGTGATAGGATATTAGCTCATGGATTGGTTTGATAGTGGTGAGTAGTGCTTGAGAGAGGATGAGATTGAAATAAGGATGAGGAGATTTAAGGGGATATTGAGATGAAAGGGAATAATGAAAGGGATTTGGAGGGATGGTAGGATTTTGAGATGGGAGAGGTTTGGGATAAATACTTAGAGGGATACTTTGATATTAATTTGGAGGAGGGCATGTTTTGGAACAAAGGGATTGGAAAATTTGGATTTGTGTGGAGAAGATGAGGGAGGAATAAATTTAGCATTAGTGATGAATGCATGGATAGATTCTTTGAGTTATGAACATGGATGTGTTGTGCCTCTCAACACATCCCACTTTTCTTTCAAAAAATATGGACCCTCTCTTTTTCTTAGGTCTAGGTTGGTCCTCTAGTGTAAAAATTACTAAATCCAACCAAGTTCCTAAAATTGGCTAACCCAAGAGCAAAAGTTTAATCATGGTTGGATAGAGCATCAAAATTTAATCCATTGTCCTTTGAGAAGTTCCTGTAAATTTGTTAAGACAAAAAATATATATGCTTGTGAGTTCTACCCATACAAATAGTCCAAAATTAATTCAATAATTTTTCCCTACATGACCAGTTGATTTGTTTAACGGATCTAAGATGTTTGCTTCAAGAATGCATTACAATTACGGTTTCAATCCCAACTTACAAAATATGAAATTAACACATAACATAATTGAATTAATGAAATAATGAAAAGACAAAATTCAGAATAAGAGACAAGAAAGAGAGAATGCAAACAGCTTGATAGCAGTGTTCATTGTAAGAATGACTACGTCTCCGAGCCCCTCTCCAAAGAGTAAACCGATTTAATTAAAATCTTCAAAAATTTGGCATTACATCTGTTTACAAGCTTTTCCCTTCAAGCACGACAGTATTCCAACATTCTCTCGATGTACAGGATCATCAATTCGTCTCTCCAAAATTCTCTTAAGTCTTGAACACCTAAATGAATGTCCTAAAGCCTCTAAACCCCCCCTTTTTATACAAAAAATTGCTCAATTTGGTTAATAACCAATTGATTTACAAAATCAACCTTATCTCTCCATTTTTACATAAAATCTTCAATAATCTCCCTTATTTACATATTAGGATTATAATTAATCCTAATTAATCCCCTAAAAATTATTTAAGCCCTTGAATTTATTCATTTTGGGCTTTTGTTGTTACAGGAGGTTTTCATTTTAATCCTTAGGAGGTTTGATTATTTTATTTTTGGAGGGAATTGTTTATTTTAGAGGGCATTCAAGTTTTGCATTGTAACAAAACCGACTGGCCTCCCTATATTATTAAGCATTGTTTGTTGGTGCAACGGTGGGTTATGATTTTGTTTGGGTGGTGGTTAGGGGGTTGAGCCCCTCCACCATCCATTTAATAACCAAATGCCATCAAATAAGTTAGAAAATTCACCAGCCGCCAATTATAGTGAATGGAGGTTGTGGGGTATAGTGGTGAGGCCTGTGCGAAGATTTAGAGAGGTGGGGTGTTTTAATCCCCCCACACCATTTTGACCAAAAATTCAAACAAACACAACAACCCACTAGAGGAGAACAAGAGTGCCACGTGGCATGTCGAGGAGGTGCCACATGGCATGATATGATTCAATGCTCTGTGATGATGTGTATGCTAACTATGTTGATGACGTGGCTAATGTGTCTGATGATGTCGAGCTCAATATGGCATGTGTGAAGATTTAGACCTATGTGAAGATTTAGAGAGGTGGGGGGTTCGAATCCCCCCACACCATTTTGACCAAAAACCCAAACAAACACAACAACTTGCCAGAGGAGGACAAGAGTGCCATGTGGCGTGCCGAGCAAGCACCACATGGCATGATATGATTCAATGCTCTGTGATGATGTGTATGCTGACTGTGTTGATGACGTGGCTAATGTGTCTGATGACATGGAGCTCAACATGGAAAATGACATGCCCATTGACATGGTGTACGAATGCCATGTGTCCACCCATAATCCAAACAAACACAACTCGCCAGAGGAGGACAAGAGTGCCACATGGCATGCCGAGGAGGTGCCACATGGCATGATATGATTTAATGCTTTGTGATGACATGTATGCCAACTATGTTGATGACATGGTTGATGTGTCTGATGATGCGGAGCTCGATGTGGCTGATGACATGCCTGTTGACATGGCATACAGATGCCACATGTCCACCCATAATCCAAACAAACACAACAACCCACCAAAGGAGGACAAGAGTGCCATGTGGCATGCTAGGGAGGCGCCACATGGTATGATATGATTCAATGCTCTATGATGACGTGTATGCCAACTGTGTTGATGATGTGACTAATGTGTCTAATGATGTGGAGCTCGACATGGTTGATAATGTGGCTAATGATGTGCCTGTTGACATGGCGTACAGATGCCACGTGTCCACCTGTAATCCAAACAAACACAACAACCCACCAGAGGAGGACAAGAGTGCCACGTGGCTTGCCGAGGAGGTGCCACATGGCATGATATGATTCAATGCTCTGTGATGATGTGTATGCCAACTGTGTTGATGACGTGGTTGATGTGTCTGATGACGTGGTTGATGATATGGTTGTTGCCATGGCGTACGGATGCTACGTGTCCACCCATGATTAATCTGTACAAGCTGATGCAGATGCCACGTGTCAAATTCTAAGTAGCCCATGTCATTTTCTATACTATATAGACTGACAAGTAAGCATGTTGACATCAACATCTGTATGGTCAAAGGTCAACCTTCTTTGCAAACTTTGACTAGTTGTAGCTGGTGCAAATGAACTCTGATTCACATGAAATGAACATTGTCAGAAAGCTCTCGATGAGCTCTTTGCGACGATGCTAACTTTGACCAATTTTGATGATGTCAAAATTTGACCCTTGTTTTCTCTAACCTGGGTCCTGGGTTGACCAAGGTTTGATCGAGCATATCTTGGGCTTCGTAGCTCCGTTTGAGTTGCGTTGGAGTCAAAATTTTGGCCTCTTTCTCATGATGCCATTTCTAGAGAAAAATGAGAAACTTCAATTTTTGACGAAGATCCTTTGGATCACCAGTTTAATTTGAAATTTCTACAAAAAGTATGTATTTGTAGAAAATAACACCTGAGTGAACTACACTAATGAAACTTTAAAAGAACCATATTTTTCTTGAAATTCCTTGCACCTAAAAACTAATAGAACAAAAATTAATGCTTGCAGAAGTCTAAAGCTTATTTGTATATGACCAATAACCATTCAACATAAAACCAATTCACTTAAAGTTCTCACATTTCATATATTAGTGACAACATCATGATGTCCCTGCTAATAACCCTTTCCCAAGTGAACAAGACTTTTTTAAACTACTCCATTGAGCCAATTTAGTAAAAAAAATCTACAATATGTACATGACAACATCAAAATCATGCCATACTAATTTTACCCATACAACCCATTCCATTAACTCTTGATTATTTCATGATGATGTCATTATTTCCCTTTGATGACATCAACATCAAAACTATTCATCTAAACTTCACCTCTAAGAGAAAATGAATCAGTTCATTTGTAACTTCCCTCGTGACCAATTGAAATAGAATTCTTGGAAAAGGTTCATTTGTAGAGAAATTGAACCCATCTGAATAATTAACCTTAAAATTTTTATAAAAACCTAGTTCAATTCAAAAGATTTGTAAAGGAATATTAAAAGGTGATAAAAGGCTTATTGTCCAGGGTTACCTCCCATATAAACTTGATTATTTAATAATAAAATATCACAAGTGTAATTCCAATTCAATTTTTTGCAAGTAGTCTTCCCACTTTTGGTATTAACTTCTTACCAACTCACTCTACACATTAAATGCATATCAAATTCCATGGATTTTCCTATGTTTTAAGTGCAATTCCCTAAAACATTTCCATTAAAATTATTCAAAAGTTTAAGAGCACTCACAAAGAACTATTTTTTTTTTATAGAAGTGAATTTAGAAAAAGAGGATTTGGATCAAGTTGTAGAATGTCATTACTATTGCTAGAAGTTAGAAGAATTAAGTGCTAATAGAATTATAAATAATTCCCATTTCACATGTTTACCAAAATGTTTGATTCGTTTAAAATAGGCATATCAAAGAAAATATAATATCATTCAATGATAACTTTAAGGAAACCCCCTCAAAAAAAGATATTAAATCCTGACGATTTTTTCATTTTTTTAGAAAAAAATATTAATTTCGATTGGTGTATCTTTCTTTTTTTTGAAAAAAATATTAATTTTATTAGCGATTATTTTTACATCACTAAAATTTTATAGAAAATTTTGGTGAATATTGAAAAATAATAGGAAAATTCATTAATTATGACGACGAATACATCCAATCTAAAAATATAATTCTTATGGAAAAGTAGGGGCCATGGGATGGAAATTATCGATGGGTTTAAGGGGTAGACTATAATATTTACTTGTGACCATTGATTTTAAATATAATATAATGACCCTCATTGTATTTTGCATTGTAAAATATACCCACAATCTGTAATGCTCATGGGGCCCAAATTTTCTCTTGGATAATTGATCTAATGATCCTCACTGTATTTTGTGAGGTAAAATAAACCCATGATTTGTAATGCTCATGGGGTCCAAAATTGTGGGCCCTATGAGAATTACATATCATGGGTATATTTTACCTCACAAAATATAACAAGGGCCATTAAATTATATTTTAAATCAATGGTGGAAACTAAAGATTAGAAATATGGTCCTAAAGCAAATAATAATTATAATATACTATTGGGGAATTAATATAGATTTCTACTATAATTTATAAAATTTAGGCAAATATGATCTAATCATGTATCAAATATTATGGAAATTTTTTAATAGAATAAATTCTTTGGCGATTTTAATAAGACTAACATTTTTTTATAAAAATGTGGCAATTCAAGTTACATTATAGTTCAAACTATTAACCAATTTTGGATTCCAAAATTTCAACTATTAGCCAATTGACAAATGTTAACCACTAAAAAAATCACTGATCTCCTTTATCATGTTCCCTACAATTTTCTATTCTAGAAACTCCATTAAGAATAAAATAATTTATTTATTTAATGTCAAGTATACAAAAGCTCAAACCTGAATCAAACTAAACATAGAAAACCCTAGTTAGAATGGGTAATTGATAAATTCAAAAGATGGTTAGATAAATTTATAAATATCAAAGGGTCTAAATTATCATTAAAAGTGAAGCAAATAACTAATTAGTAAAATAATATATAAACATATGTGTAATTAATAAAAACCACTTGTCATGTAGGATATATGAGTAAAAGAGAAAAGGACATGAAGTAAGAATTCAAGGGAATGTCTCTCCCTTCTTAGATCACTCCAAAATGGGGGAATATTCAAATACAACCGTAAAGAACATCAATATGGATTACTTCCATAAAAGATTGATCGTTAATAATGCCACATTCTAGGGTAATATTTTTTTCTAAATGGATTAGACAACACTACAACCTTTGTAATGTCCATGGAATGTATAGATATGGTATTGCAATTTGTATCACACATTATGATATAGATAAAATATAGTTAGTGGCTGGAGGAAGAGTCTTTGAGAACTTAAGTGTTGATTCCATTTTGGAGCACTTTCAATACCTCCTTCTATACCAAGGTGGAATTCGTAAAAAGATAATATGTAGAGAAATATTTCAATGATGTAGTAAAGAAATGAAAAATAATTATTAACATCAGGTGGATAAAAAATCCAAAGTATGTGTCCAAGATGCCTAAATTTTTATATATAAGTGACATTCAAAATGTGATTGGGAACATTGTGACACTTTTGAGTTGAGTTTAATGGAATTCCCACTACCACAAGATTTGAACCATGGATGAAATTCTTTGTTGAAGTTGTCCTAATAGGACAATATATGATGCACTAGAATAAAATCATCAATGGTAGTTTACATGTACAAATTACCACGTTTGAGGTAAAATATAAGTTTTACATGAATTCATATCTAGTTTACTTCGTGGTATTAAATACCACTTTTGCTAGATTGGATAGAGTGGTACCCTTGGTACACAACTAGAAAAAAAATTAGTTTGTGAATATTAACTAAAATTGGAACACAAAGAGTTAATCAAGCATTATAAGAGGGTGCACAATACTTTTTACATGTGGTTAGTAATAACCATGGACATGGACAAGGAAAAAAGGTTATTTTTAGGGGAACAAGGTGTCATCGATAGTAGGGGAAGTTAGATCATCCAATCTTGAAATTTCACCTACATAAGGATGAAAGGATTCTCTAGTAAACCATTTAAATTACCTAGTTACTCAACTGATAAAAAAGTATTGTTGGAAATGTCAAGGAAATTAATAGTATCTCATGGAGGGCATGGTGGATGATATGATAGTGTACGCTTGGGGTCTCGTCATTCTTGCTTCACTATATCATGACATGCATTAGGTAGTGTACCTTTGGGGATGGATCTTGTCAGCGGGAGTGGCATTACTTCATATCTGGGCATGGGAGCACATTGTGGTGCTCATACTTGCTATTGGTCTAGTTGCCACAGATCTTGATGAGCTAGTAGTATATAAGTATAGGGTCATGATCACATTGCATCACACTAGTGTTACAAGTATCACATATTGGCACCAAGTGATTGTTGATATGACCTCTTTCAGATGGTGACCTTGCCTTTTGATTCTTACATGGGATGACGACCATCAAGAGTTATTCTATGCATGATAGACCTGATGGATCATGGTTTAGCATCATCATATTATAGAGTGATGGGATGACGACCAACAAAAGTTATTATATGTATGATAGACTCGATGGATTAGGGGTTGACATTACCATATAATAGAGTGATATCTACTAGATAGGGTGGATAGATAGTTTAGAGAGCTACATGATGTTCTTCATCTTGGTTACACAACTATCTATGCTCAAACAACCAGGGAGATAGATTGGGGTGCCATATGGACCCTCAGGTAGTGATACATGATTTTTCTCACATTCAACCACTAGCATGGGCTTATGCTAGAGGACTCACCGACCCATGAATCACACATGCTTATGCAAATTGGGTGGCTCAACATGCCCTGATTAGATTAACATATCTAGTTGGGGGACTTGGCAGAGGTGGGGGTAGAGGACGAGGTCAGTAGCATCCCCATGATCGATAGGATTTGAGGGATGGCAAGCATGAAAAACATGATGGCCATGATGGATAGATCCCGAGAGAGGGAAAACATGATGGATAGGCCCCAAGACACGATGGATAACATGACGGCTAGGTTTCAGTGAGGATTCATCCACTTTGACAACATGAACCTCCACCACCACCACCACTACGGTATTAATAGTAGCAATAGGGTCTAGAACCTAGAGATGCACAGATACATGCTCTTACAATTGAGAGAGATTAACCTATACAGGATCCAGACAAATATTGCTAGGAGTGGGATCATGAGCATCAATAGATACAATATTTGACTATTCAATCAACTTAGGATATTTCCAGAAGGCAACAGTTAGAGGGCACTATGCAGGTGCAGGCCTCGACTCATGTGGTGTTAACACCACTGTACAAAGATGTTGTAACTGAGGCCTTTGATTATAGGACCTTATTTTATAGAGATGTCCTAGCACACTGGTGGCAGCCAGATTATTCATACAAGTGCAGGGTTATGGCGAGTGGCTCAGCATGTGGTCCTTCAATCCAACAGCCTTCAAGACATTGATAATTGTTGCAACATGATGATCAATAGAGCAGAGGATAGCTATGTGATGTACATGTAGACACGTTTTTAATGTATAGCCCAATTATATTGATGTGTATCCATTCATTGAATAGCCATTTTTATAGCCTCATGTATACATTTTGATGATATCATACATTATCTTGATTTGTATCATGGAAATTATTATTTTGGTATATATAAGATGACTTCATATGTGATTATGATATGATCTTTTATTTCATTTCATGTTTATGTATAGATGGATGCATGTGTTTATGATATGGATGCAAATTTTTATGATGATGCGTAACCTTATTATGCATTTGATACAATGTATTTGATTTATGATGTGGTGCTATATGGATGTATGCAATGCAATATATGATTTATTTCTCAGTATCTTTTTTCTTCTAATATGTAGTTATTATGCAGAATGTATATGTTATGAGATGAATTTATTTTTATGTATTTTCTATGCTATGATTATGATTATGTAGGATGTATGTATGTTGATTGTTTGAGGATGTAGGATGTATGCATTTATTATTTTTGTTGACTGTCATGATACCTGGTTATAGTGGAAAGAAGATAGAAGAATAAGATGGATGGATTCACCATTGCTTTTGAGATTGATTCAGAAGTCCAACAAGCCTATAATTATTCAAGACTTTATTAGATATGGTGATGAGAGAGATGATTTTATTGTTTCTAATATTGGGATAACTTCATCATATCATTCCTTATTTTTGATATAGAAAATAGACACAATGCATCAAGATATTGAAAACCAAGATGGTGGTGTCTCTAATGTGATGGACTTTGACTCTTAAAATAGATAGGAGTATCCTTGTTCATGTTTGACATACAAAAACCTTGTTTGAACATGTGAAATAATAAGCCATCAAAGTAATAAAACTAACACAAAAAAGGTATGATGAACCTGATATGTCCTAGCCATTGCTTTACTTGAGACTACCCCACACACACAAGATAAGTATTCACCAAAGTTGTATTATAGGAACATACAACAAATGTAGAAAATGAAAGATAATGATCAATGCCCCATTCCTTTCTCTCTAAATCATTTTATAGACATCATCAAGAGGTCATTGGAATGGACTAATAAGATAAATCATAAGAAAATATCAAAATGAACAAATAGTTAATGTGATTCGTATCTCTTGATGCAGGAGCATCCTTTGTTCTTGGAAATCTTGCATCAACCAAAAATATTTTCTTTCAATTTTTGTTCTTGTTTAGTCCTTGTTCAGTTCAAGTTGGTGGATTCATCATATTTTCCCACCAGACCCTATGGATCTATGTGTACTTCCTAGACATGTTCATTTTCCTTATTCCAATATTTGAGCACGATTGGATCTTTTTTTAGAAAGTTATCACTTTTGGATTTGATGGCAGTTTCTTGAACCGACACCAAAATAATTTTCAAGCATAACAGCTAGTTCGATCTCGTGGATCTTTCTTGTAACTTGTGGATCTCGACGGTGTGATTTGAATTGTTCCATGGAGTGTCCCCAACCTTGATTATAGGTCCACACTTCATCCTATGCATTCACCGAGGAGTAATTCAAATTTGAGGTTGACCTATTCATACGTCTGTTACATTTTATTTCATTGGAGATTGTAATGATCTTTGGCCAATGTGGATGATTCTAGATCTTTGGATGTGATATAAATCATTGTAATAGATCATTATAAAAGCAGAGTTGATTATATTAGAGAAAGATAGGCTTTGATCTATAATATTTTCACTCATATTAAGGAGCATATTGAAATGTTGTATTTTTTAACATGTTATATCAAGCCCGTGAGATGAATCTGTAAGCTCAAATGTTGTCAGCTAATTGTAATCAAGATTTTTTGTTAATGAGCATGTTTTAATTTGCATTTTCCTCCATATTTTGTGTTGCTTCTGTTGTGTTACTCTTGCTGCACGGTTCAGATTGTTCTCTTTGAGGATCCTCCTACTGTGGTTGCACCAGATTGGTACCAGAGCGAGCTTCAATCCATGAGAGGTCATCTGAATTTGCAGAGTCCTGTTGAAGATTTTTTGTGTGGTGGTAGACTGAGGATCCGACCTGTAATTGTAGAGGACTTGTGTAAAGATGGCAGAAAGAAGAAACGTTAGAGGAAATGGAGCATATGGAAATGTAGACCCAATTTTAATGGAGATGTTGAGAGGAATTGCTACCAGATTAGATGGAGTTGAAACAACCCAGATGAGAGGTCAACTAGTTGATGATGTGAGTGATGAAGAGGTAGAAGTACAGGAGGAAAGAGGAAGAGAAGATCAACCTGGCCTAGATCAGGGAGAAGATGTTTGTGTAATTAATATTTAATTACACATTTGCATAAGTTTACTTAGGTTTATTCCTAAGTTATAGGATCTTATCTTTATCTTTCGAGCTATCTTGTTGCTCAAGATAAGATTAGGTATTCACATCTTTGCTTTTATAAAGCAAATAAGCTCTTGTAATTAATGGTCTTTTCGAATATATCAAATTGCATGTTTTTATGCAAAGCTTCTACTTTTTCATTTTCCTCTTCTGTGGAAGGTCTATTCAGATTTGCAATCAGATCTTGGTTTTCTAACATGGTATCAGAGCCTTGATTCGTAGCCCCTTCTCAACATTTTTGGAGGATTTCGTTGCAGAGCTCGTTCAGAGTCCCTCAAGGGTTTCAATCCTTGAGCATCATTATGTAGCATCTTGGATCAGATCGAGGTTTTTCGTTGGATTTAGAGCACTGGAAAAAGACAGAAATGACTTTCATTTTATCGATTTTCATCACCGTTTGCCAGATCTGCGAGGGTTGTAAGATCGGTGATTTTTCTGATAGATCTAGGGGTCGCCTGATTTTCGGAGCACTTTGGGCCCAAATGGACCTCGCCGTTGGATTCGCAGTGCCCAAAAACCCCTATTTCCATATAAAGTTCTTCCGATTTGGACACAGCCGTCCGGAGAAGCAAAATTTTTTTGCCCAAGGGCCGTATGGCCCCCAAGCACTGTTCTCGAGGCACAAAATTCGAGAAAAATTGAAAAAAACTATAAAAAAATTTCAAAAATCAGAAAATATTTTGTGCAGCCAGTATAAATGGAGGCCGCCACCCACCCGCCACCTGGCGGCCTCCCACCGGCCACCGCCGGACCACCGCCACCAGCAGACCTTCTTGCAGTGCCACCGCTCAGCTCCTTCAGCCCTTGCAGGCTCCGCCAGGGTCATATTGGCGACCAGAGCTCAAGCGCAGCCCCCTGTTGGCTTTTAGCCCCTGCCCTGGTCACATGGGTGACCAGGGGCTGTGCCACAGCTCCCTGGCTGCTAGCCCCCTGGTCCGCCCATGCGACCAGGGGCCGATTTTTTTTAGCCCCTGAGGGCTCTACATGGCTGAATCAGACAATTTTTGAGCACTTTCACAGAAGCGAGCATAAATTTCACATACGGAGTCATTTTTTTGCAAACGAGATATCGCCAGAAAGCTATTTCTGAGCTCTATGCATTAGTGCTGGTGAGATTTTCTGGTTTTGCTTTTTTGATGCTTTTTTCAGCCTCAGAAGTCAGATATTTCTTTTTTCACTCCGGGACACATATATTTTGACTCACTTATCCGTTTTTCATGATTTTTGCGGCATCGGAAAGCTGGTTTCAGCCTCTATGCAGATCTGTGGTCATTTCTAGAAAATGTGTACCTTAATTTTTGCATGCATTCATTTTTGTTTCGTGCTCTAGGTTTGCATTTTCACTCATGTTTCTATAGTTTTGCATTATCTCCTTATGCAATCATTGGGTATTGTAATAAACGAACTGATATAAAGTTCAATTAAGGGGGGTTCTTGCATCCATATTTCATTTTGGTGATAACTCACATGAGTTTGTCTAGTTTCTGTTGTCTCCTTCTAGCTTCTTTCTTGCTTAGCTAGACACATTGTTGGTTTGCTTTGGTTCACACTTCACATTGGGATTTTACAGTTCTTGATCCGCATTGGTTCAGATCTTTCTCATTTGAAGGCCATGTTTTTATGGTTAATGTTCCAAGATCTTGATGGTACTCATCCTATGGGCAGTTTTAGTTTCAGTTTAGCATTGGATTCATGAGACACAACTTCCAAATTTGTCATCATTTTGGGTCCATTCATCCTTTCACTTACTATTGCTTACAGATTTTTGAGTTGATCCAGTATGTGAGTTTCCAGTGTTCCTTGGCATCGATTCTGCTATTGCATTTGTGATTCCGATTGGTATTTTTCAAACAGAACTATCTTTCCTTGCTTGTCAGATTTGGGGTTCCAGTGTTGCTTCATCAGAGTTCTTCCAGTGATTCTTTGCAGCAGTTCATCTCACTGAGGGGGGTTTCTCTCTCTCTTTATATTTGTACATGAGTACCTGATCAGGCCTTGTTGATGGGACTCATATTTGCATAATAATTTTCTTCTCCCTAAGTTGCACTTATGGGGGGGTGTTGGTGTAATTAATATTTAATTACACATTTGCATAAGTTTACTTAGGTTTATTCCTAAGTTATAGGATCTTATCTTTATCTTTCGAGCTATCTTGTTGCTCAAGATAAGATTAGGTATTCACATCTTTTCTTTTATAAAGCAAATAATCTCTTGTAATTAATGGTTTTTTCGAATATATCAAATTGCATGTTTTTATGAAAAGCTTCTGCTTTTTCGTTTTCCTCTTTTGTGGAAGGTCTATTCAGGTTTGCAATCAAATCTTGGTTTTCTAACATAAGAGAGGTTCAGAAGAGCCCTAACTAGAACAAATATTAAGCCACATTTCAATCCACTAGATTATAATAGTAAGTTGGATTCAGATGAATTGCAATATTGGATAACAAAGATGGAAAAGTATTTTGAATTTGAAGGCACCATTGAAGATAAGAAAGTAAAATTTTCTTTTACAAAGTTGAAAGGACATGCATCCCTTTGGTGGGAACACTTGCAGATAGATAGGCAAAGAAGAGGAAAGGAAAAGATAAAATCATGAGATCGGATGCTGAATAAGTTAAAATCAAAGTTTATTACTGCAAATTATCAAATTATTTTTTTCTAAAAGTTCCAGAATTTGAAGCAGAAGGAGTAAAGTGTGACAAAGTATATTGAGGAGTTCTATATTGAATATCAGATCTAGACATTCAGAGGATGAGATTGAGCAAATAACTAGATATGTGAATATTTTGAGGTCATCTATACAAGATGATATTAGTTTGATCAAGTTGCAGAGTGTGGAACAAGCATATCAATGTGCCCTAAAGGCAAAAGAGAAGCTGAATAAAAGACAGGATCAGAGACAGAGAGGAAGAGGTGGAAGATTTTAGAGAGGAAGAACTTTTACTGGAGGAGGAAGAGGAATTTTTCCTTATTAGAATAAGGATAAGGAAGTCATTAAGAATGATAATGGAAATTCTTACCGAAGAGGAGGATATGGTGGCTATCGAAATGGGGGTTATAGAAAATATGATAGAGGACAAGAGAAAAGAGTATTCAAAGTAACTTGTTTTAAATGTGGTGGAGAAGGACATAGAGCATTTGAATGCAATTAGGGAGAGACAAGTAGAAAGATAGAAAACAATAGAATAAAAACCTTTGTGGAGGAAGATCATTCCAGATCATCTAATAAATCAGAAGATGGAGAAGTGTTGGTGAATAGAAGAGTACTATGTCAAAGCAAGGTGGAGCAGGACCATTGTAGAGAAAGAATTTGTTTCAGACTAGATGCAAGGTTGCTGGTAAATGTTGCAAAGTGATAGTTGACAGTGGAAGTTTAGAGAACTTGATTTCTAAAGAAATGGTGACCAAATTGAAGTTGGAAAGATTGAAACACCCAGAGCCCTATCATATCGCATGGATTCAAGATGAGTATAAGATATTGGTAAGTGAACAATGTTTGGTGAAATTGAAGATAGGAAATTACTAGGATGAAGTTTTGTGTGATGTCATGCCTATGGATGTATGCCATGTTTTTTTGGGAAGGCCTTGGCTATATGATAGATAGGTTATTCATGATGGAAAGAAGAATACATATACTATTGTTGCTAATGGGATGAAGCAGACTTTGTTTCCCTTGGAAGATGTTCCTAAAGTTGGAGTTTGTATGAGTGCTAGAATTTTTTTGGTTGATGGAAGGATATTTTTGGATGGATTGAGACATGAGAACATGTGTTATTCCTTGGTTCCTAAGAAGACTGAAGAATTGAAGCATGTAGAAGAACAACCAGAGGAGATAAAGGAGTTGTTGAAAGAATATGAGGAGATCATTTAAGATAATTTAACTGATGGATTACCACCTATGAGGAGTATTATTCATTGCATGGATTTGATTCTTGGAGCTAGTTTTCCTAATAAATTAGCACACCAGATGACACCTACAAAAAATGAAGAGTTGAATAGACAAGTGCAAGAGTTCTTTAGGAAGGGTTTGATCAGAGAAAGCCTAAGTTCATGTGCAACACTTGTTGTGTTAGCACCTAATAAGGATGGAGAATGGAGGATGTGTATAGACTCTAGAGCCATAAAAAAGATCATGGTGAAGTATAGATTTCCTTTGCCACAGATGGATGACATTATGGATTGTTTGAGTGGAGCTAGATACTTTACAAAGATATACTTGAAGAGTGGATATCATCATATCAGAATTAGAGAAGGGGATGAATGTAAGACAAATGAAAGATTGTATGAGTGGTTAGTGATGCCTTTTGGACTAACAAATGCATCAAGTACTTTCATGAGGCTGATGAATGAGGTATTGAAGAAATTCTTGGGTAAGTTAGTGATTGTTTACTTGGATGACATCTTGATTTTCAGTAAGATTAGAGAAGAACATTTGTTGCATATAAGGAAAGTTTTGTAGAGGTTGAGAGAAGAGCAATAGTTGATAAACATTAAGAAGTATAGTTTCATGAAGGAACAGTTGGTATATCTAGGATTTATGATATCTATGGATGTATTGAAGATGGATCCTGAGAAGGTAAGAGAAATTTTTGAGTGGCCTACACTAGATAGCATTGGAGAGGTAAGATCATTTCATGGATTAGATAGTTTCTACCGAAATTTCATTAGGAATTTCAATTCTATTTGCAATCCTATTTATAGAAACAATGAGAGGAGATAAGAAGGATTTTAGGTGGACATCTGGAGTGGATCGGTGTTTTGAGTTGTTGAAATAGAAGGTGACTAAGCAACTT
This sequence comes from Sequoia sempervirens, assembly GCA_007258455.2. Taxonomy (NCBI): domain Eukaryota; kingdom Viridiplantae; phylum Streptophyta; class Pinopsida; order Cupressales; family Cupressaceae; genus Sequoia; species Sequoia sempervirens. Next base: position 761,707,682 of record VDFB02270651.1, read on the forward strand.
GTGTTGGCTTTACCATACTTTAATAAGGTATTTCAAGTAGACTATGATGCAAGTGGAAATGCAATTGGAGCCATATAAGTCAAGAAGGGAGAACTATAGCTTATTTCAGTGAGAAATTGAATGATGCAAGGAGAAGATATTCAATGTATGATCAGGAGTCTATTCCATAGTTCAATCCTTGAAGAAGTGGAGACATTAATTGTTTCCTAAGGAGTTTTTGTTGTATACGGATCATCGGGCTTTGCAATATTTGAACAATCAGGGTAAGTTGAATCAGAGGCACATGAGATGGGTAGAATTCCTATAGAGTTATACTTTTGTTTTGAAGCATAGGAGTGGAAAGTCAAATAGATTTGTTGATTTCTTGAGTAGGAGAAGGTGTTGGAAAAACAAGGATAGACAACTGAGAGGGGGGGATGAATTAATTATCATAGATTATTTAAAAATTTCCAACTTAACTTAATCTTAGATTTGATGCATGAACAATAAACCATAAAAAATAAACACATCAGAAACATAGAGAACACCAATATTTTTTACGTGGAAACCCTATTAGGGGAAAAACCACAGTGGACATTAGTCCACAATATTATACCCTATTAAAAGTATAGAGAAGAATAATGGGAATGCACATATATTTAGGCACACTTAGCCCAAAGAAGAGAAATAAAGATTAGATTCGTAGGGTATGAGCTAAGAAAATAGCTTCCCCAAAAGCCTGATATAGTTTTGGTTAAGCACAGTAATACTCATTCACACTTTGCTCAAACTTCTTCACACTTTGCTCTACAATCGAATGATTAGATCATTATTCGCACATTTTCTCTTCCTATGCTATCACACACTTATGCACACTTCACATTACTCAAACAATCGCTCTTATATATCTGCAACATGAATTTCATCAACAAATTTGTTGGCCAAAATAAATATGAAGATATAAAACAAATATGCAATGTCGGCCCAAATTTACAAATAAATTTTTAGTGCAAATCAAACACCATCAATTAATATTATGTTGTGGCCCAAAACAACATCCTCGAGTGCACCAAAAATTAAAATTTTAATCTCCAAGGATCCACAACACGTTACAACCACCATGTCGGCCAAGAACACGAAAACCCGAACACACATGAGAAAAATATTTGACCACGAACACACCAATCAATGTGGACATACAACAAAGATAGAAAATTATCTAGAATCATCCACAAGCAATAAGAACCAATAGAGAAACATCCACAACAACTGAAATTACTAGAATCACATCAACTTCACTCAAGAATACTAACTAAAACCATAGAAAAAATGTCAGAACACAACTATTCATAACACAATCAAAACTTCACATGGACCTCTGAAACTTCTAGTGGATAAACTAGATACTCTCAGTAATAAACCCTTTATTCCACAATGATTGATCATCAGTGTATTGAACAAGACACCTTCATGACCTTCACTATTCCACTGGCAACCTGCAACTTTTTCTTTTAATAATTTTCTTAATATCCTCGACATATACAACCTTCAATACATCAATGCTAATAGTGTTGACATCAATGACAACCACATATTAGCAACACAACCACAACATCCAAAAATATCCCCCTTTGGCATTGATGGCAACACATGATGTGAAAAAAACCATCAACGCAACTCTCAATCAACACTTACTCCCCCTTAGATTTTGACTCTTCTTCCTCAACTTCTTCTACATGATCTTCACCCCACAAGGCTCTTCTCTCCAGATAATTCATATATTTTCACATGACTCTTCTCCCCATTTGACATCAATGGCAAAGATAAACACTATCTTCCCACATACAAGCTCTGAACCATATATCTGTACATCTGACTACTCCCCCTGAGTAGCAGCCATGGAAACAACAATCTGGATTAGAATATAGCTTTGAAGCATTCAAATTGATGCAAGTAAATGCATCTCTAGTTCATATTAGGAGGGGTAATCACCCCTATCATCCCTCTAAGATACTCAAAAGTATCCTTTGGAAACAACTTGGTGAAAAATTTTGCAACCTGTTCTTTGGTAGGCACATACTCCAATCTGACTTCTTTCTCATTCACTTTCTCCCTCAAAAAGTGAAACTCGATTGATATATGCTTGATCTTAGAGTGTAGCAATAGATTCTTTGATATGTTTATTGCACTTGAGTTGTCACAGTATATGGAAATAGGTTCATCATATACTACTCTGATATCTTTTAGCATCTGTTTCATCCACATCACTTGAGTATAATTATTTGTAGCAACAATATACTCTGCCTCAATAGTAGATAGGGAAATATGATTCTTCTTTTTTCTCAACCAAGACACTAGCTTCTTCCCTAGGAAGAAAGCACCACCACTAGTACCTTTCCTGTCATCTACATCTCCTGCCCAATCTACATCAGTATATGCACTCAATGTAAGATCATCAAATTTAGGATACCAAAGCCCAAAATCAATTATTCCTTTCATATATCTAAAAATTCTCTTTACAATAGTCACATGAGATTCTTTTGGATCAGCCTAAAATATAGCAACCATACATACAACATTCATGATGTATGGTCTAGTCTGAGTTAAGTAGAGCAATCTGCCAATCATTGACCTGTATCTGTTTTTTTTTTCTTAGGAGAATCATCATTCTATGTTAACTTGCATCCGATTACCATGGGTGTACCAACAGGCTTTGAGTCTTCCATGCCAAACTTCTTCAGTAAATCTTTCACATATTTGGACTGAGATATGAAAATCCCATTGTCTAACTAAGTGACTTGCAATCCCAAAAATAATTTCATATCTCCAATCATACTCTTTTCAAATTCACTTTTCATTTCATTAGAAAAATTCATACATAAATCATCATCTCCTCCAAAAATAATGTCATCAACAAAGACTTCAATAATCAACTCTTTATCATGATCAACCTTAAAATACAAGTTGGTGTCAACAGTACCTTTATTGAATCCAAGCTTTAGTAAGTATTTATCTAGTCTAGCTCATACCAGGAGTCAATATCCATTTGGTTGTTCAACATATACTTCTTCTTCAAACTCACCATTTAGAAAAGTTGACTTCAAATCCATTTGATAGACTTTATAGTTCTTATATGTAGTATAAGCAAGAAATAATCTTACAGCTTCAATTCTAGCAACAGGGGAAAAGGCTTCTTCAAAATGAATACCTTCCATTTGTGAATACCCTTTACATACCAGTCTTGCTTTATTCTGGACCACTTCACCTTGTTCATTTAGCTTATTCCTAAGGACCCATTTAGTACCAATCACATTTTTATCTTTAGGTCTGGGAATAAGAATCCATGTATCATTCTTTTCAATCTACATCAGTTCTTCCTTCATAGCTTCCATCCAATATTCATCATTGCAAGCTTCATTGACATTTTTAGGCTCAGTTTTGGAAATTAGGAAATACTCTTCTGTAATCCTTCTTCTATTCTACACACCTTTACTCTTGTCTCCTATAATTTGATTTTTTGAATGATTCAATGTCACATACCTTGGAGTTTTAGGATTCACTCGCACTTTTGGTTCTTCTATTCTTTCTTCTTCACTTCCACTTGTCTCTCCTTCTTGAATTTCTTGATTTACTGGAACAATTTGAACTTGATTATATGTTTGAGAATTCTTCCCTTTTTCTGAACTATCTTTCTGGTCATTTGAATCATATCCACAGTATCTAGATGATCTAGCAGAGTCCTCATCAACTCTGACATTTTCACTTTCAACCATTTTTCTCAATCTTCTGTTATAGCACCGATAAGCCTTACTCTTGGTAGAGTAAGCTAGAAAGATTCCTTCATTGCTCCTTGCATCAAACTTTCCTATGTCCTCATCTCTCTTAATGTAGCACTTACTTCCAAAAATATTGAAATATTTAACAGTAGGCTTATAACTGAACCATAGCTCAAAAGGAGTCTTACCAGAAATACCATTGATATTTACCTGATTTAAAGTGTACACAACAGTGTTTACAACTTCTCTCCAATAGATGTGAGGCACATTTCCTTCAATCATCATTGTTCTAGTAGCATCTAGAATTTTTTTGTTCTTTCTCTCTATAATTCTTTCTCTCTATAACTCCATTTTATTGAGGGGTTCGAGGAGCAGATAATTGTCTTTTGATTCCATGCTCTTCACAAAAAGAATTGAACTCCCTGGAGGTGAACTCACCACCTCTGTCTAACCTTAGGCACTTTATCTTTAGACCTATCTCATTCTCTGCCATAGCTTTGAAACTTTTGAACTTCTCTAATGCTTCACATTTTTCTCTTAAGAAAGCAACCCATATCATCCTAGAGTAATCATCAATAAGCAACATAAAATACCTTTCTCATTGTAGACTTCTGATTCTTGATGGACCACATAGATCAGTATGCACCAGCTCTAGTATTCCATTAGAATGATTCTTTTTACTCTAAAAAGAAACTCTAGCCTGTTTACCCATCTGACATTCCTTGCATATTGTATTAGCAAGCTTCACTAGCTTAGGTAGATCTCTTACTGCTTGAATGGAACTTACCTTGACAATGTTATCAAAATTCACATGGCACAACCTCCTATGCCACAACCATCTTTCATCTACTTGAGAAATTAAAAAACTTACATTACCAACACTTAGGTGAAAAATATTACCTCTTATCTTTGTTCCTGAAGCAATCATATTTCCAGAACTTCCAAGTATCATGCATCTTCCATCTTTGTACTGAAGATTATAACCATTGTCCACCATATGTCCAACACTCAACAAGTTATGCTTTAAGCATTCAACATTAAGAACATCATCAGTGTTATGTTTACCACCAAGACAAATAGATCCTCCGTTGTGAATCACACCAGCATTGTTATCTTTGAATCTTACAACCCCACCATCATATTTCTCTAGACTTAAAAATTTTCTTTCGTCACTAGTCATATGATGTGAGCATCCACTGTCCCCACTCATCTTTTTCTTCAATTTGGGATACAAGAGCTTTCTCAACTTTAGCAGATTCAGTAGCCACCAAACCATTTTACTTGATAGCAATGAAAACCCATTCATCCTCATTTCCATTTTCTTTATCAAATTCTTCATCAGTTACACCTTAAACAAAATAGCACTTTTTTTGAAATCTAGGTTTGTAAGGTTTAGACCTAGGAACTATTTCAAGACACCTTGAAGCAAAATAACCTATTTTACTACAAGAATAACATTTAATAGAAAACTTTCCTTTATACTTACCTTGTCCTTTGCCTTCTTTCTTCACAATCAGTGCTTCCAGCTCTTCAACCTCTCTTTCTTCTTCTTCAAGTTGTTTCATCTCTTCCTCATACTTGAATGTTTTTCTAGAACTTTCTCCCAGATCATATATTTGCATGTTTCTCCTAGATACAGAAGCCTTAAATGCAGATTCAAACTTAGGGGAAGAATCACCAAATTCACTTAACTCAGAGGAATCAAGTTTACCAATCAACATATCCCTTGTCACATTTGTTACTAATCTAAACTCTTCAATAGCATGAGTCTTTGACTTGTAAGATGGGGGAAATGATCTAAGCACTTTAGCTACAATTTCTTGTTCATCCAGAATACCATTGACACATCTAATACCCATCACAATTTCATTTACTCTTTTCATAAAAGAAGAAATATTTTCATCTCCACCCATTTTCAAGTTTTCATACTTGCCTTTCAAACTTTGTAGCTTAGCGACCTTCACATGTACATCTCCTTCATACAAATTCTCCATCTTCATCCAAATCTCATGAGTTGTCTTTAGACCTATCACATTTGTCATTTTTGAATCCCTCAAAGCACTCAACAAATCTTCAATAGCCCTGATATTAGTCTCAGCCTCTTTAATCTCATCAAGAGTGGAAGGACCATTCCAAGGAATAGTATATCTATTCTTTGTAATTTTCTAGAAGGGTTCACCAATACACCTCAAATGACACTCCATTCTAGCTTTCCACATAGATTAGTTTGTTCCATCGAATTTAGGGTTGTCCTTCTTGTAAGATGTCATCTCAAATCACCTCAAGCTTTTAAACTTCTTCATAGGAACCTGCTCTGATACCAATTGTTGGAAAAACAAGGACAAACAACTGAGAGGGGGAGGGTGAATCAGTTGTCACAAATTATTTAAACTTTTCCAACTTAACTTAACTTAATCTCAAATCTGATGCATGAACAATAAACCATAAACAATCAACACATCAGAAACACATAGAACACCAAGATTTTTTACGTGGAAACCCTGTTAGGGGAAAAACCACAATGGATGTTAGTCCACAATATTATACCCTATTAAAAGTATAGAGAAGAATAATGGTAATGCACATGCATTCAGGCACACTTCCTAGAGCTCACTACTCAAATATGATAGGGCTCACTTCCTAAAGAAGAGAAATACAAATTAGATTTGCAGGGTATGATTTGAGAAAATAGCTTCTCCAAAAGCTTGATACAGTTCCAGTTAAGCACAAAAATACTCCTTCACACTTCACTCAAACTTCTTCACTCTCTTCTTTGCAATCGAATTAATAGATCAGTATTCACACATTTTCTCTTCCTCATCTCTCACACACTTATGCACACTTCACTTTTCTCAAACAATTGCTCTTATATATCCGCAACATGAATTTCATCAACAACTTTGTTGGCCAAAATAAATATGAAAATATAAAACATATATGCAATGTCGGCTCAAATTTACAAATAAATTTTCAATGTGAATCAAACACCGTCAGAACATGTTACAACCACCGTGTCGGCCAAGAACATGAAAACCTGAACACACATGAGAAAAATATTTGGCCACGAACACACCGATCAACGCATACATGCAACAAAGATAGAGAATGGTCTAGAAGCATCCATGAGCAACAAGAAACAATAGAGAAACATCCAAAACAACTGAAATTACTAGAATCACATCAACTTCACTCAAGAATACTAACTGAAACCACAAAAAAATTGTCAAAACACAACTGTTCATAACATGATCAAAACTTCACGCAAACCTTTGAAACTTCTGATGGATAAACTAGATACTCTCAGAAATAAACCCTTTATTCCACAATGATTGATCATCAACGTACTGAGCAAGACACCTTCATGACCTTCACTATTCCACTAGCTACCTGCAACTTTTTCTTTTAACAATTTTCTCAATATCCTTGACATATACAACCTTCAATACATCAATACTAATAGTGTTGACATCAATGAAAACCACATATTAGCAACAAAACCACAACATCCAACAAAAGGAATTTACTGACAGAGATGAGAGTGGAGGTATTAGGCTTTGATGAATTGAAGAACTTGTATGAGGAAGACCCAGATTTTGTAGAACCTTGGAGAGCTTGTAAAGAACCAGTTTTAGAGGATAGGAGTCAGTGGTTGGATTATTTCATCCAAGAGGATATGTTGTTTAGAGGGAATTAGTTGTGTATACCCCATAGTTCAATGAGGGATAATTTGGTAAGACAAAAACATAGTGGAGGATTGTCAGGACACTTTGGTGTTGATAAGATAGTAGCATTGGTAAGTGAGAGTTACTTTTGGCCATAGATTTATAAGGATGTTAGGAAATTAATGCAAAGTTGCAGAGTTTGTCGTTGCAAAAGGGAGTAGTCAGAATATTGGATTGTATAAGCCTTTGACAGTTCCAGAGAGACCTTGGGAGGATATCAACATGGATTTCATACTTGTTTTGCCAAAGACACAAAGAGGTAATGATTCTATATTTGTGGTGGTATATAGATTTTCTAAAATGGCACATTTCATACCTTGTAAGATGACAACAGATGCAATACATGTAGCAGACTTTTTTTTCAAAGAAGTGGTCAGTTTGCATGGATTACCTAGGAGTATTGTTTGAGTCAAAGATACAAAGTTTGTTGGTTACTTTTGGAGGACACTTTGGAAGAAGTTGAAGAAAATTTTGAAGTTAGTTCTACTTTTAACCCACAGACTGATGGATAGACAAAGGTAGTAAATAAGAGTTTGGGGAATTTTCTAAGATGCTTGGTTGGAGAGAAGACCAGAAGTTGGGATTTAGTCCTTGTAGAAGTAGATTTTGCTTACAATAATTTAGTAAACAGGAGTACCAGAAAGACACCTTTTGAGATTGTTACTGGAGTTCATCCTAGAGGTATATCAGAGTTGAGATACATTAGTATGGAAGATAAAAGGAGTACAGAAGAAGAGGAATTTGCATAACATATGAAGAAAGTGTATACTCAAGTGAAGGAGCAATTGTAAGATATGAACCAAAAGTATAAAGAGCAAGCAGATGAAAAGAGGAGACAAAATGAGTTTGAAGTTGGAGCTGAAGTAATGGTATACTTGAGGAAGGAAATATTTGTAGTTGGCACATACAATAAGCTCAAGATGAGGAAATTTGGACCTTGTAGGATTTTGAAGAAATTTGATTCAGGAAATGCATATGAAGTGGAGTTACTAGATGACATGGGTATATCACCTATATTCAACATTGTAGATCTACTTTAGTACCATGATGTAGAATTCAGTGAAGACAATAAAGAAAAAATGGAGAATCAGTTTCCTGAACAACAATCAAATGAGATTGAAGAGATTATGGATATCAGAGATGGAAGGAAAACTCGTGAAGACAATACAAATAATATCTTGTGAAGTGGAAAAGTAGACCAGTGGAGGATTCTTCTTGGATTTCTCAGGTTGAGGTAGACCATTTTGGATTTCCTTTAGCCCCAACAAAGTGAGGGACTCACTTTTAAAATAACCCTGGATGTCTGATGCAGGAGCATCCTTGGTTCTTGGCAATATTGCATCAACCAAAAATATTTTCTTTCAATTTTTGTTCTTGTTCATTCCTTGTTTAGTTCAAGTTGGTGGACTCATCATATATTCTCACTAGACCCTGTGAATCTATGTGTACTTTTTGGACATGTTCATTTTCCTTATTCCAAGATTTGAGCGTGATTGAATCTTTTTATGGAAAGTTATCGCTTCCGGATTTGATGGCAGTTTCTTGAACTGGCACCGAAATAATTTTCAAGCATAATGGCTAGTTCAATCTCATGGATCTTTCTTGTAACTTGCGGATCTCAACGGTGTGATTCGAATTGGTCCATGGAGTGTCCCTGACCTTGATTATAGGTCCACACTTCATCCTATGCATTCACCAAGAGTAATTCAAATTTGAGGTCGACCTATTCATGCACCTGTTACATTTTCTTTCATTGGAGATTGTAATGATCTTTGGCTGACGTGGATGATTCTAGATCTCTGGATGTGATATAAATCATTGTAATAGATCATTAGAAAAGTAGAGTTGATTAGATTAGAGAAAGATAGGATTTGATTTGTAATATTTTCACTCATATTAAGGAGCATATTAGAATGTTGTATTTTTTAACATGTTATATTAGGTATGTGAGCCAAATCTATAAGCCCAAATGTTGTTGGACGATTGTAATCAAGATTCCTATTAATGAGCATGTTTTAATCTAAATTTTCCTCCATATTATGTGTTGCTTCTATTGTGTTACTCTTGTTGCATGGTCTGGATTGTTCCCTTTGAGGACCTTCCTACTGTGGCTACACCATCTCTTGCCAAAGTAACCTAATTAAGATTATTTCCAATGATGATGTCCATTGTAGGAAAGATGTATCCTAGGACATGTTTATTATATGTTTTAGGTAAAAATAATTGTTTGATAGGTCATTACATTTGGATGCAAGGAACACTAAGAGGGGGGGTGAATCAGTGTTCAATAATTTTGATTTACAAAACATATCTAAAAATCATCAACAACAATAATAGAACTTTATATAATATTAACAACACATAACAGATGAAAACATGCAGTCACATCAAAAATCACCATAACACTAGATATTTTTATGTGGAAACCCTGTTAGGGGAAAAACCATGGTGGATATTAATCCACAAAGTTTACTCTGTTAAAAGTAAAATAAAAGAGGGGAGTGCACTTGCATTCAGGCGCACTACCTAGAGCTCACTGCTCAAGAAAGAGGCTCATTGCCATACAATTAAAATATAGATTAAAACAAAATTTGAACTGAGAATATAGCATCTAAAAATGTCTAGATTTAGTTCCACTAAAGTGCACAATCTGACTTTGGACCTTTCGCTCAAATCTGTTCTGCTCTGTTCTATTCTCCTGTTGAAAAACCTTCAATAGTACAACTAATATTCAATCAATCAACTTCTCTACTCTTTTTCACACAAATATAAATCAATATTTACATCATGCATACCACACACATACAAAGTGAATTACCGATCTTCCTTATATATCTGCTAACCCAAAAATTCAATACATGTCGACCTTTCAACAAAATATAATAATATTTGCTTATATCAGCCATGTTGGTCTTAAATCTTTAAATAGAAACCAAGCATACCTTCATAAGTATGCTAGACTTATAGAAGGGACCCACACCATGGTTCTAAACATAAAAGATAGAAAAATAATCATTCCACATACATCCATGATCCACCACATCAAGCATGTCAGCCACCATGAAAAAATAGATCATAAAACATGCCACCGAACCTCTTAACTTGAACTATGATCAATGCAACACCAGAAAAATTCTTCAGTAGAATAGTGAATGAGCTAAGAAAACTTCCTTGGAGATCCACACTTCAAAATAGTGATCCGGGGAAGTAGTTAGATCAACATACCAACCAGATGTCCTGTTATGCTGGTAGAATACAGAGACTTAGATTCTCTACCTGTATAAGTGCAACTGATACTGTGGATCAAATTATAGACTCAAGTTGCCATCAATGAAAACACAAGTAGCCAAAGTTGACCTCATCAAATCCGTATGCCAAAAATTGATACAAATGTTAACCAACTTGTTTACTTATGATCAAGACTTAAGATTTTTTATGTGTATGGGTTATACTTTGCTAATTGTTGCACTTGTTTCCACTTGTTTTTATCAAAGGTTGAAGAGGACAATTGATTTATTATGGATGGAAGTTTATCGAGGGTGAAAGAAAAATGATGGTGATTTTGGATTTTTTAGAATATTTCAATGTTTTTGATCTTTCAAGATATTTTGAGGCTGTTTTTTATCTTTTCAGTGTATGTGGATGTTTAGGTTTTCAAGTTATTTGAGGTTGTTTAGGGTTTTTTGACAATTTTAAAATGTTTTGAGTTTTATAAATTTTCCAAATGTTTTTGTGTTGTCAAGATTAGACCAAGACCTAAGGGGAAACTAACCTAACGCCTCGGGTGCTCATCAGTGATGGCCTTGCCTACGTAAGTGAAAAGATGGCGTAGGTTCAACTGACTCTGACTAGTAACCATTTATTGATGAGATATGAACATTGATGAAATGTTAGTTACTATGACAAAATCCTCAAGGACTGACCTAATGCCTCAGGGGATCATCCATGATGGACTTGCCTACGTTCAAGCTTAGAGACACCATATTTCAATAAGTTTTTTGAGTTTTTGACTTTTTAGACCTATTTAGGGGTTTTTACATGATTTGGATGTTTTTGTGATTTTTGAGATGTTTTGAATGTTTTTGGATTTTGAAATTTACAAGTTTTTGAATGTTTTTGGATTTTGACTTTACAAGATTTTAGATGTTCTTGGATTTTGACAATTTTGCAAATATTTTTGGGATTTTGAGATTTTATGATTATTTTTGGATTTTTGTGATTTTGCGACTATTTTTTAATTTTGAGATTTTACGATAGTTTTTGGATTTAGAGGTTGTGTGACTGTTTTTTGGATTTTTGAGATTTTATGACTGTTTTTGGATTTTGATATTTTAGGATTAACCTTAAGGGGATATACAAGAACCTGATTTGATGAAAGTATAGGAAGATACCCTTAGTGTAATGTGATAGACTACCTCGATATAGGTAAGAAAAAATGACCTTGGGAATGTGCCAAGTAGTACTAAAGGGGAACATAATACTTAATGTCCAACTATGATACGAACATGGATGGATGAAGGAATAAATAGGATAAATAGGGATGAAGGATGAATGGAGGATAAGTTGAAGAGTCCATGGTGGATGGATGGCACTTATTTATGAAAGGTGCCTCTTTTTTAGGTTTTCACCAAGGTGCTTGCCCAAAGCGCCACAAAAAGTGGCTTTTTCTAGAGGAAAATCTTTCTCTTTATTGTTTTCAATCCTTTTTCTATTTTTTTTTTTGGATTTTGTTATTTTATATTTTTTGGATTTTTAAATTTATACCCTTCAAAAACTAGGCATAAAACTTCTTAAGATGCATGCTATTGATAGGCTCCTACAAGGGTTCTACTTCAAGTGTTGACAATTGATAGGCTCTAAATTGATAACTAGCTATGACAATGAACAGTCCCAACCAATTAGGTTCAAACTTCCCTTTTCTATCTGGATCTGGCATATTCTTTTGGTTCTCCTTCAATAAAAGATCTCCCGTCTAGAAGGTCTGACTTTTTCTTTTCTTGTTAGAGCTCTTTTGAGTTGATTTTGATAAGCTTTTAAATGATTCAAAGCCTCAAGGAAACACTCATCCAATAGATCTAGCTCATTCAATCTGGACACTCTATATTCTTCATTTGTAATGAGATATTACAATGATACTCTCAGTGATGGGAGCTTGAACTTGATAGGTAGGATAGCTCCAGTTCCATAAACTAGGGAATAAGGTGTGGCACTTGTAGGCATGTAGATACTTGTTCTATAGGCCCATAATGCAAGGTCCGATTGGAGATTCCAATCACAACCAGCTTCATTGACTGTATTTTTGAGTATCTTTAGGATGGTGTTGTTTGAATCCTTAGCTTGATCATTTCCCTGAGGATAGTATGTGTAGTGTTTTTACCCCATCTAAAATACAAGAAATAAACTCAAGAAAAAGGATTAAAAAAAAATAAAACACTTGGATTAGGGATTAAAGTTGAAACTCAAACTTACAAATAAAGTACCAAAATATTACCTTGTTTGAGCTTGATGAGTTTGTTTTCCCTTTTTTTATGGTTTGATATGTGTTTTCTATATTGATTTCGACAGCATAACGGGTTATTTTTTCTTGATTTGGATGAAAAATGGTTTGAGATATTGTCAGGGATTGAGATGAGTGTTATGGTTGAGTGTGCTAGAATGGTTGTGTTAGAATGTGGTAGAATGCCAAAATGACTAAGTGTTAGTCATTTAGCCAAGGGAGATGGGAATGGATGATGGAGATTGAAAGGGGGAAGAAGATCAAGGGTTGACCAAAGGAATTAAAAATTCCCTTTTTTAATGTGCATGGGAAGGATAAAAGGAATTAAACATTCCTTAGGGACATGGGGAGAATAAAAAGGAATTTAATATTCCTTGGATAAAGGGAAGAGGAATTAAAAATTCTTTTAGCAACCTTGGATAGATAAATGGATTTTAAAATTCTATTGAAAAGGACATAGGGATTGTAAAATGGAATTAAAAAATCCATGAGGGGTGTTCGAGGAATAAAATGGAATTAAAAATTCTTTTGGGATGTAGGTATTATTTATTAGGGGGTTGAACATGGGTTATACTAGGCTAATTAATTAAGGATTAAGATGTACAAGTGAGGGATTAGTGGGGGAATTAGGCTAAAGGAGGAAGATCTGGGAAAAATTGCATTTTATGGAGGATGTGACACCTCCCTAATCAAGGATTAGGAATGTGAACATCCTTAATCCAAGATTATGCAAATTAATCATGATTAGAAGAAAGTTATGGAGGATGTGACATGAGGGGAATTAAATAAATAGATTATTTATTTTATGTTTTGAGGAAAGGGACAAGTGATGGGATTAAATAATTAAAGGTAATTATTAGGATTTAAAATGATAGAAGAAATAGATTAAGATGAAGGGATAATGGATAATGAATATTAATTAAATAATAGGGTATTATTTAATTAATATAGAGGATATGAAATTGGTTGAATTAGGGGTAAATTGACCAAAAAAAAGTGGTCAATTTTTGGTGTCTACAGATAGTATGGGGTAGAAAATAAGTGTTGGATATTGAATTTTTGGCATAACTCATAGAAATCCTGATTTTTGAAAAGTTTCCCATTGTCTAACATAAGGGCTTGGGGAACACCATAATTCAAGATGAATTTAGATATTTGTTTTCCTGTGATGTAGGTTATAGGTGTTTCTCCAATCCACTTTGTGAAATATTTAGTGTATGTAATGATAAACTTATGATTGTTGGATGAGGTGGGTGTGATCTTTCCTATGAGATCAATTCCCCACTGCGAGAAAGACCAAGGTGTAGCAATTGGCCTGAGCTCTTAAGTCAGTGCATGGATGAGGTCCCCATGTTGTTGACATTGCATACATTTCTTGATATATTGATGAGCTTCTTATTCCATGGTAGGCTAGCAATATCCTATTCCAATAGTTTCTTATCCAAGGTCACACCACTTGAATGTGACCCACAAATGCCTTTGTGTACTTCTTTTAACACATTCAAAGCTTCCTCTTGGTTAAGACATCGTAACAATATCCCTTCGAGACTTTAACGGTAAAGGGTATCTCCTAGAAGGATGAATCAGGATACTCTTCTAATAAAGGTTTTTCTAAGGCTTGAAGTGAGGTCATATGGGAAGATACCTTTATGTAGGTAAGTAAAGATATCATGTACCATGGAGAACTGGGACCAATGATTTCACACATGAATTCGGATTCTGGTACCTTGAATGTTGGGAAAAGAAGCTACTTGATGAGGAATTTGTATTTCAAAATGTTATGTAGAATATCTAGCAAGGACCCAATAGTTGCCATAGCATTAGCTACTTTGTCGTTGATCTGGGGTATTTGCTCAAATGTGAAGTCAATGAAATATTTGATACTTTCTACCATCTTACTATAAGGTGCAAGCTTTTCATCCTTGGTTTGGTATTCATCATTAACCCAGTTTATAATCAGCTATGAGTCTCCATAGATCTTCAAATCTTGGATTTTCCATTGCATTGTGATCCTCAATCTTGTGATAAGAGCCTCATACTCAACAATGTTATTGGTACATGGGAAAGACAAGTGACAAGACTTAGGGATGCAATCACCTTGTGGGGTGATAAAGATATTGCCTACTCCTAATCCATGTTGTGTATGAGAACCATCAAAATATAGCTTCCACAACTCCACCATACTGAGGGTAAATATTGAGTCATCAAGAAATTTAGACAGCAAGGGATTCTTTGCATAGATAGGTGCCTCTACTAGTTGATTTGTGATAACCCTCCCCTTGATGGCATTTTTATTTATGTACTCTATGTAAAATTCTATGAGGATCGTCACCCACTTGGACATACGTCCTGTGAGAGTAGCTTTGGATAACAAATACTTCAATGGATCTATCTTAAAGATAAGCTTTACTTGGTGAGAAAGCATGTAGTGCCTAAACTTTTGCAAAGCAAACACCACTATGAGGAATTTTTTTTCAATGGATAAGTAGTTTAGCTCGTATCTAACCAAGGTTCTACTAATGTAGTAAATAACTCTCTCTTTCATTGTTTCATCATGTTGAGCAAGAAGAACACCTAGAGCTGCTGATGTAGTTGAGATATACAAAATCAAAGCTTTATCTAGTATTGGTGGCATGAGGATGGAGGTGTTAGTAGGTAATCCTTGAGTTGCTAGAATGCTTTGTCATAGTTTGAATCCCATTTGTAGGCTATCCCCTTGTGAAGAAGGTGAGAAAAGGGATGACAGTTATCCACCAGTTGTGCTATGAATCTTTTGATGGACTATAATCTTCCTTGTAAATGTCGTAATTGCTTCAACATCTGTGGTGATTCCATATCCAATATTTCTTTGACCTTACCTAGATCTATTTCAATTCCCCTCTATGACATAATGTATCCTAAGAGTTTTCCTGAAGTTGCGCCAAAGATGCACTTTTTTGGGTTCAACTGTACTTTGTACTCTTTGAGCTTGTCAAAGATTGGTCTCAGTACCTCTAGATTTTCCTTCCTTTTTCTTGAATTTTCCAAAATGTTGTCCACATATTCTTCTAAAGTCTTGTGAATCATATTATGAAAAATTAATGTCATTTCTCTCTGATAAGTGGCTCCAACATTCTTCAGACCAAATGGCCCATCATGTTCCAACAATACATTCCCCATGGACATGTAAATGTTGTTTTATGTTGATCTTCTTTGTCCATCATGATTTGATTGTACCTTGAGAACCCATCCATGAGTGAAAGCATCTCATGTCCAACAGTCAGATCTACAATGATGTCAATAGTTTGAAGAGGAAAGTTATTCTTGGGATGTGTTTTGTTCAAATATCTAAAATCAGTACATATTTTGATGCCCCCAGTGGGTTTTGAGACTGGTATAAGGTTTGAAACCCACTTAGGATAATCTATTGGTCATATGAGTTCCACATCCAAAAGATTTTTCAATTCTAGTTTGACCAATAATACAATATGCAAATGCATTTTCCTTACCTTTTTCTTTACTAGTTTAGCATGAGGATAAACTGCAAGATGGTGAACAACTACCTCAAGATCAAGGCCCAACATGTCCACATAAGACCATGTAAAATTTACCTTTAGCTCTTCTAGGAATGTTTCCAAGTTCTTTTGCTCTTCATCAAGGAGTGATTCTGTATAGAAGGTGATTTTTGGTGCCTCCTTTATCCCTACATTGATTGGATTGGATTTTTGGCAAGCACTACTAACTTTTCTTGATGTATCACACTAAGGGGAAGATTGAATCCCTCATCCTTGGGTGCCTTAGAGAGGTTTTCACCATCAAATTTGTCCTTTATTTTTACTATTTTAGGATCAGAAGGTGCCATGGTGTGGTTTTCACTTAAGGATCGAGACATGATTCTCATATTTTCCATTTCACAACTAAGAGATTCAATCATTTCCCCATAGTAGGCTTGTGTGTCCAATTCAATGTCAAAACTACCTTGTGATCCCCATAAGGCATGTGGTTGCAAAGCCCCATGAATTGAAAGATAGCTTCATCATTTTTGAATGAATCCAAAATAGGTGGTTCTTGTCGGTCCCAATTTATAAGTTGAGGGTAGACTATATTTTAATTCAATTATTTGTCTATTAGAAGAAAAGGATGAGGTGGTGATCATGCATATGGAGGCATCCTCAAATAATTTTATGATATTGAGGGTAAAATCATCGATGGTATCATTACATGATGTAGTTAACTAAGAGGAAGGTTCAAATCATTTAACATAAGAACCTTTGCCAAGAATGGTCACTTTGCTCATGTTACATCTAAGACCAAGATTCTTAGGTTGTTTCATACGAGAAAGAGGTTCTAGAAAACCACTATTATTTTGTCCAAGCTTATCATTCTTGTTGTATCCCCAACCCTTCATTAGTTGTAGTCCTTTGTTTTCATCCTCCATTGGTAGAATGGGCTTTGGTCTATTATCTTGATATAGTAATTTTGATACATTTTCCTCATCAATAACTTCCTTGTTCAACTATCCCCACTTTGTAAAAGTGTTAGATTCTATCTTGATTGTCTTTCATACCTTGTCAATAGGTTGAGGCTTTCCCATGAGATCTAGGAGAAATAGGTAACTCTCCAATCACAATAGAGTCTTTCTTCAAGTTGTAGTCTCCAAAACCATTGTCTTTGATTACTGCTTTGATATCATGGATGTTCTACAAGATAGGTATTTTTAATTCGAAGGTGGAAGCTAGGGTATATGGGTCAATGAAAGAGGAAGGTGTTGGCACTTCATCATTCTTAAGGACTTTGGGGATCCTATAATACTTATGTTTTAAGTTTTTGAAATAATAGAAAAGTTTGGGATCATCGTGGATTGTGATTTCTCTATCTTCATAGGGAAACTTTATGCATTCATGGTAGGTGGAAGCTACAACTTGCATGGCATGGATCCATGGACAACCAAGAAGTACATTGTATGGAAGGTCAAAGTCAAGAACTTGGCAAGTAGTTTCTGCAATTGTGGATCCTACTTGGATAGGAATTTTGATTGTGCCTTTAGAACTCCATTTTTTATCATCATATGCTCTTATGGTAACACCTTTTCCTTATCAATAACATCTTTAGAATACACCAAGTTCTTGATCAGTTGAAGGGTACACATACTAAGGCCAACACCTCCATCCACCAAGACTCTTTTAACTTTGTTTTTATGGATGAGGACCTCAATATGCAATGATTGATTATGTGATGGTTATGTGGGAAGGTCTTGCTCAAAAAAGGAGAGAAGGTGAGTGGTGATGTGTCTTCCCATAGCCTATACTTGTTGGTATCAATATTATCAAGTACAAATGAAGATGACAAAGCCTTTTCTAGGATGTCTTTATGTGCAGGAGATATTTTTAACAAATCCAAGATAGAGATTTGGGCAAGGGTCTTCTTCAATTATTCCAAGAAGCTATAATCATTAGGATTTAACTTCAAGGGTGGTTCCCTAGGTTACGATGGTGATCCTTGGATGGTGGCCTTTCCTCTACATGTGGTGACTCCACACTTTGCACTAGGTCCTTTGATAGTGATGACAAATATAAGTGGAACAAAAGATTCTACCACCTTATTGTAAACATGACCTACGTTGTGGTAATCCTTCCCTTTTCCAATATCATTTCCCTTTCTATGGTCCAACATCAAGTTCTTGTATATTTTAAGGTCTTGATTTCCCAATTGTTGATCCATAGTTATGCCTCTATTATCAATAATGTCTCGAGTGATGTTTTTCAATTTCATGCAACTTGATGTCTTGTGTCCTTTGATTTTGAGAAAATCACAAATATCCTCTTCTCTATACCATGGAAGTTTTACTTGGGGTTCTTGGTAATTTTGGTAATTAGGGAGTGTGATGAGATTAGATTGTACCAATTTTTGCATGACCACTTCAATAGGTTCCCCCAAAGGTGTGTACTTGTGTCATTGAGGGTAATTGTTTTAAGGGGTGGTCCTCTTTGAGTGTTGGAATTGTTGATTGTTTGTTGATTATTTTGTGGTTGTTTTTTTGGCTATTGTGTGCTTTGTTATGTGTTTGTTTGTTTGGGAGCATTGAACACCACTTTCACAATTGCTACACCATCGTTAGTAACGTTCTTCTTTTTGGCCCATATACGAGGTTTGTCATTGGAACTAGTTGATGGTCGATTATATTTGTATGCTTGTGTTGCTCCTTGTGTGATGAGGGATCTTTCAATGTTAAGACCCCTAAGTATGAGTTCTTTGTATGTTGAGACAAATTTCATTTTTAGTTAAATGAATAAATTTGTTTCCATATTGGCAATAATGATCTCTATCTGTTGCTTCTCAGGAATTGTCCATTTGCATTTACTAGCTCTATGCCTCCATAATTTCAAAAATGTTTGCAAATGATTCACCCTTTTTCTATTTAAGGGTATATAGTTCTTCCAAAATTACATCCATATCAAGATTGTAGGAAACTTGTACTACAAACTAATCTATTATTTCTTCAAAAGTTTAGATTCTAGGAGGTAAGTATGAGAACCACTCTATGGCTTGTCCTCCCAAACTATGTGGGAAGAGATGCATCAAATAGGATTCATTATATGCTACTTCTATACATGCCACATTAAATTCCTTAATGTGATCTTCTAGATTTCCATGCCCTTTGTATTTTTCAAATTTTGGGATTTCAAATCCTGGTGAGAATGGTATCATTGCAATGTTTTGATCAAAAGGATATGGACACAAGTCTCATGTAGCATATGATTTATTTGTTTTCCCAACTTGGATATCCTAAATACGTTGTGTGAGCGTTCTAATTTTTGAGGAAAGACCATCTTGAGGATTATTTGGTAATGGAGCATATGTGTTGTATTGCAGAATGGTATATGAATTATATGTAGGATTTTTTTATAATGGGGTGTGTTTGTGTTGAATGTATTGTATTGTGTATATGGTGGATTGTTTGGATATTTTGGATTTAATGGTGATGAGGGTGGTGGTGTGTTGTATGCTCCATGCAAATTTTGGTTCAAGATATTTTATGAATTTGCATATTGTTGTTAGTTATAGTACAAGCATTGTTTTTTGTTGTTGTTGTTGGGCATATTGTTGTTGTGCTTGTAATTTTTGTTGGGCTTGCAATGATTGTTGAGCTTGTTGTGCTTGTAATTGGGCTTGTGTTGCTTGTTGTGTTTGAAATTGGGCTTGTGCTTGTTGTGCTTGCAATTGTGCTTGTGCTTGCAGATACACAATAGATTGTTGATGAGCCAAAGTATTTTATCCTCGAGGTGATGGAATGGTGTTTTTATTTGGGAAATATTGGTTTGATTGAATGTATGGGATTGATGGGATGTTTTTATTTTGTGAAATATGTGGTGGATTTTGTGGAACCATGTTGTGAGTGGATTAAGATGGAGGATTGGGTTTATTTTGGTATTGGTGTTTGACCAAATTTGGGTTTTTGGGCACTTGATTTTGATTTGGCACATGTTGACCTTGTTGTGAAACTTGTCCTTGATTTTGTTGTGCTATAAGTCCTTGTAATATTTGGGATTGTGATGGATATATATAATTTTTAGGACCCATTTTATTTTTCATTTCTTGAGGGACTCCTTGATGCTGAGTCAAAGGTTGGGAACCTTGATATGATGCCACTTGGTGTTTTGATGTTTGTGGAAAACCTTGATTTGAGATCAATTGATTTTGAGGGTTACCTTGATTAGCTTGATCTTGGGTCAATGAATTTCCTTGATGTTGAGGCACTTGATATGGAACCATTTTATTTTTGGGATCAATTGGATGGTGTTGTGATGATTGAACTTGCAATGTTGTGTTCATTTGTCCTTGGAGATTGACTTGGGGTTGTTGAACATTAGGGACATTGGTTTGGACATTTTGGGTATTTGTTGTGATTGAAGAATATGGTTGTGCACAAAATGTTGATGCCATGTTTGTGTTGTGGGAAAGTGATGTAAGTGGCATGTTTGGATGTTGAGAGTGTTGAGGAATAGGGATTTTTTGGGGGATGGTTGTGTTTTGAGTACTCAAACTTGTGTTGTTCCCTAGACTTTGAGTAAGACCAAGTTGTATTCCTTGTTGAGTTGCAATATTAGAAGAATCCATCCCAATGGTTGTAGGTTAGCTTGGTACAAGTAACTAAGAAATTTGTGGCATAGATTGGGTAATATTTTGAGATGATTGACCCATAGATGTAATTTTTTACAAGGGTTTCTCCCTAAGTGTGTTCAAATTGAATGTGGAAGGGAGTTTGGCTCCATCTTTTGCCAATGCTAACATATATTGTTTTGGATTCAATTTCATCAGGGTGTTGATAAGATGGTGAACCTTATCATCTTTTTTCATATCAAGAATTTCATCTGTGGTGAGTTCCTTGTAATTTTTGGTAACATCTTCTACTTGATACCCTGTATCTTGTGAAGCTTGAGGTTGATTTTGTGATGGAGTTGTGAAACCTCTAGGATCAAATTCTTTCATTTCAAGGTTTTTTTGGTTTGTATCACTCATGATAGGTTGATTTTGGTTTTTTTCCACATCTCTCTTGTATTTTGATCTTATTGTTACCAAAAAATAATATCATTCTTGGGAGTAGTGTGTTTTGATGTATATTGTTGAAACTCTTGGGCTGATTCATTTTTTTGTAAAATTGAACCTCTAAGGTGCTTAGGACCAATGGTTTTATGAATGGTGAAGGGATGTGGATGATAAGTAACTCTCAATTTTGGATAAAACTAGACTTGAGTTTTGATAAATTTTTGATAAGGATTCTAATGAACTTGTAAATCCTATAAGTAGACTCGTGAATTTATTATAATTTTTTTCAAAAGGATGTGTGATAATCCAACTAGATGTATGAAAAGGGATGATTTTTCCAAACATGAAGCTAAACTAGATGATGTTTTGATGAAAAATTGGTCTAGGAGATTTGTTTGTCCAAAATTTAAAGTTGTTGGTGAGATGAGATGTTTAATGTTTGGATGCCAATGTTGAGGTTGATGTTTGATCCTAATGTTTGGCCTAAGAGGGACTTGTGACAAGTTCAAGGTTTTGAGACATGCATTTTACTTTGATTTTTTAAACCTAAAAGACCAATGATTGTTGGATGAAGGAACTTTGGTATGATGTTTGAAGGTGTAATATACTCAAAATTATTTTAATAAAAACAACTTTAAGTATGCATTTTATTATTTTCCTTTGTTGTTTAGAAGCCAAAATATTTTGAAAATATGACCAATGGATACATGCTTTGTTGTTCATTTCTTAAAATGTTATTAATGTGAATTTTTTTTACTAGATGAAGATCTTGATTATGTTTGAATCTAGAATGTCTACAACCAAGCGAATTTCTCTCCACAAAGCTCAAAATCTGTGAAAATCAAGATGCTAAAATCATAGTCCCCTAGGTTGACTTTGAAATAATGAGTAGAGATATGAACCCAAATACTAGGAATCCACTAAGATATTTTTTTAATAAAAAAATATATACTTAGGGTCATGTAGTAGTATAGTGTTCTCAAGTGTACATTATATTCATAAGGTTTAAAATTTTGTGACAATGTTGATGTTTGTTTTTTAGTTTAAATGTCAAGAAATGTATTTACCAACTCAATGGGTGAGGGGGATATTTCATAAACCTTCTTCCATAAGTTTCTCTAGTTTATCTCAAACAAAATCAGTTAATGACAACCTAGAGGAGTAAAGGTATGTTTCTTCATAGTAGGTTTACCTCACCCCTAAAAGAGTGATGTAATCCAAATCTATGGAGGGGTCAAATAGGACATACCAAGGTCATGTACCACCTTGATACTCCTATCTTTGTAAAAGAGAATGAGTTCTTAAGCCTTATTCCTTAACCATAAACCAGATGTGGTAAGTAACTTCTGGGAACAGTGTTATTCTCGTGCACCACTTTGAAGAATCCTTTTGGAAAACTTGGATTTTCCTCTAGATACAAATGTTTTTAATGACTCAGTGAACACCATTGGTATGCTTTATATGGGAGAAATGAAAGTCTCTAGCTTCCCCTAAGTGACCCATTAATTTGCATGAGAGTAGGCCCACAAGGTATAATGTTCGTAGATTTATGCTACTTACTTTTGTTTTTGCATACTTTATATAGCCTACCAATAAATGTGTTTGAAGGTCACCTTGAGTTCTACATTGTGGGATATATCTCAAGGGAGGCCTTCTCTAATATAATAAAAAAGGAATGCTATTTCACTTCACTCAAGATTACATAAAGTGCAAGCAAAGAGGATACATAGCAAGCCTTAGGTGACTCAAAAAAATGTAAACTAAGAGTGTCTCTCTTCACCCAAGGTTGCACGAAGCACAAGGGGAGAGAATACATACTAAAATTTTATCAATCAAAGAAAGAAAAGTAGACAATGGTTCATTTTAATGCACGAAAAATAATGTTATGTTCATTTTTAAACACTAAAACTAAGTGTGAATTTGTCTTGTTCAATTTTATTAACCAAATTGAAGTGTGAGGATGTTTGGTTCAATTTTAATCAAACTTAAAAATGAAAGATAGAGTGTTAATTTTTCATCTAAATTGAAGTGTGAATTAATTTTAAACCCCAAATTGAAGTGTTACTTAACTAAATCATGAAAAAAATGCTCTTAGGTCATCCTTTTCACAAGTATTTAAAAATATTTTGAAAATTTAAACAAGATAAGTGTTAATGAACACTTTTGCTTCACTCCATGCTTTCGTGCTCCAATTTAAACCTACAAGCTATTAGTACTAAATCCATAAAACACATATAAGAAACTAATTAGGTTTAGAAATCAATTGAAATTGAAAATTTAGATTAACTTTGAAATTTTACTTCTCTGGATTTCTTGCAAGTGTGCCACTCTTTCAGACAAGTGCGCTAGAGTTTTGATAACAAGTGTGATGGACTTTCATAGGTGTGCCTCTCTAGTGAACTACAAGTGTGTCGACCTATCAAAAACTAAAGAAGTCAAATGCATTAGGAAAAAAATGTGTCACTCTGTTGAAAACAAGTTTGCTCTAATGCATCAAAGGTGTGCCAATGCAACAAGTGCATCACTCTAGCTTGAACAAGTGGGCCGCCCTACCTCAAAAACTTGAAAAACACAAAATTTTTAAGAAAATTTGATTAGAATTATGGATTAGGTCCCATCGAGCATGCCAAATATGTGAACATAATTATGAATTGAATCAAATATAATTGAATTAAGTAATTAAACAATCAATTCAACAAATCAAACCATATTCCTAATGAAATATTTGAAATGAATTAACTGGAAGCCATGAAAACATGAAATGAACTCAAATTGATAAAGGAAACTAATTAACCACTTGCAAACCTAATCCCATTGGGGGATTGGTGTTGAATTGATGTGGAATGCCAACCCTTTCCCAACCCTATTGATTGAAACAAGATTTTGATGATGCTCTAATGGAGGAAAATGCCTAAAATTGATACTAAATGATGAAATTCTCTCAAGAAATTCTCTACAAATTGCTATAGTCTATTTTCTCTCAATGAATGTAGATGAATTACTCATGAAATGGACACTATTTATAGACATTTTGAGTGAATCAATGGTCATGATCAATTTAATTAATCAATGAATACAAATTGATGAGAAGAATTGGCATGGACCAAGGATTCAATCCATGGAGGAGATTGAATAATCACATGTATTGATGCAATTAATCAAGGGTTAAAATTGATTTGAAGAAACATAAATCATAAATTTAGGAGGAATTTGCAAGATATTTCTATGTTGGGGGAAATAGATTGAATTTGAATTAGAGAAATATTCCATGGGAATATTCCTTTACAAGTGGGAGAAATTGGAGGGATGAAAGAAATTAGTCAATTAAACAATTAGAATATTATTTAATTGTGTGAGATGAAGGAATTAAAAGATTTAATTAAATAATTCAAAATATTTAATCAAATGAGAAGATTTAGAAAATTTAATTAAATAATTCAGATTATTTAATTAAACACGATGAAAATTAGTGTGGAAAGAGGTGAATTAACCTTATAATGTCAATTATTTGATTAATAGAAGAAAATGATGAATTTAATTAAATAATTAAATAGTAAAAAAGGGTTAAATCAGGATGAAAATGGTGTTAATAATCAAGTTTAGATGCATGATATTGATCAAGACAATTTTAAGTGTCTACACCTCTAAAACAAATTTCTTGATTTTTTGCCAAATGACAATCAATATTTAGGTTTTCAGCTACTCTAAACACAATGGCTACATCCATTTCACTCTAGGATGCACAAAAAAATAACTCAAGGTTGGATCCCTCAAATTTTTAATAGGAACACCTTTGTTTTGGAGCACAACATTGTGTCCCACAAGTGCAATAAGGTTGGATATACAACAAAATTTTGCATAAGTGGTTTTGTCAAGCTACCTGTTCAAAATTGAAAGAAGGATGAGACCCTAAATCAACAAAAGAATGGTAATGATAAAGTTTGAAAAGAAAAGCAAGGTTAGGAAAATGTGAAGAAGGATGATTCCAAACTTGTGCATTTTACACAAGACCTAGTGACAAATTGAGATAGAGCATTATCTCAGGGGGAGCTATCATTTACAAATCTTTTCCCCCTTGAAAAGGATAAAGTGTTGAATATTTCAGAATGGAAGATGAATTGGATGAATTCCTCTAGTGTGTAGATTTTTTGAACAATATTGAATCTTTTGATGAAGGTTCCAAAGCAAGAGAAAGACTTGTGGAGGTGTGTTGAGCATCCTTGTATCCCTGTGATGCCATAGATATTTCTGGTAGATGATTTACCTAACAAAGTACAAATACATTTATGGTGGAAAGTTAGGGTATTTGAAAGGATTTTTGGATCATTTGATCTCATTTTTAATCAAGAACATTTGTGTTTGGAGCAGAGAAGTGGGAAAAGTTTTTTGAGTTATCTGTGTAAAACCTTATCTACAGTGTTTGAAGTTTTTTTGAAGAACTAAAAATGGTGACACCTTAGGTAATTAATGTGGTGGAGAAACCCATGCCTAAATACAATTTTCTATTCAAGGCAATGGAGTTTGAAAAAGATGATACATTTTCAAAGGTTCTAGCGGATGTGGTGTACTTTGAAGATGTGAGTATTTACTTTCATGCACCAATGAGTGAAATTGTTCATACCTCATATTTTGAGGTGGTCTAACATAAGTTGCTAAATGAGAATGGTGTGTACAATTCGGAGTATGCAAATGTTGTCACAAAAGGGTTAGACATTTGGAAATATTTTCCAAACTTCTACACCAACAAAGAATGGGTAAGAATCATTTTGAGTCACATTCATGAAGAGTTCATTTGGTTAGACAAGCCCTAAATGATAACTAAATTAGAAATTAGGGTAGTTATTGTTCTTTGTGCCTCTAGACTAGTCTTGATATTGAATTCAATAAAAAATGAAAGGGTTATGGAACTTACCAGAGCTAAGTTTGATAAGAGAACCCTAACTGTAAAGGATATTACTGATCCTAATTTCTGATATGCTTTTATGGGGATTGCATACAATATTTACTTCACAAATAGAGAAGGGTATGCCATCGCCACTTAATTCATACTACCCATCAAATGGTGAAGGAAGGCGCAATTTTTTGACCTATGTGAGCTGTTGAGAGAGCAATTGATGGACACTTGAGGAGGGCAAAGGAAACTAGTTATAACTTCAGGTTTGGTTTGTTGGTCATTTTCCTCACTTTATTTTTCATGAATGAATTGCCTGGATTTAAAGGAAATATTTTGGATAAGTTTTCTTTGATTGCTACATAAATTAAGAAACACATTGATAGTTTTCAAAATAGCAAGCATATACCACTTTATAATGGGGATTCTTAAAGAATATGCAAGCAAAGATGCAAGAGAGGGAAATAATTCCATATGATTTTGTTCAAAAGTACAAGAATGAGGTGACATTCATGGTGGAGAATGATCATTGCTACATGGAAGTTGTAGAGCTCTAGACCTCATGGATTCCCAAGATGCCCTATGAGGTTATACCTGAATATGTGCAAGGATATGTGGATATTCTGTTGTCAAAACCAAAGGATCCTAATTTAGAAAGGTTTGGTACCTACAAAGAGATCATGAATAAGTTGGATAAGAAGCATGTAGAGGAACATTTTTAAAAACACAAGGATGAGTCTCACAAGAAATGTCAGGGTGTGCCACCAAAAACTACATCTATTTCCCTTGTAGAGAGTTCTAAAGATAAATTTATTCCTTTGAAAGAAAATTGCAATATCAAGTATTGAGAAACCCCAAATCTCGACCCACGAAAGGACTTCATTCTTCACTATTCAGAGGTATGGTTGTCGTTCTACTTGCTTAAGCTCTAAGTAGTATGGAGTATGCAGGATCCCTGATCTCTAATAGATGATGGGCAGTTTGATGAATGAGGTTTGTAGTAGTGTGGGAGTTGTAACCTGTAACCCCGCGATAGTTAGGTGAAGGGGTATGTGGTATAATGGTATCCTACAGTATTGTGGTAACCTGCGACATTGTGGTAGTCATTTCGATGGGTTGCAGTGGAGCAGTATAGTGCAGTACTATAGTAACTAGTAGTATGGTGAAGGATTAGTGAAACCTCACAATGATTCAAGTTTAGACTCAACAGGATTGTGGTTATGAATGTTTAGTGGTTGTAGAAGTTAAAGAGTTTGTTATGATAATTTTTTTGTAATGCTTGAGAAGTTTGTATGTAATGTTGTAGTGCATTGAAACTGAGAGGAAAGAGAAGATATTGAATTGAGAGGGCTTATGCTGCTTGATTTTCTCCATATGGAATAGGATGTAAATCTCCATGCAAAGGCTTAGAGCCTACAATTATATTGTAATTTTGTATTTGGTTGCTAAATAATACAATGGATCTATGCTTTTGGAGTGTGGGGATTTTTACTTGAAAGGGTTTTCCCCACGTAAATCTTTGTGTTCATGTCTTATGTTCCATAATTCATGTTTAATGATTTTTTTTATTGAATCTATTTAATACATGTTGTTGAAACTAGTTAATCTTGCATGAACTTAAATTGCATGAACTTTTCTTTGAGGATTAATGTTGGGGAATAAACTGTCTAATTTCACTTTATGGAATAGTAGTATGTGTTTTTGAGGAAATCTATAGAAATGAATGTTACCAAAGACACTTGTTGATCTTAGTTGTTAATTCTAGGATGAACCAAATTTCCCTTCAATTCCTATGAGAGCCATGTTATGGGATTTGCTTTTCCTGGTGTTTCTGGTTCTGGGTATTCCTTCTGTGAAGATTTCTTAGTCTAGCAAGCTTGAGGAAATCTAAAGGAATCAATTAAAGATTGATCCTCTGTCAAGTGGAAGTTTTTTCTTTTTTCTTTTAGTTCCAGGAGACAACATGCAGCTTGAAGGATGGTCAAGATGGAGAAAATGGAGTTGGTCATATTGAAATGATGTGATATAAAGCTCTTAGTTGACAGTGAAATAATCCTAATGCATGGGGTGAGATTTTTTTCTTTGTGGTTGTGTTGCAGAAAATCTTTCATATTGGGTGTCTATGTGAGAGGCTCCATGATGATATGGAGAAGCTTGGGTTATTTTTCAGCTATGGAGTAATGTGCTTATGTTGGGTATTTTTTCTTGGTATTGGAAGGCATTGTTTTTGTTACCCCAATTGCATGTAGGCTATGGAGTTGATTATTGGATGATCTAGAAAAACACAAGGATGAGCCTCATAAGAAATGGGGTTTTCCACCAAAAACTACATCTATTTCCCTTTTAGAGATTTCTAAAGATAAATTTGTTCCTTTGAAAGAAAATCAAGAGCCAAGAAAATTTGGTAGATCCTCTTTTGTTGTTGCATCTACTCTACAACCATTAGATCAACATAATCATTTGGTGGAAGAAGAAAAGTTGCATCTGCAACTGCACCACAAAAGAAAGCTATTAGAGTTATGCAACAAGGCCTAAGTAGAAGGCTAAGAGAAAGAAGTATGATGAAGAAGAACCTGAAGAGGAGGAAGATGCTGGCGATGAAGAAATATCCTTACAAAAAGGGAAAGGGAAGAAGATAGCCAAAGAAGGAATTGATAAAATTCCTCTAGTCACACATGACCTAGATTTTGGTGCCATTTTTAATGGAATTGTTAAGTATGATTTGTTGAATGATACAATGGAGTTGCATCTAGATGTTCCTCCAGAAGAAAAGAAGACTATTGAGAAGGATGTCAATTAATATATATGTTTAGATGAAACATTTATTTCAGTGAGATTGTTGATAAATCTTCAGATAACCTAGCTGAGGCTTTGAGACAAAGAAGAGAAGATGTCATAAAAGTTGATGGGGAGCTTAAATTTTTTTTTTTGACAAGGCTAGGATATATATCTCTGAAGAATAAAAAAAGGATAATTTGAGACAAGAAAAAGAGCTTTGCACCAAGAGAAGAATATATATTTTGATGAGTTTGGATGATGATATCAAAAAGAAGATTCAATCAAAAATTGAAGAAGTAACAAATAAGATAATTGAAGAGGTGCAAACTAATGTTGATGTGGTTGCATAAGAGCCTCCAAAATAACATGAAACTTATAATGAGCCCCCTCTAGATGATATAAATGAACAAACTATTTGTGGTTAGCAAGAAGAAGGTGTCTTTAGTTAGAAAATGGAGCAAGATGTCTTTGGTATGGAGATGGAGAAGAAAAAGGACATGGAGATGGAAAAAGAGAAAGAAAAAGAAAAGGAGAAGGAAAAGGAAAAAGGAGAAAGAAGAAGAAAAGGATAAATAAATGGAGAAGGATGCTAAATAAGGAAGTTCAAACAAATCATATTCCTCTTTGGTAGATTCAATAAAGGAATGTTTGGCTCAATAAATGCAAATCCAACTAGTAGTGACTTTGTAGTTACTACATGTTCCTACTTTTGATGAATAGGTCAATCTATTTAGAATGTACCCCCTACACAAGTTGAAACTTGGATATGTACACTCCATTGCAAGACATGAATTGCTACAACAAGTGGAGAGTGTTGGAGTATTAGAAGTAGCCATGAAGGTGTTAGAAGAAAAGTTGCCGGAAGCCAAAATAGATACATCATTGCACCCTTCACATTAGATGAAGAAGCTAATGGAATCTTTTAAGACTTATTCTTCTCATCTAGAGAAGAAAGTAGAACAAAAGTTGAATGAAAATAGGTTGAATGATTCCTTCTTGAAGTGTGAGAGTGCATTGGCCAAATTGAAAATATGGATCATATATATTTAGAAGTTCTTGGAGGAAGCCAAGGTTCTATATGTTTTTTGTCTGAAGTAGCCAAATGTGACCAAGAGTATAAAGGATCATATTAGTGTAATTGAAATGAAAATCACTAATGTGGTTGCAACATATGCTTTGGTACAAGACAATGATGGTGGCGTAAGGGAATAGGTGTAAATTTTTCACTCTAGGAAACAACAATTATAGGACCAAAGGGATCAATTCAAAGACCATGTAAAAAAATTGAGAAGTAGTGATCCTCCAATTGGACTCACTTACTGAATTCCTAATAGAGGCCAATGGTGTAGTACAAAAATATTAGGCACCATCCTATTTTGAGGAAGCATAAGATACATATGTGTTGATGAACTATCAATTTTAGACCTTAACTATTTCAAAGAAGCAATGTGATAGTATCCTAGTTTAGATCAAGTACATCTACAAGGGCATCTTACCATCCAAGTGAGTTGTATTTGATTTTTTATGTAAAATACATTTTCTTTTTGCTGATGTGTATATATATGCAGAGTAGATACAAGAATAATTTAGTTGATGAAGTATCCAGACTTCATCGTAGAGGGAGTAAAAGTTGTATAGATAAAGGGGGGGCTTATAGAGATTTTCTTGTACAAATAAAATTTGGTTGCCCTTTTCCCTTGATGTCAAAGGGGGAGAGAGAAAAATGTGCACTTAAGGGGGAGTGGTTGTGCACAAATTTTTTGGTTTTTCTATCAATGAAAAAGGGGGAGATTGTTGTTTCTTCATAATATTGGTTGTCATTGATGTCAAAAGTGTGGTAAAGTTTATATATGCTCCAGAGATAGTCAGTGTGTAGAGATATCAGTTGGTATAAGTCAACATTGTAGTATATGGAAGAGTG
Organism: Sequoia sempervirens; assembly: GCA_007258455.2. NCBI lineage: Eukaryota > Viridiplantae > Streptophyta > Pinopsida > Cupressales > Cupressaceae > Sequoia > Sequoia sempervirens. Next base: position 761,738,772 of record VDFB02270651.1, read on the forward strand.
GTGATCAACCTGATCTCTAAGTACGATGTAGACATGGGTACACATGTTCTAACATGTTTCTATTTTGTCTACATTGATATCTTTCTTATTTGGTGTACCACACTTAAAGAAAAGTAGATAAAGTTGTTTCTAAGGCTTTCATAGTACATATCCTAAGGTAGAGGCATAGTGTTTAGGTATAAATCCTTCTACAAAGAAATATTTATTGTTGTAGTTTAGAATAAGGTTGATTGATATGTGAAGGTGTTATATCCAAGGTTTCAAATCATTACACCTTATGCAGTGAAAGATAGAAGTGAAAAAGTTCTAGTCTATGCTTTGGTAGAGTAAAGTTTTTATGAAGACTTGATGGAATGATTCACATTCCTCTAAAAGTAAAGTATTGGTAGTGCAATTTTTGAGAAATTCTTAGTAATTTCTTATGCATACTAGATTGCACTATCAAGTGTTTTTGTGCTTCACAAGTTTAGTCTTCAAGTGAAAGAGTGTTACAATTAATTATGGATACATATTCTTCCACAGAACATAAGTTTGGGTACTTGTGCCAGAAGAAGATTATACAAATCACTTGTAAGAGATTTTGTAGACCTTTCTACATGTTTTAGGGATCTCAGGTTTGAAGCACATGCAAATCTTTCTTGTTTCTAGTACCACACAATTGTTTCAATTCAATTTGTGAAGATATGCTTTTTTGTGGCTGACTTTAGTATGTTGGTGATTTGTGCCATAAGTTTATGTTTGTACGAAGTCTAAGAAGTGTTTGTAGATGTTGTATTAGTCATGTTGAATCATATGAAAGAGATTTAAATAATTTTATTGTAGAGAAGGGGGATTTTATACTCACGAGTTCTCTTCATTTAGAGAGCCTCACAGGGAAAACTTCCTTAAACTACCTCAAGAACAACGCAAGATTTCTAGAATCAGAAAGAGAAACTCGTGAAGATTCTCTAGAAAAACTAACAAGCTCTCGTCCAAAGGACGATAGCACGGTGCGTTGGCATCTCGTATAGACTAGAAAGTGAGTTTATCATAGAAAAAAGCTAAGTGACTACTTCTACTCTGATTTTTGAGAACTTCTGAAGCATAGGAAAATAGCAGAATGTGATAGAACTAAAGCAAAGTAAAGAATAAATGATAAAGTAAGAGAATAAGGGATAGAAAATTCTCACGAAACCAAAGTAATGAAACCTCTATCTAGTAGATATCTTTAATGCCTGTGTTTGTAAGATTGAGAGAAAGTGTTAGGGTGGTATAGGGGTTTTCCTCAGTCAAACCCCCATTTTGGCATTCCCACCTCCATGGAAAACCAAATAGATAGAGAGAATAGAGTATGCAAGTGCGATGTGATAAAATAAATCCCCACTCAAGGAGGAGAACTCGTATCACAAAGTAAGGATGCAATAGATAGGGGATGTGGAATCCAAAAATGCTCACAAGCATGAAGAGAGAGAGAGATGCAAGAGCCAAAGGAGCTGCAAAGAGGGAGAGAAAGATATATGCAAGAGCCAAGAGTGTTACGAAGGGTGTTGCTAAGAGAGATTGAGAATGTTTGAAGCTACTGTAACAAGTTGTGCAAGCAAAATTTGGAGAGTAGAAGGATAGATCCAAAGTTGGAGAGAAGTTACAAGTGGAGGAATGGAGCTAGAGAGCCAAATGAATTGAAAAAATCATATTTAAGGATAGAGGAGAAGCAAAAAGAAGCTTCCTAGGTGGTTACAAGGAATCTTGATCCATTACCACCAATCAAAGGAGGTGACAAGTGGCAAAAATGCATGGAAATAGTCATTTGAATGTTGAAATGTTGTAGGACACTAGCACGGCATGCAAATGTTTGTACGATGCGCTAGTGTCTGAACACATCACACTACAAAAGAACACAAATGAGAAAAGAACAAGGTTTGACATCAAGCTAACGCACAAGGATAGCTATTGAAAAGGGGTGTTGGATCATCCTGAGAAGGGAAAAGACTGATGCAAGGGCTAAAATGAGCCTACACAAGTGCTAAGGGAGTGGACACCAAAGAAGATGCAAGAATGTATGTGAAATTGCAAGGGGTGCAATTTTACGACTATACATTTTTCCTCCACTTTAGTTGGCATATGAACCTATGCTAATATTCATGCTAAAGGAATTCTACTAAACATAAATAACATCATTATGCCAAAAAGGATATTGTAGATGAAGTAGATAACTCTTCGATCCAAGGAAGCATGCCCCTAGGCTAAAGACCTGCAAAAGAAATGCATTAGACAAGAAAAAATTGCACTAGAAAACAATGTTAGAACATAAAAAGCTAAAGGATTTGATTCAACAAAGTAAAAGAGACATCGAGGTAAAAGGTTGTCTCAGTACTATGTGTCGTCCCAAAATTAAGAAATAACACACTTAGAAGAATTCTAAAATGAAGAGAGGAAGGGCATATACTTAGGATGAAGAAGATGCAGATCCTTGATCTGGTATATATAAAAGAGAAGAGAAGAAAAGAAAAAAGGCTCAAGAGAGAGTGAGAAGGAGGAATGAAAATTCCAAGAAAGATGGCTCCACAGGTATTCTCTCTTGAGGAGGTTTGAACGAAGTGCACCGAAGGCCCATAGACCAATGATGTACATATTTGGCAAGATGAAAGCATGTCATAGGCTTGCAGACCTGTAAGGAGGTAGCCCCCAAGATCTCTCACATGAAGGAAGCCTTGTGAAGTATGTGCTTTATAGGCCCGTAGACCTATAAGAAGGTATCCCCCAAGATCTCTCACATGAAGGAAACCCAGAAAAAAGTTCCTTACAGGCCCGCAGATCTACAAGAAGGTATCCCCAAAGATCTCTCACATGAAGGAAACCCAGAGAAGCAAGCACCTTACAATCCCATAGACCTACAAGGAGGCATCCCTCAAGATATCACACATGGAGGAAACCAAGATGAAAGCACCTTATAGGCCTGCAGAACTGCAAGGAAGCAACCCCCAAGATCTTCACATGGAGGAAATCAAGATGAAAGTTCCTTATAGGCCCACAAACCTACAAGGAGGCATCCCCCAAGATCTCTCACATGAGGTAAACCCAAAGATGTAAGCACCTTATAGGCCCACAAACCTACAAGGAGGTTTCCCCCAAGATCTCTTTCGTGGAGGAAACCCAAAGGAGGAGACTTTGTAGATTCCAATTGGAAAGTAGCTTCATAGGCACACCTACAAAGAGACATATTTACCCATAGATAAAGCATGTCTGAAAATAAAGAAACCACAAAAGCGATCAAGCAGAAAGTCATGCAAATTCCCAGCAAATTGGAAAGCTTTCAAAGGGATCCCTCAAGAACCCTTCAAAAGAAGATGGGTCCACTCAAGGGATGTACTATTTGAAAAGCGAGGTCTATTCAGGTTACTCCCAAGTTAGATGTAAATGATTTCATTTGAAGGAGAAAATTTCAAGGGAGGGTCCCTTGGGAACCCTCCAAAAGGAGGAGAGGTCCTATCAAGGTACACTTCATTTCAAAGACATAGAGAAGAGAGGGGGTCCTTTAAGGAGGACACACATCTCCAAAACAAGTTATTGTTTCCCCCAACATACAAGGGAGGAGAACCATGCAAACATACAAGATAGAGGTAGACCTCAATATCACTTGTCATTTGAAGAAGAGGCAAGTGCATTAGAAAATACATGAGTGATGGCACCTGAATCACAAAGTTGTATTTTATCTTTCAAGGCCTTACATTCACTAGTGGAATTTCCAAGCACTTAATGATATGCACAGAAAGAATGTTTTGCTTTATCATGATTATGAGATTTCTTGTGTGTAGGAGAAGGAAGAGTAATCAAGTGGGCTTTCAGAAGCCATAAAAAAATATGCTCTTGCTCAGATAAATAATGAGGAGCAGGAAGCAACCCTTTCTCTTGAGGAGAAAAGTTTGATTACTCACAAGAAGAAGATACGAAGGTAGCAGACAATGGAGGATCTACATGGAGAGTATTATTCTAGAAAATGGGATCATACTCCTCTAAAATATCACCATCATCTTTCTTAATAGGATTACCAACATTATCCTCTTTAATAGAAGTGTGATCATCTTCCTCAGAAGGAGGAGGATCGACATTAAGAATATTACAATTCGCATTCACATTATCCCACAATACAAAAGAATAACCATCTTCAATGGTGGGTTTGGATGATGTTATTGGAAGGTCTAAGGGGATTGGTTTGACTTTATATTCCCTAATGAAGGAATCTGTAAAGTCTAAGGAACCCCAATCATCACTAAGACATTCATTTTTCTTGAGAACAAATAGAATTAGAATTCTTTGCTTAGAAGGATCTTCTTTAGGGACATCTATCTCAAGAGTATCCTTTGTACTAGGTATTGCTAGAGTAAACATCAACACATTGGAAGACATTGAAGGAATAAGAGTAGGCATAACCAAAACCTGATCGACAACTACTATCTCACATAAGTGCATAGTCTCAGGATCAACCTTGACTGTGACTACTTGATTATTGCAAATGAACTTAATAGATTTATGCAAGGTAGACGGGACTGCACCCATAACATGAATGCATGGTCTACCAAGAAGAAGGTTATAAGGTAACTTTTTTGACATAACATATACAAGGGTAGGCATAGTAATGGGTCCCAACCTCAAAAGCAAGACAATCATGCCTAGAGACTGCCGACCAACATTATCAAACCCATGAATGACAACAAAAGAAGCATTAAGATAAGATTAATCAATTTAATCTTAGGCAATAGATCAATGAGAGTATGTCTAATGCCAATATTATTAATGCTAACTATGATCAATAAAGGTTCTGCTTGCTTCTATACTTCTGAAGGCATGAGTTCCTGCGAATAGAATGTAATATTTGGAAAATCCGCACAAATATGAGCTATCAACGCATCAACATCCATTAGCCTAGCAGAATAAGGAAAGAGGATCTTTTGCAAGGAATCCTAAATAATACCTTGATAAAACTGGAGCAGACTAAAGCAATTCCCATAGTGAGATCTTAGCTGGAGTAACATGCAATTGCTTGATAAGATCCTAATCACTAGGTGCTTTAGTTGTAGGCTTAGGTGCTTGAGGAAGGCTAAGTTTTTTATTCTTTTTATTCTCATAAGTAGGGGCTACCACTCTATAAGAGGGAGCCTTATAAATATCAAGAGAATCACCATCAAATGGAACACCCTTAATAGAACAAATCCTTTTAGGGGAAGGACTAGCTGGGGTCAAGTAAATGATCGGTCTCTTAGGCCTTTGAGGGGCAGTAGAGACAAAGATAACAATTATATATTCATCACAACTAGTGGAATAATTATTTGAAGAAATATTCTCAACATCGATCTAAGGAGGATTAGATGTGGAAGGAGGTTCATCATTCACTAATGCATCATCTCTAGAGGAGAGTGCATTAGAACAAAGATGAGATTCATCATTCACCAATGCAATGTCTTTAGAAGGGAGTGCATTGCAATAAATATTAGATCCATCATTCACCAATGCAATGTCTCTAGAAGAGAGTGCATTGGGATGAAAAGATTCATCATTCACTAATGTATCATCTTTAGAAGAGGGTGCATTGGAATGAAGAGAAGGTAGGGTAATATTAAGAAAGGTATCAATGATTTCATCTTCTTGCAACAAAATATCCTTTGAAGCAAGAGGACTTTTGTGAGAAGGATCAAAGATATCAAGTGACATGGGTAAAGCCAAGTCACCGTCACATGCATGAAATGGAACATCATTAATATTTTGAATAAAATTAGATACTGAACTAATAAAATAAGATATTAAATTCATTTTGGTGACAAAAGTGAGAAAAACCAAAAATCTAGATTTTTAGATTTTTTTCGGTATTTTCTAGGTTCTAGTAATTTACATTTTTTGAGGTCTTCAGAGCAGAATTTGAGGTTGTAACTTGCATCAGTCCTTAAAATATGATAGCCAAAGGAATTTTATTTTAGGGATTGAACTAGTTCTCTTGGAGACCTTTCCAACGGTGCAAACGGTTTTGAATTCCAAGCACTGAGTCAAAAGTTATGACCCCACCAAGTAGGGGTAAATAAATTCCTAGTTTTAAAAAAATACCCTCTTCACATCAGGTTCACCAAAATGTAGAGAAGGGGGGTTCACTACTCATGATTTCTCTTCATTCAGAGAGCCTCACAAGGAAAACTTCCCTAAACTATCTCAGGAACAATGTGAGAGTTCTAGAATCAGAAAGAGCAACTCATGAAGATTCTTTAGACAAACTGACAAGCTCTCATCCAAAGGACAATAGTATAGAATAAGGATGACAACATGGTGTGCTGGCATCCAAGAGGCGCGTTGGAATCTCGTACAAACTAGAAAGATATTTTATCACATAGAAATTCTAAAGCATAGGAAAATAATAGAATGTGATAGAACTGAAGCAAAGTAAAGAATAAATGATAAACTAAGAGGATAAGAGATAGAAAATGCTCACAAAAACCCAAGTAATGAAGCCTCCAGCTAGTAGATATCTTCAGTACCTTTTTCTGTAAGATTGAGAGAAAGTGTTGGGGCTGTATAATGGTTTTCCTTAGTCAAACCCCCGTTTTGGTGTTCCCACCTCCACAGACAGCCAAATAGATAGAGAGAATAGAGTATGCAAGTGTGATGTGATAAAAGCAATCCCCGCTTGAGGAGGAGAACTCGTATAAAAAAATGTAGGTGATAAAAGCAATCTTTTCTCAAGGAGGAGAACATGTATCACAAAGGAAGTATGCAATAGATAGGGAATGTGGAATCCCAAAATTCTCACAAGCATGAAGTAAGAGAGATAGAGATGCAAGAGCCAAAGGAGCTACAAAGAGGGAGAGCAAGATAACTGTAAGAGCCAAGAGTGTTACAAAGAGTGTTGCTAAGAGATATTGAGAGTGTTTGAGTTTGTTGTAACAATTTGTGCAAGCAAAAGTTGGAGAGTAGAAGGCTAGATCCAAAGCTGGAGAGAAGTTAGAAGCAAAGGAATGGAGCTAGAGAGCCAAATGAATTGAAAATATGATGGGAGGTCCTCAAGGAGAAAAATTTGGACCATGCAACACAAGTAACACAATGAAAGCAACATAGAATATGGAGGCAAATGTAGATGCAAATATTCTCATTAATGAAAATCTCAATTACATTCAGCCGACAACATCCAGGCTTACAACTTTGGCTCACAGGCTTGATATAACATCCTCAAAAATACATCATTCCAATATGCTCCTATATGTGAGTGAAATCTTACAAATCTAATCGATTTTATTCTTTTGGATCAAAATTTTCTCTTCTAATGATCTATTACAATTTTTATATCATATCTGCAATTCTGGAAACATCTACATCAACAAAAGATCATCGCATTCTCCAAGGAAAGAAAATTTAACATGTGCATGAATAGATCGGCCTCAAATTTGAATTACTCCATCAACAGGTGCATAGAATGAAGTGTGGACCTATAGTGAAGGTCATGGATACTCCACATAAGATTTAAGATCACACCGTTGAGAATTGCAAGTCATGGGGATGATCCACGAATAATCAAATTAGTCGTTAAGCTTGGAAACTATTCCGGTTCCGGTTCGAGAAACTGTCATGAACTCCAAAAGTGATAACTTGCCAGAAAAAGATTCAATCACACTCAAATCTTGCAACAAGGAAAATGAACATTTCCATGATGTACACAAAGATCCACAACGTCTGGTGAGAAAATATGATGAGTCCACCAACAGGAATTGAGCAAGAACAAAATAAGAACAAAACTGAAAGAATTTTTTTTTGGTTGATACAAGATTTCCAAGAACCAAGGATGCTCCTGCATCAGACATCCAGGGTTATTAAAAAGTGAGTCCCTCACTTTTCTAGGGCTAAAGGAAAACTAAGATGGTCTACCTCAGCCTAGAAAATCCAAGAAGAATCCTCCACTGGTCTGTCTTTCCACTTCACAAGATATTCTTTGTACTGTCTTCCACGAGTCTTCCTCCCATCTCTAACATCCAAAATCTCTTCAATCTCATCTTATTGTTGTTTAGAAAATTAATTCTCCAATTTTTGTTCACTTTCTTTACTGAACTCTACTTCATGGTACTGATATAGATCTACAATGTTGAATATAGGCGATATACCCATGCCTTCGAGTAGCTCCACTTTGTATGCATTTCCTGAATCAAATTTCTTCAAGATTTTACAAGGTCCAAACTTTCTCATCTTCAGCTTATTGTACATGCCAACTGGAAATCTCTCCTTTCTCAAATATACCATCACTTCATCCCCAACTTCAAACTCCTTACATCTCCTCTTTTCATTTCTTGTCTCCTTATACTTTTGGTTCATGTCTTCCAATTTTTTTTTCACTTGAGTATGCAACTTCTTCAGGTGTTCTACAAATTCTTCTACTTATGTGCTCCTTTTATCTTCCATACTTATGTCTCTCAATTATGATATACCTCTATGATGAACTCCAGTAACAATCTCAAAAGGTGTCTTTCATGTACTCTTGCTCACTGAATTATTGTAAGCAAACTTTGCTTGTGTAAGGACTAAATCCCAACTTCTAGTCTTCTCTACAACCAAACATCTCAACAAATTCCCTAAAATCCTATTTACTACCTCCATCTGTCCATCAATCTGTGGGTGAAAAGTAGAACTGAACTTCAGATCTGTCTTCAACTTCTTCCAAAGTGTCCTCCAAAAATTAACCAACAAACTTTACATCTCTTTCTGAAACAATACTTCTAGGTAACCAATGCAATCTAACCACTTCTTTGAAAAACAAATCTGCTACATGTATTGCATATGTTGTCTTCTTACAAGATATGAAATATGCCATTTTAGAAAATCTATCTACCACTACAAATCCATAATCATTACCTCTTTGTGTCTTTAGTAAACTAGGTATAAAATCCATGTTGATATATTCCCAAGGTCTCTTCAGAACTGTCAAAGGCTTATACAATCCAACATTCTGACTACTCCCTTTTGCAACTTGACAAACTCTACAACTTTGCACAAATTTCCTAACATCCTTATGAATCTGCGGTGAATAGTAATTCTCACTCACCAATGCTACTATCTTATCAATTCCAAAGTGTCCTAACATTCCTTCACTAAGTTATCCCTCATTGAACTCTAGGGTATACACAACTGATTTCCTTTGAACAACATGTCCTCCTCAATGAAGTAATCCAACCACTGACTTCTATCCCCCAAAACTAGTTCATTACATGCTCTCCAAGTTCTACAAAATCTGGGTCTCCCTCATACAAGCTCTTCAATTCATCAAAGCCTACTACCTCCACTCTCATCTCTGTTAGTAAATTCCTTCTCCTACTCAAAGTGTCAAAAACTCTATTTGAATTTCCACTCCTATGCTTCAAAACAAAAGTATAACTCTACAAGAACTCTAGCCATCTCATGTGTCTCTGATTCAACTTACCTTGGTTGTTCAAATATTGCAATGCCTGATGATCCGTATACAACACAAACTACTTAGGAAAAAAATAATGTCTCCACTTCTTCAAGGCTTGAACTATAGCATAAAATTCCCGATCATACACTAAATATCTTCTCCTAGCATCATTCAATTTCTCATTGAAATAAGCTACAGGTCTTCCTTCTTGACTCAACACTGTTCCAATTGCATTTCCGCTTGCATCACAATCTACTTGAAAAACCTTATTGAAATATGGTAAAGCCAACATAGGCTACTCAGTCACCTTCTACTTCAACAACTCAAACCTGTGATATGCTCTAGATTTCCATCTAAAATCCTTCTTATCTCCTCTCATTTTTTCTGTCATAGGATTACAAATAAAACTAAAATTCCCAATGAACTTTCGGTAGAAACTAGCCAATCCATGAAATGATCTTACCTCTCCAATACTATCTAGTGTAGGCCACTCAACAATTTCCCTTACCTTCTTAGGATCCATCTTCAATCCATCCACGGAGATTACAAATCCCAAATATACCAATTCTTCCTTCATGAAACTACACTTTCTAATGTTTATCAATAACTGCTCTTCTCTCAACCTCTGCAAAACTTGTCTTACATGTAACAAATGTTCTTCCCTACTCTTACTGAAAATCAAGATTCCATCCAAATATACAATCACAAACTTACCCAAGAATTTCTTCAATACCTCATTCATCAACCTCATGAAAGTACCCATTGCATTTGTCAATCCAAAAGGCATTACCAACCGCTCATACAATCCTTCATTTTTCTTGAATGTTGTTTTCCACTCATCCCCTTCTTTGATTCTGATCTAATGATATCCACTCTTCAAATCTATCTTTGTAAAGTATTTAGCTCCACTCAAACAATCCATTATGTCATCCATTTGGGGCAAAGGAAATCTATACTTCACTGTGATCTTGTTTATGGCTCTAGAATCTGTACAATCCTCCATTCTCCATCCTTCTTAGGTGCTAGCACAACAGGTACTACACATAGACTTAAAATTTCTCTGATCAAACCCTTCCTCAACAATTCTTGCACTTGTCTATTCAATTCTTCATTCTCTATCAGTGCCATCTGGTGTGCTACTTTATTAGGAAAGCTAGCTCTAGGAATCAAATCCATACATTGACTAATACTCCTTATAGGTGGCAATCCATTAGGTACATTATCTAAAATGACATCCCCATACTCTATCAACATCTCCTTTATCTCTTCTGGGTGTTCTTCTACATGCTTCAAGTCTTCAACCTTCTTAGGCACCAAGGAATAACACACATTCTCATGCCTCAACCCATCAAGGAACCTTCTTCCATCAACCAAGAAAACCCTAGCATTCGTACAAACCTCAACTTTAGGAACATCTTCCAAGGGCAACAAAATTTGCTTCATCCCATTAGAAAAAATGGTGTATATGTTCTTCTTTCCATCATGAATAACCTGTCTATCATACTGCCAAGGCCTTCCCAACAAAACATGGCATATATCCATAGGCATGATATCACACAAAACTTCATCATGGTAATGTCCCATCTTCAATTTCACCAAACATTGTTCACTTACCAGTATCTTATGCTCATCTTGAATCCAAACAATTTGATAGGGCTTCAGGTATTTCAACCTTTCCAACTTCATTTTAGTCACCATCTCTTCAAAAACAAGGTTCTCAAAACTTCCACTATCAACAATCACTTTGCAACATTTACCATTCACCTTGCATCTGGTTCGAAACAAATTCTTTGTCTACAATGGATCCTTTTCTAACTCACTTTGATATAATACTCTTCTGTTCACCAACACTTCTCCATCTTCTAGTTTATTAGATGATCCAACATGATATTCCTCAACTAAGGTTGTTCTTCTATTGTTCTATGTCTTTCTACTTGTCTCTCCTTGATTACATTTGAATTCTCTATGCCCTTCTCCACCACATTTAAAACAAGTTCCCTTGAATACTCTTTTCTCCTGTCCTCTATCATCTCTCCTATAACCCTCATTTCGGTAACCACCATATCCTCCTTTCCTGTGAGATTTTCCATCACCTCTCTGGTATGAATTGTCATTCTTACTCACCTCCTTATCCTTGTTTTTATTTGGAAAAGATCCTCTTCCTCCTCCAATAAAAGCTCTTCCTCTTTGAAATCTTCCACCTCTTCCTCTTTGCCTTTGCTCATGTCTTTTATTCAACTTCTCTTTTGCCTTTAGGGCACACTGATATGCCTCTTCCACACTTACCAACTTGATCAAACTAATTTCATACTGTATAGATGACCTCAAACCATTCACATATCTGGCTACTTGCTCAATTTACTCCTCCGAATGTCCAGATCTGATGTTCAACTTATAGAACTCCTCAATATATTTTGTCACACTTGAATCTTTATGCTTCAAATTTTGCAACTTTTGGAACAAACTAATCTGATAATCTACAAGCATAAACTTTGTCTTTAACTTGTTCACCATTCGATCCCAAGATTTTATCTTTTATTTTCTCCTTTGCCTATCTATCTGCAAATGTTCCCACCAAAGGGATGCATGTCCTCTCAACTTTGTACAAGCATATTTCACCTTCTTATCTTTAGTAGTACCTTCAAATTCAAAATAATTTTCCATCTCTATAATCCAATCAAGCAATTCTTCTGAATCCAATTTACCATTATAATCCGGTGGATTGAAATGTGGTTTTGTATTCACTTTGGTTAGGGCTCTTATGAACCTCTCTTCTCCCTGATCTAGGCTAGGTTGTTCTTCTCTTCCTCTTTCTTCCTAAACTTCTACCTCTTCATCACTCACATCATCAACTGGTCTACCTCTTCTTTGGGTCGTTTCAACTGCATCTAATCTGGCAACAATTCCTCTAAACATCTCCATCATAGCTGGGTCTACATTTCCACACGTTCCATTTCCTCTAACATTTCTTCTTCCTGCCATCTTTACAAAAGTCCTCTGTAGCTGCAAGTTGGATCCTCAATCTTCCACCCCACAAAAAATCTTCAACAGGACTCTGTGAATTCCAGTGACCTCACACAAATCGAATCTCGCTCTGATACCAATCTAACACAGCCATGGTAGGAGGGTCCTCAAGGAGAACAATCCAGACTGTGCAACATGAGTAACACAACAAAAGAAACACATAATATGGAGGAAAATGTAGATGCAAATATTCTCATTAATGAAAATCGCAATTACATTCATCCAACAACATTCGGGCCTATAGATTTGGCTCACAGGCTCGATACAACATGCTCAAAAATACAACATTCCAATATGCTCCTATATGCGAGCATAATCTTACAAATCTAATCGATTTTATTCTTTTGGATTGAATTCTTCTCTTCTAATGATCTATTGCAGTCTTTATATCATATCCACAATTCTGGAAACACCCGTGTCAGCCAAAGATCATCACATTCTCTAAGGAAAGAAAATGTAACATGCACATTAATAGGTCAGCCTCAAATTTCAATTACTCCATCAACAGGTGCATAAAATGAAGTGTGGACATATAGTGAAGGTTGGGTACACTCCATGAAACACTTAAGATCACACCATCAAGATCTACAAGTCACGAGGATGATCCACAAACAATCAAATTAGTTGTTGGGCTTCAAAACTATTCCAGTGTCGGTTTGAGAAACTGTCATGAACTATGGAAGAGATAACTTTCCGTAAAAAGATCCAATCACACTCAAATCTTGGAACAAGGAAAATGAACATGTCCATGATGTTCACAAATATTTGTAGGGTTTGGTGAGCAAATATGATGAGTCCACCAACAGGAATTGAGCAAGAACAAAATAAGAACAAAACTGAAATAAAATATTTGTGGTTGATGCAAGATTGCCAAGAACCAAGGATGCTCCTACATCAAGATATCAAATTTAAGGAGAGAGGAGAAGCAAAAAGAAACTTCTCGGGCAGTTACAAGGCAACTTGAGTTGTTACCACCGACCAAAGGAGGTGAAAAGTGACAAACATGCACGAAAACCGTGGTCATTTGAACATTGAAACGTCACAAAATGCTAGAAAAATGTGCATACATCCAAGCAACGCGCTAGTGTCTGGACACATCATGCTACAAAACAACATGAATGGGAAAAGCACAAGGTTTGATATAAAGCTGACGCGCGAGGCTAGCTACTGAAAAGGGGTGTTGGAGCATCCTGAGAAGGGAAAAGACTGATGTAGGGGTTAAAATGAGCCTACACAAGTACTAAGCGAGTGGACACCAAAGCAGATGCAAGAATGTATGTGAAATTGCAAGGGGTGCAATTTTATGACTATAGAGTTATATAATTTTTGTATATCGCCAATGAAGACATAGGCCAACATGTTACAAGTTTGATATTCCTTAGTTGTGGATGACTGAATTTGTATTTTGTAAGCATGTGAATGATACATATTGAAGATCAAAGTTGCAGAGATGATCATGGAAGTGTGCGAAGATGTATGAGTGCATGAGCAAAGCGTGACAAGATCTGCTACAAACCTAATGAGCAGAATTGGTGACTATTAGTGGTTGAAGCCATAATATCAGTCATATTTCAATTGTTCTTTCTTTCAATTAGGGAGTAGTAGCTTCATTGGGTTCCAACCCCTAAAAAAAAGTTAAGGAGTAGTTGTTTCCTTGGGTTGTAGCTCAAAATCAAATTGTAAACTATTATTTACTCGTGAGGCTAGATTAGGATAGTATCTCTTAGCAACATTTCTCACTATAGTTTTTCCCCAGTGGAATTTTCCACCTAAATCTAGTGTCATCTATGTTCTTGTGTGGATGTTTATCTTCTTTCATATTTTGATTAATTAGGTGAATGCTTAATTGGTTTAACTCAACATTAGCAGTAGCTAATTGGGATTGAATTTTAAAGAATATTGATTCACCCCCTTCTCAGTATTCCAGTGTGTTCAACAAGTAAGAGGCTTTAGTTCTACTTCTACATTGTATTCTTTCTCTTATGTTGATAATAATATGCAAAGGAAAAGAGACAAAAAGTTTAGCAGTACACATCATGGATGTGGATAAACACAAATCACTAAATGAACATGTAGTTCACAATATCAACATGATGTTGAATGATAATGATATGTTCAAAATGAAACCATTTAAGTATAGTATAAGAAATTGTCTATTCTACTAATTACAAGTATTGACATTTTTTATGTACTTTTATTGAATTGTGTAATGGAACAATTGTTCACTTTTTAAGTTGTATTGGAAGAGATGATCTAGATCTAGTATTTTCCTAAAACTATAAGTTAGATCGCCAAACATTATATGAACTACATAATGTACATAATCTCAATATATATATATATATATACCAAATGTGATTTCCTACAATTCGCACTTTGCATTATAAATAAATTGGCTATGGGGAGACATGTTTTGTATTCAATAGTTTTCCAAGTAGTTAGGCATACAAATGTGTATTTGGTCTTTAATAATAAAAAATATATACCTAAATTTTAATGAGATTTCACATTATTCTCCACACTTTTATCTTGGTTCATGATCAAACTCCTAATTTTGGACATTTCAAGTCCATTCTCTAAAAAATGAGTGGGTATTATATGAATCCATTGAATCAAACCTTGGCTTTCAAAATTTTGCATGGGAAATAATTCAACATGCACATTGTCTAGGATTTGCAAATAAGTACTATTTGTGTTGGATCATGGTGACAATCTTTTTAATGATATTACTAGTTTGATAGATAATGAATTTGATAGTGAGTCTTTTAGATGCTACATGGCTAATCCTTTTTGTCATGTAACCCATCTTAGAAGAAAAGAGAATTGACTTGCCTAGATACATGCCTCAAAAATGACTTGGAGATTAATAATGGTGAGGAAATTAACAAACATGTGTTGCAAAGATTAGAGTTCCATATGAACAAAGTGGACTTTGAAAAATAAATTTTGTTTCAAATGAATGACTTACATCTTGCAAATAAAAATACAAGTGTATACATCAAACAATAACATTTTTATCAAAGAGTTTTACAATTTCAAAAACCCCACATAATTATACAACATTACTTTTTTTAGAACAACTTAAATGCATATACATTATAACTTTGATTGAATAGAATATACAATCCAAATTGGCAATCATAATCTACAATTACAATTACAAAAGATAATTGGTATAAACAAATCAACAAAGATTAACAATCACAAGCTAATTTTTTTTTTGAAATAATAGATTTGTCCAAAATATGAATTTTGTGAACAAAGTGCAGTTAGTTCCAAAAAGAATAGTTAGAAATCTCTTCACAAAATAAAGCAAGAGATATGCATAAATGAAAAAAATGGACCCATAGATCAACCAAAAAATTAACATACAGATCAATAAATAAAAAATCTAATGAAAATTGAAGATACTTCCAAACATACATTTGCAATTTGTGAGCAACTACATTTCAAGAACAATGTATCACATAGAAAGGTGGTCTCTAAAAATAGTGAGCATCATTGAGTGCATATAAAGCTGGTCCAAGTCACTCTACAATGCAAAGGAGAACCTCTATTACAATAGGAAATAGACATGTCATTATTTCAAATGAAAAACTATTTGCTTCTTGTGAGTCATCATAATCCTCCCTTGCAACA
Organism: Sequoia sempervirens; assembly: GCA_007258455.2. Classification (NCBI taxonomy): domain Eukaryota; kingdom Viridiplantae; phylum Streptophyta; class Pinopsida; order Cupressales; family Cupressaceae; genus Sequoia; species Sequoia sempervirens. The sequence continues at coordinate 761,754,832 of VDFB02270651.1, forward strand.
ATGTCTACCTGAGCATATACACATTTGATCATATTTATTAATTAATTGAAAATAAAAACACAACATATTTTTTATTTTCAATTAATTAATAAATACGACCAAATATGCATCCTAATATCTGGATAGACAATATGCTCCCTTATAAAGAAAAGTGGAGCAACCAACTCTAGGATGACCTGCAAATATTAAGCTATGCTCTATAACGTTTCACATCCACCATCTATTATTTCCTTTTGTTTTCCTTTGTAACTGGTCTTTGGCGGTCATCGGGCATTTAAGTTCTTTCCATATGATTCAAAGGCGACCGGGAAACTGGCCGTCGTAGGTTCACATCATAAAGTTAAGGTAACCGGCGGTCATGAGCTATATGCAGACCGCTAGCATTCATTAATCCCATTCCATATGGTTTCACGTAGGTCTATACACCCAATAACCAAAGGAATCTATAAGGAACACGTGTCTCACTGTAATTGGTTGGGATTCCAAGTATCTTATTTATAGATGTTATCATAAGGTCTTTGTTAAATGGGGTATTGTCACATTGGTTCAAAGATGTCATTGGTAGATATTTTGTTGATAAAAATTGAGTAGAGCTAGATGGAAGTTCTTGATGTTTGGAATCAATTATTGTAGTTAGCTATTTTTAAACGTCATATAATTCTATAGTCAAAAGTAAATTTTGGTTGATCAATGTCGGAGAATCATTTATCATGTTTTTGCAAGAATGAGGTGTAAAATTGTTATTGAATATTTGACCATTGAAGAATGTTATGTTTAAATAAAATGATTGTGGCTGACTCTTCGTCACAAAAACTGAAAATACCCAATGACCATAAGCCCTAAATTTCTTGTTGGGCTCTATAATATTTACATTGATAGTTTTGTCCTATTGAAAGTAGTAATCACATGCCCATCATAAGACTTATATTCATGTATTTATCCATCTTTAAGAAATTCTTAGTGTCCTATTCAATTGTGCATTGTAGGACTTTTAAGAATTTGCTTTCTTTGTATATTTTTATGATCTATTATTGGAAGTTACTGATTGAGACAAAATTTAGTATTGAGGTTGTCAATAGTGGCATGGTGTGATGGTTAAGTTATTGTATTGGTGTTCTCGCCATCAACCTGTTTACATCTCATTGGGGTGTAATTGTTGAGTGTTTATGTTGGGGATGAGGTCCCCCATTTGTGATCTCACCGGTTCATAGCTCTGGGTCAAAAGCATCTACCCCTCTTAAAAATAAATAAAACAAAAATAAAAATTTAGTATTGAAGTCACAAAATAAAATTAAGTGTATAATCTCTAATAAAAAAAATAACCACACTACGACTTTAAATGAAATCTTATTATACAATTTAATTATCATATTCTTATGAGTATATATTTATATCTACAAAATTTAAATGTAAAAAAATATTCAAATAAATAATATTAAATTCTTACATATTTTAAAATTTGAAATGAAACTAAAATCATTAAAATAAAAATATATATATTATTATATTTATATCTAAATTTTAAAAATATTTTTGCTTCTAAATTTTATATATATTATATTTATATGCAATTTTTAAAATATTTTATTCATATTTGGATAAATTGACCATCATAATGACTATTAGCTCTATGTTGCTTCTTGAATCTATAGTATTTTAATTGATGGCTTAGTTCTATTAAAAAAGACAATAACAAGTTTATTATAAGACATATTTGATGTCTTGTTGTATGCATTTGTTTGTTTTTATGAAATTCTTAGTAGTTTGTCTATTTCTATCATACTTTCTTCAGATAGTTTCGTACTCAATTATAGAAAGTCACTTATCTACAAACAAAATTCGCTGTTGAAGACAAAACAAAACCACCTTTATAGCCTCTAACCAAAATTAAGTACAACTTTTGTTTCAAAATATAAATCTTCTTACATAATTGTAATATTCTTATAAGCATCATATTAATGATTATATAATTATATTTATACATTTTTAATATATAATTAAAGTACTTTAAATATGTCAATGGACCCTCGGTCTACTGATAATGCTGAATGATTTTGAATGAACACACTAGGGATCAACCTTGTTGAGTGAAAGGGTCCAAGACCTTAGAGAATGAGGTTGAGATCACACCTTGAGTCTCTTTGACAAAGTGGATACCTCTTAGAGGCTTTAAACTAAAATTTGTACTCTCAATCTTGTAGATGATATCAAATCCACCATTTAAAAAAAGTTAATATATATATATATATATATATATATATATATATATATATATATATATATATATATATATATATATATATAATGAAATATTACATATTCATCCACATACACATACATTAAAGACATACACGTACACATACACATATATAAAATATATAGCACTAACAATTTACTTAAAGATAACTAGGACCATAAAATGTATTATCATCATAAGATAGAATATATAATGAAGCTTTCTTTGTGGAGATAATGAACCTTTCTTTATTGAGATATTTTAAACTATGATGTGATATGATAAACACAACATATAATCACATGTTCATGATAGCACTAAAATCTTGTCCTCTAAGAACCTATTTACACCCACATTCCTACATGTATAGGTAGGTAGCTCAAAAGGATGACACATATAACCACCTTTTCTGTAACTTCAACCTAACAAGATAGGAATTTAAAACAAGTAAAATTACAATCATGTGTGCCACATGACAAGACTTCCAAAGGGTCCAAAAGCTATAAGAACACTTGTCAATGCAAAAAATTCACAAGTCCCTTCCAACTCAACAAACTACACATAAAGCCCACTTTTTACCCAACCCCATTGCCTCCACCCAACAAGCTAGGACTTTAAACAATTTAAAAATGCAATCATCCATGCCACATAATAATTCCAAAGCCAATTGCACATTATTACACAAAAGCAACATAACAATGAAAAGTAGGTCCAATATTGGCATCAAAGCACATAGGCTAAACCTTAGCCCAACATACTCCAAAGAAAAAACATTAAATAAAGACCATCTTGACACATGGTCTCATGCCAATGGCCCAACCTCATCCCACTGGCCCAAACAAAACCACCTATGCCACATAGAATCTTTCTTCCTTTTCCTCTTATGTATTGTCACCCTCATCTTCAAATTGTGATGTAAAATGCCCACTAGAAAACAAGCAACAAAAGCAAACCCCTGGTGTGATAACATACCAACAACTCCCTTGACCCCTATGTTTTGCCTTGGACACATCCTCTAAAGCCACTATCTAATATAAGGTGCATGACACCTAAGCATTTTAGGTCTACGTGGCACAAGCAATGTCAATAATAAATAGGGGTCACTAGTTCGTAGGGGTCAATAGAAAAAGGAAAGGAAAGAAATTTAACCTTTGAAATCAGATTTGGATGCTCAATACCGTACCAATAATTGTAAGGACACGTGTCATTTCGATCTCTTCATTCTTAAATGTTTTCCTTTTCCTTGAAGACGACGTGGGTTCAAATAATTCACCCCAACTTTTGTATGTGTGGAAGGCTAACTTTAATGTCATGGGAGATTCTTTTAAATTATTTTCTTCCTTTTCTCTCCATTAGCAAAGTAAGTTTGCTTTTCTTGAAGTTTATTTAAGACTATGAAGAAATTGGTGGTTCCTCACAAGGAGCTTGTTTACATTTGTGGTCATTTCAAGATTAAGACTTTTACCTTATTTGAGATTTTTCTTTTGGAGAAATCTAGACTTTTGATAGAAGCAAGGGCCTTTTTCTTTTTTAACTTACCATTTACAACTCATCATTCCTCTAATCACTTTTCTATTGTTTTCTATCTTGGATTTTCTCATGTTTTCAATTTAAAAAAATGCTTGAATTTGGATTTTTTTGGTTGATGATGATAAGGGCACATTTATTTTATTTCTAATGGTGAGTTAGGGAATATATATTGGGTTTTTTTAAATGATTTTACATTCAATTTTTTATTTGGTTTGATTGTGACTAGATATGATCTTTGTTCATTTTAGATTTAACTTTATTTATTGCATTTAAAGAATAATTTTAAGTTAGTAAATTTTTTTGAAATCTCATTTGGTTTTATATTAAATTTGACATTTTTTTTAATAGTTTAGATCATGTTCAATGATGTTAATTGAATGTTAAATTGAGACATCCTAGACCCAAATTGCTATTAAATGTAATTATGTTTTGGTCATGTCTAGAAATATATCAAATGTCTTAATCCTTGTTTGTTACTATATCAAATGTCTAGAAATATATTAAATTCTAAATTTTATCAAGGTTGTATTTGATGTTGTTAATAAAGAGTCGCTTTCAAAGTTTATTGCCTCGACTCACATATATTATTTGGTTTATGAGTAGGTCGTGTTCAAATAGAAATAATACAATTTACCTTTCTTGTTTAAGTTTTCACCACTAATCTTGATATGAACCCAACCTTGATTTCTGATTTTCTCTTTTATTTTTATAGTACATCTAACTTTATTTAAAATGATTTTACATTTGGATATTATGGATCTCATGAGTTTAATTATCTAACTTATAATGTATCACATTCTTATTGATATCTGTTACATTGGTGGTTGTTGTTGCACCAAAGATTGACTTGTTAATGTCCGATACAACCGCCAAATTTATATAAGATCCACAAGAGGCAGTTAATCCATGTCACAAACCCAAGTGTCACACTGCATAAGGAAGACCAAGGGACACACCATCTTGCAACAATCCCCCCTAGCACAAGTGAGGGGTTCAAACTTGTGACCTCGGCTCTGATACTAAATGTTACATTGGTGGTTGTTGTTGCACCAAAAAATTGACTTGTTAATGCCTAATACAATCGCCATATTTATACAAGATCCACAGGAGGCGGTTAAGCCATGTCATGAACCCAAGTGTCACGATGCATAAGGAATACCAAGGGACACACCATCTTGCAACAATATCAAGCTTACTTTTATGTTTATGTTGAGTTTTCAACTTGATTTTTCTAGAAGCATAAATCATAGTCTCACTTGTGTGTCATTTGGAACAAATATTTTGCAAGAGTGAAAATTTGGAATGCCTTTGAATGAAGATCTTAGACATGCCATTTGTTACCAACCTTTGATTGAGGAAACCTTCATGTTGATAATAGGGTAAATAGATTTACAGAGATCACAAATGTAAATTGTTCAAATTTGGTTTAACCAATTAGTTTAACAAATGATTAATTATTGAATCTAAAGATAACATGGAGAAACATATATAGAAACTAACTAAAATTAACACTAAATATACATGAAAAAATCCTTTGCAAAAAATGTCACTGCCAAATAGACATTGATCTTGTATTAATATCAACTTGAAGTAAGTACATCAATACAATCCACTCCAGCTCTTCAATTGATAACATTGTGATAATATTACCATATTCCCCTAGATAACACACTCGTGGAAAGATCGCCCTATGACTTTGGGTGGTATTTCCTTTATTGTGAATGAGGAAGTGATTATGTAGGCGATGAGGCTCCAGTGTACTAGTATGAAGCATTTGAAACACACTAAAACTTAGGATAATGAAAGTATGAACAAGCTTTTTGTGGGGAATGAGGAGCCGGTGCACAACCAATCGAGTTTTGAGCAGGAGGCTCTCCCTTAGCTGTGGAACCAAGTGTTCCTTGCCTTGATGAAGTATGTGACTCTGGAAGGTAGATTCAAAACCTACTACTTCTACCATTTCCCTCTTTTGAACCACCTCAGGCATAAAGTTTTGTTAAGCTTTCCTTTTCTCCTTCTTATGGACTTAGAAAGTTCTGTTGAAAAATGTATTGAGGCTGCTAGTCTAAATCCTAATGACCTTCCTCCTCTGCTGCTCCACCAAGGCCTCATTTTGAGGCTCTACCACTTCCATCTTGCTTTATGCCTGCCAAAAACCATATTGGTTGTCCGCATTGAAGAGATTGAGCCTCCCACTATGACCAATTTATCTATGTTCGAGTCGAAAGGCCCCATCAAGAAAAACCACCTGGTCCCTGCTGACAGGCATAAACCCAAATCCGTTGCTAAAAAGCTTAAGGTGAATGTGGGTGCGGCCCAGACTAGTGTGGCAACTAGTCTTTGTGAGCTCAAATCAACCCCTACCAAGACTGCTAGCAAGCTCGCCCTAAAAATGAAAGGAAAAGAGGAAGGAAAGAGTTTGAAGGAGCCTCTGACAAAGGTGAAAATGTGGAGGGAAAGGACTCTATGGGGAATACAGTGGTGATTGGTTGTGATGCCATCATTCGGCCCTTTGGTAAGTTGGCCAAGAATCATAAAAAAGTGCAGGTTAAAGACTTGGATACAGAAGAGGAGCAGTCTGACAACAAATATAGTAGGGATGAACAGGAGTCTGAGGGTGAGGAGGAGCATGCCAGAGGGCCCAACTCCATTCCTGATATGGGAAAAGTGTTGAAGGAGGTCTCAGCCTCTCAGTCTTCGAACTCGTTGGATGTTGAGCATGCTGATACTAGCAAGATTATGGTTGGAGGGGAGGAGCTTTGTGTGATGAAGGAAAGGTTGGATAAATTGGACAAAAAATCATGTGGTCTGGCTCGCTTCATGATTAAGCTGGTCCACTGTGTTACCAGTACCCTATCAACAGTTATGAAGGATGAAATAGACATGAAGAAGGTTGAAGGGCATCAGGAATGGGTCAGAGATGTTGTTGTTAATCTCCTATCAAAGAACTAGGAGGATGCTAGTTAGTCTATTGTTGGTCTGTTGTTTGTCCGTCTGTTGTTGGTCCATTGTGTTAGTTTTTTGGCTTGTTTTTTATTTTTTTTGGTCTTGAACTCTATTGGCCCATGTGGCTCTTTGTGAAGGGTACAACACCCTGTAAATGTTGCTTACCTAATCAAAAACACTATAAATTATATGTCTAATGGCTTTATAATAGAGAAAAGAAATCAAGAAATCACCAAGTAGTTTCATGAAACTAGTGACCACCAAAAAAGACCCACTAGTCAAAAGCCTATACCCTAGTATGCATTGAATATATCACCCAAGATAGACATCATGAATAGATAACATATTTTATCATAACTCTTGATAGGCATCACTCTCAAGAATATTGCTTCATGATGAGATCAATAACACTTGGGGGCCTCACTTCTTATTACAAGATCTTTCACTCCTTAAAAGTAACTACCTAGAGCTCCAAGAGTGAGAAAGAACATTGTATTCAAGAGTGGTGACTACGTTGATCCCATCATTGACCCTTTTCTATAACCTTCATATTTAATTTTATTACAATAATATTCTAGTTTTTCAGAGTAATAATAATAAACTAATCTCTCAACTCCTCATTTTCCTCTAAGAATTAATTCCAAGATGTTTGAAGAGTTACACATGAATGTCACACCTAACATTCTCCCACTTGATATTTACATTTCAATGAAATAATATAAAAGATAAAATAAGTTAAGTGTAGGAAGAGGAAATGTACATAGCCTCCCCACACCAACAAAACTTATATGTTCTCACTAGTATAGTTAGAGCATTTGAAACATTAACCAAAGTGTCCATCTTATGTATCATTACCTTACCATCATCAACCATCTTATAAATAAAGTGATACTAAACATGTATATGATTAGTATAAGTGTGTGGAAAATGTGATTCTTTGCTAAACAGATAACATTCTTCTTATTGCTATAACTAATACTCACCTTCCTATGATAAAAAAGAATACTTGAACACAACCTCTATAAAAAAATCATATTTTTATAAGAATTTGTATCACCATTATACTATAATTATATTTTAGATAAACCAATAATGTGTTGTCTCTTACTGATCCAACTAACAAAACCTTTAAACAGAGTGAAAACACAGTTTCTTGTGAACCTCATTCTATCCAACTCATTGATAATTTGAATAAACAAGGATATATATTTGCAAAAAAATTAATCACATCATTAGTCCCATAAAAACATAAATATTAATAAATAATTACTTGCAAATATCTAAACACTCTATTGATACAATTCCAATGCATTTTACCAAGGTGAGACATACACTTGCTAATAATTCCCATTTCTATGGTAATATTTGGTCCAATACACACTATTTCTTACATTAAAATATTTATGGTACTTGTTGGGATTAAGGTGTCTCAACCTTTAAGTCCTAACAATATTTTTAGGACAAATATTTATGCAAATATTGATATATCCTAAGTTTCCAACTATAATAGTTGGCATAACACTTTGTGGGACTCATTGGGAAGAGATTTATCCTACATGCAAGGTGTGGAGCTCAACGAAGTGCCACTTGTCACCTAGGCACTTCATGGAAGCATTCTTTCTTGTGCATACTTCATGAAGGTGTGTCATAGTGATACTTGTCACAGTTGGGCACTCATTTGGAGAGAGGATTTTGTAAGAACTTCTCGGAGTTGCACGGTGGTGACATGTGTCATGGCATTGTTGAGTTAACTATGGCATCTACCTAGTTTTGTGGAAGTTAGTGCCCACTTTGAAAAGTCAAGATTGGAAGTTGCTATTTGCAAGGGGAGTTATGTATGGATGCAATTTCTATCCCTAGTTATGTCAACTTGGAATGTGGACACTTAGATTTTTGATAGGTGATTTTTTGCATGTGCATGTTGAATTATTTTGCATGTACATGTTGAATTATTTTGCATGTAGTGTCTTTCTTGTTGCATGTTCATGCATGGGCATGGGTTTGAGGAAAATTCTATCACAGTCACTGTAAACTTTGTATATACAGGTGTTATGCTAGATGAGTGATGTGAGAAGATTTTTTCATAGTGGTTATGCTTCCGAAATTCTGTCAGAGATGGAACAAGATGTAAATATCTTGTAATGGCATTGAGCTTGAAGAATGATTTGTAACTACATTTTTTACTAAATAATATATTGGCTTTGTGGTTTTGGAGTGTGGGGTATTTTACCCGAAAGGGATTTCCCCATGTAAATATGTGTGTTCTTTATTTTCTATCTTATTCTTCTTACTTTCTTTTGTGTGCCTATAATACTATTGAAACTAATTGATCTGAAAAGATCTAAAAATTAATTGCAACCTCTTGCCTTTAAGAATTAATAGTGGGAAAATAGCTATGTTGGTTTTTGCTTTAAGGCATAGTAGTATAAGTTTTTGAGGTTCCTAATTTGAATGAATGTAACCAAAGGAACATACTGATCCTAGATGGATTTATGGGATGCCCAATTTTTCCCTTCAAATTAGTATCAAATCTTAGTTCCAGATTTGCATGTGCTTGCATGTGCATGTATGCAAGTTGAATGTAAAGTTGCATGTACTTGCATGGGATTGCATGTAACATGCATGTGCTTGTTGTGGGAAAATGTGTCTCAACCTTGCAATTATATGTGGTTTATTGTTGATAGGATGTATATATATTTATATATATGTTTCCTAGTTACACCGATAGATGTATACAATGGAAACACGAAGCAAAATGTGAGCTTGTTAACTTTTTCAGGAAACTTCTAGAATGGCCAACATACATTAAATAAAGGATATATTGTAAATCTGGACCGTTCATTATTAGGTTTTAGATCTAATGGCAAATATTTTGTTGTCCTGTCTTGCCCTAGAATATAACTCTATTTTATGAGGATGTTGTATTACGGCTACAGTAGAGATTGTGATAATTTATGAGAGTTTGATAACGGTCATGTTTGTTGGAAGACTAAAATCACTGAGAGGGGGGGGGGGGTGAATTAGTGATTTATAAAAGTCACAAACCTTTTCAAAAACAAGAATTTTTGTTTTCTTTTAAACCAAGAGGACAAATGACAGTATGTGAAGTGAACTTGACTTTTAAATCAAAACACCAAATGACAGTTCAAAGAATAAATTTGACTTGTGCATGAACAATATTGTATTTGCATGAACCATGAATTAAACATGAAACATTAACATAGGATGAACTTTACACTTTCACATGTATCAAAGCTCACGTTAATAATAGAATCTTTTATGCATGAAATGTGCATTGAAAAATATGAAAGATTGATATGAAATGTAGCATAACATTGACAAATATGAAAGACTGATAATTTTGCATTTGATAACACATTAAAATCAGACTGACAAGAAAAAGATCACACACATAAAATCACCACATAACACAAAATTTTGTCTTGAGTGGAAAACCCTCTTGGGGAATAAAAACCACTTGAAAAATATATCACTTTATTCAGATAGAGCACCAAGTCTACAAAGTTTAGGAGCACCCACTCCAAGGAGCACCAACCCCTCACTGATTTAGATCACCAACTCCTGGCTTAAATAAAACCACTATTTACAATGCCTTACAGGAATAATTTAGAGCACCCACTATAGGAGCACCAACCCCTTTACAAAGCAAAAAAATATAGCATTCTATCAAAACCTTAGAAGTGCAATTTTGCAACCCTAGAATTATAATAGAAGACTATGAATATCCTTATTAAGCACATTGAAGAATGTTGTATATAATTGACAACATCTTCCAAGTTAAAATAATGATCTGAAAATCACTGTTAAAAAGATTTTCAATGCAATACAATGTCTGAAATCTCATATCTATTTTATTTTTCTTTCTTACAGATCCAAACAAGACATACCAAAAACCCATTTTTTATAGATGCAAGATATCCTCTATATAGTATACAGTTTATGTAACTGTAAATCAACTCGGGTTAGGGTTCAAATGATAAATCCTAAATAATCTCACTTTCAAAGTAAACCCTTTCAACAAGACAAATATCACAACCAAGAGATTATTTAGTTACAGTCGAATCTTGTTATCCAAAAACCCTAACAGGTTTAAATCATAATCAGCAAAAGATTAATCCCTCTAACAAAAATCTTAGCAAATCAATTTTATTTTCTGAAAACATGTTTGATCAAAGCCCGTAAATAATAGAAATGATTTACTTGTTTATGGTGAAAATATCAGCTTGAAAGAATACCTCAAAATCTGTCAAATGATTCCATAACTACCTAGCTGAAAACTTCCATCAACGAGCTATGTCTCTTCTTGTTTTTAAACTTCCACAGTCAAGCACTTTAAAACTCAAATACCTTCCATACACCGACCAAGCTCATACAGTGAGCTAATTTTCATAACCACAACATACCACAACGGTTAGGATTACAAACCCTATTCAATCATAATAAAACAATAACAACTTTTCTTTACAATTCCTTCAAATCCTTCAAAGACTTTTCAGAAGTATATAATCATTTGAAATCCGAGCTTCATAATGACCTAGAATCCACTGTCAAAGATTAAATCATTTATGATGGTTGTCGATACTCATGTCACTACAAAGTGACTAAGCCAAAACCTTTTTAATCATAGCACCCATTGTCACATGATTAATGTGACTGAAACAAATAAGCATCAAATCAATATTTTACTCAAACTTTTAAAACTTTAATATGCCTGATTCCTCAATGTTTAGCATCCTGACAAGAGCTCGATTTGCTTTGTTTAACAAAGACTTTATATCTCTTTAGTGCCTGACACCATTTATGGTGTAAAATATAAATATTTCAATATCCTCACCATAGGATATATTAGCCATGAAATACTTCAAAGACATTCTCCAATGTAACATATACCATTGAAATATAAGCTTCCTGAAGCCATGTACTATATATCTTGAAGACCCCATTAGTAAAACTACTCTACGAAGAAAATATATACAAGTGACCTAAACCTGTAATCTTCATTTCTTGAAAATTGTATGTGTTATCAATAGTTTTGCACCCTGCTGAATGCAATATTCAGCAAACTACTGAAACATGGAAACCTCTTTCATATATGGGTGATCTTACACGAAAGAGGAATCTCCAGAGTGAGCTGATTCTCTGAATGATGAATTCTATTCTATAACAGCTTCTGAGGAAAGGGATAAAGAATAACTGAATATAAAACCTATTTCTAAAAGATAATTCACCAAATTTATAAGGATTCAAACCTAATCACTCATAACAATTTCTCTATTGCAGTAATCCTCACAATCTCATTGGCACATATCACATTAATAATTTGCATGAAGATCTGGAATGCAAACACAACATGCAACCTGAAACATGAAATTATGAAACACAACCTATAACAACAAGACATAAAAGGATTTCAATATGAAAACACAAGTACATCAGATTGCTATTACAAAATTTGACACAGAAAATAAGAAGGAGAAATCTGCTGCTCTATTAAAACTGCCAGAATATCAATCTAACCAAACTGAGTATCAAAAGGTTTACAAGCTCCCCCAAAATGAGTAAGGGCAAGAAACTGATCTGAACTCATGAGAATGGAGAGTTGAAAGACTAAATCTATCCAAAGAACTCTCAAGGAAACCCTAATTCGAGCTCAGAAAAAGCTCCAAGAAAAAAGGCCTCAAACTCAAAAACTGCTTTAAAGTAGAAAAAAGCTCAAAGCTTTTATGATTACACTGTCCAGCCCCTAAAAATAGGTAAAATCTGCTTTAAAAGCACAAAAAACACCTTATCTCTCCAAGGTAAGTCAGGAATCCGACCAAGAGGAAAGTCAGTCAAAGATCTGCTAAAAATAGCAAGAAAACATAAAGCAGTTTATAAAACATCACTTTTATGCCTCTGCTTTACAAGATGCAGATTTTTACAATTTTCCTTATTTTGCAACTCAAAGATTGGAAATCTTGTGCAAAAATAAAACTACTTATTTCTCGAAAATACATTCTGATTTTCTCAAAAAATTGAAAAAACATATTTCATAATCTTCCTTTTAACTCCATCATTTATTTCTCTAGAATCAATTAAAATCAAAACCCTAAAATAAGTAATCAACAAAACCTAACTCTAGGTTACTAGGGAGGATTCACCATTACATTCTCATTGTCTTCTCATAAATCAATAATATGACTTACACCCAAGTCTTCACTTTCCACTAAGGCAAAAGAATAAACAAAACCTAACCATCGACCTCGGCACATGATTTCGGCCACCCCAAATACATTAGACTTCAAAACATAAGGCATAAATTTAAGATTTCGATCCCTCTTTGAATTTTGACACATGCTCAAAATCAAATAATCTGGATGATGATGATATTCAAATTGGGCATGAAGAAAAAAGGTCGAACCCTAATTATCACCATTTTGCACCTGTGACTTGAGAAGAAGGAAACTCTATCTGAGAAAAAATTGCCACCATGATGGTGTTGGATTCAAGCCCGTGCTCTTCAAAAATCTTCCTCTGCTCTCCAGTTGACCAAATCTCCAATGGGTAAGCTTCTTTTCATGGCAAAAAGTTTCTCTACTTCACTATTTGAAGCATCAAAAAGCCCTAAGGGCACAGACTGTGTGAGTTTGTTTCTAATCTTCTACTTTTTCCTTTGACTTCACCATACCATGAGTTCGAGCTCATCTTCTACAGTCGACTCCATGGAAGCTTGACTTGTGTTTTGACTTTTCCATTCTATGCAAAGGTAAGCTTGTGTTCTTGGACTTTATGGCTTTGTATTCTTCTCATTTCAACTTCAAAGCCATGGTGAACTCACTCTGATGTCTTTACTCTGCATTTTCTGTGTGCTTCTCATGCTCATTGCTGCGCTCCATTCACCAGTGAGAGTTCGGCCACCGCTTGGAAACTCGAACCCCATATTTGGAAACAATCTATAGTCTTAGGCCGTGGCTAAAGTATCTACTTCGACCTCGAACTGGTAACTTTCTCCAGCTTTCTTTACTTCTCTGGAAACTTTAAGGTGCTCTCTCTTGAAACATAGATTTGGCCACGTTTAGGCCGTGCCAAATGCACACTGTAGAAAGCATTATTTCAAATTTTGGGCTCGACCCAGAACATAAAATCTCCATTATATTAATTTAAAAGCACCTCCGTTTATGGGTAACACAAGAACTTAAATAAATCTGCATTTTCCCTCTCTCTATTTCGACTAATATCTGAGAGTTCGCATTTATTGTATATTCTTGCCATTTTCTCCAGATTCTATGTGGGTATTTCTGTAGGTATCTCTTTTTACATTTTGACAACCCTGAAAAGGGTGCTCAAAATTTTAAAAGGAAACACCATTTTCTGTATTTTGAGAATAAACCCACATTTGGGTATTTAAAATTTTGAAAGAGAACTCTATCTTCTTCTTTCCTGAGCTCAATTTATCACAGAATCTTTCACATTTGTGGTTATACTGCTGTTTTCATGAAAAATCCATGTGGGTATCATAAATTATCAAACTTCTGTACTTTTTGAGAGCAAACCCTCATGTGGGTATTCAAAATTTTTGAACAAAATGCATTCTCTGTGTTCTGGGAAAATTTGAGACTATGAAGCAACTGTTATCATTCCATCCATATGGCTTGAGCTAGAACAAATAGTGAATACCCCACACTTCTGAAGCAAAAAAATATCATGGTTTTTTGGAGACTTTTAAAGCAAAAGCATGCATTTAAAATCTAATAGAACTCGACCTTCCATACTTGTTTGAAATGATGATAAACTGTGTACATACTTGCGTTTCTTTCAGAATCTAATATTGGCATTTGATGTTTACTTTCAGATCCTTCTTCAGAAATGTACACTCATGGTTTAGATCAAAATAGTGTTAATTTATACTCTGCTTGTGAGCTCTTTTAAGCATTCAGACTCCTTTATTCTGCATTCTGCATTATTTAGACAATGAACTCATGCCTCTTATTAGTAGCAAAAGACATCTTGAATGTTTGTCTTTATTTCAATCTCATTAGCATACTGTACATTTTGAAAGAGAGCCACCTACTGCATCATTGTTGCCTGAGTGAAAAGTGCCTTTAGAAGTGTATATAAGAACATGATAGAAAATAGGAACTTGTGTGTTTGTTTATACTCATTTGACTCATATTCCTAGTTTTCATTTTGGCATTTTTGTACATCTTTTGATAGTTGTATGACACCCGAACTTGATTCATAATCATTTTCCTTTTCTGATAAGAGCAACTAACCTCTTGTTATAGCACTGTCATTGACATGGATCTGTAAACTATTTTTAAAAGAACAACCAACATTCACATTCTGAGAGTACTCTCCAAGCACTAAGAATCTGAAAGATCTGTCTTGAATGTGCATTCTGGAACTGATATACATATGAAGCTCGAAATTGAAATTCCATTATGATCTCTTACAACACTCTGTGCTCATCTTGTAGATATGACAACAACCTTACCTCACTGTTCTGTTAAGACCTTGACTAAATAATCTGGAAATGATCAATATCCTTCATATTTGTTATATTTAATTCATGGCTTGACCAAATACAAATGACATCTTACTTGACACCTTAAACTCACAGAAAACAAAATGAAAGAACATCACATTTGATCGCTGTCCTTGACTAATCATCGACACACAATCAAAATGAGTTCACTGTCTTTTCTTAAGCTCTTGATAACCAGTACTAAACTTTAACACAACAACTTCATTTCCTTTATTTGAATTCTGTAGAGGCTTTACCTTTTGTTCTTGGACTGCAACATTGCATCAGTATGAATCACTTTTAAACACCGGTTCAAATGTATAGCTGGTAACTCATAATCATTTTGGAAAGAAAAAAACTTGCTCCTCTATTATTTTTCTGAAAAGATCACTTTATTATTACCATTAATAAAGCAGTATTTCTTTACCTGTCAACTCAGAACTAGAAATTTGTCTAACACTCAGGTGCACTGTCTATTTGTTTTAGTGAGCAACATGGTACTCTTCATGCCTTTTTATATTTCACTGCACAAACTGCTCTTAGAACTGTTCTCTTTGATGATGAAAATAGAACAAATCATTAAGGCATATGTATGCCTGTTCACTATCCAAAAGAGAAATAATGAATTGAAACTCACATGGCATATGATTATAATCAGCACAGAAAATGAAGTAATTCAGCAATTCCTAATGTAAATGCACTTAGCTAAATTCCTTAAGTGAACTAAACTCACTGTTCACCTGTAGCCTTCAGAAAGAAATGTTGATCATTATGAATGCACAGTTGGTTTCGCCACTTGATGGATAACTCTGCTTACTCTTTCAGTTGTATTTCACTTTGTTTAATGTATATGATGAAATATCTTTCAAAAACAACCCATTTAATGCATAGGGCAGCATGTCGGGCTCTACCCTTGTGGGAGCCCGTTTTACTCCACATGCTTGGTCTTCGAATAATGTTTCGCTTCATGACTTTACCTATACCTGCACAAGGAAACAGACAGTGTTAGCATAAAAATAGAACATGTTGATTATGATGTTGATACTTCTCCTTCAGTTCACTTCTTCATACTGCATTTGATTTTCTTCTGATTGTTTCAACGCATTGCTCATAGTATATTGTACTCTTGTAGGTGCATCATATGAGTTATGTCATAGTCAGAAATAGATGACATGTTGATTATGATGTTGATACTTCTCCTTCAGTTCACTTCTTCATACTGCATTTGATTTTCTTCTGATTGTTTCAACGCATTGCTCATAGTATATTGTACTCTTGTAGGTGCATCATATGAGTTATGTCATAGTCAAAGCCACTGACACCCCTCTTCTCCTCTTACAAGTCGATGAAGCTCGAGACGACGAGGTGCACCTTTCAACATCAAGCGTCGATAACAAGCAATGATGACTATGCTATTGCTTATATGTTCTCCTTTCGCATCTTCAGTAGTGCATTGTGCTGTTAGAAATGTATTGGAATAGTTATAGTTAAATCCACGGCTTGTGTGGATCTTTGATTTCAATTTTTTCTTTTCAGTTGAAAAGAAAAATGCATCTCATGCAATGTTGTAATATTATTTTGATTGTGAAATGAAATAAAACATTGTGAAAATATGAATTCTTTTGAAATGAATAAAAGCATCTAAAATGCTATCTTGCACATGTACTCAATTCTGCCTTTCTTCTAAATCTGCAACATCTGAATAGCACTCTGAAACTTCATAACTTCACTAAAGTGCATAACTGTTACTGAAATGCACAAAGCAATGCGAAATAGCATTTAAAAAAAAATCTACAATTCCACTTAATGGCAAATAATAATCAGCCAGCTCCTCTATTTGAGCTGAGCAAAAAAAAAATGTAACATTTTGGCGATTTCAGCTATATGCTTGCCTGCTAAGCATAGATCAGTGGCCTTTAAAACAATTCATTGGGTGCGGAGTCAAATCTTCCCCTTCTTGTGAACTCATAAAACATGAACAACAACACTCCAAACAGCAGCAAGAAAAATGAAACAAAACTTGAAAGCAAACTAACAGTCTCTGGTGGCCGACAAAACAATGCACAACAGTGCTTAGAGAAAGCAAACTATTGAAATAAAATGTGCAGAACACACTTATTTGCAAACTACTCTACATAATAGTGAGATAACTTATCTCAAAGGCAGTGCTTGAGGTAGATCCCATTTACTGGGATAGACAACACCTCACCAGTCATCTTGAAAAGTTGGAATGCGTTATGCTCTTTGCATTCCATAATCACATAAGGCCCATCCCACATTGCATCAAACCTGGAATGTCGTCTAGGTCTACTTTTAAATTCATTCCACTTGAAGACCAAATCTCCAACAATGAAATCACGAGGCTTTGCCCTCTTATCAAAAGTATTCTTTAGTTGTGCTTGATGTATTTCTAGCCGTCTTAGAGCTTCTTTCCTAGTTTCTTCGAGCTCGACCAGCTGTGCAAACCTCACTTCAAGAGGTTGTTCATTCAACAACTCCAGTTCTTTAACATAACTCAATGTTGGTAACTTAATTGAAATAGGCAACTTAGCCTCTCTGCCATAAGTCAAAACAAAGGGTGAACAACCAGTGACTCTTTTAGGAGTTATTCTATTAGCCCAAAGGGCTAGCTTCAGCTTTTCATGCCACGTTCTCTGGTTATCTTCAACAGTCTTCTTGATTATCTGAATCAGATTCTTATTTGTGGATTCCGCTTGGCCATTACCTTGTGGATAATAATTTGATGAAGTGTTCAGATAGATGTTATTTCTGACAGACCATTCTGAAATTTTTAATCCGATGAAAGCTAAACCATTATCTGAAATGATTGAATCTGGAACACCAAATCTCGATATGAGATCTTGATAAAAATTAAGCACTGAAGTCTCGTTTGCTTCCTTTAAAGCAACAGCTTTGGTCCACTTTGTAAAATAATCAGTGGCAGTAAGAATCCACTTATGACCTGCACTCGAAGGTGGGTTCACGAGACCAACAAAATCTAAGCCCCACTTGGCAAAGGGCTGTTCTACCTGAATTGGGTGTAGGGGCAATGGTGCAAGCCTCTGTTTACCAGCAAATAATGCACATTTTTCACATTTTTCACATTTTTGGACCCATGTAATAGCATCTTTAAATAGATTTTGCCAATAATAACCAGCTCTCATATTTTCAAAGCTGTTGTTCTTGCAGCAAAGTGACCTCCAGAAGGTCCATCATGAAACTCTGCGAGGAGCTTGGCAACTTGATTAGGTTGAATGCAACGTAATAAAACACCTTGGAAATCACTTCTATAGAGAATGCCATCAATTACTGCATAAGGGATGGCCTGCAATCTATAGTACCTTCTTTTTGCTCTGTCTAAGCCTTCGGGCATTCACCAGTTTGCAGATAATGTATCATCTGCTGCAACCATGTAGCAGGGGGTGTTTGAACAACACTTAAGACATCATTATTTAATACCACTTTTGTATTTGCAGCCTCCTTCAACCTACTATTTTCACTTCCAGCAATCTGTTCACACAAACCTTTGCCTCTAATGAGCTTGGTTACTTTAATGTCAACATCGAACTCCATCACTTTAGTGATCCAGCCTGCACGCTTATCATTAATATCTTTATTAAGCAGGAAATCTTTGACAGTTGAATGAGCCACTAATAAATGAACCTTGCTATTGGATAGCATGTGTCTAAATTTCTTCAAACTTCTTACAACAGCCAAAACATGTTTCTCCACAAAAGAGTACTTCACCTCATAATCATGCAGAACTTGACTAAAAAACACAACAGGCTGCTCTAAGCCTTCCTCATTTTGCTGGCATAACATAGCTGAAACTGTATCCACTCCTCCAAAATCATACAGGATGAAATCTTTGTCAAAGTTTGGATTAATGAGAGTAGAAGCGGCTACGAGCGCTTCTTTGATCCGCTCGAAGCTCCTCTTGCCTTCCTTGGTCCAACTGAATGGCATGTTCTTCTTTAGCATAGAAGTGAGAGGTTGCAGCAAGGATGCGATATTTGGTGTAAACCTTCTTACGAAATTTATTCGCCCAAGAAAGCTTTGCAAGCCTTTCTTATGGGCTGGTAATGGCAATTCGAGAATTGCAGAAACTCTTTCAGGGTCGATTGAAATACCTTGCTTTGAAACAATGTGTCCCATTAATCTTCCTTCATGCACTGAAAAGATACACTTTTTCGGATTAAGAGACACTCCGAACTCTCTACACCTTTGAAAAATTTGTTCCAAGTGATCCAAGTGTTCATTAGCATTTCTGGAAAAAATAGTTATATCATCTAAATAAACCAGAACAAACTTGTTCATAAGGCCATGAAAATCCATATCCATAGCACGCTGGAACATTGCTCCAACATTTGATAAGCCGAAAGGCATCTTCTTGTAGGCCATCATGCCCCACTTGGTTGTGAATGTTGTTTTAAACTGATCCTCTTGCTTAACCAGAATCTGGTTATAACCTGAGTAGCCATCCAACAAAGACAATCTGTCAGAACTAGAAACTACCTGTAAAATCTACTCCATGGAAGGGAGTGGGTAATGGTCTTTCAAAGACGCTCTATTCAGATCTTGGAAATTGACACAAAGTCTGATTTCTCCACTCTTCTTCCTGACTGATACTAAATTTGACACCCAAGAGGTGTGCTTGATAGGGAAAATGATACCGCTTTCAACTAGCTTGTTCAGTTCAGCCTTCATGAGGTGTTCCAACTTAGGATTAAGTGGTCTTTACTTCTACCTTACTGGTTTTGCACCAGGCTCAAGCTCGATGGTATGTTGTGCTAAATCAGGGTTAAAACCTCTTAAATATTTGTATTCCCAAGCAAAAACATCACTATATTTTTGACATAACAGAATGAAAGCTTGTTGTTCCTCTTGACTGCACACCTTACCAAGCTTGAGAAGCTTGCCTTTGAAAATTTCAATAGCTGAATAATGTTCCTCTTTAACTGTTAAGCTACACTTGTCCTTCCAAAATGATCATCTGAATTAAAGACAGATTCTAATGTCACCAAACCTTTCGGTAGCTTATTGGTCTTTAATTGCACAATCTAGTCCTCATATTGTTGCTGCCATTTTTGTTGATTTCCATCTACGACTCAGCTTCAGCAATCAGAAAATTCACATTTGCTCATCGCTGTCAAAAACTTGCTAGCTCATGTTATTGTCAGGTACAGAAGGTCTGACCACTATTTTCACATACTAATGTGCTTCTATTTTATGGATTTCTTTGGGAATGTCAAATTGGGCTCCTATGACAGTGAGCCTGTCAGCATGCTTATTTTGATTATGAGGAATTGACATGATGTTAAAAGCATTAAAATATTCCATTAAATCCCATACACAATGCTCGTATTTCTTAAGTAAATCATTTTTTGCAGCATTTAAATTTTTGACCTGATTCACAATCAGCTCTGAATCACCATAAACTTGCAAAAATTTAATACCTCGTTTGCGGGCCCACTCAAGGCCATGTACCAATGCTTCATACTCGGCTATATTATTTGAACAGTTGAAAGCAAATCTACAGGCTGAATAATACTTATCTCCTTCGGGCGATATCAGCATAGCTCCACCTCCGGCACCAACACTACTCCTCGAACCATTGAAATAAAGTTTCCACAACTCACTATCTTTTCCTGTAGATGGTCCATCCTCTTTGCAAAGGTTAGGCATGTCACAATTAGACTCACGAATCATATAAACTCCTAAACCTACCTCATATGTGTTTTGGAATGAATCAAGCTCGTGATCTTCAGCTGCCCATTCATCGAGACTGATGTAGTCTCCTTGGGTGCTATAGTCTGAGGTCATGGTTTGCTCCTCCATTGCAGAGGTGGCGTAGAGATTAGCGTTTATAGGGCTTGGAGAGTATGGTTCGATATGGTCTTTGGTGAGAGGCTTAGACTTAATGGTCACCTTCGTACCGTACCTTGTTCTAAAAAATAGATGAGACCAATCGAAAGACAAAAACCCACCCAACTTGGCTGTAAAATCCCGTGATAAACAAATGGTGAAGTGTGGCGGTAAGTCAATAACATGAATATCTTGGTGAATAGCGAAACTCGGGGATGCATGCAAGGTAAGAGCTAAATTTCTTATTATGCCAGCAGTCTTAACAGCAGACCCATCTAATTGCACTATGCCTTTCTGAGGGTTAGGCTCATAAGCAAGACCTAATTTATCGGCTAAAATTTTAGGTATGACTGAACTACTAGCACCAGAGTCAACCATACAATTATGAATGATTTTATCACCTATAAACAGACTTAAGTAAAACGGAGGGGGTTTTACCTCTTTTTCCTTCTAACCACTTTTCTCCTCCAAGTCATTAGCCAACACAACTTTTGCAACTCCTTGATTGGTGTTGTAAGAAATAGACAACTCAGCTAATGCATCTTGCAGTAAGCTTTTCTGTCCTAGAAGCTATAGAGAGTCTAATATCAACATATTGACAATAGTTTTCTTGAGATGCTCAATGATATTGAAGGATGAAACATTTACCTTCTGCTGGTTTTTTGTAACAACAGCTTCATTTTGCTTCTCTGTAGGCTAAGAATGCATTTTTGACAACTCCTTGTTAGGTATTTCCTGCCCCCTTTGCAGAATCTGCATTTTAGGCTAAGTAGCAGCGTTAATTTCTGACGAAACAGGCTGCTTACTGACTAGTGGCTGCTACTGCGAAGTCCCAACCTGTTGTCCTAAATCCATAGCTTGCTTTTTAGATCTAGTATTGGCTGAAATAGGGGAATTTTGTCGATCTTGGCCATTCACGCCATAGAATTCAGAGCTCTACCAGTTCGGCAAGGCGACTTCCAAATTTTCTTGCTGTTCTAAATTCTGATCTGTAGTATTTTTTGAAACAACATATATATTCTGCACCATTAAAGCCTGGTTTCTCACTCCGTTGGCGCACGCCGACTGGTTGTGGGGATGGTTGAATGGGTAACACCAGTCACAATCTTGAGCAATGTTATTTTGCGGCACAAGCTCTTTTGACGTGTTGGTCGTGTTCGTATTGTATGGTTGGAATGGCCGGGGGTTGAAATTCCTTCTTTGAGCCTGGTAATCACCTTGGAAAGCACATCTACTTTGCTGGTTTTGCTGATATGAGGCTTGATAAGGCTTATGTTCTTGGCCAACATGTTTCTTAATAGTCACAAGGTTGTTCCCAATGGTCTTAAATATGTTCTTAAGCTCTTGCATCTCAGGATTTGGGGCTGGGGTAGCGACTTCTTAGACTATACTATGATATCCTATTGCTAGAACTGGCAGAACAACAGCCAAGGGAGGTACATCAACAGGAATAGGCGGCTGTATTTCTGGAAATAAGGGCATGGGGGGTCTAGGAGCTATGTCTCTGGCTTGAATGAGGCAATTTTTCAGCATTAATAGCAATGTTATAAGCATTTGGAAGCGTTAAACCACCCATGGACTGAGTCATAACAACAATCTTACTATTCAAAGCCTTTAGATAATAAAAAAATGCATGTGCCAGTAAGGGTTTTACTGCTGCCGGTATTCTATCCCAAGTCCTCTGGAATCTGTAGTTGAAATACGCCAAGTGCTCATGCGGCGCCCTTTGAATGGTACTTAACTGCTCTAACAAAGATAAGTTGTCATATTTATCTGCGAAGTGCTAGTATAGACCACTACCTAGAGCGTCCCATGTTCTGATTGAGTTTGCAGCGAGACCTCTGAGCCATTGCAGTGCTTTACTCTTGAGTGAAGCAGCTAGCAGCCTTAGAGCAATGTTCTCTTGAGTAATGTTATGTACTGAACATAACATGGCTACATCACGGATGTGTTCAATTAGCGTGGTGTAGTCTTCTCTGGTGAAATATGGTAGACCCCGAAGTGCTACAACCGGATTATCATCATGCTGGGCAATATCTAACGGACTGCCCCCATTAAAGGGTGTGAACGAATGCTGCCTCAGTGGTGCTGCCATTGATGGTACTTGAGATATCGTTACTGGTACACCAGGTGACAGAACTAGAGCACCAAAACAAGGAGGCGTTGGCTTTGATCTTGTAGGGGCTTCAAAAAGTCTTCTTGCTGTCCTGCCTGCTCTTCGTGGTGGGGACAACTCTTAATATTTGAAGGGTTTTGAGCTTGATCTTGTTTGAATATTTCTCATGCGCGGCCTATACTAGCATGCAGAAAATAGAACCAGAGTCGCCAGGTATATTGGTAGCCTCTAGAAGGCTAAAAAAGAACTGCTGCATATACCAAACAACAAACTGAAAAATTAAAATTCTCTAAAAGTTACTTTTTTAGAGGTCCCACTGGGTGTGCCAAAAACTATTATCAATAGTTTTGCACCCTGCTGAATGCAATATTCAACAAACTACTAAAACATGGAAACCTCTTTCAAATGTGGGTGATCTTACGCGAAAGAGGAATCTCCAGAGTGAGCTGGTTCTCCGAATGATGAATTCTATTCTATAACAGCTTCTGAGGAAAGGGATAAAGAATAACTGAATATAAAACCTATTTCTAAAAGATAATTCACCAAATTTATAAGGATTCAAACCTAATCACTCATAACAATTTCTCTATTGCAGTAATCCTCACAATCTCATTGGCACATATCACATTAATAATTTGCATGAAGATCTGGAATGCAAACACAACATGCAACCTGAAACATGAAATTCTGAAACACAACCTATAACAACAAGACATAAAAAGATTTCAATATGAAAACACAAGTACATCAGATTGCTATTACAAAATTTGAGACAAAAAATAAGGAGAAATCTGCTGCTCTATTAAAACTGCCAAAATATCAATCTGACCAAACTGAGTATCAAAAGGTTTACAAGCTCCCCCAAAATGAGTAAGGGCAAGAAACTGATCTAAACTCATGAGAATGGAGAGTTGAAAGACTAAATCTATCCAAAGAACTCTCAAGGAAACCCTAATCTGAGCTCAGAAAAGGTCCAGGAAAAAAGGCCTCAAACAAACTCAAAAACTGCTTTAAAGCAGAAAAAAGCTCAAAGCTTTTATGATTACACTATCCAGCCCCTATAAATAGGCAAAATCTGCTTTAAAAGCACAAAAAACACCTTATCTCTCCAAGGTAAGTCAGGAATCTGACCAAGAGGAAAGTCAGTCAAAGATCTGCTAAAAATAGCAAGAAAACATAAAGCAGTTTATAAAACATCACTTTTATGCCTCTGCTTTACAAGATGCAGATTTTTACAATTTGCCTTATTTTGCAACTCAAAGATTGGAAATCTTGTGCAAAAATAAAACTACTTATTTCTCGAAAATACATTCTGATTTTCTCAAAAAATTGAAAAAACATATTTCATAATCTTCCTTTTAACTCCATCATTTATTTCTCTAGAATCAATTAAAATCAAAACCCTAAAATAAGTAATCAACAAAACCTAACTCTAGGTTACTAGGGAGGATTCACCATTACATTCTCATTGTCTTCTCATAAATCAATAATATGACTTACACCCAAGTCTTCACTTTCCACTAAGGCAAAAGAATAAACAAAACCTAACCATCGACCTCGGCACATGATTTCGGCCACCCCAAATACATTAGACTTCAAAACATAAGGCATAAATTTAAGATTTCAACCCCTCTTTGAATTTTGACACATGCTCAAAATAAAATAATCTGGATGATGATGATATTCGAATTGGGCATGAAGAAAAAAGGTCGAACCCTAATTATCACCATTTTGCACCTGTGACTTGAGAAGAAGGAAACTCTATCTGAGAAAAAACTGCCACCATGATGGTGTTGGATTCAAGCCTGTGCTCTTCAGAAATCTTCCTCTGCTCTCTAGTTGACCAAATCTCCAATGGGTAAGCTTCTTTTCATGGCAAAAAGTTTCTCTACTTCACTATTTGAAGCATCAAAAAGCCCTAAGGGCACAGACTGTGTGAGTTTGTTTCTAATCTTCTACTTTTTCCTTTGACTTCACCATACCATGAGTTCGAGCTTGTCTTCTACAGTCGACTCCATGGAAGCTCGACTTGTGTTCTAGCTTTTCCATTCTGTGCAAAGGTAAGCTTGTGTTCTTGGACTTTATGGCTTTGTATTCTTCTCATTTTGGCTTCAAAGTCGTGGTGAACTCACTCTGATGTCTTTACTCTGCATTTCTGTGTGCTTCTCATGCTCATTGCTGCACTCCATTCACTAGTGAGAGTTCGACCACCGATTGGAAACTCGAACCCCATATTTGGAAACAATCTACAGTCTTAGGCCGTGGCTAAAGTATCTACTTCTGCCTCAAACTGGCAACTTTCTCCAACTTTCTTTACTTCTCTGGAAACTTTAAGGTGCTCTCTCTTGAAACATAGATTTGGCCACGTTCATGCCGTGCCAAATGCGCACTGTAGAAAGCATTATTTCGAATTTTGGGCTCGACCCAAAACATAAAATATCCATTATATTAATTTAAAAGCACCTCCATTTATGGGTAACACAAGAACTTAAATAAATCTGCATTTTCCCTCTCTCTATTTCAACTAATATCTGAGAGTTCACATTTATTGTATATTCTTGCCATTTTCTCCAGATTCTACGTGGGTATTTCTGTAGGTATCTCTTTTTACATTTTGACACCAACCCTGAAAAGGGTGCTCAAAATTTTAAAAGGAAACACCATTTTCTGTATTTTGAGAATAAACCCACATTTGGGTATTAAAATTTTGAAAGAGAACTCTATCTTCTTCTTTCCTGAGCTCGATTTATCACAAAATCTTTCACATTTGTGGTTATACTACTATTTTCATGAAAAACCCATGTGGGTATCATAAATTATCAAACTTCTGTACTTTTTAAGAGCAAACACTCATGCAGGTATTTGAAATTTCTGAAGAAAATGAATTTTCTGCGTTCTAGGAACATTTGAGAGTATGAAGCAACTATTATCATTCCATCCATATGGCTCGAGCTAGAACAAACATTGAATACCCCACACTTCTGAAGCAAAACAATATCATGGTTTTTTGGAAAATTTTAAAGCAAAAGCATGTATTTAAAATCTGACAGAACTCGACCTTCCATACTTGTTTGAAATGATGATAAACTGTGTACATACTTGCGTTTCTTTCATAATCTAATATTGGCATTTGATGTTTACTTTCAGATCCTCCTTCATAAATGTACACTCATGGTTTAGATCAAAACATTGTTAATTTATACTCTGCTTGTGAGCTCTTTTAAGCATTCAGACTCCTTTATTCTGCATTCTGCATTATTTAGACAATGAACTCATGCCTCTTATTAGTAGCAAAAGACATCTTGAATGCTTGTCTTTATTTCAATCTCATTAGCATACTGTACATTTTGAAAGAGAGCCACCTACTGCATCACTGTTGCCTGAGTGAAAAGTGCCTTCAGAAGTGTATATAAGAACATGATGGAAAACAGGAACTTGTGTGTTTGTTTATACTCGTTTGACTCATATTCCCAATTTTCATTTTGGCATTTTTGTACATCTTTTGATAGGTTTATGACACCCGAATTTGATTCATAATCATTTTCCTTTTCTGATAAGAGCAACTAACCTCTTGTTATAGCACTGTCATTGACATGGATCTGTAAACTATTTTTAAAAGAACAACCAACATTCACATTCTGAGAGTACTCTCCAGGCACTAAGAATCTGAAAGATCTGTCTTGAATGCGCATTCTGGAACCAATATACATATGAAACTTGAAACTGAAATTCCATTATGATCTCTTACAACACTCTGTGCTCGTCTTGTAGATATGACAACAACCTTACCTCACTGTTCTGTTAAGACCTTGACTAAATAATCTGGAAATGATCAATATCCTTCATATTTGTTATATTTAATTCATGGCTTGACCAAATACAAATGACATCTTACTTGACACCTTAAACTCACAGAAAACAAAATGAAAGAACATCACATTTGATCGCTGTCCTTGACTAATCATCGACACATGATCCTGTTTGAAGCACCATCACAATCAAAATGAGTTCATTGTCTTTCTTGAAGCTCTTGATAACCAGTACTAAACTTTAACACAACAACTTCATTTCCTTTATTTGAATTCTGTAGAGGCTTTTCCTTTTGTTCTTGGACTGCAACATTACATCAGTATGAATCACTTTTAAACACCGGTTCAAATGTATAGCTGGTAACTCAGAATCATTCTGGAAAGAAAAAAACTTGCTCCTCTGTTATTTTTCTGAAAATATCACTTTATTATTACCATTAATAAAGCAGTATTTCTTTACCTGTCAACTCAGAACAAGAAATGTTTCTAACACTCAGGTGCACTGTCTATTTGTTTTAGTGAGCAACATGGTACTCTTCATGCATTTTTATATTTCATTGCACAAACTGCTCTCATAACTGTTCTCTTTGATGATGAAAATAGAACAAATCATGAAGGCATATGTATTCCTGTTCACTATCCAAAAGAGAAATAATGAATTGAAACTCACATGACATATGATTATAATCAGCACAGAAAATGAAGTAATTCAGCAATTCCTGAAGCAAATGCACTTAGCTAAATTCCTTAAGTGAACTAAACTCACTCTTCACCTGTAGCCTTTAGAAAGAAATGTTGATCGTTATGAATGCACAGTTGGTTTCGTTACTTGATGGATAACTCTGCTTACTCTTTCAGTTGTATTTCACTTTGTTTGATGTATATGATGAAATATCTTTCAAAAACAACCCATTTAATGCATAGGGCAGCATGTCGGGCTCTACCCTTGTGGGAGCCCGTTTTACTCCACATGCTTGGTCTTTGAATAATGTTCCACTTCATGACTTTACCTATACCTGCACAAGGAAACAGACAGTGTTAGCATAAAAATAGAACATGTTGATTATGATGTTGATACTTCTCCTTTAGTTCACTTTTTCATACTGCATTTGATTTTCTTCTGATTGTTTCAATGCATTGCTCATAGTATACTGTACTCTTGTAGGTGCATCATATGAGTTATGTCATAGTCGGAGCCACTAACACCCCTCTTCTCCTCTTACAGGTTGATGAAGCTCGAGACGGCGAGGTGCACCTTTCAACATCAAGCGTCGATAACAGGCAATGATGACTATGTTGTTGCTTATATGTTCTCCTTTCGCATCTTTAGTAGTGCATTGTGCTGTTAGAAATGTATTGGAATAGTTATAGTTAAATCCACGGCTTGTGTGGATCTTTGATTTCAATTTTTTCTTTTCAGTTGAAAAGAAAAATGCATCTCATGCAATGTTGTAATATTATTTTGATTGTGAAATCAAATAAAACCTTATGAAAATATGAATTGTTTTGAAATGAATAAAGCGTCTGAAATGCTATCTTGCACATGTACTCAATTCTGCCTTTCTTTTAAATCTGCAACATCTAAATGGCACTCTGAAACTTCATAGCTTCACTAAAGTGCATAACTATTACTCAAATGCACAAATCAATGCGAAACAACATTTAAAAACAAATCTAGAATTCCACTTAATGGCAAATAATAATCAACCAGCTCCTCTATTTGAGCTGAAGCGAAAAAAATATGTAACAGTATGTGGATAGACACTATCAGGAACAACATGCATCAAGAGTATAAAAACCATTGTCACCTTAGTTGATCAATCTAAAACCTTTCAAATGCAATGACCACAGAGATGACAAAATACCAGCCTGTATCCTGTCAAAATATTCAATACTATGAACATCAAAATGAGTGAACATCATACACCATCCAAAACCTGTAATTTCATGCCATGAACCATGGGAAAAGACCATGTAGAACAACTGTAATCATCATGTGTGCCATACCAAATATCAATCCTTGTTATCATGCCTAATCACCTTAAATAATCAATCTGAGACACATCAAGTGTAAAGACCATAGTGATGACAATGATGTCAATGCAACTAAACTGAGCCAAGGAAATCATGCTATAAATTGAACCAAATCATATGCCACCAAGATTAGACCATCCCAACTGTATAAACTGTGTGCATGTATTATCCAAACCAGGGAGTTTTGTCACAGTGTTACCAAGATGTCAATGACACAACACATGTCAGAGGTACATATCATTCAAGGACAAATTGAGCATGAGCAATTGAATACACCATCTGCATATCATGGGAACTAATCAACCTAACAATCAATGCATCTTGAATCTTGTCAATGAGCCAGTTGCTAAACAACCAATTTGCACATCATGTAGCTTGTCAATGAGAATCAGTTTTGTCATCAAGGACAAACATCAAGGACAAATCACAAACAACTGAGAGTCAACAAACTCCCCCTTTGTCCTTGATGGAAAAACACATACTTTATCTCCCCATTTTTGCCTCAATGACAAAGGATGAAAGAGGAGAATGTGAGATGCCATGAAGATAAGCAACTAAGAGTCCAACCAACACATATCCATCAGAAAGTATGAGTCAAACTCAAGGATCAACCAATACTTCATAATCAAACAACTCTGCTGCATATATCTCCTTGTGTTCACATGGATAAATACAATCAAATACCCCGTCAATTCAGATACTTAAAGATAAATTGCAACATGAAGTTCCCCTTGATGCTTTGCATATACTAAATCTTGGCAGAAGATCTTTTATCTGTCCTTCAAGAAAATGACCTTTAGTGTAAAGCATCACTGTTTCTACATGTTGATTAGCAACTAAGCTCAGAATTTTTTTTTGAATTTTTTCATATAATATTACATGTGAATCAAAGAAAAACTCAGTACCACTAACAAATTCAATATGCATGCATGCAACAAAAAGAATCAACAGTATTTTACCACTATCCATACAATTTCATCACTATACTCACTGTCCACCATAGAAGAGTGTGTTGTCCTGTCAAAAAAATCAATACTATGAGCATCAACATAAGTGAACATCATACACCATCCAAAACCTATAATTTCATGCCATGAACCATGGGAAAAGACCATGTAGAACAACTGTAACATCATGTGTGCCATACCAAATATCAATCCATGTTCTCATGCCAAATCACCTTAAATAATCAATCTGAGACACTTCAAGTGCAAAGACCACAGTGATGTCAATGATGTCAATGCAACTAATCTGAGCCAAGGAAATCATGATATAAACTAAACTAAATCATATGCCACCAAGATTAGACCATCCCAACTATATAAACTATGTGCATGTATTATCCAAACCAGGGATTTTTGTCACAGTGTTACCAAGATGTCAATGACACAACACATGTCAGAGATACATAACATTCAAGGAAAAACTGAGCATGAGCAACTGAATACACCATTTTCATATCATGGGAACCAGTTAACCTAACAATCAATGCATCTTGCATCTTGTCAATGAACTAATTGTTAAACAACCAATCAACATCCTCAAAACCAATCTGCACATCATGTAGCTTGTCAATAAGAATCAGTTTTGTCATCAAGGACAAATCACAAACAACTAAGAGTCAACAGTGTTGTCTCTTGATCTCTAAGTGGTGATACTAATGTGAGAAGCTTTCTCTACAAGTATATTGTAATCTTTGTGATTTACTGAATAATATATTGGGCAGTTTTTTGAGTGTGGGGTTTTTCTCCTGAAAGGGTTTTCCCCATGTAAATCACTATGTCGTGGTATGCATGATGTTTATGTTTATTTATGTTTAAGTTTTTGTAATTGTTAAAGATCTATAAAAATTTACATTTTTCTCCTCTCAAGATTAGTGTAGGAAGTTGTTCTGCTACCTTAGCTTCCTTACAAGTGGTATCAAAGCTTGATCACCTTTGGTTTCAGTTGTCGGTTGTTGGGTTTTTTGAACTAATCCAGATTTGAGTGGGAGCTTGTGCAAAAGACACTTTGTGATCTTCTTGCAAGAATTTTTAGATGGAAAGTTTATTAGGGAGAATAGAGGTGGAGAAATTATCTGGAGATAATCTTGAGATGTGGAAGCTAAAGATGGAGTATCTATTGATAGATCAAGATTTGTGGGATGTTATTGATGAGAATGTTTCAAGTCCTACAGATCCTACTTAGGCTGCTCAATATGATGTTATGGACTGTAAAGCCAAGGGTCTAATCAGATTGTGCTTGGTAGACTCTATTTTAATTAATGTCCATGAGGATACCTCTGAACGTAAACTATGGAATAAGCTTGGTGAGATGTATTAGGCCAAATATTTAGTGAACAAGATTTTATTGAGGAAGAAGTTGTATTCCTTAAGAATGGAAGAGTGGACAAATTACAAACCACTTGGAAGCATTTAATATGTCGGTGGCTCAGTTGGAATCAATTGGTGTTAAAATGGTTGAGGAAGAGAAATGTCAGATCCGTCTTTGTTCTTTGCCTGATTTGTGGTATTATCGTGTTATGGCTATTGGGAGTACTTCTATTATATTGAAGACTGAAGATGTGGTGGGTTCTTTGCTTTCTAAAGAGATGAGGAGGAAGGTATCCATCATTGTTAAGGAGGCCCTAAATTTTTGTGGAAGGCCTAAGGAAAAAGGAAAGAAGAATGAGAAGCATGACAAATCCAAGTCTAGGGGGAGATCTAAATCTCCTGGAAAGTCCAAATTTATTTGCTGGAACTGCGGTAAGACTGGACATGTTCGTCAAAGAAGAAAAGAAGAAGGAAAAGAAGAAAGTTGATTTTGATTAAGAGTCCGAGAAGGAAGATGGCAACACATTCATTGCAGCTTTGGAAACTTGTGCAGGTCATGATGTATGGTTAATTGACTCAGGTGCATCTTTCCATATGACCTTTAATAAACATTGGTTTTCTGAATATGAAGAATTTCATGGAGGTGAGGTGTACTTGGGGGATGATTCTCATTTAGACATTGTTGTTCGTGGTAAAGTTAAAATTAGGTTTCCTTATGGTAGAATAAAAATGATTAATTGTGTGTTGCATATCCCTAGATTAGCACAAAATTTGTTATCTGTGAGCAAACTAATAGATGCAAGTGTGCAGGTAGTATTTTCTGATGCACGATGCAAGATGGTTAGAGATGTTATGGTACTTTCTAGAGGTGTTAGATATGGCACATTATATAAGCTGGATGGATGCACTATTGAGTGCAATAGTACTTTGGTGAAAAGCAAGTCTATGGAAGAAGTGAGGATTTCACCTTCAACAAATGGTCATGGCTTTTGGGTACCCAAGGGTGCTCTTTCTTCTAAGACAAAGCTACCTATAGAGAAAACTATGTTATGGCACTAGAGATTTGGACACATTGGAGAAAAGGGTCTAAGGACCTTGAAAAATAAAAACCTTGTTGCAGGTCTATCTGATTGTAATCTTGAATTGTATTTCTGTGAGTATTGCATTTATAGAAAACAAAATCATGTTCAGTTTTACTCAAGTTCTCATAAATCTTGTGGTGTATTGGATCTTATTCATTCTGATGTATTTGGTATTGTATATGTTCCTTTGATTGGTAAATCCACATATTATGTTTCATTTATTGATGATTATAGTAGGACATGAGTATATTTTCTAAAGAGTAAATATGAAGTTTTCAGTCGATTTAAAGAATTTAAAGCAATGGTTGAGTTGCAGACTAGAAAGAAAATAAAATGTTTGATGACTGATAATGGCGGTGAATTTTCTATAATGATTTTGATAAATTCTATAAAGATTGTGGTATTTGTAGATAGAAAACAACTCCATATTCTCCACAATAGAATGGAGTTGCAAAAATAATGAACATGACATTGATGGAGAAGGCTAGGAGTATGCTGAGTGGTGCTAGTCTAGAACAAAGGTTTTGGGATGAAGCTGTTGCCACTGCTTGTTACCTGATTAACAAGACTCCTACATAAGCTCTTGTTGATAAGACACCTATAGAGGCATGGTTGGGTCGCAAGCCTTCATTGAGACATCTTAGAGTTTTTGGTTGTGAGGCATATGCACATGTGCCTAAGGAAAAGTGAACAAAGTTGGAGAATAATGTTGTGAAATGTATCTTCATCATATATAGTTATGGCGTGAAAGGATACAAGCTTTGGGATCCTGTTGCACATAAGGTAATACATAGTAGAAGTGTTATTTTTAGAGAAACTAAGCCTTCTTCTATTACATTGCATCCTAAACAAAGTAAACAGAAATATGTGATTCAATTTCCTTCTACACCTGAGAAATTTGAATCAAGGCCCAAGGATAGACAAGAAGTTGAGAGCTTATCTAGCTATGGATCTTTAGAAGAGGACAAAGAACCTCCAACCAAACTTGTCCGTAGGTATATAAGACATAGAAAACCACCTGAAAGATATTCACTTGATTATTGGAGATGTAATTTTTTCTTTGAATACTAACATGGATGAACCCAGATCTATAGAAGAGGCAATATGTATGAATGATGCAGAATCCTATAAGATTTCTATGGATGAAGAAATGGCATCTTTAAAAAAGAATGGTACATGTGATCTTGTACCATTTCCCGAAGGATGAAAACCTATTGGTTGTAAATGGGTTTTCAAGAAAAATATTGGTTTAGATGGAAGTATTGAGAAATACAAAGCAAGGTTGGTTGTGAAGGGTTACTCTCAAGTTGAGGGTGTTGATTATGGTGAGATATTTTCTCCTATTGCAAAAATGACATCCATTAGATTTTTGTTTTCTATTGTTGCTGCTTTTGATTTAGAGGTTGAGCAAATGGATGTGAAAACTTCTTTCCTTCATGATGATTTGGAGGAGGATATTTATATGACATAGTCAGAGCACTACATGGTGAAAGGTAAAAGTAAATTGGTTTGTAAATTGAAGAAATCTTTGTATGACTTAAAATAGAGTCCTAGGATGTGGTACCAGAAATTTGATACATGTATGTGCTGAGTTTTGGATTTGAGAATTCTAAATAATATCACTATGTTTATTATAAAACTAATGGTGATTGTTTCCTGTTTATTGCATGATATGTTATTTATTGGAAAAGGGAAAGGTATGATTTTAGAACTAAAATCTCAACTTTTTGCTAAATTTTAAATGAAAGATCTTGGTGCAACTAAACATATTCTTGGGATGGAAATTAAAAGAGATAGAGTGAGTTAAAAGCTATGGGCTGACCAAAGTAAGTATGTCAACTCAATTTTGCGGAGGTTTGATATGTAGGATTCTAGACCATTGTGTGTTCCTATTTCAATTGGAACAAAGTTATCTATTTTGGATTGTCCAACATCTCCATCAGAAATGGAAGACATGACCAGAGTGCCTTACCAAAGTGCAGTTGTAAGTTTGATGTATGCTATGGTTTATACTAGACCAAACATTGCCTAAGTAGTGGGAGTTCTTTCTAGATATATGTCTAATCCTGGTAAAGTTCATTGTGGTGTAGTTAAAAGAGTCTTCAAATATTTGTGTGGTACCTCAAATTATTCCTTATGTTATTATAGTAATATGATTGAAGAAATTTTTTCCCTTGATATTCATGGTTATGTCGATTTAGACTGGGCAGATGATGTTGATAGTAGCAAATCCACTAGTTCTTATGTCTTTACTTTATTTGGATGAGTAAGTGGTAGGTTTTGGTTTCTTTGTCCACTACTGAAGTAGAGTAGATGGTAGCTACTCATGCTTGCAAAGAATCCATTTGGCTTAAGAGACTGTGTCTAGATATTGGTATAAAACAAGGTGTAGTGATAATTTATTGCGATAGTGAGAGTGTGATGTCTAGCCAAGAACCAGACATTTCATGCTAGGACCAATAAAATTGATGTACAGTATCATTTTTTTAGAGATATGGTTGAAGATGGTAGGGTGAAGTTGGTTAAGGTAGAGAATTTGATGAATGTTGTTGATTCTTTAACTAAGCTTGTGAGCACAAAGAAGTTTAGATGGTGTTAAGAGACTATGGGCCTTTCAACCCCTAGCAATTAAAGAGACGATGTTTACACCCTCGCTTTTCTCTTGCAAGGTGTTCGACAAGTGGGAGATTTTTTGGGAAAATGTGTCTCAACCTTGCAATTATATGTGGTTTATTGTTGATAGGATGTATATATATTTATATTTATGTTTCCTAGTTACACTAATAGGTGTATACAATTTCAACATGGAGAAAAATGTGAGCATGTTAAATTTTTTAGGAAACTTCTAGAATGGCCAACATACATTAAATAAAGGATATATTGTAAATCTGGACCGTTCATTGTTAGGTTTTAGGTCTAATGGTAGATATTTTTTTGGCTTGTCTTTCCCTAGAATGTAACTCTATTTTATGAGGGTGTTGTATTACGGCTGTGGTAGAGATTGTGATAATTTCTAAGAGTTTGATAGTGGTTGTGTTGTCTCTTGATTTCTAAGTGTTGATACTCCTATGAGAAGCTTGCTCTGCAAGTATATTGTAATCTTTGTGATTTACTGAATAATATATTGGGCAGCTTTTTGAGCATGGGGTTTTTCCTCCAAAAGAGTTTTCCCCACATAAATCACTATGTCATGGTATGCATGATATTTATGTTTATTTTTGTTTAAGTTTCTGTAGTTGTTAAAGATCTATTAAAATTTTTGCATGTTTCTCCTCTCAAGATTAGTGTAGGAAGTTGTTCCGCTACCTTAGCTTCCTTACACTTGTATGGTGATGCATGTGGTGTTTTGTGTTCAAAGTATTCCTTCTGGTGATTCCTTAGCCTTGTAGGCTTGAGGGAATTTGAGTTGGAGAAATGGAATGATTATTAATCCTTTGACAAGTGAAAGAATTATAGTTGCTTTAGTTTCTAGAAATAGTAGGCACGAAGAAGGATGGTTAAGATAGAAAGAAGTAGAGTTGATCAAATTAAAATGATGTTGATCTAGAGCTCCTAGTTAGATAGTTTAATAACCTTGATGAATGTAGCATGGTTACACTTCATGGTTGTGTGCAACAAAGTATTCATATTGGGTGTTTGAGATGGGCCACCTAGTGATATGGAGATACTTGTGTTGCGACTATGGTGTGTTGTGCTTGTACAAAATGCTTGTTTCCTAATATTGGCAGACACTATTTTTTAATCCTCGAATGAATGTAGGCTATGGAGTTGATCATTGGAAAATTTGGAAGCTTCTAGAATATCCTATCTCTCTCTCTCTCAGATGTATGTACATGGTGGTGGTGGAGTTGGCTTGCAAATGGGCCTATAGTTCCTATGCCTCTACTTTCTTGATGGATGTTTGTAATTGCATGGATGAGATTCATGTTCTTTGGATCTGAGGGTTTTATATATTTTCCATTAAAAATCTATGGTTATGCATATACATGATTAACTATTTTGGATTAACTGTTATTATTGCTTTTTGACCTTTGGGTCTTCCAAATGTTAAGTGGATGTGGATTTGCATATGTGTTGGAAAATATAGTGGTTTTGTAGTTTTTCCACGGTCAAGAAAAACTTGCAATTTTGTAGATCTGGAGATAACTATTTTTTGGGTTGTGTGATGATTCTAGATGTAAGATAGTTGTAGCTCTGCATACATGCTTTATGCTTGGTGGGAGGAGGTTTGCAACCTTTTCATTGGGGAAATGTTGATAAATGATTTATTATTTGATAGTTGGTTGTGAAGTTGTTATGAGCTTATAGAAAACTTATTTCCTCTAGAGGTTTTATAGGTTTCTTTTGTTCTAAAACCTATGGGCTTTTGGATCCGTGGAAAATATTGTGTTCAGATTCTTGAGTTTTCTAGATGAAAATAATTATAGATTTACAAGAATACTTGAGTGGATCCTAGACTATGGTTCTTGTGTTGTGGTTTTGTTTGGAAAATCGGATCTGCTAGTGATCTAGTGCTTGAGTCATGAAAATCTACATGATATCTTCTTTGATATCTTAGTTTATTGTTTACTAGTGTGATGATTGGTTTACATGTAATAGTGACTAAATCAACAAGTTATGCATTCATATGGGAAGGACACCCTTTTTATTGTAGTGAGAGAACTTGAATGTTGATTGCTTATATCCACAAGGTTGTTTCAGTGTGTTTACAAACTGTATCAGTTGACCTTGTATGTGGTTATTTGTGCATTGGTTTGTTACTTTTGGATGAGAGGATGGATGGTGTTGAGTACCTAGATAATTAGTTTTGGGGACCTATAGCATGTTTTATCATGATGTCATGGATAGCTTGGATACACTATTTTATGTGAGTTTTTGTGATATTGATGGTATATTTCATTTCCTTGAAGATCTTGGTTCCACTTGATATTATTTTTAGATGGAAATGTGGGTGTGCGATCGACGATTTTCATATTAGGATATGGTTAAGTCATGATGCTTAGAGAGATTGGTATCACTGTTGAGTGGGAGATTTAGTCGTGACTGTGGATTCATCACTTGGTGATGGATGACCTTATTTAGTGTTGCATATGTTACTAGGAGGAGCTCTTAGATCTTTTTTTTGCAAAAGGGTTCTTTCACATTTGCATGGAAACTATTTGGAGATGGTCATCTTCATGAGATTGGAGATGAGTGACATGTTTGAGCCATGGGGGACTCTTGGAGTCTTTGATTGGGGTGTCAATAATGCTTGAATAGGTGATGTTGGTTTAGAGTATGTTGTTGGTATGTCATGGTAGACTCTTGATGGTGCACTAGAGTTTTGACATATTACATTTCTCTTGAGACCATGGTTTGTTCACTTGGAGCATATGATCTCCTTGGAGGAGATGGTGATCCTCTTTTGTGAAGATGGGTTCTAATTTTATGCCATGATGGATTCTGAATTACACAGTAGAGTGTTGACCTGATACTATTTAGATCATGATGTCATGATAGGTTTCTAACTATAGTTGGAACTTTGATAGTGATCTAGAAAGTTCTCTATGTTTTGAGTACATTGGTTAGGTGCTTGAGAACTTCATGAGAGTGCAGTGTTTTCATTTGAAGCTTAACATAGGATGATCAGTTGTTAGTTCTCATGGATGCATGAAGACATAGGTGAGGTTGTATTTCTCTTGAGATGAGAGAATATGTTGAGATGAGTAGTCTTGTTGAGATCTCAGTAGAAAGCTTGAGGAGATTTTCACCTAGACATGGATGTGAGTTCATGATAAACCTGTGAGGAGATTACTCTTGGATGAGCCATGATGACTTGGATAACTTGGAGGATCATTCTCATTCCCCACTCTTGTTCTCCTCAGTAGTTTGTCACTTGAGAAGCATAGCCCATTGATGCTCTTAGGTGTTATTCTTATCTTTCATAGATATAGATCTTGAACTATAGTTAGATGGTTCTAGAGGATTCATATGAGAGATTTTCAGCATGGTTATCTCCTTAAGCATATGAATTGACATTGTGATTTCATTTATGAGGAGTTTAGGAGATGGTAATGTGTTGATTTCCTAATATGGAAATGGACTTAGTTTTTTCTTCTAAGAGAAGCTTACATCCATATGGTTACATGATGCATATGTTGTGTTTGATCTTGGAGATTAAATAGGATGGGTGTTGTTGAGGATTTTATTTTTGGGGTTGTGGGGGAGATCACACTTGACATAGTTTAGCATTTAGAGGTGTATGTAGAAGGACATTCTACATGTGTATGATGTGCAAAATTTCTCTCTTTGGTCTTGGTTTTCTTCTTGGATGTTTGAATTCACATGATGTTGGACTTGAGATCATGTGCAAAGCTATAGTGATCACTGGTATGTGGTCACATGTTGTCACTTGGTTTTGGGTGATGAAATGTAGGTTCCTTGATCTCTATCCTTTGTCAGATGTGGAGAACATGGGAGAGATTTGGAGATTTAATATGGGATAATTTTGGAGACTTGTGGTGAGATATGTACTTGCAGTGGTTGGTTTCAAGTTGTCCATGTCATTATGGATGGTTCTTGATATTTCATGGATACATCCTCTATGTGGTGTTGTTAGTAGACTTGGTGTGCCTTGATGTATTTTTAGACTAGACATTACCCATGTAGTAGTAGTTCGTAGATGTGTTTGTCTTTATCGACTGTTTTAACATAAGGAGCTTGTGATTGTTAGATATGTTGTTGGCATGAGTTTACTAATGTTGAGGATACTTTTGAGGTATGGTAGATTGGATGGATTAGCATTTTCTATGGGTGCTATTTCTAATCTCATGGGTTTATTAGTTGGATGAGAGAAACCTATTTTGGTTGTCATTTTAGTTGATGCCTTATCTTGTTCTTTTTAGGATTATTCAGCTTTAGAATTGTGTTATGGTTATAAGCTTGGAGTTTGTTGAGCTTTTGTTTAGATCGTGAGCACAATGGAGTTGTGGCAGTATCTTGTAGCCTTTGCTATTAGTTGGATCTAATGCTTAAGTTCTTTAGACTAGTGTATATACACTATGGCTTGTTCCTTTCCTTTGGGGGATGGTAGGAATTGTTGCTTGAGAGGGTGGACATCTTGGATGTTTTGCAAGTGTCTTGATTGGAGCATGAGAGTATTGTTCAAAATTCATGTGATTGCATGTATGGCTATGATGACGTGTTTTCATCAGTTGAATCCTAGCAATTAAATCCTATTGTTTCTATGGACTCTTGGTAGGTTTTCAAAAAGTGAGAGATTGTTGGGATTAATGTGTTTCAACCTTTGAGTCCTAGCAATATTTTTGGGATAAATATTTGTACAAATATTGATATATCGTATAAGTTTCCAACTATAATAGTTGTTTGTAATGTCATAAAATTACACCCCTTGCAATTTCACATACATTATTGTATCCACTTTAGTTTCCACTCCCTTAGAACTTGTGTAGGCTCATTCTAGCCCACGCATCAGCCTTTTTCCCTCTCAGGATGCTCTAAACCCCTTTTTTAGCAGCTACCTTTGTGTGTCAGCTTTGTGTCAAACCTTGAGATTTTCCCATTCTCACCATTTTGTATCGTGATGTGTCTAGACACTAGCTTTTCGTGCAAATGTCCATGCACCACACTAGCATCCTATGACTTTTCAATGTTCAAACAATAATTTCCAAGAATGTTGGCCACTTGTCACTTACCTTTGTTGGTGGTAATGGCCTAGGACACCTTGTAACTACTCAAGAAGCTTCTTTTCCCTTCTCTCCTCTCTTTAAAATTGATCCTTTCAATCTATTTTTCCTCCTTGGGTTCTACCTTGAACTCTCCTCTCCTTTCTTACTCTCTCAAGCTTGCATAGCTCTCTCTACAAATTTCTGATGAGCTCAAGAGTTTTCCTAATTATTGTCATGATTTGTCTGGTTTTGTGTCCCCCTTTGGCCTATTGTTCCTTTATTGCCATAATATTTGTTAGAATTAAAGTGAATCGATATAATATAAATGATATGCAAATTCTTAGGTAATCAACCGTTTATAAGCACTAATCATGGAGGTTGTGTGAAACGGGTTACAAAAGGGTGAAGCATGAAGACCATCATTTCCATGTGATTCATCGTTTCCCATTAGGTGGTTGTCTTTTAGCATGGTATTACTTATCAGTTAATGACTGGGATATATCTCAATTAATTAGTTCTTGAAAAATAGTAGGTAAATAGGCCATA
Source organism: Sequoia sempervirens (assembly GCA_007258455.2). NCBI lineage: Eukaryota > Viridiplantae > Streptophyta > Pinopsida > Cupressales > Cupressaceae > Sequoia > Sequoia sempervirens. Next base: position 761,795,499 of record VDFB02270651.1, read on the forward strand.
TTACTATTTTTCATATATCGACAGTGTTTTTTTATCCACGTATGAATGGTGGATCTAGTATTTCAAGTATTCTGTTTGTAATTGAAGACATATATATGCCCCTCTGTGGGCATGGAAACATCTTAATCACTATTTTTCTGCAAGTTTGGATTAATACATATACTACTATTGAAGACTAAGCTGCTAGTTTCTTAACATCTTTACTCCATTCAATTGGTTGGGGGAAAGGGCTTGCTCCCTACCATTGCTTGGAGATTATCTTTTACTATTGTATGCGAGGTAATGTTTGCATTTGTTCTGTGTGATTTTATATGCAATTTCAGTAATATTTATAATCAAGTATATATGCGGTAATAAGTGAGTTCTTGATTAAATTTATGAGAAGTGAGCACTTTGAGTGTTACTAATGATTGATATAGACACAGGCCGTGGGATAGAAGCTTGATAGTAGCACATAATCTATTTTAGAATGTTGTAAACAAGTTTGTTATGATTATTGCATCCTGTTGCCAGGGTATAGGGATCATGTTGCCCAAGCATACAACTCTCGTCGCTTGCATTATATTAGTGTGATTTCAGTAATTAATTATGTTTTTCATCACCGTTAATAATGCTATGAGATAAAGCATGTATTAGCATAATTGAGTTAAGATTGTTGGAGTAGATAAGAATTTAAATAGGTCTTTCTATTTTAATGCAACTTAAGGAAGTGTGTTTTAATCATTATTGGTTTATTTAGACTTGTATATGCATACATTCCCACTTGACTTACCACCTTCATCCCTTGAGAAAATAGCCACTATACCTTTCATTATTTTTACGACCCCGGATTGACATGACTAGGTAAGGATTGAGGGATTCCATAGGCTGAACTCAAACACAAAAATCTATCATAATCTCAAGCCACAATTTTACCCAATCATTTTGGAACCATTTTTGGGGAAAGGTATTAAAGGCATGAAGTTGTAGTAAGTTGAGTTAGGACCAGTATGTCTTGAAGAAAACCTATACAATTGTCAACGTTGTTTAGGTGAGTACTCTTGATTTGTGCTATTGTAAGTCATTTAGGTGCATGAATCGTAGTAGGGATAGTAGAGGAAGATTCATTAGAAAAGAAAAGGGAAGTAGTTCACAACCCGAAAAACCTAAAAATAAGTCAAAACCATCCATTGAGGAAACACAAACCGAAGAATTGCAAAAAAAGTCAAAACCATCCATAGAAGGAAGTAGCTCAACTCGGGAGAAATTAAAAACCAAGTTGTAATAATTAGAATTACCCAAACCTGATCTTGAGAAGTGTGCTATTGAGACCACTATTGTTCAAACACCCACAAATACTCATCCAAGCTCTTATGAGATATTCTACAAAAAGGTTGATTTTTTTTTCCAAGAGTCTTACGGGGCTAAAGCTGGTACATTCTCAGAAGAAACCCACAAGCCATTTAGAACCTATTTCACTCCTTGGGCATTAAACATCATGGATCCCAATAAAAAAAATAATGACAACAACAACAATGGTAATAGGGCACTGGCCAATAATGATCCGGTTACTTTTGAGTTTCCTATCACATATCCCGAGCGAGATGCCCCTATAAAGAATATTCCACATTCAACTTTAACTATTTTTTGTGGCCTTTCTACTAAAGATCCTGACATGTTTTTGTTTGAATTTGATGTATTGTGCAACAGTTATGATTATCAAAATGATGCACAGAAGCTCAAACTATTCCCAGCCACATTGAAGGATGCAACCCTGTGTTGGTTCATGAACCTCAGGAACATTAGAACATGGAATGTCACGAGGAATTTGTTCTTGGACAAGTACCAAGAATACTATAAAACCAAGGAAAACTGGAATGAACTCTTTCGTATGTCACAGAAGGAAGACAAGTCCGTGGAATATTTTCTTGAACCTTTATGTTCAATCTTCAACGATCTCATCAATAAGGGCTGAATGATGATACTGTTAAAATTTTGTTTCTTAGAGGCATAAGGGATGTGTCATGGAAGCATTAAATTTAATAAGTAAAGGGAATATTTCTAAAATGGACTTTGACGATATTTTTGATATTTGCAGGAACTATTCTAGGTCTCAACCATCGGGAAGGAACTCTTTAGGCAAGCTGCATTTTGCGGGAACTTCAATAGGTATCACCAAGCATGAGATAGGTAATTTACTCAAAGACCTTAAAACTGATTTATTGAGTCACATGGGTAAACAAATAGATACATTATATACCCATAGGAAGCAAGAGGAGGCAGAAAAGGCCCTAGCATTATTCTGTCCTATATGTAGGAAGAAACATGACAGTGAAGATTTCCCTTATAATAGGACAAATATCTCATCCCTAGAGGAAGCCAGTAAGAGCTCTACCCTAAGATCTCTTCCTGTAGATATGACCGATATGGGATATTCCAAAGAACCTGTCTACTATATGGCCCCTAGGTGAACTTTTCCACCTCGGTCAATGCATCCTGGAATGTTAAATGATTATTTCACCCCAAGACCTAGCCAAACCAATTCCTTTTCCAATCAAAGAGGATGGTACAGAGGTTGGAAACAACCTCCCACTAAATTTCAATGGATTCCACAATATCATTATGCTTCACAACCATGGAAACATGCATGGAGGCCACAAATGCCACAACCCCCACCATATCAGCAACAATACCCATCACAACCACAACCTCCATCTCCTCCAATTCTTAACCCATATCAAAAGCCACAACAATATCTCCCACCTCTACCACCATCTCCAAACCAATCAGCCAATCCACCTCAACCACCAAATCCCACATCAATGCCAACCCAACCGAATCCAAATCCCAACAATAAGGCAACACAACCTATATATAATATTGAGGTGGCAAGTTATCCTACTTATCCTATCAATAATGTAGAGGTGGAAGGAGTTCAGTTGAGGTCAGGAAAATCCCTTTAGGGACCTACTATCATAGAAATTAATGATGAACCTGAAGATGAACCTATCAAAGAACTCCCATTTCCTGATAGATTTCAATCATAGCCAGTACAAAAGGAGGTTCTACAACCTAAATTTGATCTTGTTAATGAGCTTCGTAATGTTAATATCAAAATTCCTTTATTGCAGGCCTTAAAAGACATTATAGTGTACACCAAGATAGTGTGAGACTTATGCACTCAGAAGCAAAAGAAGCATGACCTGAAGACTGCACAAGTCATCGAACAACTGGCATATCTTATTCTTGGAAATTTAACTATTAATAAATATTTAGATCCAAGGAGCCATGTCATCAAGGTAAGCATTGGTAAGGTTACTATTCCTAATACACTCATTGATTTGGGTGCTGCAATTAATGTCATGAAAAATGAAACAAAGGCAAAATTAGAACTTGAAGGACTTAGACCAACTCTCATAGTTCTCCAAATGGTAGATCGTTCTTTAGTCAAACCAAAAGGTATGACTGAAGATGTAATTCTTTCTATTGATTCGTGGGAATATCCGACTAACTTTATGATTTTGCAACCTAAAATAAAGCTAGGGGGATACCCCTTGATCTTGGGACGACCATGGTTAGCTGCTACAAATGCATTTATCAATTGTCAGTTAGCTAATATGGTTATTTCTAATGGGGAGAAAACAAAACAGTTAACTTTGTATCCACCTGCACAACCCTTGCTAGAAACAAAAAATGTAGTTTGGGTTGATAGTGACCTAGAGGAATCTTTTCCCATTCTGACAATTGAGAAAGTACAGGATATTGCTGAACCCATAGAGGATAATATTATCCTCAACTTGCTCCATAATAGGTATGAGTTAGACCAACTCTTAGAAAATTTGGTTCTTCCTTTAGGTGTTAATACACGTTGTCCTTTTGGGTATTTTCCATTAGTAGTGGGTAGTTCATTATCTATTCAACACTTTATCACATTACATCAACTGCTACCTCACCATTTCCTATACAATCCATTTTTGTCTTCAAGGAATCTCGATTCATAGGTTCTAGCCATTGATTCACCTGCCTCATCAGAAGCCATGGAAATCTTACCTGGTCGCACACTCAATATCAATCCACATTTAAGCCTTGAACATATACAAGACCTTATTTCCATGCTTAGAACTAATAAAGATGCATTTGCTTGGGAATACCAAGATATGTGTGGCATCCATCCAAACACCTGTATGCACCATATTTATATTGAGGAAGGTAGTCATCCAATTAGGAAACCACAACGTAGACTTAATCCCACCTTGCATGAAGTAGTTAAAGAATAATTACAAAAAATGTTAAATGTTGGGTTTATATATCCTATTTCAGATAGTCAATGGGTGTCTCCTCTAGTTGTGTTTCCCAAGAAGAATGGTAAGTGGAGAATTTGTGTTGATTATAGAGCTCTCAATAAAGCTACAAAAAGAGATCACTTTCCATTACCCTTTATTGATCAAGTGTTGGATACTCTTGCAAGTAAGGAATTTTCTCCTTTTTGGATGGATTTAGCGGATATAATCAAATTCGCATAGCATCAAAGGATCAAGACAAGACTACTTTTGCATGTCCACGGGGCACCTTCGCATATAATGTCTTGCCTTTCAGGTTGTGCAATGCCCCCGCTACCTTTCAAAGGGCAGTGTTAAGTATTTTTGCTGACCTTGTAAATAATTGTGTTGAAGTTTATATGGATGATTTCACGGTACATGGTAATACTTATGAGGAGGCTAAAAAAATCTAGAAAAAGTGCTTAAACGATGTATAGATATTAATTTGTCATTAAGCCATGAAAAGTGTCACATGCTCATGAAGGAAGGCATAGTGCTTGGTCATTACATCTCCTCTAAAGGTATCCAAGTAGACCCCAAGAAAATCCAAATTATTAAAGACCTGCCTACACCATCCAATCAAAAGGATGTGCATAGTTTCCTTGGCCATGCAGGGTATTACCGAAGATTTATCCAAAATTTTAGTAAACTTGCATCTCCTTTGTTTTCCCTATTATCCAAGGATGTAGCTTTCACCTGGACAACGAAATGTCAAGAAGCCTTCAAAGCTATTAAAACCAAACTTGTAACCACACCAGTACTTCGGGGGCCAAATTCGGAATTGCCTTTTCATATCCATACTGATGCCTCAAATTCCTCTATGGGAGCCATGCTTGGACAGAAGGAAGACAATATTTTCTACTCCATTTACTATATCAGTAAGAACATGCGAGCCAAGGTAAATTATACAGTAACTGAAAATCATTTTTTAGCTGTTGTTTATGCAATTAATAAATTTCATCATTATATTACTAGCTACAAGGTGTTTGTTCATACGAATCATTCAACAATTCAATTTTTAATGAATAAACCTATTGTCACTGGTAGAGTTATTAGATGGTTGCTTTTACTTCAATAATTTCATGTAACTATACTTGATAAGCCTGGTCAAGAAAATGTGGTTGCATAATTTTTATCCAGGTTGCAGCAGCCGGACAATGAACCCACTCTAGTTGACGATGCATTTCTAGATGAACACCTCTTTTCCATATCAGCAAAGAGTCCATGGTTTTCCGATATTGCAAATTACTTAGTCACATGCAAGTTTCCACCACACTTTTCTCCAAGGGAGCATCAAAAGCTGGTTGGAATCAGTGGGCAGTACACATGGATCAACAGATTACTTTTCCACACCGACATTGACAATATCACATGGCAATGTGTACCCGAAGATAATGTCTTTGGTATACTTCATGAATGCCATATAGAACCGTGTGGAGGACATTTTTTTGCTCAACTGATTGCTTAGAAAATCCTCACTGCAGGCTACTATTGGCCAACAATCCATAGGGATTGTAAGTGATATGTTCATCATTGTGACAAGTGCCAGCGTATGGGCCACCCTACATGCTCTGATGAGATTCCCTTACACCCACAATTGTCCATAGAACCATTTGAGAAGTGGGGCTTGGATTTTGTTGGCCCAATCAACCCACCATCAAGAAACAAGGAATACATCCTTATATGTACGGATTATGTCACCAAGTGGGTCAAAGTGGTAGCCTTGATGCATGCCAGAGACACAAAGGTAGTAGAATTCCTGTATTATGATATCTTCACAAGGTTTGGGGTGTCACGAGAAATAACGACAAAACAGGGCCCACAATTCACATCAGAACTCATTTCGGCCTTGGTTCGAGAATATGAGATTCACCATCACAAGTCCACACCTTATCATCCTCAAGCCAATGGGAAAGTGGAAGTCACCAATAGGGAAATTGAGAACATCCTCACCAAGATAGTCACTCTTCATAAGCATGATTGGGCCGCATGACTCCCTGAAGCTATGTGGGCCTATCACACAATGTGGAAGACCACCACTGGTTTGACCCCCTATGAGCTTGTCTATGGTAAGAAAGAAATTATTCCTATTGAGTTTGAGATTAAGACCCTCCACACTGCACTTCAATTGGGGATGAGTATTTCTGATGCCCAAAAAGAACGCATTGATCAACTGCACTCCTTAGATGAAATGCGCCAAGAAGCACTCTTTCACACTAAGGTTTTCCAGAAACAACATGCTTTATGGCATGACCGTCACATTCGACATCGATCCTTTCAGCCTGGCAATTGGGTGCTTTTGTATGATTCACGCTTTTAGGACTTCAAAGGCAAGTTTCACATGTGATGGCTTGGACCTTACGAGATTGAGACAGTATATGATAATGGCATTGTTTGCCTCTGTACCATGGACTTTGAACGTCGACGTCTCCTCGTCAAAGCTCTACAAAAAGCCTCTTTCCAAGGAAGCCTTCTTTTTGGAAGTAGCCAGGGAACTCATTGTTGTTCCTTTTGGCCTCCTCCAAGAATGATTTGATTATTATAAAATAATAATAATAATAATAATGAAAAAAAAAGAAAAAAAAAGAGAGAAAAATTATATTCAAAAACAAAAAACAAAACAAAATAAAATAAAATAAAAATTTAAAGAAAATAAAAAATAAAAAAAAATGAAAAGTATCGGGCTGGCCCCACCGCCACCTCACCCTACCACCTACCCCATACACCCCCTAAAACCTCTTACCATCTACCACATATATAATCCCCACCCTGCCACACCTTAACACCTGCCATGTCGGCCTCCCTCATTCCCACGCCACCCTAGCATTGGTTCCACCACCGCTCAACTTCCAATAATTTCCTCCCATTCGTGCAACCTATCCATGTCACCTTCTCCTTGTGTTCAAATCTCTACACAATCTCCCATGCTCTAGTCATGTGCCATCTTCTCTCCATCAGGGTTCGTCTCCTATGTCGTCGTCCCATTGACTGCCTTGGTGTTGATCACTGGTTGGCTCGATCGATCATGCTAGCGCCCTCATCATACATTGTTGTTTCCTCACCAACTCCTGCTAATGTTCTTTAATGGTAATCCAACCAAGGTTTGTATGTTGTTTATTTTATATTGGTTTTCTTCTATTTTTAGCAATTATTATGACAAACCGTAGATGGTTTCATACATTCAGCTGGGGGGGTGTTGTGTCACATAATTACCCTAGGTCACGTCATACCCTATTGCCATTCCATGCATTGATTATCCTAGCAAGCCAACCCGCTTAAACTGAAAACTCATTTTTAAAGATCATTATTGTCAAAAAATCCTGCCAAGTTTCCCTATTAATTCTTCTACCATGGGAGGCATTCATCAGCACTAGGAGCCAAAGGATATGAAAAATGTTAAAAACAATGCAACAATGTATGGAATCTTTGAATCCGTAGGGTGGCATGTGTTTTTACGACAAGACAAGAAATTGTAGTTGACTCCCAACTAAGGCACCAAACAGACCTCTCTGCCTACACATTGGGCCGACGTTGCCAAGGTAGTTATCTAGTATATCACGAGAGAAGGAAGGTATGCCTATGTTTTTTCCCACTATTTTTGGTTGCTCTGTCATTTACGCCATAATGAGTTGGTTAATCTACCATACTACCTTTTCCATTGCATTAAAAAGATGAGCTTAGAAGTCTGGAAAGGTTGCAGCAATTCCCTAGCTCACCACGGTTTAATTAAGTTAGCTATTCAAAGGGGTTTAGCCAACACTATTCCACTAGGCATTTGGGATGAATTCACCAAAGAAATAAGGTCAAACCCTTCTTCAACACCACCAATTGGAAACCCCCGTAGTGCTGGTAAAACTAAAAACTCTAGCCAAGAATCATAGCACTACACAAAACAAACAAGCCATGGGTCATGACCCCAGGCTGAGAAAGATAAATCTGTTAGTGAGATTGGCACTCCTCCAGTTGTAACTCCCTATAATACAAGGTTCAAGAGGAAATACCTAGAAGCATCCTCTGGATTGCAAAAATTATCCTTTGCAGCTTGCATAGTGAACCAAGAAACACTTGAACTGGATGTTGAAATTCTGGCCACAAAGAAAGTAGGGAAAGATAGGGTGAGTAGAGAAATGCAATGCCAAAACTGCCAGAGGAAGAAAGGGAAAAATTTGGTATCTGAAACTTCATCTGAGGAACAAAAGGGAAGAATACACGTCATAGCCATCCATAAGCTCTGAAGAGAAGAGTCAAGGAGTGGATGCAAGTAACCAAGAATCTAGTCCTTAACTAGCCCCTTCACAGGAACAACCCAATGAGGAAATGCCAAATTCAGGGAACCTTTCTCATGACACCTTTGTAGATGAAGAGTACTCTGTTGAGGAAATTAGGGATCTGCAAGCTAGGGTACAAAGATTAGAAGCCCAGGTATTGACCTTGTAGGCACAATTGCAACAAGCCCTAGATGTTAATCAACAACAAAATGATGAAATCAAACAATTGAAGGATCAAATGGAACAAATAGTTGCACAGTTCACACCAATCATACCAGGGTATATCACTTTGACAGAGCATAGGAACAGGATTGACAAGTTGCAAGCATCATGGGAAGACCAAATTACTGAGAAATGCATGATTGTGGAGCACCACCAAGAAAAGGTCAATGAATTAAGAGCTGAGATGGAACAAATTGTTGGGATTAATGTGTTTCAACCTTTGAGTCCTAGAAATATTTTTGGGATAAATATTTGTACAAATATTGATATATCGTATAAGTTTCCAACTATAATAGTTGTTTGTAATTTCATAAAATTACACCCCTTGTAATTTCACATAAATTCTTTTATCCACTTTAGTTTCCACTCCCTTAGAACTTGTGTAGGCTCATTTTAGACCATGCATCAGCCTTTTTCCCTCTCAGGATGCTCTAAACCCCTTTTTTAGCAGCTACCTTTGCGTGTCAACTTTGTGTCAAACCTCAAGCTTTTCCCATTCTCACCACTTTGTATCATGATGTGTTTGGACACTATCTTGTCGTGCAAATGCCCATGGACCGCACTAGCATCCTGTGACTTTTCAATGTTCAAACGATCATTTCTGAGAATTTTGGCCACTTGTCACTTACCTTTGTCGGTGGTAAAGGCCTAAGACACTTTGTAACTACTCGAGAAGCTTCTTTTCCCTTCTCTCCTCTCTTTAAAAGTGATCCTTTCAATCTATTTGTCCTCCTTGGGTTCTACCTTGAACTCTCCTCTCCTTTCTTACTCTCTCAAGCTTGCATAGCTCTCTCTATAGCTTTCAACAACACTTTCAAGCTCTCTAGGAAACTCTTTTTGCAACACTCTCAAGCTTTTGTAGTGCTCTTTGTAGCTCACTTGGATCTCGTAGCTATTGCCTCTCTCTTTGGCTTCCTTATGCCTTGCAACTGATATCTCTCTTACCTTGTGCTTGTGAGCATCCTGGGATTACATCCCCTATCAATTGCATCTCTATCTTGTGATACAGGTTCTCCTCCTTGAGTGGGGATTGCTTTTATCACACCATATTTGCTTGCTTTGTTCACTTTCTCTATCTATTTGGTTGTCCGTGGAGGTGGGAAAACCAAAATGGGGGTTTGATTAAGGAAAACCCCTATACAACCCCAACATTTTCTCTAGATCTTATGCATGTAGGTATTGAAGATATTCCCATGTTGGAGGCTTCATTACTTGGGATGCTGTGAGAAATTCCTATATCTTATTCTCTTACTTTATCATTTCTACTTATTTTCCCACATTTTGTAAGTTCTTAGAAATCTAATTGTTAGTGATCATTTAGCTATTTTCTATGATATTATCACTTTTTGGTTTGTATGAGACACCGACACACCTATAGGATGCCATCGTTCCAAATTTTTGTCCTTATTCCACACTGATGTCCTTTGGTTGAGAGCTCGTCAGTTTGTCTAGAAAACCTATGTGATTTACTCTTTCTGATTCTAGAACTTTCGCTTTGTTCCCTGAGGTAGTTTAGGATAGTTCGCCCCTTAGGAATCTCTTGAGAATAAAGAGACTCATGAGTAGCGAATCCCCCTTCTCTACATTTTGGTGAACTCGACGTGAAGCACAACTTTTTTCAAAAAACTAAGAATTTATTTACCCCAACTTGGTGGGGTCAAAACTTTTGACTCAGTGCTAAGAATTTAGAACCGTTTACACCATTGGAAAGGTCTCCAAGAGGAATAATTCAATCCCTAAAATTCAATGCCTTCAACAACCAGATTTTAGGGGCTGGCACAAGTTTTGAACCCAAATTCTACTCCGAAGACCTCTAAAAATGCAAATTACTAGAACCTAAAAAATAACAAAAAAATCCAAACAATCTAGATTTTTCAAATTTTCTTAGCAAAATGAATTTAATATCCTCTTTTATGAGTTATGTATCTAATTATATTCAAAATTTTAATGATGTTCCATTTCATGCATGTTATAGTGACTTGGCTTTGCCCATGTCACTTCGTATCTTTGATCCTTCTCATGAGATTCCTCTTGCTTTGAAGGATATCTTGTTGCAAGAAGATGAAATCATTGATACATGTCTTAACATTACTCTACCTTCTCTTCATTCCAATGCATTATCTTCTAGAGATGATGGTTTAGTGAATGGCGAATTTATTCTCTATTCTAATGCACTCTCCTCTAGAGATGATGCATTAGTGAATGATGAATCTCCTTCCACATTTGATCCTCCCTGGATCGATGTTGAGAATATTTCTTCAAATAATTATTCCACTAGTTGTGATTATTTTGTAAATGTAATCTATGTCTCTGCTACCCCTCAAAGGCCTAAGAGACTAGTCATTTATTTGACTCCATCTAGTCCTTCTCCTAAAAGGATTTTTTCTATTGAGGGTGTCCCATTTGATAGCGATTATCTTGATCTTTCAATGGCTACCTCTTATAGAGTGGTAGCCCATACTTATAAGAATGAAATGAATAAAAAACTAAGCCTTCTTCAAGCTTCTAAACCTATAGCTAAAGCACCTAGTGATTACGATCTTGTTGGGAAACTTTGAGTTACTTTGGCTAAGATCTCACTATGAGACTTGCTTTAGTCTGCTCTAGTTTACCAAGGTATGCTTCAGGAAGCATTGCAAAAGATCCTCTTTCCTACTTCTACTAGGTCGACAGATGTTAATGCATTGATGACTCATATTCATGCAAATTCGTCGAATATTACATTCTATCTGCAAGAACTCCCACCTCTGGAAGTACAAAAGCAAGCAAACCCTCTAATGATTATAGTCAACATTAACAATATCAACATTAGATGTACTCTCGTTCACGTCAGTTTGACGCTCAACGTATGTAGCATTGATCTATTACCTAAGATTAATATTGATTCATCTTCTCTTAATGCTTCTTCTATTGTCATTCATGGGTTTAATAATGTTGGTTGACAAGCCCTAGGCATGATAGTATTTCCTTTGAGGTTGGGACCCATTACCGTACCCACCCTTGTATATGTCATGTCGGAAAAATTACCATATAACCTCCTTCTTGGTAGACCATGGATTCATGCTATGGGTGCAGTTCTGTCTACCTTTCATAAATATATTAAGTTCATTTATTATGCAATAAATAGGAAACAATCACCATCGGTTTTATAATAAACAAAATGATTTGATTTATAATGCTCAAATTACAAACTCAACACATATGTATCAAATTTTTTTGGTACCACATCTTAGGAATTTGTTTTAGGCATCATAAAAAAAAAAATTCAATTTGCAAACCAATTTACTTTTATATTTCACCATGTAGTGCTCTAGATGTGTCATATAAATATCCTCCTCCAAGTCACCATGAAGGAAATCATTTTTCACATCCATTTGCTCAACCTCTAAATCATAAGCAACAACAATAGAAAAAACAAATCTAATGGATGTCATTTTTGCAACATTTTTGCAATAGGAGAAAATATCTCACCATAATCACCACCCTTAACTTGAGAGTAACCTTTTGCAACCAACCTTTCTTTGTACTTCTCAATACTTCCATCTTAACCAATTTTTTTTTGAACTCCCATTTGCAACCAACAGGCTTTCTTCCTTTAGGAAATGGTACAAGATCCCATGTATAATTATTTTCCAAAGCTACCATTTCTTCATCCATATAAATCTTCCAAGATTTTGCATCATTCATACATAATGCCTCTTCTACCAATTTGGGTTCATCCATGTTAGTATTCAAAGCAAAAATATATCTCCAATCATCAGGTGAATACCTTTTAGGTGATTGTCTATGCCTTGTAGACATACGAAAAAGTTGAGTTGGGGGTTCTTCCTCCTCTTCTGAAGATTCAGAACTAGATGAGCTCTCCTCAACTTCTTGTCTACTGATGGGCCTCAATTCAAATTTCTCAGGTGTAAAAGGAAATTGAATCACATCTTCCTATTTACTTTTTTTGGGCTGCAATGTAACAAAATAAGGCTTAGTTTCTCTAAAAATAACACTCCCACTATGTATTACCTTCTATGCAACACTATCCCAAATATTTTATCCTTTCACACCATAACTATATCCGATGAAGACACATTTCATAGCCTCATTCTCCAACTTTATTTGCTTCTCCTTTGGCACATGTGCATATGCCTCATAAAAAAAAACTCTAAGATTTCTTAATGAAGGCTTGTGACTTGGCCATGAATCTATAGGTGTCTTATCAAAAAGAGCTAATGTAGGAGATATGTTAATCGGGTAACAAGTAGTGGCAACATCTTTAGCCCAAAACCTTTGTTCTAGATCAACACCACTCAACATACTCCTAGCCTTCTCCATCAGTTTCCTAATCATTCTTTCTGCAACTCCATTCTATTGTGGATAATACAAAGTTGTCTTTTGTTTATGAATACCACAATCTTTACAGAATTTGTCAAAATCATTAGAGAAAAATTCACTACCATTATCATTCCTCAAACATTTTATTTTCTTTCTAGTCTGCAACTCAAACATTGTTTTAAATTCTTTAAATCAACTGAAAAACTTTAGATTTACTCTTTAGAAAGTATACACATTTCCTTCTACTATAATAAAAAATAAATGAAAAATAATATATGGATTTACCAAATGAAGGAACATCTAAATGACCAAACACACTTGAATGAATAAGATCCAATATACCACAAGATTTATGAGAACTCGAGTAAAACTGAACATGGTTTTGTTTTCCATAAATGGAATGCTTACTGAAATCAAATTAAAGATTACAATCAAATAACCCTTCAATAAGGTTTTTATTTTTAAAGTTCCTTAGACCATTTTCTCCAATGTGGCCAAGTCTCTAGTTCCATAACATAGTTTTCTCTATAGGTAGCTTTGATTCAAAATAAAGAGCACCCTTGGGTACCTAGAAGCCATGACCATTTCCTAAAGATGAAACCCTCGCCTATTCCACATACTTGCTTTTCACATAATTACTATTGCACTCAACAATGCATACATCAATCTTATACAATGTTCCATATCTAACACCTCTAGCAATCACCATAGCACCTCTAATCATTTTACATCCCACATCAGAAAATACTACCTGCACACATGCATCTATTAATTTACTCACAGATAACAAATTTTGTGTTAAGCAAGGGATATGCAACACACCATTAATCCTTTTTATTCTACCATCAGGAAACCTAATTTTAACTTTACCATGGACAAATATTTAAATAAGAATTATTGCCCAAGTACACCTTACTTCCATCAAATTCTTCATATTCAAAAAACTGATCTCTATTAAAGGTCATATGGAAAGATGCACCTGATTCAATTAAACATGCATCATTACCTACACGAGTTTCCAAAGATGCAATGAATGCATCACCATCTTCCTTCTCAGACTAAGAATCAGAATCAATTCTCTTCTTTTTCTTCTTCTTTTCTTCTTTGTAGTCCTTATGAATATGTCTAGGCTTATCGCAGTTCCAACAAACAACTTTGGAATTTCCAGGAGATTTGGATCTCCCCTTGGACTTGGATTTATCATGCTTCTCATTCTTCTTTCCTTTTTCCTTAGGTCTTCCATGAATATTTAGGGCCTCCTTCGAACTGATGGATACCTTCCTTCTCATCTATTTAGAAAAAAAAGATCCCACCACATCTTCAGTCTTCAATATAACATAAGTACTCCCAATAGCCATAACAAGAGAATCCCACGAATCAGGGAAATAACAAAGAAGGATCTAACATTTCTCCTCATCCATTTTGACACCAACTGATGCCAACTAAGCCACCAACATATTGAATACTTCCAAGTGGTATGTAATTCATCCACCCTCTTTCATTCTCAAGGAATACAATTTATTCCTTAAGAAAATATTATTCACTATATATTTGGCTTGATACATCTCACCAAGCTTCTTCCATAGTTTTTGTGTAGAGGTCTCTTCATGGAAATTGATTAAAACAAAGTCCACCATGGACAATATGATTAGACCCTTGGCTTTACAGTCTACAACATCATATTGAGAAGCATGAGTAGGATCTGCAGGCCTTGAAACATTCTCATCAACAACATCCCACATATCTCAATCTATCAATAGATCCTCCATATCTAGTTTCCACATCTCAAAATTATTTCAATTTTTTTTATCCACCTCTATTTTCCCTAATGAACTTGTTATCAGAAAATTCCTTCAACAAGATCACAAAGTATCTTCTACACAAGCTATCACTCAAATCTAGATTAGTTCAAAAAACCCAACAACCCACAATTGAAACCAAAGGTGATTAGGAATTGATATGTTGGAAATACAAGGGCAGACAACTCAGAGGGTGGGGTGAATAGGTTGTCATAGAAATTAAACTTATTAAACTTATTCTCAGATCTAATAAATAAACATGAAATCATAAACCATCACCACATCAGAAACACACATAACACCAATATTTTTTACGTGGAAACCCGGTTAGGGGAAAAACCACGGTGGAGGTTAGTCCACAAGTTTATACTCTAATAAAGTATAAAAGAATTGTAAATGAGAATGCACATGCATTCAGGTACATTTCCTAGAGCTCACTGCTCAAATACAAAAGGATTACTGCCCAAAGGAAGACACACTATCTTATAGAAACATTTGGATTACATCCACAAGATTTTGAAGTAAGAAAATAGCATCTACTAATGCCTGATTATAGTTTCGGTTAAGAAAATAAACTCTATTCACTCTTCTTCACACTTTGCTTCTACCTTCAAAATATTAGAACATTATTCACACATAGCACTCGCACATCATTTATACACACTCCTCTAAATGGTATAAACAATTGCTCATATATATCTGCAACTAGGGATAATATCATCTACATGTCAACTTCAACAAAGAGTATAAAATGAGTGCAAAATATTGGCCCAAATCAATAAATAATTTTCAATCCACACCAACCAATGTTGGGAACAACATAGTGAATACCCAAAACAACATCCTCGAACATGAACCACCTTTGAAAATTATGCCTCGAAGATCCACAACACGCTACAATCACCCTGTCGGCCATGATCATGAAAAACATGAACACAAAGAAGAAAATCACCAATTGTGAGCACAACGATCAATGTGGACGTACAAAAAAAATAGAGAACGATCTAGAAACATCCACGAGAATCATGAATCACCATAAAAGCATCCACAACAACTCAACTTACTAGAATCACATCATCTTCTTTCAAGAACACCAACTGAAGCAACAAAACAACAGCCAGAACACAAAAACTCATAACTTGATCAAATATTCATGCGGATCTCTAAAACTTTACTTGGATAAAATAGATATACTCAAAAAGAAACCCTTTAATCCACAACCTCTAATCATCAATATACTGAGCTATCCAACATACTAAACTTCACTGTATCATTGATAACCTACAACTTATTTTATTACAATTTTCTCAATATCCTCGACATATACAACCTTAAAGACATTAATGCCAATAGTGTTGACATCAATGGACGCCACTTATCAGCAATGTCCAACAATCTCCCCCTTTGGCATTGATGGCAACACATGATGTGAAAAACACAATCAACACAACTTTCTCTAAGTAGTTTCTCCCCCTTAGATTCTGACTCTTTTCTCCTCAAATCTTTCACAATTCTTCACATGACTCTTCTACCCCTTTGAAGTCAATGAAAAAGATACACATTATCTTTCTCCACACAAGCTCTGAACCACATTTCTGAACATCTGACTACTCCCCCTGAGTAGCAGCCACCACAACATCAATCTGAATCAAGATATGACTATGAAATGCATAGATTGATGCAAGTCAATGCATCTTATTCTGATTAGGAGGGGTAATCACCCCTAGTTTTCCTTTGAGATACTCAAAATTATCCTTAGGAAAGGGCTTGGTAAAGATATCTGCAATCTTTTCCTTAGTGGGAACATACTCCAATTTTACTTCCTTTTCACTCACCTTCTCTCTCAAAAAGTGAAACTTGATAGATATATGCTTGGTCTTTGAATGCAACACTAGATTCTTAGAAATGTTAATTTCACTTGAATTATCATAGAATAAAGCAATAGGTTCATCATATAGAACTCTGATATCTTTCAACATCTGCTTCATCCACAATACTTGAGTACAATTGTTAGAAACAACAATGTATTCTTCCTCTGTAATAGATAAAGAAATGGCATTCTTCTTCTTACTTAACCATGAAATCAACTTCTTTCCCAAGAAAAATGCACCACCACTAGTACTCTCTTCGTCATTCACAGCTCCTTCCTAATTAGCATCAATATAAGCACTCAAAGTAAGGTCATCATCTTTAGGATACCACAGTCCAAAATCAACTGTCCCCTTCAAGTACCTAAAAATCCTCTTTATAGTTGTCACATGAGATTCCTTAAGATTGGCTTGATATCTTGCAACAATTCATTCAACATTCATGATATCAGGTCTAGTTTGAGTCAAATAAAGCAATCCACCAATCATGGATTTGTATCTAGTCTAATTTTCTTTAGGAGAATCATCATCTTGTGTCAACTTACATCTGGTCACCATAGGTGTACCAACTTGTTTTGAATCTTCCATACCAAAATTCTTTAGCAATTCTTTCACATACTTGGACTAAGATATAAAAATCCCTTTATCTAGCTGAGTAATTTCCAAAAAGAATTTCATTTCTCCAATCATAGAGATCTCAAACTCATTCTACATCTCATCAACAAACTTCATGCACAAACTATCATATCCTCCAAAAATGATATCATCAACAAAGACTTTGACAATCAAATCTTTATCATGATAAATCTTGAAATACAAATTACTATCAGCAGTACCTTTATTAAATACAAGATTCAACAAATACTTGTCCAATCTAGCATACCATACTCATGGGGCTTGCTTAATTCCATACAATGCTTTCTTCAATTGACAAACCATATCTCCCTGATCATTCAATTGAAATTCATTAGGTTGCTCAATATACACTTCTTCTTCTAGTTTTCCATTTAGAAATGCTGACTTGACATCCATCTAATAAACCTTGAAGTTTTTGTAAGCATCATAAGAAAGAAATAGTCTCACAACTTCAATCCTAGCAACATGAGCAAAAGTTTCTTCAAAGTCAATTCCTTCCATCTAAGAATATCCTTTACACACAAGTCTTGTTTTTTTCTAACAACTTCACCTTGCTCATTTAGTTTGTTCCGAAAGACCCATTATTTCCAATTACATTTTTGTCCTTAGGTCTAGGAACAAGAATCCATGTATCATTCTTCTCAATTTGTAGTAATTATTCTTTCATTTCTTCCACCCAATGTTCATCTTTGCATGCTTCATTGACACTATTAGGCTCAGTCTTCAAGATCAAACAATATTATTTTGCAATTCTTCTCCTAGTTTAAACACATTTGTTCTTATCACCAATAATCTGATCTTTTGAATGATTTAGTCTTACATACCTCAGAGTCTTAGGATGCTCTTGAACTTCAGGCTCTTGTGATCTTACTTCTGCACTTTCAGTAGTTCCTTCCTCTTGATTTTCTTGATTCACCAGAATGATCTGAACTTGATTTGGACTCTAAACTTTCTTTCCTTTATCTGAATTGTAATTCTAATCGTCTGAATCATATGCATAGGTTCTAGATGGTATGACTATTTCTTCATCAACCTTGACATTAGCACTCTCAATTACTTTCCTCAATCTCTTATTGTAGCACTGGTATGCTTTACTTTTAGTAGAATAACCAAGAAAGATTCCTTCATCACTTCTAGCATCAAACTTTCCTATATCTTCATCTCTTTTGATGTAGCATTTACTCCCAAAGATTTTGAAGTATCTAACATTAGGATTATGACCATACCATAGCTCATAAGGAGTCTTACCAGTATCACCTTTGATTTTTACCTAGTTGAGAGTGTAAACGATAGTACTCACAACTTCTCTCCAATAGATATGAGGAACATTTCCTTCCAACATCATAGTCCTAGCAGCTTCTTGAATTGTCTTGTTCTTCCTTCCACAACTACATTTTGCTGAGGGGTCCATAGTGCAGATAATTGTATCTTTATCCCATGCACTTCACAAAAAGAATTAAACTCACTGGAAGTGAATTCACCACCTCTATCTGATCTCAGACATTTAATCTTTAGACCTATCTCTATCTCAACCATGACCTTAAAAATATTGAATTTCTCTAGAGCTTCCGATTTTTCCCTTAAGAAGGTAACCCACATCATTCTAGAATAATCATCAATAAGTAACATGAAATACATGTATCCTTGTACACTTATAATTCTAGAAGGACCACACAACTCAGTATGCACAAGCTCCAACACTTCATTTGAAAAATGTTGTTTTCCCCAAAATGAAACTCTAGTTTTCTTCCCTAACTGACATTCCTTGGATATGGCATTAGTAAGTTTTATCAACTTAGGAAGATCTCTCACTGCATGAGTAGAACTTATCTTGATAATATTATCAAAGTTTACATGACACATTCTCCTATGCCATAGCCAACTTTCATCAACTTGAGATATTAGACAACTTTTACTAGCAACATTCAGGTGAAAGATATTACCTTTTCTTTTTTTACCTGATGCCATCACATTTTTGAAACTCCCAAATATTCTACACTTTCCATCCTTGAATTGAAGATTGTATCCCTTGTCAACCATCTGTCCAACACTTAAGAGATTATGATTTAAACCTTCCACATATAGAACACCATCAGTATTATGCTTACCATCAAGAGAAATGGATCCTCTACCATGGATTACACCAAATTTGTCATCACCAAATATTACAACACCACCATCATACTTTTCCAAGTTGACAAACTCACTTTTATCAACTGTCATGTGATGAGAGCATCCACTTTCAATCACCCATTCATCTTTTTCTTCAACTCTGGTAACTAGGGCTTTGCAACTAGCAGATTCAATACGTACAGGATCATTTTCCTTGATAGCAATAAATACCTATTCGTCCTCACTTACATCCCCTTTATCAGATTCATCATTTGTCACACCTTCATTAGTAGAAAAATAACACTTTCTTTGGAATCTAGGCTTGTTAGGTCTTGGCTTAGGAACTCTTTTCGGACACCTTGAGGTAAAATGACCTATCTTATTGTAAGAAAAACATTTAATAGGAAATTTCCCTTTATACTTGACTTCTCCTCTAGCTTCTCTCTTGACAATAAATGCTTCAAGCTCATCTAGTTTTCTCTCTTCTTCTTCAATCTCTATCATTTCCTCCTCATACTTGAACACCTTTCTAGAGGAACTTTTACCCAGATCATATCTCTGCTTATCTTTTCCAGAGATAGTAGCTTTGAATGCAGATTTTTTCTTAGGAAGAGAATCACCAAACTCACTTAACTCAAAAGCAGTAAGCTTACCAATCAACATGTCTCTAGTTACATTTTTCATAGTCTGGATCTCCTCAATAGCAGTAGCTTTGGCTTTGTATGCAGTAGGCAAGGATCTAATCACTTTAGCAACAATCTTTGATTCTTCCAATGTTCTACCAACACATCTGATACTACACACAAGTTCATTCACTCTCTACATAAAAGAAGTGATGTTCTCATCATCGCCCATTATCAACATTTCATATTTCCCTTTCAGGATTTGCAACTTAGCAATCTTCACATGAGCATCACCCTCATACAATGTTTCCAACTTTTTCCAAATCTCATAAGCAGTCTTCAGATCCATTACATTTTTCATCTCAAAATCAGTTAGAGCACTCAACAATGCTTCCTTAGCACTGATATTGTACTCAACATCCTTAATCTCAACAGAAGTAGAAGGACCATTTTTTGGAATGATATATCTATTCTTTGTAATTGTCCAGTAAGGTTCACCAATGCATCTCAGATGACACTCCATTTGAGTCTTCCATAGAGAATAATTTGTTCCATCAA
Source organism: Sequoia sempervirens (assembly GCA_007258455.2). Classification (NCBI taxonomy): domain Eukaryota; kingdom Viridiplantae; phylum Streptophyta; class Pinopsida; order Cupressales; family Cupressaceae; genus Sequoia; species Sequoia sempervirens. The sequence goes on from VDFB02270651.1 coordinate 761,816,206, forward strand.
ATCTTGGACTATCCTTCTTATATGTCACCATCCCAGATCACCTCAAGCTTTTAAACTTCTTCCAAGGAACTTGCTCTGATACCAATTGTTGGCAACACAAGGGTAGACAACTAAGAGGGGGGGTGAATTAGTTGTCACATAAATTAAACTTATTAAACTTATTCTCAGATCTGATAAATAAACATGAAAGAAAAAACCATCACCACATCAGAAACACACATAACACAAATACTTTTACGTGGAAAACCTATTAGGGGAAAAACCACGGTGGAGGTTAGTCCACAAGTTTATACTCTATTAAAAGTATAAAAGAATTGTAAATGGTAATGCACATGCATTCAAGCACACTGCCTAGAGCTCACTATTCAAATACAAAAGGCTTACTACCCAAAGGAAGACATACTGTCTTACAGAAAAATTCAGATTATATCCACAAGATTTTGAACTGAGAAAATGGCATCTACTAATGCCTGATTATAGTTTTGGTTAAGCACATAAAAATTTCTCTCTTCTTCACACTTTACTTCTGCCTTCAAAATATTAGAACATTATTTGCACACAACACTCGCACATCATTTGTACACACTCCTCTAAATGGTATAAACAATCGCTCATATATATCTGCAACTAGGGATAACATCATCTACATGTCAGCTTCAAAAAAGTATAAAATGAGTACAAACTATTGACCCAAATCAATAAAAAAATTTCAATGTGCACCAACCAATGTCGGCCACAACATAGTGAAGACCCAAAATAAAATCCTCAAACATGAACCACCTTCAAACATTATGCCTTAAAGATCCACAACATGCTACAATCACCCTATCGACCATGATCATGAAAAACATGAACACAAAGAAGAAAATCACCAATCACGAGCACAACAATCAATGTGGATGTACAACATAGATATAGCACGATCTAAAAAAATCCATGAGCATCATGAATCACCACAGAAGCATCCACAACAACTCAACTTACTAGAATCACATTATCTTCTTTCAAGAACACCAACTGAAGCAACAAACAACTATCAAAACACAAAAACTCATAACTTGATCAAATCTTCATGCGGATCTTTGAAGATTTATGTGGATAAACTAGATATACTAAAAAAGAATCCCTTTAATCCACAACCTCTAATCATCAATATATTGAGCTAGCCAACATACTTAACTTCACTGAATCACTGAAAACCTGCAACTTATTTTATTACAATTTTCTTAATATCCTCGACATATACAACCTTAAAGACATTAATGCTTGTTGGTGTAATTAAAAGTGTTGTACCTTGTCCTAGGTCATAATTACACCTTAGTTAAGTTTACTTAGGTCATAGGAAGGAATATTTCTAGAAGGTGCTAGTTGTCATTAGTTGTTATCTTATCTTTTGACAACTACTACATGTGAACCTAGGTAAGTGTGATTAGTTGTCTCATGTCATATGATTAAGACACTTGTCATAATCCTATGGAATCTTGCATCTCACCTTGGCTATATAATCAAGGGGTCTCTCTCATTGTAAACAATCATCTCATCTCATTGACATTGAATATAGTTTATTCTTGTCATATTCATATTCTCTCTCTTTTGTGCTTTCCATTTGGTCCATAGATCTTGGTAGCCATAGCCAATTCTAACATGGTATCAGAGCGGGTTGGGTGCCATTGGAGAGTCTTTTTCTGAAGAGAGATCTCAGATTTGGGGGAGTTCCATTTTTGTCTCTTTGTTGTAGGTTCATATTGGAGCTTGTTGGTGTAAATCTAAGCTCACCATGACGTCTAGAAGGTTCGAGAAAGTCAAATTTTCCTTTTATTTTGTCCAAATCGGACATATGAGGCCAAATCTTTGAGGGTTTGAAGCTAAAGTGTGGTTGCCAGATCCAGAAGTTAGCTGAAATTTTGGAGCATTTTGGGTCAAATCTGAATCTGCCATCGCATCTAGAAGGGCAAAAAACCCTAAGATCGACTGTCAATTTGTCCATTTTGGAACAAGTCATCTAGTGAGGCAATTTTTTTTGCCTTGCGAGCCGTACGGCCCCTAGGTCATCATTATTGCTGGTACAATTTTTTTTAATAAAAATAAATTAAATGTTTTGTGCGAAAAATTATTTTCAAATATTCTGTAAATTTTTTGAAGTTTTTTATTAATCATTGTAAAAAGTTTTTATTAAAAATTAAAAAAAAAGAGAGAGAATATGAATATGATAGGAATAAATTGTATTCAATGTCAATGATATGAGATGATTGTTTACAATGAGAAAGATCCCTTGGTTATATAGCCAAGGTGAGATGCAAAATGTCATAGGATTATGACAAGTGTCTTAATCATATGACATGAGACAACTAATCACACTTACCTAGGTTCACATGTAGTAGTTATCAAAAGATAAGATAACTAATGACAACTAGCACCTTCTAGAAAGATTCCTTCCTATGACCTAAGTAAACTTAACTAAGGTGTAATTATGACCTAGAACAAGGTACAACACTTTTAATTACACCAACACCCCCCCTTAAGTGCAACTTAGGGAGTAACATATTATTATGCAAATGACACAAGATGCAAAGATGGGTCCTGGCTACTAAGCCATGTTAGGTACCCATGTACATATGCAAATGCAATGAAAAAGAAATCTCTCACAAACAGAGAAAAGGAGAAAACCCAATGGGACAAAAGTCCTTCTCCTATTGAGATCACATCTTCATCTATTGTTGTACCTAAGGATACTTGTGATTCAACAGTTTGGCTCCTAGTGATTCAGTGCAGCAGGATATACATAGTCTTCCAGATATGGCTACTTTGGATGGCTTCTTGACAGGTATTTCAGACTTGTTTGTGGAGTCTCATCTTGTATATTTGGGGGACATCATTGCTAGCATTCATCTTCTCTTTGATGAAGATGTACCTTCTTCAATTGTTGTGAGGGAACACCTTAACCCTCTTGTTCATTCTCTACATGATCATTCTTCACAGATTTGAGTGAGTGTGGATAATTTTGGACAGCCTTTGGAGGAGGTTTCTTTGTCTTCAGAGGGGATATCTTTGTCTTTGGATTATGTTCTACATCAGTCTCTACTAGATTTTGGATTGTCCTCTTCAGCAGTGTGGCCTAGAACGCCTGTTTGGAGTGTGGCAGCTTTCGACATCGCCATGGAGACACTTGAGCATGCTTCAAAGACATCATGCATCATCTATCTTCATGATATCCTGCATACATCCATGGTTTTGTTTCTTCCTAAGGGGAGGAATGTTATTTGACAAGATTGGATCATCTTTAGCATTCAATGTCAAGCTTCTACCATCATTGCAAGAGACTCAACATTGAGGGGGGGCTGCCTAGTCTCTCTTCTACTTCTCTCTTATGGGGGGTTCTTTTTCCTCACATGGGTTTTTTACCTTCTCATTCTTCATTGAGAGCATTTCATTTTTTGTATTTCATCTCTCTTTTGGGGAGGAGTTTTATCCCACTAGGTTTTCTCTTTTTCTCTATTTGTGAGAGATTTCTTTGTCATTGCATTTGCATATGTACATGGGTACCTAACATGGCTTAGTAGCCGAGACCCATCTTTGCATCTTGTGTCATTTGCATAATAATCTGCTACTCCCTAAGTTGCACTTAAGGGGGGGTGTTGGTATAATTAAAAGTGTTGTACCTTGTCCTAGGTCATAATTACACCTTAGTTAAGTTTACTTAGGTCATAGGAAGGAATCTTTCTAGAAGATGCTAGTTGTGATTAGTTGTTATCTTATCTTTTGACAACTACATGTGAACCTAGGTAAGTGTGATTAGTTGTCTCATGTAATATGATTAAGACACTTGTCATAATCCTATGACATATTGCATCACACCTTGGCTATATGACCAAGGGGTCTCTCTCATTGTAAACAATCATCTCATATCATTGACATTGAATACAATTTATTCCTGTCATATTCATATTCTCTCTTTTTTGTGCTTTCCATTTGGTCCATAGATCTTGGCAGCCATAACTAATTCTAACAATGCCAATAGTGTTGAAATATATGACAACCACATATCAACAATGTCCAACATGATACCACTTGTAAGAAATCTAAGGTAGTAGAACAACTTCCTACACCAATCTTGAGAGGAGAATAATGTAAAACGTTACATATCTTTTCAATTATAGAAATTTTAACACAAATAAACAAAAATATCATGCATACCACAACACAGTGACTTACATGGGGAAACCCCTTTTGGGAGAAAAAACTAACACTCCAAAATCCACCCAATATATTATTCAAAAATCACAAAGATTACAATATACTTGTAGAGAAAGCTTCTCACAAGAGTATCACCAACCAAAGATTTAGAGGCAACAAATTCTCATAATACATTACAATACATAGCTCTAATACAATGCCATCGTAAAATAGGGTTTCCTTCTAGGGAAATTCAAGCTAATAAAATATCGGTCATCATATTTAAGACCTAATGATGAACGGTCCAAATTTACAATAGGGTGATCCCACAATAGTGGTTTACATTTTTTGGGAGATCCTGTTTTTTGCTAAAATCACATATTTTTAGAAAATATAATGATTTAAGCCTTGAAAAGTTCCATTTAAAGGATTCCGATTGAAGAGGGTTTGATCAAACCACCTTAGATCAAATGCCCCTTGGGTAGAACCCCACTAGTTTTAAACCATACCTATAACAGAGTCTCCTTTACACCTATCAAAATGCTAATAAAATCCCACTTTTTATTTACCTTTTGGGGGATCAAATGAATTCATTTAAAATTTATTTTTTGTAAGTATGTATTCCTTATTATAAGCTTCCCAAAAAGTATAATTTTAAGTAAATTTAATTTAATTATTATATTTATTTTTTATTTCTTGTGAATGTAGGTTTTTCACCAAAAATCAAGCTCTCTATTCTTTACATGTGGAAAAATAGCAGATTATCAAGAAAAAAATCTGAAAAACATCTATGCACTAGATATTGATGTCCTTGATCCAACAAAAATAAATAAATTGAATTTTGATACATACAAAATAAGTTATGTTTTAGCCACTAAATCATGTCTAAATTATATCTGGTTTGACTTTGAAACTTAATTAAGAAAAACATATTCAATGAAATGATATCAAACCAATTCTATGCACTAGATATCGTAGTTATGAATCTAAATTCGAAAAAATTAGAATTTTATCCATCATAGAAAAAAAATTATGTGTTAGCCGGTAATGTCACTATTTAAAGATGGTGTTTACTGTTAAAAAATAGTTTTTGAAGGAGATGGAAAAAGAAGTGTAATTTAATTTCAATTTTTTTGAAAAGAATATATTTAGAATCTATAGACAAAATGTCACAAATCACTAGTTTGCATCATCTTCGAATTCCTCACGGTTTAGCCACTATAGGTGCATGAAAGTGAAAATTTAGTTAAAAAAAATCAGTTCAATGGCCAAAAATTGTAAACCACCCAATAATAAAAGATAAATAAAATTTTCCTTTTGGGGGCATTGCCCCCAAACCCCTAGCTGGGGGATGATCCCATCGGACCCCTCATAGGGGGAAACCCCACCCGCCCCACTGACGTATCAACATTACCTTATGTAATTGCAAGGTTGAGACACATTTTCCCAACATCGAGCCCATTTTTTCCATAGTAACTATATTCTATTAAATTGGAAAGATTTTCCACATAAATTAATAAATTTCATTATTAGTTACTAAGATCCACCAATATTTTCTATAAAATTTTACTAATGTAAAAAATTACCAATAAAATTAATATTTTTTTCAAAAATAAGAAATATTTTCCAATAGAAATTAGTTTTTTCCCAAAAAGATGGAAGATTCACTAGGATTTTATATCTTTTTTGTGGGAGTTTCTTAAAGTTATCCCTAACAAGCACTCAAACATGAGGTTTAAACATGACTATTGTAGCACGTAAAATTTACTAATTGACGCTACACATCCGATCCTGATTTTACTAACACCATTTTATCCTAAATCATCCCTCAGTCTAACCATTTAATCGAATACCCTTATTTGATTAAATTCATCAATTTTCCTCCCTTAATTAAATAAATCATTATTTATCTGATTAAGTCTTTCTCTTTGGTTAATTAAATTAATCAATCTGATTTAATTAACCCTAGGTCCTTATTTAATTAAATAATTCATTTTATTTAATTAAATCTCTAAATTCATCTTATAATTTAAATAAATTAAACCTTATTTGATTTAATCTATCCTCATCCCCTTTAGTTAAATAAATTGAAATATTTATTTAACTAGGTCTAAATCATTTTCCTCTCAACTTTGATTTATTTAAATCCTAAAATCTAAGTCAAAATTGTCAAATCACCTAACCTCCTCTTATTTAATCAAATCCCGATTAAATCTAATCTCAATTTATGTAACATCCTCTAGCTTTTTCCACTTGCACATGAAAATACATTTAATTCATTTATTAAATCTCTATTTTCTCTCAACTTGGCATCTTTAGAGAATATTCTTCCAAATTTGAAAATCCCTCCAAGTGGACTTTGTCCTTCCAACAAGACATTTATTTCATCTTACAAGTTATTTTGCATTGAACCAAGTGGCCATTACTCCATTTGACTCTCCCTCCACCTTGTCATTTCACTAATTTGAAATTTCAACTAATTGCATTTATGGGCACATTCATCAAAATGTGCACATCCTTGGCCCATTCATCTCTTGACAAGTGGTATTTGGCTATTGATTGAAAGTTAGTTCCACATTGCTTCATTTTTGGCATTTCTCCATCTTTTCTTTATATAAATAAGAGGTTTCTCTCCTCACTTTATCATCCACAATTTGAGAAAACTTATTATACTCAATTTCATCTTCAAACATCATCATTTTCATCTATTTTATCAAAGTCTTAGCTAAGTTATGCAAGTTTTTCATCATGGAGCTCAATTGAATCTTCAGCAAAGTGGATCAACCTTCATCACTCATCAACATTGCATCATTAGAGTTGGGAAAGGGCCAATTTTCACATCAAATTGTCACCAATTCCCCCATGGGATCAAGAGTTTGCATGTTTAATTAGGATTTCATTGCTTTCTTATTTTGTTCTTCATTTTATTTTCTAGTTTGAGCATTGCTAATGGATTTCATGGGGAATCTTTATTCTTACTTGCATTTTGATCTAACCACGTGTTTGTTTATTTTGTTTTGCAGGTATTAGGATTAGGGTTCTACATTTGGTGCTAGAAAGAGGGCTAATCTCAAGTTTAATCATGTTTTTATCAAAAATTCCATGTTTTTTTTTCTGTTTTTATGTGTCTACAAGGAACTGCACCGCTATCAGTCTAGTGTCGCCATATAGGACCTCTAGCAGTCTAGCATCGCCATACAACACTGCTTCAAACTTCAAACCATGCCGCTTTGTCTTTCCCACCAAGAATTCAAAAGTTCTAACTCTGTCGTTGGATCAATTCGAGGTCGCTGACTTTTTTAAACTCCAAACTGCACCGTTGGGTAAAAGGCTGACACAATCATGCTCTATGTTTTGCTATAGAGCACTACTTGCAGAATTAGCGGCACCATATAGCATCGTTGGGTCCTTTAAACTACACCTCTTGTGTAGACTTCACAGCTAAAGTGAAATAAAAAGTGAAGTTTCAATTTTTTATAACATGTACTTTTTAAAATTTTGATCATCTGGGTTATTAATTGCCTTCATGACCTATGTTTTGCAGTTTTAACTGGTTTTTGTAGGTTGACTTAATCAAAGGTGGAGAAAAGAAACCTAGTGGAAAATTCATAATGGCATCATCATCCCATGATATCAAGTGTTTTTGAACACTTTAGTGTTTGTTGAACACTCTTACAGAATTCATCAACTCTCTTAAGGATTTGTTTCTTTTCATGCTCTTAGGACATACTAAATTTCTTTTGGGCTCTAAAAAGAACACAACAAAGGCTTTCATTTTGTGCTACAAAGGGCTTAAAAAGAACTTTAGGAAAAACTCACTAAATTTGGTTTGAGGATTAACAATTGAACAAGAAAATCTCCATATTTCATTTTGGTGCTCTAAAATGAATCAAATCATTGCTTTGTGGACTTAAAATGAATAAGTGATTTTTTTTTTGTAATTACTTACTCAAAGTAATACCATCGAAAAGATGTATGCACTTCTCTCATGCCTCATGATGATCTTGAGAATCAAAAGGATTTTTGGTGGTCTTAAGTTGGGTAAAGTAATTTCCACCACATTTCATTTGGGATTAAAATTGAACACATCTTGCGAGTGTCAGTGGAACATATTGCGTGTGTTCTCTCTTTGATTCTCAACAAAGATCGATCAAAATACGAATATGTTTGATCACTTTTGTTTATCTTAGAGGGCCTGCCTTGTGGGAAAAATTAATCACCCAAGGGAATGACCCAACCGACAACACGCTAAAGAAAAGCAACTGACAACAGGTATATAAGTGTGGGTTCTTGTTGAAAGGCAAGAATCATGATGGTCATCCTGATGAGAAGGGAAGCAATGGTCTCTTGCTGAATGGGTGATTTCCCATGAATGGAAAGTTTTTATTAAAACCCTTGTTTAGAAAAGGCCAAAATCCTTGATCTATTTGTTGGTGCAAGAATGGTCGTTCTGAAGTTGCCCCACACTTTTATGACTTTTATTAGAAATAGAAAGTATGCCATGGGATTTTCATGGGTGTTGATGCTTGGCTTCCCCATATAAGTGAGTTTCATGGAGGGGAGCCAGTGGGGTCAATCATCTAACCATTCGCTAAAATTAGGCATAGTTGGACTTGTCCAAGTGGGGATTCAACAAATACAGTCTTTCATATCCATAGGATTGTGCATGTTCTTGGAAACAAAACAATTTTCTTGTTCATAAACATTTAGAAATAAACATTCAACATTATCATCAAAATTCAAACCCTTTAGGAGAAGCAAATATCCTTGAATGAATTCATGTGTTATTGCTTGCCCTTGGGATTTTATCCTTAGAGGTTTCTAAACATTTGAATTTATATCTCAATTTTCTTGCTAAAGTAAACAATAGGTAAATTTTTCCTTGATTTCATCAAAGTTCCACATAGTACTTTATGGGATGACAAGAAGTTAAGACATTGGACATCTAGTTTCAAAAGCTAATCAAGAATTGTTTATGGTAAAAACAAGTCACTAAGAAAATCTAAGAATAATTGAACCCCACACATGTGTCTCAAATGATTTCATGCAAGATCAAAATCCGAAAACTAAATTCAAAAGCTCTTAGCCCAAAATAATATCAAAAGCATCTCTCAATGCTCTATGGATTCAGATGAAGATTACTTTTCAACTTCTACAAAAGAGCTTCAAGAAACAATATCGGTTTGTACTCATTCTATTATTGTCAAAATCCAAATCTTTTTCGGGAATTTGAGCATATTGTTTAGAGTAAAGTGTGTTCTTCAAAACCAAGGTCTTGTAAACAAGAGTATTTTTAGGTACACATAGGATCAAATTCAACCTTCATCCATCTTTCAAACATCAAACCAAGATCATCTCACCAACAACTCTTGAAAATATTGAAACCATCCTTCATGCTAGACTTTTTGGAAAATCCATGAATCAAAATATTTGAACCAAAAACCCTTGAATCAAACACCTAATCATCTTGTTTAGCTAGGTATATGTAGATGCATCCTTCTCCATATGCTTAGTTGAATTATCATCTTGTTTGGTTAGGTGTGGGTAGATGCATCCTTCTCTCTACACTTAGTCAAATTACCACCTTCTGAGCAAGTATATCCCATAGATAACATCCAACATCTTGGGATCTATTTGTTCATTATCCAAAATCAAAGCAATCCAAAACCAAATCAAGGTAAAAAATTAAAATTCAAAAATCCAAGAATCCTAAATCAAATCAAAATCCAAAAAATTCCCAAAAGTCTAGCATCCACTCAAGATATTTTAAGAGTTCAACCATTCATGTCATTCATCTTTCATACACTTCATTAATCATCCTAGATCTTATCTTTTGAACCTCATTTTATGGTTCAAAATAGATCTCAAGACAAGAGGAACATGGAAGCCAACAAAGAAACATCCACTTCAAGTGACCTAAGTCAAACCAATTCCGAAATGAATCCCGTTGGGTCAAGCAATCCTCTAACTAACTTTCCTTCATCATCACAAAATCCTCAAGAGGAAGGTCAAGTAGAGGATATCACTAATAATGCCTTCGAAATGACACAAGATGAGATCATCAAAATGGTCCAAAATCTTGAGAATCATAGAATTATCAACATCATGATGAGACTAAATCCCTCACTATACATGCTTGAATTAGCAAAACAAGGGGCTAAACTCCCTTCCGATTTCGATGTGAGCACCATTGTGGAACCATCTTTTGGGGTCATGCCTCCAATTTCATCCATGCCCCCAATCTCATCTACACCTCCACTTCAAAGCATCACTCAACCCATCCCCCAAATTACATCATCCATTGCTCCAACTCAACCCATTGTTAACAAGGGAAGCACATTTCTCAATGCACTACAAACAGACCCCCTCGTAAACAATCAAGATTTGGACGCAAACACCATCTGGGGCAATCCGTACCCCAAAAATCCATCAAATCCATATGCCATCCTCACCTTTCATGATCCTAATGACCCATCATCATCATTTCACACAACACCTCAAACTTCTCTCCTCATGACCTCACAAGGAGAAGGTGACTTATTTGGACCAGGGGGCATCTTTGACCCTACATCTTCATCATTTCTTCAAGGGAGTTTGCCACTCAATTTCCACCACTCCCACCCTTGCCATCAATATCCACATCACCTCTCAGTTTAGGGCTTCCCCCTTTACCAAACATCAACCAAAAAAATAAAACCAATCCCTCAATCATCAATCAAAATATCATATTGAATCCTCCCATCTTGCCATCGATATCGCAAAAATAGATGGAAACCATCTTGATAACACAAACCACCACCATCACATCATCAACTATCCCCCAAGTATCTCAAAACATGGTTTCTTAAGGACCAAGCATATCAATCACACCATCCACCACCTAAATCCCAATCATCAATACAATGGTGTCTCTCATCACCACAACAAACACCATTCTGAATCCGCCACCACCTCCACCACCACTTCCACCCAATTCAAACACATCAAACCAATAAAACATTGTGTTGCAAGCCACTCAACAAGTTTCCTATCAGAAGGCACTCCAACAAATCAAAAACCAACAAGCTAGAGAGCTAGCCGCTCAACAAGCATAAGTACAACTAGCTGTACAATAGGCATAATAGGCTGCTCAAGTCTAGACATTATTGAAACAATAGCAAGCTTCCCAAGCTACCCAAGCTATGCAAGCAGCTCAAGCTGCACAAGCAACCCAACAAGCACAAGCCCAGGCTTAGGCACAAGCACAAGCTTGAGCCCAATACCAAGCTCAACAAGCACAAGCACAAGCACAAGCACAAGCAAAATACCTCACAAAACAACAAGTAACCCAACAACAAGTATATCAGCAAGCACTGAAGCAATACCAAGAGCAGAAAGAAATAGCCCAACTAGCAACCCAACAACAAGAGTTGTTGGTGCAACAACAACAACAAGCTCAACAACATACACTATTAGTGCAACAACAACAAGACCAACAACAAGCATTGTTGGTACAACAACAATTGTAAACATACTTGGAATAGCAAAACGTGAAAGCACCAACCAACCCACCCATCCCGCCAATAATTGAACCACCACAAAAAACCTTCACTCCACCTCCTGATCTGCAAAATAATGTGACAACAAAAATTAGGTTGCTCTCACAACAAGTGCTTGATCTCCAGTCAGGGAAAACCATGAAAACACCCAGCAACTTGTATCCTTATCCATTTGACAGGAGTCTTGCAATGAAAACATTCCCAAAGGGATTTGAAATGGTAAATACTATGGGACAAAAAACCCTGAGGATCAGATCAGGGAATTCCAGGTGCATTGCATGGAAGTCGCATATGATGATACATATATGATGCTGCTATTCATAGAAGTTTGGCTAGCCACACCATGGAGTGGTTCTCTTGCCTCCCTCCTAGCATCAAAAAATTCCAAGAGATAGTAGACACATTCATCAAAAATTACTCATTCAATATTGGTATGGATGTCAGTCTAGAGGAACTATCAGCCCTTAAACAAGGAAAACATGAATCATTTTCTTCCTTCCTACAACGATGACGATCCAAGGCCAATAGGAGAAAATGGGTCATGCCAAAAGAACAAGTTTGCACCATCATCTCAAATCTAGAGGGAACCTTGGCATTCCATCTCAAGATACAAGGAATCACCACATACAACCAATTGATCTCCAAGGCACTTAACATTGAACGAGCCTTTATCACACAAGGAGGGTCACCCGCATATCCTGAACAACAAAACAATCGCCCATCCACTAGTTACAATGACAAACCTTGCACATGGGTGAAGAACATAAACATTACCAACAATGGTGTTGTCGAAGCTAAAGTTGTCATCAACGCTCCTTGAAAAAACACATCCGCACCCCAACAACAACCCCAAAACCACCATCAAAACAATCATCAAGCTAACACGGCGACACAACATCCAAAAAATCAAACAATCAACAATGTGAAAAATAAAAGGGGACCACCCCAATGGAACAAAAACTCCCCCAAGTGGAAGTACACAGCCCTTGGGGAATCGACCGAATCCATCATGAAGAGGCTAGTGGCAGAAAAACTCATCACAATCCCCACTTATGAAAATTATCAAGAACCCTTGGTGAAATCGTTGTGGTATAATGAAAAAATCACCTTTGTGATTTCCACAAGATCAAGGGACACACAACTACTAGTTGCAAGAGGTTGAAAACCCTGATTCAAGATGTCATTGATGATAAGATCATAAATGTGGAACAACTGACAGGAAACTAAAACCTCAAGATCTACACAGATCCGATGCTCAATCATAACAACAAAGGGAACAATAACAATGATAAGGGAAAGGGTACCTTCAAGAGCGTGAATCATTTATGCGACCATGTCGTTGCATCCCTGGATGAATATTGCACTATTATCACCATCAAAGGAGCCCATGCTGATTGTGGAGTCACCACAAGAGGAAAAAAAATCACCATCGCAGGGTCATCTCAGCCAAACAAAGCACCCACTTCCAACCCAAGATATGTTCCTAGTGGCTATAATGTCCTTGACCAATTGCAAAGAAACCCAACACAAATATCCATCATGGAGTTGCTGAAAATTTCATCAGTCCACCGAAAGATCCTTGAAGAAGCATTGGCTTCATTCACCGTCTCCATGGATCTTGATGCGGAACAATTCCAAGCTATGGTTGAAAACATCATTACCCCAAACCTTCTTACATTCTCTGATCAAGATTTTCCTACTCAACCATCTCACAACCGTGCACTCCATCTAGAAGTCCTAGTGCATAAGAACAAATTCAAGAGAGTCTTGGTAGATGGGGGTGTAGGTTTAAACATTTTCTCCCTCAAGCTCATAAAGAACCTAAAAAATCTCAGAGGATTCCATCAAAAAAGGAAAAGGCATCACAATCAAGGCGTACGATGATCAAGAAAGAGTGTCTCAAGGCACTATTCAACTCCCTATTCAAGTAGGGCTAGCAATTATGGAAACCACCTGTCAAGTCCTTGACCTCGATCTTCCTTACAACATTCTCTTGGGCTGTCTGTGGATCCATGCAAGGAAAGTAGTAGCATCAAACTTCCACCAATGTGTCAAATTCACATACCAAGGCCAAGAGGTCACTATCCATGGGGATCCTAAACCATTCTCTTACTGCAAGAGCCTAGAGGAAAAATATTACAAAATCCCCCAAGTGCCAAAAAATAGTGAAGGCCCATCAACACCATACATTGATTCAACTACTCTCACCTCCACTTCTGTGACAAAGACACCCACCATCCCTGCCATCTCTGATATTAAGGTCATAATTCAGGACAATGAGTGTGGGCACTATACAATTCCAAAGAAATTCTTTTGTGGTAGGAGAGTTACCACAATCTCCCAGGTCATGAGGACGACCACAATTAAATGATGCCTCTTCATCCCAAACATTCACAACAAGATCTTCTAGCTTCATAATTTGGGGAGATCTCAGTCGGGAAGTAATAGACAAGGACCCATCCCATCTCCTATACCAAGAAAATAGACCAACAACCAATCTACCTATGGATGATAGCAGTAAAGGCTTGGAAATGATGCTCGCCATGGGCTATGATAGAAAGAGAAATATTGGACAAAATGCAAATGAGTTTCTAATACCCATCATTTTGAGACGCGAATGAAAAATCTTGGCCTTGTATGTACCCCTTCAAGCATAACCATACGTGGCCAAAATCCCTGGTTAAGAAGGTCTAAACTCCTCAGCAAATGACAACTGCCCTTCAATTTCCTATATCCATTGGTGAGCCCTTAGACAATTTTAGATTTGACATAACCAATGTTTGCAGTAGTAGTGATGAGGAAGATTCCATAACTAACCTACCTAGGCTTTTCAAGAATTCCACCCTTCTCATGATTAGTACTGTATCATTCGAGTCAACCAGTAAAAACCATGAAATCAACTTAGTATACGGGTGATCCCACAATAGTGGTTTACAAATTTTGGCCAAACTGGACACAGAAATATTTTTTTTAACTAAATCTTCACTTTCGGGCACCTATAGCGGCTAAACCATGAGGAATTTGAAGATGATGCAAACTAGAGTTTCATGAAATTTTTTCTGTAGATTCTAAATATATTTTTTTCAAAATTTTTGGAATTAGATTGCACTTATTTTTCCATCTCCCTCAAAAACTAGTTTTTTTCTAGAAAACAACATTTTTAAAAAGTGATGCCCACCATATAACGCATAACTTTTTTTCCATGAAGGATAAAATTATAATTCTTTCAAATTTAGATTTTTAACTCTGATATCTAGTGCTTCCACTTGGTTAGACAGTTTTGTTTTGAATATTTTTTCATTAATCAAATTTTGAAGTCAAACCAATTACAATTCAGACATAGCATGACTGTATAATGCGTAACTTTTTTTGTATGTATCGAAATTCAATTTTTTTTCTTTTTTTTGGATCAAGGACTTCAATATCTGGTGCACTCATATTTTTTAAAAAAAAAATTGATAATATGTTATTTTTCCACATGTACAGAACAAAGAGATTGATTTTCGGTGAAAAACCTACATTCACAAGAAATAAAAATAAATATAATAATCAAATTAAATTTTATTAAAATTATAATTTTTTGGAAGCTTATAATAGGGAATACATACTTACAAAAAAATAAATTTGAAATGAATTAATTTGATCCACCAAAAGGTAAATCAAAAGTGATTTTTTATCAACATTTTGATAGGTGTAAAGGAGACTCATTTATAGGTATGGTTTAAAACTAGCAGGGTTCTATCCAAGGGGCCTTGGTTTAAGGTGGTATGATAAAACCCTCTTCAATTGGAATCCTTTAAATGGAAAATTTCAAGGCCTAAATCATTATATTTTCTAAAAATATGTGATTTTAGCAAAAATCATGATCTCCCAGAAATTGTAAACCACTATTGTGGCAGCACCAATATACCCCCAACTCATCGATTACAACCAATGACAACCACCGGTTCTAGACACCTTTGAAAATGATGAAGTTCTCTCAGAATTCATGGGACTGTGGAGCACGATACCATGTGGAGATCATAAGGTTGGGTTTGATATCATTTTGGACACACAAGATTACTACGGGGAGACAATTGAATCCTTTAGTCACAAAAGTGAAAACTTGAGAATAATCTCAAGGTCTTTGAGTGAAAACCACACTATGGAAATCTTTGACCCTAAAATAGTAAAAACAAAGGACATATCCAATGGTGAAAACCTCTCTGAGGTGCCCAAGGATGAAGGATTCAATCTTCCCCTTAGTGCTCTACATCAGGAAAAGTCAGTTGTTCTAGTCAAAAAAATGCAACCTAGTCAACTTGGGGACAGAGGAAACTCTGCATATCACATTCTATGTAGAATCATTGATGTCAGAAGAATAGGAGCTCCTAGCTACCTTCTTAAAGGAGAGAAAATTCAACTTCGCATGGAGCTATGCTGACATGCCTGGGCTTGATCTGGAGATAGTGGTCCACCATAGAGTAGTCTACCCCGAAGCAAAGTCTGTCAGATAGAAACTCAAAAAAATGCATCCTCAGATAGCCTTGTTAGTCAAAATGGAATTGAAGAAGCTAATTGATGCAAGGTTCATACAACCAATTGACTATCTTGAGTGGATATCAAATCTGGTACCTGTTTCAAAACCTGATGGGGGCATCCGTATATGCACATATTTTAGAGACTTAAACAAAGAATGCCCGAAGGATGATTTCCTGTTGCCTAACATTGACATGATTGTAAACATGATAGCAGGACACATAATTCTTTTTCTAATGGACAATTTCTCTAGGTACAACCAAATAATGATTGCCAAAGAAGACCAACACAAAATGGCCTTCACTTGTCCATGGGGGACCAACTGCTGGAACATGATGCCATTCAGCCTAAAGAATGTTGGGGCCACCTACCAAAGGGCCATGGCATTAATATTTCATGACATGATCCATAAAACTATGGAAGATTACATTGATGACATACTATAAAAATCTAGAAAGAGGAGAGATCACATAGCAACCTTGAGTGCTATTTTTGACAAGCTGGAGGAATACAAGGTTCATTTAAATCCAAAGAAGTGTGTCTTCGGTGTATAGTCAGGAAAGATTTTGGGATACATAGTTTCAATGAGGGGTATTGAAATAGACCCCACCAAGTTAAAATAAATCCTTGAGATGGAGGCACCCAAAACATTGAAACAGTTGAGAGGCCTCCAAGGTAGGCTTCAGTCCATCCGCAGATTCATAGCACAACTGGTAGACAAGGAAATCTTGTATTCTCACCTACTTCACAAGGGAGTATAATATAAATGGGATGAAAAATGCAACCAAGCCTTGAACAAAATCAAAGAATATCTACTCACACCTTTCGTCCTCATGCCACCAATCCCAAGAAATCCTCTCATCCTCTACGTATTAGCAACAAGAACATCCCTTGGTGCTCTCCTAGCTCAACACGATGAAAATGGGATAGAGAGGGCCATTTATTACATTAGCCGCACAATGTTCGGGCATGAGTGAAACTACTCATTCATCAAAAAATCATGTCTAGCAGTGGTGTTTTCCTCACAAAAGTTTAGACACTACATGTTGACACACAAAATCAAACTCATCACCAAAATTGACCCCCTCAAGTACCTATTATCAAAGGCAATGCTCACAGGAAGGATGGCCAAGTGGGTCATGATTTTATCGGAATACGACATCGAGTAAGTGGAATGGAAAGCAATCAAAGGCTAGGTAATCACAGATCAACATGCGGAAGCACCCATGTATTCAGATAATCCACTCATATTAGAGTTTTTGGATGAATCCATCTTCAATCTCAACATAGAAGATCACTGGAAGTTGTACTTTGATGGCTCCTACACACAACATGGATTAGGAGCTGAGGTATTTTTCATCACTCCATAGGGAGACTGCATACCAAGTTCCTACAAGTTGGCATTTCCCTGCACAAGTAATATAGTAGAATATGAGGCTCTAACCATAGGACTCAGAATAGTAGTGCAGTGGCACATCATGGCCCTCAAGATATATGGAGATTCCTGGCTAATAATAAATCAAGTGAATAATGAGTACCGAGTAAAGGATGATAAGTTGACTCCATAAAAAAAGTTGGTAGACAGTCTGAAGGAGTCCATTGAGATCACATTCGAGCAGATACCTAGAGCAAGCAATAGAGCAACATACGCCATGGTGACAATTGGATCCCTATTGGATATCCCTCGCAATGTCCCAAAACATGAATTCCTGGTAGAGCAGCTTCTTGTGCTTGCATTCAAGGTACAAGAGTCAAAATTCATGTGTGAAATCATTGGTCCTGGTGATCCTTGGTACCACGACATATACACTTATCTGAGAATAGGAGTCCTCCCAGCTGACATAACCTCAAACCTTAAGAAAAACTTTGTCAAAAAAGCATCCCGGTCTATCATCTTAGGAAATACCCTCTACCGTAGGAGTGTA
Source organism: Sequoia sempervirens (assembly GCA_007258455.2). Taxonomy (NCBI): domain Eukaryota; kingdom Viridiplantae; phylum Streptophyta; class Pinopsida; order Cupressales; family Cupressaceae; genus Sequoia; species Sequoia sempervirens. The sequence continues at coordinate 761,834,360 of VDFB02270651.1, forward strand.
GAGGGAACCTTATTATGCTGCTTAAACGCTGAGGAGGCATTTACCACCTTAACTAAGGTGCATAACAGTATTTGTGGTTTGCACTCAGGTAGAATGAACTTGGCCAAGAAATTGTTGAGGATGAGGTATTATTGGCCTACTATGGAAAGAGAATCACATGACTACATCTTAAGGTTTCTACGATGTCAATAGCATGGGGACCTCATCCATACACTAGCTCAAGAGCTCCATCCTATTGCCACACCATGGCCCTTTTTGCAGTGGGGGCTTGATCTCATTGGAAGAATCACCCCCACCTCATCTAGTGGCCACAAGTTTATCATTACTGCCACTATGTACTTCACCAAGTGGGTGGAAGCCATCCCCATGACATACATCACTAGAAAGAAGATATCAAAATTCATCCTGAACTACTTAATATTCCAATACGATGTTCCCCAAGCTATTATCTCAGATAATGGGACACCTTTAAAAAATTAGGATGTTCATGACCTTAGCGAAAATTCAAAATAAAACATCACTTTTCTACTCCGTATTATCCCCAAGGCAATGGCCAAGCAGAAGCCACCGATAAAACCATTCTAAAAATCCTTAAAAATATGGTCAATGACGCAGGTCGTGACTAGCATCTGCAGCTAAATCTCACCCTCTGGGCCTATCAAACTAGCATTTTCACACCACAGATGCCACCTCATTCTCCCTGGTCTACGTTTCAGAAGCCATGTTACCCATCAAGATCAAGCTCCCATCACTAAGAATATCACTACAAAACCTCATCATGGATGAGGAATACTGAGTATCAAGACTGAATGAGCTAGAGCTACTGGATGAGCAGCGTATGGATGCCTTAAATCATTTGCAAGTCTATCAAAACTGACTCAAGAGGAGCTACAACAAGAAGATCAAGAGTCAAACATTCCAAATCAGAGAGCTTGTCCTAAAGGAGAATCAGAAGAACATCCCAAACCCAAATAGAAAAGGAAAATTTGAACCCAACTAGTTGGGACCATTTGTTATCACAACAAGTTACAAGCCAGGGGAATATCAGTTATCAACACCCGAAGGGGAACCTGTGCAAGAGCCCATGAACAACTCCCATCTCAAAAAGATTTATGCCTAAATAAAAAAATCAGAAAATGTCTTGAAAAAATGGTCACCTTGATGAAAACCGGCAAATAGGCGTCATGGTGACAACAAAAAAATAAAATAAATAAAATAAAAAAGGATAAAAAAAAAATAGTAAAGAGAAAAAAATTGTCCTCTAGTGAAAACCATTCAGTGGCGCTTTGGGCAAGTACCTTGGTGAAAACCTGGCAAACAAGAACCTTGTGTAAACAAGCACTATCCATCCACTAGGATCTTCACGACTCATTCTACACACTCCATCATCCATCACATTTCATATCCCCATCCATCATCCATTTGGAATCCACATCATAGCTTGGTCCTGTGTTCTTGTCATGATCCCTTCTAGTACTACTCGGCCCATTCTCAAGGTCTATTTGTCCTGCCTCTATCAAAGTAGTCTATTGTTTCAAGCTAGGGGCATGTTCTCATTGGATCAGATTTGTGTATGTTCTTGAAATCCCAAAATCAAAAAATCCAAAAACACCAAAAAATTAGGAAAAATCCAAAAACATCATAAAATCAAAAAAATCCAAAAACAATCAGAAAATCATATCAAAATCCCAAAACATTCAAATCATATCAAAATCCAAAAACAGGTAAAAAATTCAAAAAGTAAAAAACAAAGTTGTCTTGTCAAAGTACGGGTCTTTGATCCTTGAATGTAGGAAAGGTTGATCTTTGATCATCCCCCAAGACACCTAGGTCAGTTCTTTAGGAGTCTGTCATAATAAACTAGCAGTCCATTTGTTCATATCTCATCAACAATTGAGTCTTTGTTAGTCAAACTATGGGTCTTTGAGCCTTGAACATAGGCAAGGTTGATCTTTGATCATCCCCTGAGACACTTAGGTCAGTCCTTTAGGAGTCCATCATAATAAACTGGCAGTCCATTTGTTCATATCTCATCAATAATCAAGTCTGTGTCAGTTGAACTATGTGGTCTCTACATGTATAACATAGGCAAGGCTAATCTATTGATCGGCCCCCAAGGCCCCTAGGATAGGTCTTTAGGTTAGTATCCTGGTTAAAATCTCGAAAAACCCAAAACATTTGTAAAATCTTTAAAATACCAGAAACAACCTCAAAACAGTTCAGAAAACACCAAAAACATCCAAATATTTGAAAAAATCCATCTGTCTCATCTCACTTTCACCCACAATAAACATCACTCATAATAAACAATCATCATCCTCAACCTTTTGGTAAAACAGTCGGAAACAAGTTTAGCAGATCAAAATGTGAAAACTTAAACGTCAAAGTCTCAAGTCTAGGTCAGTACGTAAACAAGTTAATCAACTCTTTGTGTCAATAGCCTATCATCCAATCAATCTCATATCAAATCATCTGATGTCGTCATGTCTTAGGATGCATCCTTCCTACAATGGACATCAACATTAGGCATCACCATAGTTTAGTCTCGGCTAGCAGTATTGAAGAATATTAACTTGTTTGTTTACTTTATCTTATTGTGCTCATTCCAAGGACCTCTCAATGATATCCAAAATGAAAGGATTTAGAGAGATAAGAATGGGGAAACAATCATTATCTTTTTATCTGTTGTGTTTGTTGGATATTCTTGTAATATAACTTGGTTATGCATGCTTTGCTTGGTTTGTAGGGAAGATGTTTTAGGTATCTTGTTGACCACATAGGAAGGCTTTCTTTTGTATGTTTTGGTCTGAGATGTTTGGAATATCTGAACTGAACTCTGAATAAAGTCTCATATGTCAGGTGTGAACATGAGTACTCCTATCTGATTATCGAGTCAAAGTCCATCACACTAGGTGCAACACCATCCTGGTTCTTTATACCTTGATGCATTGTGCCTATGTGTGTTATCAAACATAAGGTAATTGTCCCTTTGAAAATCCCAACTCCTCGACAAATCACCATCAAGATCATCATCATCATCATCATCATCATCATCATCATCATCATCATCATCTTGCGTCTTGTTGGAATCTCTTGCTTTCTTCCATCCTCTTTCGCGCTAACATGGTACGATGATAGTTAATCAAAATTCATCATATATGCATTCATCCTGCATCCACAAACCATCAACATTTTGCATACTACATAATCATATAGGAAATATTAAATCATATCACATGCATTGCATTTCCATCATTTGCATAATATAGATTGGTTATTCAAAGCATTTACACATTTGCATTCATTTGTATCATCATATTCATAAATCATAATTTGCATTCATCATATCACATCATATCATCATAAAATCCATAGAACATACATAAACACTGTATCATCATCATAAGCATCATATAAATACATCACCACATAATACATGAGAAAAGATAATGAAAAAAAATAAAAAAATATTGCATTTCATTCATTAGGGGCATAATATAGATTTATTAGTCGCATAATCATTGTATTTTGCATCATCATATCATAACAGAAAAGGTATCGAAAAAGAAAGCATCTCATTTTCATCATCACATAGAAAATAATGCACATCGCATAATCATTGCATCAAATCATAAAGTCACTCATCACATAGAATTATCATCACATAAAGCATCATATAAGAAAACATCATAGCATATTTTGTATCACATTGCACAACATATAGAAATAAGAGCCATCCATAATGCATAAGTAGAATAGGACACATCATAATCGGATAAGTATCATCTCATATATCATCAAAATGTACACTATCATGGTACAAAATTAGATCAGAATATACATGTCTATGTCAATGAGTACAATCGGCCCATGGGGCTATCAAAAATGAGCCCAGCGGGCACAAAAAGAATCTTGTCTCTGATCAAAACTAAGGCCTAGCCCTATTGGCTACTACCATCACCACCTGCTCTCTCCTTGTGATCCTCTACGGGCCTGTGGCCTGTCCTCTATGAAAAATATGGCACTCGGGTTGTCTCGACATGACCTAGTAATAATACAAATTGTAATAGTCAGCCTCCTGGATGGCCTCCCCATATGATTGAAGTGATACTCTGCTTCAAGAGGAGGATGCAGACATACTCTAAATCTACTGTTGTCTTCCCATCTTTATTGTTGCCTAAAGCTCTGCAACCTGTCTTTGCTGGATTGCCTGGTCCCGCTCTACCCGTAGCTGACCTCTCTCAACTATAAGTGTCTGTACCTAGGCATGTAGCTGCAAAATCTGGCCATCTCTAGGGTCTGGCTAGAGAGGTGGTTGTCTGGGTGGCTGATCTTGACCCCCGTCTCTAGGTGGTGTCAGGACCCTGTCTTGTCCCTAATCCTGATCTTGTCATCTTGGCTCTAGATTATGTCTCTGCTGACCCACCTGTGGATATGGGAGTGGCTGATCTTGTGGTGCCCCATCATGAACTGGCTGATGCACCTCCTCCTGATCCTAGTCCTCGTCCCCTCAGCCTCATTCTACTCCCTTGCCTCTAGCTCTGCGTCGAGCAAATGGTGTCCTTGGCACTGTCAAATGAAGAGGTAGATTGAACCAATCCTTGTATGCTTGTGTGGTCCCTAGATCTGCCTAACCCTAGTCATATGGCCATGTCTTTGCCACTAGATGCATAAAACTTTGTACTGCCTTTTGCATAGGAATATAACAACCCCAGGAGCTCTGGCTCGTCGTTCGTGCAAAAATGGCCACATACTGATTGTCTGGCCTATCCTGTGGCTCTGCAAACTGCCTTTGAACCTTGTCTAGCAAGTACATCTTGAGCATCATGTGCTCCCTACCCTACATCAATTTGTCTTGGTGGGAAAATAAAAGTTGTTGAACATCGTCAAACCAGGTGGGCCATCCAAGATATGGCTGCCAAGTAAAAGCTCGCATGTTATCCAGAACTCTCCTCCAATGAGGAATCCCGTGTTGTCCTATGTGAGTGAAGGAAACACCTCCACGGTACTGCCAAACAACCTGATCATTTGGCTCCATGGTAATTGGAACAACTCTCGAATGAAGCACGACGATGTTCTCCCAGGCCCAGATGTGAAGCAATGTAACCCCTACCCCAAGAGCTCAGTCGTTGAGGTATGCGAACTCGTGGAAATCTTTGTATAGTGAGGCTAGAAGCACTGGCCCCCATGCAAATAGTGTCCATCATCGAACCATGCGCTCCCAAGCAGCCCCCATCCAGGACTAAAGAATCGGCCCCACCGATCTGGTGTGATGAGGCATGATATGATGGCTGCAATAATAAGGCAGAAGGGTGACACAGAGAGTCTATAACACTCTAACTCGATCTGACCCTCATAAAAAAATCTCATCAAGGCCCATAATATCATAGCAGGCCTCCCTCTTGGTATCCATGTCTCATATAACACACTCTTCATAGATGGGAAATCTATGGATCCACCACATGTCCTTTAGTGTGACCATTGTCTCATCTGTCGGGAGGTGGAAATAGGATGTCTCGCTGTGCCATCTCTCAGCGAGTGCCATCATCATACCTAAGTGTGTCCGAACGGGTGGTGCATAGGAAATATACCAAAGACCAATTTGCCTTAGGTAATCCTGTTGTTGCTTGGGAAAACCATCCAAAATGTTGAAAAGGTCTCGGGACCTGTGCTCACGTGAGTAAAGTATCATTGCCTCCTCCTACATTAGGAAAGTCACCATGTTAAGATTCATCAAGAGAAATCATGATCCTGGTTTGTCTCGAGATCCCAAAGCAACCTTAGCGTTGCTATCTGTGGGTGCGGTGCAGTTTGCAAACTCCAAATTGTACCGCTAGGAGTGTTTGAACCTCAAACTCCACTACGGTGTCACAATTTGAGAAGGCGGCTTAGTTTAAAAGGAAGCCCTAATTTCAAAGAGAATTGTGGAGGTGCACTTTGCATATGCGGCTGGGTTTGGAATTTAAACCCTAATTCCAAACTACGCCATAGTGTCACTACTCATAACTGCGACGCAGTTTGAGGCCATGTGGCACCGAAAAAGAGTTTGGAGCGGTGCTATATTGGACTGCTCTTAAAGACTAAGTTTCCTAGCCTAATAAATGCGCACAAAAATTGAAAACAAAGTTAGGCCAAGTTGACTCACTAGTGGTCCACTACCAGGTAGCCTTTGGTGTGTCCATACTCTGTCGGAAATGTGTCGGGGAAGCTATCGTTGTGCCATCTCTCCAAGGGGTCAAAGCTCAAAATCACAAAATCTCTAAAGGATGAATGAACAAATGAATTGGAAGTGACCCCTCAGGGCCTATTTAAGCCTAAAAATTAGGGTTTTTTGACCCCACTTAGCCGTCTTGCTAGGGTTTTGGTCCTCTGATCCTGTTTTCGCCCATCCAAGGGTCGTTTTGCACCATTTTTTGCATTTTATCTCATTTTGTTTTGGCATCCTGGAGCCTTTTTGGACCTGTCAAGAACCTTGTCCTCTTTTTTCACGAGTTCACCCAAAAATCTGAATTTTCGTCCGATCTCTCGAGGGGGTAGTATATTGGCATGTTTTATCTCATTGAGGTAGCAATGGGGCAAATTTTTTAATTAATTTTTTTTTGGCTTTTGATCGAGACAGTTTATTCTTTGAATCAACGTAGCAAGTGCATCGCTTCAAAGAGGGGAAAAATGTGAACACGTAAAATGTACTGATTGATGCTACACATCTGATCCTAAATCCTTCCTCAGTCTAACCATTTAACCAAATACCCTTATTTGATTAAATTCATCAATTTTCATCCCTTAATTAAATAAATCATTATTTAGCTGATTAAGTCTTTCTCTTTTGTTAATTAAATTAATCAATCTGATTTAATTAACCCTAGGTCCTTATTTAATTAAATAATTCATTTTATTTAATTAAATCTCTAAAGTCATCTTATTAAATTAAATAAATTAAACCTTATTTGATTTAATCTAACCTCATCCCCTTTAGTTAAATAAATCAAAATATTTATTTAACTAGGTCTAAATCATTTTCCTCTCAACTTTGATTTATTTAAATCCTAAAATCTAAGTCAAAATTGTCAAATCACCTAACCTCCTCTTATTTAATCAAATCCTAATTAAATCTAATCTTAATCCATGTCCCATCCTCTAGCTTTTGCCACTTGCACATGAAAATACATTTAATTCATTTATTAAATCTCTATTTTCTCTCAACTTGGCATCTTTAGAGAATATTCTTCCAAAATTGAAAATCCCTCCAAGTGGACATTGTCCTTCCAACAAGACATTTATTTCATCTTACAAGTTATTTTGCATTGAGCCAAGTGGCCATTACTCCATTTGACTCTCCCTCCACCTTGTCAATTCACTAATTTCAAATTTCAACTAATTGCATTTATGGGCACATTCATCAAAATGTGCACATCATTGGCCCATTCATCTCTTGACAAGTGGCATTTGGCCATTGGTTGAAAGTTAGTCACACATTGCTTCATTTTGGGCATTTCTCCATCTTGTATTTCTATAAATAAGAGGTTTCTCTCCTCACTTGATCATCCACAATTTGAGCAAACTTATTATACTCAATTTCATCTTCAAACATCATCATTTTCATTTATTTTATCAAAGTCTTGTTGACGTCCCAAATGGCACAGCAAAATTGCAAACATAATATTGCTACTCTATTTCTCTTGAAAGAGAAAGGCAACACATGGATGCTTAAGCTCCCAAGGTCTTTATAGTTGGGTCTCAATTGTGCTGATGTCCCTCAGTGGTTAATGTAACAGTAATACTCAAGGGGCCTGCTGGTGTGAGCTTTTGGACTATTATGAGAGCAAACATAAACTTAAAACCTATTCTAACTGGGGTTTTAAAGAAATATAAAAAGACAGATCAGGGCTTTGGAATAGAAAAGAATGACAATTCATCTGAATTAACCAGACCTATCATCTTCCAAGGAATTCCTAACTACAACTGCAGAATAGGATTAACTTGTGACTAACACACAACTTCATCCATTCACAGTGTTGATTTCAACAACATATTGCAAGTTACCATTCAAACAAAAAAGAAAAGAAAACTTCATTACTTGAAAGCTTTCAAATCAAATGATTAATTCAAGACAAACACCATTCTGAAACACAAAATGAATTAGATTAAGATCTGGTTGCTTCTACTGTTCATAAAACAGATAAACAATAATTACAAAGCTGGCACAATCACCAGTGTATAGAAAATCTATGACTCCAAGCTGTTTCCATTTACTCTAAGAAGACTGAAATATACATTAGTCTATTCTGGATCTAACTCCTACTCAAGAAGATAAAAGAAGCTCCTATTACAAAGAATCAGGATGAACTTTTATCCCCTCTATTCCTATTCTACTGATTACTAACTAGAAGTTCTAATCTAGAAGTGCTAACACTAAAAGTTCTAACCCCCCCTTACTGTCTCATCTAGAAGTTCTAACCTTTACAAAGAGGCAAGAATGCCTTATATACACAATGCATCAAAAAGAATGTGTTGTCCCCCTGCATTAGGGTTTACAAAATATCTACAGACCGTAGGAGAGTCGGCTCTTAGATCTTTTGAAAAGAGTCGGTTGTGCATTCAATGTGAATCCTCGGTGTCCATGCTGATGAAGGATTTCTGGGAAAGACCTGTAGATATTTTTCTGCTGTAGGATTAACTCCCTTGTCCGCGTGTCCATACTCGAACTCCTTCTGGAATCAGTCTTGAATGCTCAGAATATCTTCATTAATGTTGATCTACCTCCTTGCCAGTAGTCACTACTACTGTCCCTGTGACTCATAGTTTCTTTGTTCTTTCGGCTTTCTTCATGTTCTGGACCTTTCTATCCATTGACCACTCTTCTGGAAACAACATCAGGCCTTCTTGTAGATTTAAACCTTTCACCTGAATCGATCCATCGTCACCTGTTCTCAGAAAGAGTCCATCTAGTTTGCATTCTGTTGGCCTTCTTTCTCAGGAACAGTCAATTGGTCAATTGTCACCAGTCAGTCCTCTTAGCCTCTTGTGATTGGTCGGGTGTAGGCCACGCGAGCTTTTCAAGCAGTCAAAAGTGATCCGAATAGTATCGCACGTCGGTGAGACACCATTGGTGTCTCCCCGAAGTGATTTCACCATTGTGGAGTTATTGTCATAGCATATGGTAGTCGGCAAGACGTTTTAGTGAGCAATAGAAGTCATATCGAGTCCACAAAACCCATCGGCAAGACTCCTTCGTTTCACTGAAACCTCTTGGCACCCGTCTTTCCTCTCCGCGAGCTCCATTTGCATCGGCAAGACCTTTCAATCTCGGGGAGACCTTTTATCAAACCCCTTTATGCTTCTGGAGTCTCCCCGATCTTTGTTTTCTCCCCGTCGAGCCCATTCTGTTTCGGTGTAACTTATCAGAATCAGGGAGACATTACCCCGAATTTCTCTTCTCTTACCGAGCCCCTCCTTTGTTTGGAGTCTCCCCGAATTCCTTTTATTGACCTTCTTGCACCAGTTTCTATTTTTGTTTCGGTGTGACTTTCTTCCTTCGCCAAGACCTTTTGGAGAAGGTATGATCCTTGGCCAAGCTCATCTTATTGGCAGGACCCTTCCCCTTCAGCGAAACTTTTCACCAAAGGCAACACCTCTTGGCGAACTCGCCCTACTGTCACCGAGACTTTTGTATTAGCAAGACCTTTCGCCGATTTCTTTCACTTTCGCCGAGCTTCTCTTTTGTGTCACTGAGACTCTCTTCAATCGGGGAGATGTCTTATAGAAACCTTATGTCTCGGCAAAAGCCTCTGCATGTTCTTTCTTTGGTCACCGAGACTTTTTAATTCTCTCACCGAAGACCACTGATAGAATCCCTTGCGCCAAGTCGGTGTGACCTTATGAATTCACCAAGACCATATGCCAAAGAAGATGACTCCCGTTGATGCCGCTTTTGTCGCCGTGACCTCACCTCTTCAGCTAGACATTATACCGAAGGTTTTTTCCTTTGCCGAATGCAACTCCCTTCGACAAGACCTTGAGATTTCGCTGAGACATCTCTCCAAAGACAAATTTATGCCGAAGTATTAGACCCTTCTTGTTAGTTGGGGAGACTTCATGAACTCGCCAAGACTTCTTGGTGAAGAGAAAACCTTTCACCGATGTATGAATCTTTTTGACGCCGGTTGGCGAGACATGGAGATTTCGCCAAGACCACTCCCCGAAGACAAACCTATGCCGATAGGAAACTCCTAGTCACCAAGACAATGAATGATGTCTTGGCGATAGATTCCTGTATGTGATTTCTGATTATCATGGCATCTCTGGGGTCTTGCTAAAATGTAACACAGATGCATGTTGAGCAGAATGCACTGGTAGTTGGCAAGACAATGAATGATGTCTTGCCGACTTTCTTCTTAGCTGATTTTTATGACCATCTGGAGTGGGGCATGCATTCTAGCTGAGCTCCCTTGACAAATATCATCCTGTATGTGATTTAATCCTGCATTCAATGAAGAAAACCACAATAAAGATCATACATAAATAGAAGTTAATTAATCAAAAACATCATTAAAATGACTCCTATGTCAGCAGGGTACTATTAAATTTTTAAACAAAATGATCATACAACAGTTCGGGTTTCAGGCCAACTCGTGGAATCCAAGCCAGGGAGGAATTTTGGAGAATTCTGGGTCAGGCGGATTCTAGCAGAAAAGCATGAAGACACCCATTAGAAACTTAATCCAATCATTATCAACAAGGAACAGCACGTGAGACCTCATAATTGCACCAATTAATCATAACATGTATCTTCATTCATTAACTAGCCGTGCTATTCCAGAGAAATTTGCGCGGGACAGATTTCTGCAAAGAAGGAGACATTCTGGAAAATCCGGGAAAAATAAGGGACGACGGATTTCGGGAAAATCCGGAAGAGAAGGACAACCACGAAAAAGAAGACATCGGGAAAATCTGGTCCATGTAGAATTTCGCGAATACCAAAAATCCCCGAATAACAAATGTTCAGCTGGAGTTCGAACGAGATCTGGGAAAAATCATGGAGCTCAATTAAATCTTCAACAAAGTGGATCAAACTTCATAACTCATCAACACTCAACATTGCATGATTGGAGTTGGGAAAGGGCCAATTTTCACATCAAATTGGAACCAATTCCCCCATGGGATCAATAGTTTTCATGTTTAATTAGGATTTCATTGCTTTCTTATTTTGTTCTTCATTTTATTTTCTAGTTTGAGCATTGCTAATGGATTTCATGGGGAATGTTGATTCTTACTTGTATTTTGATCTAACCATGTGTTTGTTTATTGTGTTTTGCAGCTATTAGGATTGGGGTTCTACAACTATTAAATATCTAGTCAAAGATGTTAGTCATAGTGTAGAGACCTAAAAATGTCTTGTGTATATCACACACTTGATTTCACTTACTAACACCATTTCTCTTATAATTCACCTATTTCATCTATTTGATTAAATAATGTCCATTTATTTAGTTAAATTCACTTGTTCTCCTATTAATTGAATACTTAAGGTTATTTGATTAATTCATCACCTTCATATAAATTTTTACTCCTTTTATTAACCAATGTCAAATTGTTTAATTAAATGCCATTTTACCATCTTGATTAAATAATTCTCAATTATTTAATTAAAACTCCTAATTCTTTCTATCAACTAGGAAAAATTAGGGGAAAAGAATGAATCATCAATAGCAACAACAAAACTACCTAAATTCAGGCCATGGAGACCCTAATCTAACAATGGAGCACAAGATGACAAAGAAAGTCAAATAACAAAGCAATAATGCCTCAATTCCTATACCAATTTTGATTCTCCTTCATTGCTCTTCTCAAATTTACTTTTTTTCTCTCATATTTGTAGTGTGCAATATTTGCAATAAGCTTAACATAGGTGATTGATAGCAAGATCTCAAGATGAATGGTATGATAGAAAAATATTAAAGATTGTGCTTCTTCAAGATGAATGATATGATTAATAACAAAATATTGAAGATTGTGGTTCTTCAATATGAATGATATGAGTGAGAATTTTTTTAAAGAATATGGTTAACCTTGAAATAAGATTGATAGCTTTCTTTTATAGAGATTTAGATTTAATGGACAGTGAGGATTCAAGGAAGAAGTAATGAGATTAATGGTGCAAATTGATTGAGAAAAGGAGAAAACTCAAAATGAGTGTGAGTTCACTAATTTTCATGAGGAATGGGGTGGAAGAAGATGTTACTTAGAAGGTGATTAGAAGGTGAGTTGGATTTTCATGAAACTTTGATAATTACAATAATTGATTATTATTATATATGCAAGATGAGCTAAATAAATAAAATAATAATTTTATTTATTTATGGAAGTGGAAAATGAATAATTAAATTAATAGAAGAAAGAGGAAAATGAACAATTAAATAATTAAAAAATTATTTAATTATAGATGAAAAGTCATGAGGAATAATTAAATAAATTGTTAGAGTAAAGCACCCAGGAAAATCAACTGTAGAATAAACCTTCACGAATGCAGAGAGAAGCATAGGTTATTTCACGAGAGAAAATAAATGAATGAGATGATTAATTTACAAAATGTACAAGCTTTTAAATCCATGAGAAAAGTGTTGGGTGGGAAAACTACCAACATGGGAAAAACCACCCGGGAGAAACTAAATTCAATAGCCTAAGTAAACTTAAGTGGGTAAATGGTAAAAACCATTTACTCCAACACCCCCCCTTAAGTGCAAGTTAGGGAGAATTATTATACAAAAATGAATATGCAATATGGGTCTTGGCTACACAACCATGTTAGGTACCCATTTACAATGCAAAAGGAAATATCTCACAACTAGAGAAAAGGAGAAAAATCTTGTGGTAAAAAAGCCCCTCTCCAAAACAGAGAAAAGAAAAACAAAAATGATGCATGGATGAAGGAATCAATCACACCCCCAAAGGACTACATACATCATGTGTATACAATCAATTCCACCCCTAGTAGAGGGAAAGAGAGAGACTATATAGCCCCCCCCACAATGTGTAATCACTTGCAAAAATGGTAAGTACCTAAAGACAAAACATGATCCAGTGTTGAAAAACAACTTGTCTCCCTTTCAGAAGAAATAGAACCAAGTACAAATGCAGGAATGATTCCCACTCAAGATAGGAACTGAAAGAAAGAAGCATGAAAAAGTATGATGATGTCTCTGAAATTTGCTCATGTGTCGCCAAGACCTTGGAAGATGATGTCACGAACCAATTAGGAACATGCCCAATCACAATAGGAGGTGACAAACAAGGTACCACTAGAAACTAATGTTGAACATTCTCCAGAGACCGAGATGGGGTGAAAAAACTTGTAAAAAAATTATCATGAAATAGGATGGATATACCCTTAGATGTGTCCTCCGAATCTAAAATATGAGATTTTACGAACAAGAAACCAATGTTCAACAAATACGAATCCCAATCAGGATGAAAATGAGATATTGGATGTGATGAATCACTAGACGTGCTCAGTGAATCATCAACACAAGATGAATGATCCTATTGAGCAGGAATGATAGTAGCCTCAATCAATGACTCTACACAATGAATCACTAAAGGTGAAGGTACATCTATTGTCCCTGATGGAGAAGAAGGAGCATATGAAGCACCCTCATCATCCTCAATTGAAGACTCAAATTATTCCAAAACTTCAAAGTCTTGCATAGTATCGTGATCATAGGGTATCTTGTCTGAAAAATGACGAGGCACTAGACAATCCGAAACAAGCTCATTTGGGAATGGTGGGGTATCCGGATCTCCATGTATTTCCCAAAATTTAGTCCAAAGAATATATGGACACTCAAAATGATCAATAGAATCGAAAGTGGTATCATTAGTATGCTTTGCAATAACTCCTAGGACATGATCCCTTTTGCAATTTCATGAAAATTTTTGACTATCAGTACCAGCAAGGGGAACAAGATTATATAGATGTGGAAAAAAATGAAACCATCTAAGATGTTTTATGATACCATCTCTCCATTATTCATAGTTTCCCTTTTTCAACATAATCACAATAGGATGAATTGAAAACCCCATAATCAACTATGACAAATCTCAAAAAATATAAAGACAATAACCTTAAACAACAATTAAAAACTCCCAAATATTGCAAATGAAGTGAAACCAATATCGAACTTCAATGGATTAAAAGAACCACCAAATGAAAAAATATGAGAGAAATTACTCAACCAATACAAAGGTGACAAAAATACCTTTCCGTTGATATGTGGTTTGCAAAAATTGGCCTCCATTTGCAAAATATATGCACAAAAATTTAAAAAATGCTTATAGAGGCACTTTTAGAATCTTTTGGAGCTCTCGACCACATAATGCACAGGGGCTAACATTTTTTTATTGCAACTTTATAAAATATAAAGTTTGTGGTGCTCAGAAAAAACAAATAGCCTCTTGGAATGGTTCATCCAAAGCAAAGAACCTGTGCAACCTTCCTGGTGTAAGTGGTGTTCCAAGGCTTGCTTGCACAATCTACTAGAAGATCTTTTCACTATATCCTTCCTATAACTTGATACCAATAGGTTCTTGTTAGGCTTGGATGATTAACCAAGTCCTACTCCAACTCTTCTCCAAGAGTTTTCCTTTTGTGCTTCACCCTAGAAGACCAACACCATGTGAACTTGTAAACTTCTTCCCAACACTTAGAAGATTCTAAGTGCCATCATCTCACAAAACACTGAACTACTTGCAGGGGTGTTATAGACACTGAGACCATTCATATTACATCCATTTAGATCCATCTTTGAGGACCTTCAACTTGCTAACTTACCGATTCCAAGATTTTTCTTTAAGGAGGCCTATTTTCTTGTAGCCCTTACCAGTCACTTTTTTTCTTTTCCTGCCCAAAGCTTCCAAACAACCTAGCAAATGAACTTCACTTCTAGATACCCTTTTTGGTCCTTTAAAATATTCACAGGGTTTCAGACCCCTGTCTCCTTCATACAGTAGATTCCTACAATCAAGGGTAATTAAGGCTAGTAGGCCTAATTCCTAGGGTTTTATCACTTTCTCTTTCAAATCTATCTCAAATGGATTGGTTGAAGTTTCAATCCTTCTAACATACCTAGACATGACAAAATCTCACCTGGAATCGTACTTTGTCCGTACTGTACTTCTTCCCCTGCCTAAGTTCTTCAAATTTCCACTTTCAAACCTCTAACCGGACTTTCCTAGCTCACCTGGGGTTTGAGTTTAGTAATACTTGCTCCATTCCCTATACCTCCTACTGCTAAATATGTACAAATGATTGGCTCCCCTGTCATTTCCATCCAATCTCAAGAAGATCCCATGGTTAGATTTTATGGGGGAGCCATTCAAAGACTGACTGCTCAAAACAGAGATAACAAACCCTCTATAATCTAATCTATGAATTCAAAACAACAAATCAACTCTAAATAACTTGACTACAAAATGGAAAATGCTCAAGTCTACTGTATAAACACAAATCTACTAACAATTCAACACCTCTAATTCATCTAATAGCATTGTCACACAAGAACATACGGTATACACAGGAAAATGAAGAAATTCTCTATTCACTCAAACCAAAACTTGATTAGAATGCACTCTCACTGCTTGTCTTCGAGCCATTACCTTACATAGATGCCTTTGCCTTGTTTCAAGGGATGTTGATCGATCCCATACTCCTAATTTTTAGGGAATCCAAGACAACTAAGTTGCATGCAACCTAACAAATGTTGTCATGCAACTTTGCAACATTCTTGCAACTTTGCCATCATCCTACATCTTAGGACCTCAATCTCCCTGATTTCAAGCCATCAACTCCCCTAACTGCCTCTTGGCATCTTCTAACAACGACCATGTGTTTAGAACACATTAAAGACTCAATACTCAAATTAACCTACTAAACTAATTAAAGCAAAAGATGCTTACCAAAGACTAAGCTATGGTGACCTTAGTCCTAATGACTAATTCACTTATTCCACACACAAGAAAGACCTTCTAAGGTCCAAAATAAACACACTATTACCCTGACTTGGCTAAGGTCAGGTACAAACCAAAATTGAACATAACAAACTGGAGTTTAGCCTAGGTTCTCCTGCACCACTTCCACTCAAAATCGTGGCCTCTACTTTGAAGTTGTGGCCTACTCAAGGAGAAAAGGAGATTTCATGGCTTCCAAGTGCAATTGATCTCCCCAAATCTACAAGTTCCCACCTCAAATGCAAATTGAGGCCTCTCCCAGAAATAAATTGAGCCTCAGGAAATAACGTAACCCTCCAAAGAAAATTCACAGCCACTGATGATAAAAAAAAAAGACGGCTTCAGCAAGACTCATGTGCACAAGGAAATCATAAGGTAGAGGGTTCAAAAGTAATTGCAGCCTTCAGGGAATGAATCGCTTCCCATCAAGAAAGAAACTGATGTAGTAGCATCTAGGGTGTAAGAGCAATCTTGCATCACCCAAAAAAAATGATGTTTATTTTCAATAAGGGCTAATTTTGGCAGGGTTACTATTTTTGTAAGTTTGCATTTATGCATAGTTGGACACTAAATCTTACACAAACCTCCA
The DNA here is from genome assembly GCA_007258455.2 of Sequoia sempervirens. NCBI lineage: Eukaryota > Viridiplantae > Streptophyta > Pinopsida > Cupressales > Cupressaceae > Sequoia > Sequoia sempervirens. Next base: position 761,850,951 of record VDFB02270651.1, read on the forward strand.
AAATGGAAAATTGAAGTAGATGGTGAAGAAATCACTTCAATACCATTTTTCATTTAAGAGATTGAAATTTTAGTTTTCGAAAATCTTAGTAAAATCTTCAGAGTCAATTTTGAGGCACTTAGAGGCTCTAAATGGGCCTGAAAATTGGTGGAAAATGAAAGTGGATGGCCTTTAGGCCTTACTTTGTGGTGAAAGAATTCCCGAGACCCTTCCGAAAAGGTATTATAATAGAAAATCCAATGGTCAGATCAAAAGTTATGACCCTGTGAAGTTGTAATACCAAAATTAATAAAATTTCAAAATATCTTCCTGAGGAAGTTACACTTTCCAGAAGATTCTTGGGAGGTTACACCTTCCAAATAAAGGATGTAAAGGGTGACTACAGAGAAGCGGGAGAGCAGAGTAGATGGTGGCTCTGATTTGTAGATTTGCAGATTTATGTAATCAGAAATCCCATGTGATGGAAAATATAATGTTGTAATTTCATTTTAATTTCAGTGATAATAGAAAATATTTTCTTTCCTTCTTGCATTTTGTTTGTGCAATTATCTGTTGTTTTTGTGAGTTTTAGATTGTGAGGGGAGTATCCTTCATTAGAAACGTAGCCTCTCAAGGATATTAATCACACCAAAATCACTGCCTTTGGAAAAAACAACACTATCGCCAATTGATAACCTTGCATCCAACGTATGCTCCAAATGATAATGTCAAATGAGCAGATTGAGATCGTGGGCCTCTTATTTGAATCATCATTCTCCAAATAGAAAATTGCACAGACAAAATGAAATAAGTCTTCAAGCATGGGCCTTCTTGCACAGAGGATTGGCTCTCCAATCATTCAAAGGCTTAGTCTCATACGTGCCCCTTGCAAATATCGCGGCCTCCAGAAGGAAAGAGACACGCCTAAAACGGAAGAAAATTGCACCAGTGAAAAAAAAAATCAAATGCCTTCAAAGGTTCATAGCCATCAATGAACAATCGAGCTTTTGAGGAAATCAACGCCTAGCCATCAATCAGGAAGAAATTTTTGCCTCCAATCAGAAGGAAAATGCACAAATGATCAATGAATCATGCCTCCAACAATCTCCAAAAAAATGATGATCACAGGCAAATAAAGCAATTTTGAAACCATGTTAGAGCAAAGCACCCAAGAAAATCAACTACAGAATAAACCTTCATGAATGCAGATAGAAACACAGGCTATTTCATCAAAGAAAACAAAAGTTAATGAGATGATTAATTTACACAATGTACAAGCTTTTAAATCCATGAGAAAAGTGTTGGGTAGGAAAACTACCCACATGGGAAAACACCCAGGAATGTTAGAGAAAAGCACCCAGGAAAATCAACTATAGAATAAACCTTCATGAGATAGAGAGGAGCACTATGCTACTTCACCAGAAGTGAGAGAATGAAAATGAGATGATTAATTTACACAATGTACAAGCTTTTAAAGCCATGAGAAAAGTGTCAGGTGGGAAAACTACCCACACGGGAAAAACCACCTGGGAGAAACTAAATGCAATAGCCTAAGTAAACTTAAGTAGGTAAATGGTAAAAAC